>JADMNL010000035.1:59142500-60342500 GCA_016271365.2 Neoceratodus forsteri
TCTCGCAGGAGGGGCCGGATCAACATGCTAAACTGGCTGAATCCCCTCAGGAGCCTGAGCCTTCAGGGGTTCCTCAGTACCCCATGCCTTGCCCTGTTTCTCCTGCCCGCCAACCAGTGCATTCAAGATCTTGTAGCTTTCGATCAAGGTCAGGGGACTCTTGACATTCTCATCGGTTCTGCTCTTGATCATCGACCATATGAGGTAGTTGACGCTCCTCATCCTCATCCTCTTCCTTGTCTTTGGGTGAGGAAAGGCCCCATTGCAAGTTGAGGTGTAGAAATGAGGAGCTTGTTTAGCACCGGTGGATCCTTGGCCATGGCCATGCTCCACAACCAACTCCGGTGCTTCCTTGGCCACCAGTGCTGCAGCCCATGCCAATTCCCCTGGTCAAGCTGACACCTGCCTCTACACCTATTAGAGTGGAGCCACTGCCTCAGCAGCCTTTAACAGGGGACCTGTCAAAGGCTGTGTACTCTGCACCAGACTTCCAGGAAGTCTGTCAGTGCTAATTATGCACTCCAAGCCCCACATTGTCAGCGTGGAGCCACATCCCCAGGCAGTTTTTGAGGAGTCCTCAGATTTGGAGGACTTCTCTGTGCCCTCCCTTTGGACACCCAGCTTTGACCAGCAGTCCTGTGAGAAGACTTCCATGGAGCAAGGGCCGGCTTCTTTAGGTGCTCTGCTTCATTTGATCTCAGAGCCCATGGGGATCCCACTGGAAGCTCTTCAAAGTCAAGCTAAGTACCCCTTGATGGAGATCTTGGACAGAGATGACTCCCCTGGGGTTGTATTTCCTGTAGTGGAGTCTATCCGACCTCTTCTGGAGCTGTGGCAGTGCCCTACCTCCTCCCTGTAAGTATGTGGAACCTATCAGGTCTCTACCCAGGTTCACCGACCATCCTTCAGCTGAAGGGCTGGTCTCCAGCACTCTTCTGATATGTGGGCAATGTCAGGGACATTGATAAGCCTACAGACAAGGAGTCCAACAAACTGAACCTTGGGGCCAAGAAAGTTTACGCTGGCTCATTCCTAGACCTTCAGCAAGGTGGTTCAGCCATTATGATGGCCAACTTTGCCCATGCACTCTTGGGAACATTGGACCAGGTTATTCCCCATCTTCCAGCTAACCTGCAGCTGCTAGTCAAGCTGCTCTGTGACCAGCAATGTGTTATAGCCAAGCAGTAGCTCCAAATGGCCCTGGACATTAGCAGTTCCTGTGCCAAGTATGTGGTCGCAGCGGTGGCTATACACCACAGGACATGACTGAGAATCTCCTCTTTCACTGCTGATAATCATCACAAGTTGGCTGACTTTCCCTTCTTGGGCAACGATCTGTTCAGGCCTGATGTCAGTGGGCATCTCATTTGCATTAAGAAATACTTCACCACTCTGAACTCCGTCTCGTCCTCCCAGAAGGATGTTGGGCTAGAAACAGTGAAAGAAGCCATTTCAGTTTCAGCCCTACTCTGCATCTCAGGCCAAAACACCACAGTCCCAATCCAGGCAACAGCAGGCCTGGCAGCCCAAGCCCAAGCCAGTCTCCTCTGGTACAAAGAAGTCTGGGGGTCGAGGGACCACTGCTTCCTCCCCCAGTTCCGGATCCACCTTCAAGCCTGCCCCATGATTGGTTGATGGTTGAGGGTTTTACTCTTGCCCATCCTGTCCAGCCCCAGACCTCCCATGAGGGGTCAGCTCCACAACTTCACTTCCACCTGGTCTGACATCTTTTCAGACGAATGGGTGCTCAGAGTCATAGTTCGAGGGTTGCCTCTGGAATTCGAGGCTCCCTTGCCCAGCTGAGCCCATACCCCATGGGAGGATGCAGTGCACGTGGACAAGTTGTCTGCAGTTTGGGAGGACATGGCCCAGCTTCTCCAGAAGGAGACTGTGGTTTGCGTCCGGAACATCTGGGGTTTGTCTCTAGATACTTTCCGTGTCCGAAACGGATGGGGTTTGGCACCCCATACTGGACGTGCGTGACCGCAACAAATTCCTAAGGCCGCACAAGTTCTGGATGGTCACTCTGACTCAGATAATTCCATCCCTGGAGCAGGACATGTGGTTCTGCTCTCTGAGCATTCAGGATGCCTTTTTCCACATCCCCATCTATCCATCCCACCAGGGGTTCTTATGGTTTTGCTTGGAAGGGATTCTTTACAAGTTTCAGCCCATACTGTTCAGCCTTTCCTTGGCCTCAGGGTCTTCACCAAGTGCATAACAGTGATAACAGCCTTCCTGTGGTGCCAAGGTGTCCAGATGTACCTGTACCTGGACAGTTTGCTGACTGCAGGTTCCTCCAGAACAGAGGTGGAGTGGTCCAGGGACCTGGCCCTCTAGACCTGCTCAGCCTTGGGCCTCTTAGACAATGAAGCCAAGCTGGAACTCTGCCCTTCTCAAGTAATTTAGTTCATCTGGGCAGAGCGCAACTCCCTTCAGGCCAAGGTCTGACTCCCGGTGGACCGGGAAGAGGATTTTGCTTCCTTTGCCCAGTCATTTCGGGTTGAGTATTTTGACCCTGCCCAGGACTTCCTGCACCTGCTGGGATACATGGCATCCTGCACCAGCATGGTCCGATGGGCTAGCTGGTGGATGCACCCCTTGCAGTGGGAGCTGGCCTGTCAGTGGTCTCAGCATCTCGATCACCTTAACCAGCCAGTCACAGTGATCTGGGATGCCATCCAGTGGTAGCTCATCCCAGAACATCTGCAGAAAGGAGTCCCATTCGTCCACCTAGAGCTGATGGTCCCTCTCATGATTGGTGCTTCTCTATTGGGTTGGGGATCCCACATGGGGGACCACAGAGCCTACAGTCTCTGGACTCCCAAGGAGTCCCAATGTCGCATCAACCTGTTGGAGCCCTGTGCAGTACTGTTGACTTCAGTTGTTTGTGGTCAGATCATCTAGGTCCAGATGGGCAGCACCACGACCATGTACTACCTCAACAAGCAGGATGGAACATACTCCCTACATTGTGCCGGGAAGCACTCCACATCTGGACCCTCATTTTTAGCCTGAGCACTTACCTTCTGGTGATTCATGTGGCTGGCGTGTCCAAACAGCTGGTAAATGCCCTTAGCTGAGTAGGCGCGGTGTCCCATGAGTAGTCTGTTCACCAGGAGGTAATCGATCACCTGTTTTCCCAGTGGGGCACTCCCCAAGTTGACCTGTTTGCCTCCCAGGAGAACGCGAAGCTGAGGCTGTTGTCTGCCGACCTCCCTCAGTGCCGGACGCTGCTGGGGGATGCCTTCATGAGGCCCTGGAACCCCGGCCTTGTGTATGCCTTTACCTTGATCCACAAGGTGCTGATCAAAGTGCGGAGGGACAGGGCACAGGTGGTCCAGGAGGCTCTGGATTGGCCATGCCAGTTCTGGTACCCCAATCTCCTCAGCCTCAGCAGCCGACATCTGTGGTGATTGATTCTCCAACCGGACCTGCTCTGTTTCTCTCAAGAGAAGGTCCTCCACCTGAACCTTCAGTCACTCACTGCACCTGATGGCCTGGTTCTTGGGCAGCTAGAGTTCCAGGCTTTGGGTCTCTCCGACAAGATCCTCTATGTCTTTGAGGCCTCTCGGAAGGAGTCCACTAACCAGTGCTACACCTTCAAATGGAAGAAAATTTCCATTTGGTGTCAGGGCTTGTCCCCATTGTCCTGCCTGGTGGCAAGCATTCTGGATTACCTTTGGTCCCTCTTCCAGTCGGGCCTTCAGTTAATGACCCTCAGGGTGCACCCGGCTGCCGTCTCTGTATACAGAGCGCAGGCTGGTATGCCAACAGTGGTGCAGGAAAAGGTGGTCGGGTGATTCTTCAGAGGCATTGACCACTTGTCCCCAGTAGTGCACAAGCCACCAGCACCATGGCACTTGTCCCTGGTACTGGCAGTGCTGATGGGCAAGCTATTCAAACCGATGCACAGGTGTCGTATCTCCCTCTTGTCATGGAAGACTGCCTTCATGGTGGCCATCAACTCTGCCAGAAGGATCAGTGAGCTCCAGGCACTCTCGGTGGAGTCTTCTTAGTTGATCTTCTACAAGGGGAAGGGAAAGGGGAAATTGTTTAACCAGGAAAGGCACACTAAGCCGGAGCTTGTTCCCAGGTGCGACCTAGGAGCACAAGGAAGTTTAAGTGACTTGCTCAGGGTCACACAGTATGCAAGTGGAAGCTGTGGGATTCAGACCCAGGTCTGGTCTGCTGGATGTCCCCAGATTTGCTGCTCAGAGCCTTAGACCACTGCATTATACTGCCTCGTGGTTGTCCTCTGCCCCAACCCGAAGTTCCTCCTGAAGGTTGTTTCAAAGTTCTACCTTAACCAAGTGGTTAACCTCCTGGTGTACGTCACTAGCCCAACCTCAGAGGCAGAGCACAGACTCGATTTGTTGAACCTGAGGTGGACGCTGTCTTACTACGAGAAGCATACGGCTGGAGTTCGGGGAGAGGTTCACCAGCTGTTTGTAACCTATGCTGAAGCTGCACCTTGTAGACAAGCAGCTAAACAGATGATTCGCAGATGGATAGTCTCCTACATCAACCTCTGCTATAGGCTTGCTGATAGGGAGCCCCCCACTGGGCTTAAAACTCATTACATCAGACATATCGCTGCCTTGGTGGCTGCTCCCAGGGACATCCCTAACCAGGAGATCTGCAGCGCAGCAGCCTGGAAGTCAGCGCACTCCTTCATCTGCCATTACCACAGTGACCTTGAGTCGCTCCAGGATGCTAATTTTGGGGCTTTGGTTCTCCATTCTTTCTTCCCTAAATAGGGGTGTGCACCTTGCCCCCCTCTTCCTGGAGACTTGCTAGGAGTCTTCCAAAAGTGTGGCTATTGCACCATATCTATACCTCTAGAAATATGGGTTACTCGCTTATAACTGTATTTCTAAGAGTGGTATATGGTACACATTGACATAATCCACCCAGCCTCCCCTGGCAAGTGGCACATTGAATCTTGCTTCCAGCATGTAAGATCTGACACCACTAGGCAGTGCTGAGGAGGATACTGTCACAAATGCACTCTGCAGGTCAGGCCCTCTGCTCCCACAGTGCCAACCTCAGAATGTAGTAGTGTGAAAAGGTAACAGACAGGGTAACCCTCCTGTCTGCTTTGGGTCCGAATCACCTGTTAGCCTCAAGTTTTGGGGGGAATCAAACTGTGAACCTTATGCTAGCATACCCAATGTACAGACTCAGATGTGTACCCTCTTCGGGGATTGCGGTACAATCCTTTGCCAGGGGCACCTAGCCAGGTCTCCAGAATAAACCCTTAGAACTCTATAAGAGATCTTAGGTATATTCTTACCTTTTCCAAGCTTAGTAACACCATCAAGCCTTTTAAACAGTTGTCAGACTTAAAAATACAGGCACGTCACATGCAAAAAAGAAACTGAGAAGACACTCAGGCAGTGTTTCAAGAAAATGGTTATTTACTAAAAATATGATAAAAAGGTAAAATTAAACACTGACCAATATATCGTACAGTTTACAATCTTATAAAACAAAAAGGACGTTTCAGAATAATACTCCTACCACAAAGACGTAATTGCTTTCTACATATTACTTGTCTAAGTGCTCTTTTAGTTAGAGAGAACTTTGTTTCTTCAGAGCCCAAAATGATATCCCACATTTCAGACACACTGTTACATTCTCAACTCTATCTCCCCACCCCCTTGGTGAGTCATCTAGCTCCTCCTTTTAGAATGAATTCTTATATACATAATTTCCTACCAGGAGGTATTTTAAAATTAATGGTACATCAGAAGGAAAAAACGTTTCCTAAATATGGCATCCTTTAATTAAACATTTATCTGTCATGTCCCTTGGTTGATTTCCTGCCAGTGAAATCTGAGGTATTTTATGACTCTTCAGCTATTTGCTAAAAGGAGAGGAACTGGCCCAATTACCTTTCTCTTGGAACGTCATACAATTTGTATTAAAGTTCCAACTTCAAAAGCAGCAGCAGACAATAAACTCTCTCTGGAAGGATGCCTCAATTAACTGTTTTCCTCCTGGTCTGCTTAATTACCTCCTGGTTTCAGCTACTGACACTTTGAAGTTACAGGCCAAATTCCTCATACCCTGATATGTCATACACAGACCATGTATTTATAATACCAATACCGTACAGTAATCATAACCAGATGGCCAAGCGTCGGAGATACCACCCAGTTAGGTGGGAGGAGCCAGCTTGAAGACCTTCCAGCCTATCTTAAAGGGGAGAGAATTCTGTCAGAAGTGTGGATGTGCAACATATACCATTCCTAGAACTACGGTTTCAGGGGAGTAACCAATATTTTCATGCTACCTGGTATTATTATGGTGATCTTAGCAATGTTCTGACTTAGTGCTGCTTGTAACAAGAACCGTGAGCTGGTAGCTTGAAACTGCATTCTACAAGGCAGAGAACTGTGTAAATCAGCAAGAAGCTGTGCCACTGACAGACCACGGCCACGGCCACAGGAGGTTTTGTTTATTTATGTTGGGCCATGGGAATCAGCAATATGAGCTCAGAAATCATCACACAACATGTGGATATTATTTTGTGGGAGAAAGTGAGGTACTAATGGTCTCACGAATTTAGAACAGCTGTTCTGACCAGAGGACTCTCACGCTTCTGCCACTGAGATCAGTCCTTGTGTAAAAAAAAAAAAAAAAAGCTATACCACACTGATGACAGTGAGGTAGTAAATGTACAAGGTTCGTGGTTAGTGGTCCCCGGTAATCCAGTAAAACCACCTTACACCAGATGTTGTTTTAAATTAGTTGCAATTTATTAATACCCAAATAAGTCCTAACAAATTTACCTCTAACGTGATTAAGTCTAAACAGCGGGTGGCTTTCCATCACCAGGGCTACAGGTGCACAGAGAAAATGCAGCAACATTTCTCCCTTTTCTCTGGGTGTCTCAAGTATCCGTGGCAGCCATTCTATGCTATTCCTCTTGGACACACTGGACATACAGTCTCTCTGATATTTATACCGTGTTTGACAAGAAATGCAAAACAAAGCAAATTTCCCAGTTTTCAGACACTCAGACCACAAAAGGCAAGAGAGTAAGGTCATGAGACAAGGGTTCAAAACACATACATCACTGCTGACTTGACACTAAAGAGCTAGTGTACTAATTGGGATGAATAGTAATTTTCAGATGCAGTCAGCTATCATCACTTCTTATATCTCAAGTATTTTTTCTTTTCTGTTTGTTAGTTAGAAGATTTTCCACCTGGCAGTACTGGGGTGATGTGTGGAGCAGCACTCTGCCTGGAGGGGAAAAAGGCCAGTTCTATTCCTCCCACTACACCGTCAAAAATGAGATCAAACACCTTGAGACACCACAATCCTTGCAGCCTGAACAGTGACTCTTACAAACTACCAATCAAAATGCAGGAAATGGTGACATCATTAGTAACCAGGGAAAGCCAGTCCCTTCTGCTTCGTGTGAAAGTGAAACCTGTCGGTGAGAAATGGTTCTTATTGGTTACTTGTGATGTCATAGTCAGTGTGGTCTCGGTGTTGATGTAGTGGGAGGCGCCCCCAGATAGAGTGCTGCTCCACACATCACCCCAGTACTGCCAGGTGGAAAATCTTCTAATTAGCAAACAGAAAGGAAAAAGTACTTGAGATATAAGAAGTGACAGCTGACTACGTCTGAAAGATACAATTAATTGCCGGCAGTTTCCAGACAGTACACTAGCTCTTTAATCAAAAGGAAAACATAATTTGTCACAAGATGTAAATAAAACCTCCTAGCACTAAAAAATATTTTGCTTAGAAAAACTAGTGTCACAAGACAAGGGCATAATAGATATTTGCTAATAATTACCAATAATGTAAGTTTAAAAATAGACAAACATAAGCTAGGGAGGCGGACCAGACAGTAATGCTTGCCAACTTGCACGTAATTTCTCTATTTCTGCTTATACCGTTATCTATATTAGCTACACTCAAGTTTAGTCATGACCTTCCATCTTGCCTAAAAGAACAAAACCTGTTTTGTACAAGACTTTTTGCTGTGCACAGCAAGTTTGGCATTGATTAAGACATTTTGCTCTAAAAACATGTGCCCTTTCACCCATTTCTTGCTGGTACCCTCTGCAATAACCATTTTGCTTCTGGTCACCTTTTTACGTTACTTCACAATTATTCTACATTACTTTAATACTTTTATTAATCCTCTTTTATTTGCCCAGCATTCTGCCAAAATATAACACTTGAATGTCGTCAGTGGCAAACTGCGCTCAGCTGAGATCATAGGGAAAAAAATGACTGTTTCAGTGACTGAGATGTCGCTGAAAGTTGCTTGTTTTGTTAAATGTAGTGTAACTAAACACAGGAGACGCTATGATGGTTTAATTGCAGCATTATTTAATAAACAAACCCAAGACATGAATGAATTATAACAATTCAAATTCTATAACTGCCACTGATCTTTAAACAAACATATTGTGGTCATTTATTTCTATCTGAATGAGTTTCAGATGCTTTGTGACCCAAGGCGGTCAGTGCTTTCTGTCTGGATAAGGGCCAAGTACAAAACTGGGTAGGGGAGGGGCTAATCCCATACAAGCGGCCAGAGGTGGTCACTGATGTCATTGTGGATGAGTTTCAGATGTGGGACAAGCTGGGGGAGGGGCCATCCCCTATAACACAAAAGTGTCTGATGCTGCTCTAGCTGAGGGAGAGGAGAATGCCACATAAATGGCAAGGCAAACTGTATTTATTCGGTGGTCAATCCTTAAGGCTCTGGGCGCCTTACAATAAATGGTCAGGTCAAAGTAACACAACACACAGTAAAAGTTTAAAAGAATGAATAAATAATTCTCAGCATAACAAATAATTTCCTAAAATTAGTACAGGTCAGTCACCTTCGTCGAGGAAGGCCAAACAGAAAAGTTGGGCCTATAGCCCCTTCTTAAGTAACACAAGAGGCTCATTGATTTTAGTACAGGCAAGTGTCAGGTACAAACTAGCTGGAGGAAGGCTTCCCCATAAATTATCTAAAGTAGCCAATGATTTTAGTTCAGATATATGTCAGATACGGAACTGGGGGGGGCATACCCTACAACAAACCCAAGATGGTCCATGATTTCAGTCGGGTATCTGGTATAGAACTAACTGGGGGAGAAGAACATACCCCACAACCAACTCAAGGTGGCCCATGATTTCAGTCCAGATGACTGTTGGGTAGAGAACTGGTTGGGTGGTGGGAACCCCCCATACATTATTCATGGTGGTCCAGGATTTCAGTCTGCATCCAAGTCAGGTACAGAACTAGTGGGGAGTGGATCATGTGCCATGACTTATTCAAGGTGGTCCAGGATTTCAGTCCAGATGACTGTTGGGTAGAGAACTGGTTGGGTGGTGGGAACCCCCCATACATTATTCATGGTGGTCCAGGATTTCAGTCTGCATCCAAGTCAGGTACAGAACTAGTGGGGAGTGGATCATGTGCCATGAATTATTCAAGGTGGTCCAGGATTTCAGTCCAGATGACTTTTGGGTAGAGAACTGGTTGGGTGGTGGGAACCCCCCATACATTATTCATGGTGGTCCAGGATTTCAGTCTGCATCCAAGTCAGGTACAGAACTAGTGGGGAGTGGATCATGTGCCATGAATTATTCAAGGTGGTCCAGGATTTCAGTCCAGATGACTGTTGGGTAGAGAACTGGTTGGGTGGTGGGAACCCCCCATACATTATTCATGGTGGTCCAGGATTTCAGTCTGCATCCAAGTCAGGTACAGAACTAGTGGGGAGTGGATCATGTGCCATGAATTATTTAAGGTGGTCCAGGATTTCAGTCTGTATCAGCGTCTGCTATGTAACTGACTAGGAAGGGGAACGTACCCTACAGTAAAACTAAGGTGCTCAGTAATTTCAGTCTGGATGAGTGTCGGGCACCGAACTAGCAGGGAAGGGGATCACCGGGCCAATCATTACAGTTCAGATGAGTGTGCCGTGCAGAACTAGAAGGAGCAGGGAGCATTCTTCTATACACATCTTAAGGTGGTCCATGATTTCCAGATGAATGTCGAGCACAGAACTAGCTGAACTGGTCTGTCTTCTTCCCAGCCCTATGAACTACCGGATGGCTCTGTGGTCATCAATGCCCGCAACCAGAACTTCTACCACTGCAACTGCCGGATCGTGGTGCGCAGCTTCGATGCCTGCAAGACATTGCCAGTGGAATACCTCACATTTGAGAAGGAACTCATCGATCCAGCTGTGGCTGCTGGTGCTCTGTTCAAGAATAACGTTGTCTTCTTCTCCAACCCAGCAAACGAGCATAACCGTAAGTAGCGGGCAAGGAGGGTCATAGTTTACAGGAGACTGGGTGTTTGGAGTGAAGGTTTGAGACTGCAACAATCCATTCTAGCAAATAGGGATGTCACGATAACTCAGTATAATACTATATACTGATATTTCCCACTAGAAATGTAACATTGTAAAGCAGACAAAAAATGCCGTGATTGTTATGCATCACAATATGTTGTGATATGAAGTAATCCACTTTCTTTCACCCTGCTGCTCTGCCATTGTGTCCCACCCCTGAGATTCCCAGCCTCCCTCACACAATCAGATTTTCACTCTTTTTTGCTATAATTAGAAATACTACAAACTTTCATCATAATGTGTATATCATCATAAAAATACACACAACTATTGGGATACTCAAAACTTAATATCCCCCCCCCCCCATCCTTACAACAGTTGCACCAGGACATTTTGTTGTCATGACATCACAGCTCCCGCAATATGTTTTCCCGTTTGTTTGTTTTTTGAGTGGTTAATTTTGTGTTTTTATTGGTAAAACAGTGTGTCTAATATGTATTAGTAATTTCTGACCTGGAAAGGCACACTGAGCTATTATTACTTGTTTCCAGGTGCATTCTGAGGGTGGGTTGGACGGGAAATGTTGGCCATGACACTGGAGAAACCTTTCTGCTCTTATTCCATAAGTACCATGTGAAAATGTTCTTTCCACCTGGACAGTGACCAGAGATGGGCAGAAGGGCCCTAGTTTATACGAGTGAGAATCGGAGGATCCCTTTATAACTGACTGCACTGATGTTTGGTATTGCAATATCACTGCTGTGTTGTGTGCATTATTTCTGCACTGCAGTAAGTGAGTGACCTTCTGCAGGCCTATAATAGCCTACTGCTAATATGGGTCTAGGAAGGTCGCTCACAGACTATAGGCCAGGTATGTGGTTGTGGGGCTTAATGTTGAAGCTGGGGAGCGGTCACCACTGATGCCAAGAGGGAGTGAGGAAATGACCACTACTGCCAACCCTCTGCCTGGACTGCTCATGGGACCAGATCCTGGCCTCCTCCAGTCCACTAACTGTCCTCCACCTTCAGCTCCAGCAGCATGCAACATACCGAGCCGTAGTACCAGTGGGACCACCGCCTGACATAAGATAAGGAGAGGGAGAGGGATTGCCAGGGTGGGAGACACTTCTCTTGGCCCACTAGGGGCTCGTTTAATGGATTGGGGGAAGTTTTTGAAACACAAGTGCTCTAAGTAGGATATGGAATGGGAACTCCAGATTCCAACTGATCCCAGCACCGATGCCCTAGCAGGAATTGGATGGAATCAGAATTGGATGGTCCAATTATCTGACCAATGAATGACTGCACAGAATCAGTAGAGTCCAAGCATCCCTATGCAGAATTCGATAGTTTGACCCAGCAAATGCAAGGGGATGTGTTGGTGAAAAAGTGTATTGGTTTGGATCCAAAGGTACAAACGTGAACGAATGTATTTTTGAGACGGTAAGAAATTAGAATAATCCTTGTACACAAAAATAGATAAGAATAAAATATATGCCAAGGTTTGGCTACCTTTACAGACTGCCATCATGAATGGACTTGCTCTGTGAACTGCTGAGAACTAATGTAGTTGTATTTTGCTGTGATAAAAAAATCTTATTTGAACAGACTTCACATCAAAATAATGAAACTAAGACAGAAACATGAAAAAAATATATTCTTGTGTCTACAGGGTTAAACCTGACACTACGTTGGAGTTATAACAACGGCAGCTCCTGGGAGAACGATCCCATTCAGATCTGGCCCGGCCCGAGTGGGTACTCCTCCATGACCACCCTTAATGGCAACGTGGAGGACAGCAAGTACATATACGTCATCTACGAGAAGGGAAAGAGCGACATCACCGAGATGATCTCTGTTGCCAAGATACACATCTACGGAGGGATTTGAGACCCGGCGTGGCGATATTGACCTAAAACAAAAAAGGGAAAAAGAAAAAAAAAAAAAACTTCTAATCAGAAAATTGCTGATTGTAAATTCCGAAAGTGGAGGCTGCTGTCTTTGAGATGAGAATGATCCACTGTTACTGCTCACTAGCAAGTGCCATCACTTAAAAAATTTTTTGCAATAAAAAGCCAGTTTGAGTGCTAAAGAGACTATGAACCAGTGGGTTATCATCCTTGTCTTTTCCCATTTTTCCTTTCTCCCTCTTTTCTTCTCCTCCCTTCTGGTACATAAAAGAACAGTGTAACATCATCTGTCCTTCCAAATTTAAGTCTAGACCACTGGTAACCTGCTTAATGAAGATGTAGCTGTACAAACTCGATTGCTGTGTTGCTAGAGGTGTCTTTATATAATTGTTTTTTAAGCTGGAGTAATTTTAAGCCACATATCTCTGGGACAAACGTACTTACTAAAGCATTGTGTCTTTTTTAACGTAGTACTGTACATAGCCTCCCACAGGACAACTTTATCAAATAGGGTTTTTTGAGTCCTAAAGTTATCTCCTGTTAATAACACTTTTTAGATCTATCTGTCTGCCTGTCTACCTACCTGTCTATCTATCTGTCTGCCTGCCTGTCTGTCCTCCTGACTGACACTGACTCTCACAATGTGGATGATGCAATCTTGGAACTCTGGAAGCTGGTTGAGTTTAGGTGTGTAAAGTCTAATTATGATGTAGCAGTCTAGAACATTATTCATTTTCTGCATTTAAAGTCTGAGTTTACAGTGTAAATCAGCGCATTTTTAAGCTTTTTCTTGCCGGATAGTGCAATTCTTAAGGGTAAATGAGAGACATCCCCCCTGATGTGGGGAAGATTGCAGGTACAGTATGAACAGAGGGGTTCTAAAGGGTAAAATGAGGAAAAAATCTCCTAATCTTGGACAGGTGAGAGTTCTGAACAGAGGGGTCTGGAGGATAATATGGAGTGTGTGGGACATGTAAGAGGTATAGACGGGGTTCTGAGTGGTAAAATGAGGGGCTTGGGACAGGTAAGAGGTGTGGAGAGGGGGCTGTGAGTGACAAAATGAGGGGCAGGGGACAGGTAAGCATTATGGATAGATGGGTCCCTTCCAGTGTAGAATGACTGAAAGATAAGAACAGAGGGTTTCTGATTAGTAAAATGAGCATCCCTTCTAATGTGGAACAGTCAAGAGGTAGGAACAGAGGGGTTTTGTGTGATAAAATGGGGGATGTCTGTTGTGGAACAGTCGAGAGGTAGCTCATGTCCCCTTCCTTCCTCATTCTCTAAATTCAGTTCAGTTCTACGTTACCTTATTGGTATTATCATAATACAGATATTGCCAAAGTCGCTCAGACCAAACACATTAAATAATATACAATCACTGCATTTTACAAAGAGTCTAATTTATGCAGTGGGGGTGAGGGATAAATGAGTGAGATAACATGTTATTTTCACTGCAGTGAATAACCAATGTGAGAATATTTACGGATATACACATAGGGCCGGATATTCAAAAGGGTTGCACCATGCGCAATAGGGTTGCGCATGCGCAAGTCCGAAATTGCGCCATTCTGCGATATTCAGCAGGAGGCACTTGTGCCACTGAAAACAGGCTGAGCAACAGCGCAATGCAAATGAATGCATGCTCAACTGGAGGGGGAGGAACCATGCATAAACTGCACAGCCCGATATTCAGCCGGGCTGTGCAGAGTTGTGCAGGCGCAGCCCCCAGCCTGCGCCTGCACAACTTTGAGCCAAAAAAAAAAAGGCGTAAGTCGAGGGGCACCCACAGGTGAGCTGCTGCATTGCGGGGCATAACACAGCAGCTGCCACCTGTGGCTGGCCCCAACCCAGTCCCTGTGCCCCCGCGGCTTGATCAGGGCAGGCGACTGTAATCCCCACTGGCGATCGCAGGCATGGCTTAATCCCCCCCACCAGCCCGATGAAGTGGGCAACAATGTAACTCCCCTCCAACTTGTCCTGGTGGTCCAGTGGACGAAAAAGCCCGATCATGACGTGGTGTGAGATTCCCCTCCCGAATTCAGCCTGGTGGTCTGGTATGGCACATCGATCGCGGGATGTGAAGTACTGCTTTCGTCCCCAACATTGCTGGTGGCTGATGTCCCCCCACCCACAAGCCCCACCACCCGCTCCCGCCCCCACAGCGGCTTGGCAGTAGAAAGAGCCACTGCATGAAATGATATACATGACAGTCCAGATTTGTGAACGAATCATTCACAAAACTGGACTGTTTCATGCACGGCGGGCTGCATGCCCATTGGCTCTTCTCTGCACCGTCGGCTGCAGAGCCCCACTCGGGCAGTCAGTCGGCGGGGTGGCAGGCAGGAGGGAGGCGTCACCGCTGGGCTGTGGGGAGCGGATGGTGGGGCTTCGTGGGTGGGTGGGGGCACCAGCCACCAGGGCAATGGGGGGGACGGTAGCATTTACATCCCGCGATCGATGCCACTAGACCACCAGGGCTGAATTCGGGAAAGGAGAATTTACACTACTGCCCGTGATCGGGCTTTTCGGTCCACTGGACCACCAGGGCTGAATTCGGGAGGGGTTTACATAACCACTGCCCTGCGATGGGGCTTTTCGGTCCACTGGACCACCAGGATGAATTTGGGAGGGGGGTTATACAACTACTGCCTGCGTATGGGGCTTGGGTCCACTGACCACCAGGGATGAATCGAGGGGGGAGCCACATTGCTGCCCGCGATCGGGCTGTTGGGGAGAGAAATTAAACCATGCCCGCGATCGGGCTGCAGGGGGCGTCGGTCCCCGACTGCTGCTGCCTGGCAGGGCGCCAGGCGCAAGTCCTCAGGGATCGGAGCACCTGCATGCTAGTGGCATGCAAATGGGGCCATAATCAAATGCAAATGGCCCCCCCTGCGCCTTGCATGAGTTATAGCCCCATTTGCATATCACCTCTGAATATCAGGATTTTTGCGATGGTTGACGATATGGCCTACCGCAGTTGAATGCTCCACTCTGTCAACTTCTGTGCAAACAAGTTCCACTGCGCCATGCACAGTGGTTGTGGTTAGGAGTGATTCAAAGGAGCTGCTCAATAGCGAACTCCTTTGAATATCGCCCCGGACATACCCCAGCGCAACTATTTTGCGCAGTGCAAGGGCTTGCGCCTATGAATGGCGCAGTTTGAATATCCAGCCCATAGTGCCTACATCACTAGCAAATATTCTCACAGTGGTTGTCACCAAAGTAAGAGTATCTTCACTGCAGCCTGTATTCAGCAGCTTCACCGTTTCTCTTTCTCACTGAATCCTACAGCTAATTCAATTAGCATTGCAAAAGACAATCACCTGTGTCCCATAGTTTTTCTGACACTCCTAGCCCATTGATGTGCTGCTGTAGTCTTCAAAACAGTCTCCTTCATGAAGTAGTTTCTCTTTCTGAGTGCTGCCTGCAAGTTTCTCTGTCTCACTGAAGCCTACAACTTACTCAATTAACAGTTTCTGTTTCTCACTCCTAGCTTCAGGTAACTCAGTTATCATTGCAAAACACATTCGCCTGTTTCCCATAGTGTCTGACACTCCCAGCCTATTCAGAAACACTTACACACACTCAGACCACGCACAGTGCTGTCAGTATAGCCTAGAGGTTAAAGTAACAAGCTGGGAAGAAGCTTGCTATATCCAGCAGATCAGACCAGGGTTTGATTCTCACAACCTCCGCTTGCAATACTTTGTGACTCTGAACAAGTCACTTAACTGCTCAGTGCTCATAGGTCACCCATGAAAACTTACCCAGTTACCAAACACTAAAATAAGAAAACAGTAAAGGGAACACAAAAAACATGTTCCTAAAGGTCCTAGCCCCATTGTATAAATCGCACACATGATGCCCAGATCATGGGATATGGAAACATTTCTCACTCCTCCGGCACTTGTGAGAATACACAGCTAACTCTGCAGAGGTGAGACATTTTTCCATATCCCACTCCTGCCCATCATGAATCTCCTATTTATACTCCATATGTAAAGTCTGTTGTTGGTGTATGAAACTGATACACTGCTATTAGGTTTTCTCTCCCTGTATCTATCGGAGAAGTGATATCTCACCCCGACCCCCAATACAGGTACAGGGAACGACCTGGCGAATTTGCAGCTCTGACATTCCCAAGCTACTTTGAGGCATGCACTGCAGTTGACGGGCCGAGGTTTAAAGGAGAACTGCACCGAACCTGTAAAGAATTTTCTGCTATGGAAGCTGATTTTTTTTAAATACTGCTTCATTTACTGTTTCATCGCTGCAGCCTTCTTTGTTATCCTACTGAGTTTGTATCAATCAAATTTTATTGAATTAAAGTACAATACCATACACAAAAATAATGCCATAAGTAATCAACAGAAACCATACAGCAATAATCGTTCACGCCTCACTTAAAAGATAAACATTAGTAACTTAACAGTCTTCTAAAACTACACACAGTACTCATTAAATTATTTAATTGTAAATTATAGACAAATTACCTTCGTAATAGATGGAAGTTATTCCACTAATCCTTGAACAACATTCCCGTGAAGAAATAAGTAAATATAGCCAGAATATCTTGTTCGTATGACTTACTTTTAGGGTGCATTAATGGTCCTGATCTACAGTGTATCAGGTGGTGGGCTAACACTCTCGGTAATGATGCAAATGGTTGGAATTGAAACAAGATTTGGTTAAATTCTATTAAAACATTTAAAACAGTCCATGCCAAACTGATACGATTCACAGCCTTTATTATACCCCTCTCCAAATGAACAAGATGGGATTGAGAGCTACGTCCAGCTGTCTGAGATATGGAGATGCTAGTTGTGACTCGATCCATATGTTCTGGTCATGTTCCCAAATGGTATCTTTGTGGGGCAATGTTGCTGATGTTTTAAGAGACATTGCATGACTAAAGGGGAATTTAAATGAAAAGACCGTTCTTGGTCATTTTGATGAAACAAAAATATGGAGTAAAGAACAGTGTTGCCCCATTGCTCTAATTTCAGTGTCGATTGGTAGAGCCACTCTCAGAATATGTCGGGAGGAGCGGGCACCATCATTCACTGAATGGAAGGCTGAATGGTTGGAGGTTTTGAGACTGGAGAGGCTCACTCACTTAATGCTAGACCAGGCTCTTATTTTCAGCTCTAAGTGGGACACAATTTATAATTGTTTCTTTTCACCAACCTAGTAAGCCTTTAGGCTGCCAGTAACCTATCCCTCCTTACCTGATCCCTCCCCCTTCCCCTTCTGCTTTTTCTGCTGGTGGGTGTCTCTAGTTACACACGGGTAGTAAGGACTATTTCAGAAATGTGTGATGTAGTTTGTATCCATGTTCAGCCCTTCCATTGTTGGCACAGTGCATCTGTGTTCTACAGAGCTCTGTGATTGTGTGGGATATACCATAATCCACATTATGCAGTTCTAAAATGGCACTTAAAGAGCCACTGATGCCTCTGGGGAATACTGTGGAAAACCTAACATTTAGACACAATTTCACTTGTATTTCATATATGTTTCATAGACTTTTTTCCCCTTTGTTTATTACTGAGGAAATCTGCACAAAAACTGGATCTTCAGCTCTTAGCGTTCATCTTCCTCTTGCAGATAATTCCCAACTTGAAGTCTGAATCCTCTGTTGTGACATCACAGTCTGCTGCCATGGGGATCATTGCAATATCTCAAGCAGAATATTATGCCAGCAGTCAGGGAATAAGCAATGGGAGCTAAGGAACTCTCAGTATGCTAAGATTCTGTTTTGTGCATAAAATCTCAGTAACCAGTATAAGCTAAACTGTATCCAAATATGTTTTTCAAAGTTCTGAAGGCATCGAAGGCTGTTTAATGCAGAGTGTAAATCAGAAATATTCACTGAGGTTAGTAATAGGCCCATCCTAGAGGTTAGAGGAACAAGGTGTGAACGAACTTGATACATCCAGCAGACCAGACCCAAGTCTGATTCTCACAACCTCCACTTGCATACTGTGTGACTCTGAGCAAGTCACTTAACTGCCCAGTGCTCCCAGGTCGTCCCTGAAAACAGGCACTTGTGCCTAGTGGGCCTTACCTGGTTACCAAAGACTAAAATAAAATAAATAAAATATAAATAAAATGAATAATAGAATTGCAATCAGTATTTAAAAAAAAAAATAGGTTCTACTGGGGAAAAGTGACTTTCAAGTTCAGAGCAGGTCTCCTTTAAACCCACAATCCATGGTCAATGAAGGTACACTCTATCAGGATTTCCATCACGTTCTATGCTGGTTTCATGCCAGCCATCTCTGGGTCGACACTAAGAAAATGGTGCCCATGACCTTCGTTACCAGCCAGAAATTGGCCAGGCTATCGTCTTCCCTATGCAGGATGGCACCCAACTTGACGTAGTCCCCACCCTTAAGGAAAGGGGACATTGTTTAACCAGGAGAGGCACACTAAGCTGAAGCTTGATTCCAGGTGTGACCTGGGAGCACAAGAAAGTTAAGTAACTTGCTCAGGGTCACACAATATGCAAGTGGGGGCTGTGGGATTCAAACCCAGGTCTCTAGGTTTGCAGTTCAGAGCCTTAAACCACTGTGCCATACTGCCTCCATTGTGTGACTAGATCGTAAGCTTGACTTCCCTGCCCCATTGAGGCCATCTACACCAAACTTCACCCCAAACTAGGTGTCCTGTACTGCAGCAAGTACTGCCTGTCCCCCCGATCTGGCAGGAGCTGGTCACCAAAATGGTTCTCCTGGTATTCGACTATGCAGATGTGGGCTATGGCACTGCCCCTTCCTCCTCCCTTGCCAGGCTGGACACCCACTGCAGTGCTTTCTGCCACTTTGCTACAAATTCATCCCCTCTTTCTCATCACTGCTTACTCTACTCCCCCCTTTCTATCCTTCCTCTCCCCTCACGTCACCATTCCCAACTGCACCTTATTCATATCTAAATTCTGGTTTGGGTCCCTCTCTCCCTCCCTATCTCCCCTCACTGCTCTCTTCCATCCCATCCTACTCCCGCTCTCTCTGCTCTAGGGATCCATGTACCTTCTCCATTCCTTTTCCTCTCTCCTTCCCTCCCTCTAGAACCTGCTGCCCTCTATCGTCTACTTTTCGTGCTCTGTCATGGCCTAAGATAACACCTAAGGCACCATCTCAGTCCCACCTGTCTGTCCACCCCTTCCTGACTCTGCCTTCCACCTCCTGTCCACCTCTAGAAATCTCCTTCCTGTACTTGGCTGCGACAGAGGCAGACTTGTGTCAGGCTACGGTGCTACAACTGCCTCCTCCAGCACTAAACATTTTATTTCATACTTGTAATATTATATTGTATTTACTATGTCCTTGTCATGCCCAATTATTTAGTGCCTGTTGGACTTCCTCCAGTAGTTCCTGCCTGTTGGTGCTCCTCTGCCCTGCAATTTAAGCTGTCACTGAACTACTCACTGATGTGTTGCTGATGTACTCATCTGCTTGTACTCCACTCCACTCCTCCCTCCCCCCAACCCCTGGGTCGCACCTGGAAATGAGCCTCAGCTCAGTGTGCCTTTCCCGTTTACCAATTTCCAATAAATAAAATATGAAGAGGGAAGGAAAGAAAGAAAGACAGAACATAGCCTTCTCACTCCCCCAGACCATTTGACCACAGAGAACGGCACTGGTGTCCACCTCGGGGGTGGGGGCAGGGAAATCCAGAGAAAATGGGCTTTGGGTCTCCCTCCCAACAACAGAATTAGGAACACTTAGCACTGTATCTGGTGCAATAGGAGGCTCCCCTGTGGATGTGGTTTGGGACCACAGAATTATGTATATTTTAGCATGACCAGACCCTTGGAGTGTGATGGTATGCTATAAAACATTATTCAAAGATTTAAAAAACAAATCAGTAAATTAAATTAATCATCAGATGCAAGAAAGGAGCTGTTAGGTAAGGCTGAAATAGCCAAACACCATATGACTGTTCTTTTAGCCATTATGACGGGATGAGATTTCGGTATTTGGCACCAGTCCAATGTACAGGTGTACAGGTTTCCTCCGAGCCATAGCTACTCATGTAGTAAGGTGACACGGGGTGTACACTATGCTATGAGTAATTCATTAGTCAGGTGTAGCAGTCTTATAACAACCAAAACAAGTTAGGGTGGAGCTAGAGTCGAGGCATAACCTCGGCCTTCAGTCACCAACGTGTAAGGTTATTACAACACCGATGCACACCCAGAGTGGATTACTGTATTACATTGATAACATTTGTAGAATGATCACGTGTTATAATGTGGGATAATGACACGCTTTGGGAATATACACCTGAGAAGTGCTGTTACCCCACAATTGCACACACTCCTGAGTGCCTGTTTGCAATTATAAAATGGGTCTGTGGATTTTTAACATTTAATCTGAGTAACAAAGTTCAGAAAGAGAAGCAGTACTGAGCTGGAATGATGCCCAGCCATGTGATCACAGTTGACCAATCACATGATTTGGTGTATCTTACGCATTTTGTCATTTTATAATGAGGCATTTGATTCCATCTCAGGGTTTCTGGTGACATAAATAATTTAAGCTTTCATTTTAATAATTTATGATGTCCCCAATAACCCCCCCCCCAGTTATATTACAGCCTTATTTGCCTGTACGCTGCATACTTTGATTTATTAAAGAACTAGTCTGCTGCTTGACATTAGTATTAGCTTTTAAAATTAGTCAGCTGTTACCTTTTATAGCTGAAGTACACTTTTCTTTTCCATTCTGCAAATTAGAAGACTTTCTGCCCGAGAGCACAAATGGTGATGGGTGGAACCGTACCTCTACCTGGAAGCTGACCTGTCGAAGTTCTGTTCTGTTCCCCTTCATACCTCATCGGCACTATGAGCGCATTGACTGGGACTTCACAGCTGACCAAGAAGCGACACTAACTATCTGTCCGACTGATCACTGGTGATGTTACCGTGAGTGAGGCAACAGTGCCGAGGATGAGGTATGAAAGGGAAGAGTGGTAAATATGGCGACTTCCATACAGAATGCTGTTCTTTGCATCACACCTAAAACTGTCTGGCAGGAAACCTAATTGGCAAAAAGAAAAAGGCAAAAGTAACAACCATTTATTTTTATAAACTAATGTCTGTATGCTATTTTCTAGTGCTGCTGGCTCTTTAATTACTCTGCCATTGTTTCTATGGCAACCAGTTGCGGCACCCCAAATGTACCATTAGTAGTCACAGAAGGAGAGGTGAAAAGGGTCAAAATCATGCACTAGAAAAACGTTTCTGCAAAAAAAATATGAAAGTATTGTAAATGTACTGTAATTGTAGATAAAACAGTAATAATTGTATAGTTTTATGTGACAACTGATGTTCCACAGACAATAAACGATAATGACAAACTGTAAATGTTAAGTGTTCGAGCTTTGCATGGGAGGGACACTAGGTCATCTCAAAGAAAACGTGGCCGTGTAGCTTGTCTTACTGGCACTGGACTGGGACCTCACTGCTAGGCAAAGCTGGAGTCTGAGGACAAAAATGAAGTGCGCTCGTTACCTTAATGCGTTGCTTCACGGGCAGCCAGTCATACATAAAGCCGCTGTGTCACTAAAACTTGAATAGTGTTAGTAATTAAAGGGGAACACTCGTGTGATGCCACTGCCACCAATTAAGAGACTGACTGCTGGAAAAAAAATTCTCTTACTTTGCTGCTCTTAAAACTTCATTTTTTTTATATTTTATTTTTATTCATTTTTCTCTGTGTAATACACACAAGAAAAGGTACATTCGTGTAATAGCAAGCTCAAGATTATATAGTAGCAGTGCAATCGTAGGATTTGTGTACTGTCACTTGAATTACAGCATATGGTGGGGTCTCTATATGCTAACATAAAAATATATTCTCCATTAAAGTTCAGGAAGAGACCATTGCAGCATGCACATGAACTGGAGAACCGAAAATGATATCTTGATAATTACCTAGGTGCCAAAACACCCCTTAACACATCTAGTGCTTTATGAGTCCATGTAATACCTGATAATGTACAATCATAAGAAGTATAGGACTATACTTATACAGGATTAACTCCTATAAGCCCTTCAAAGCTAAAATAGATACCGATAGACAATACTGCACCCATCATTTAGCAATAAACTTCTTGTAACTAATATAAAAAAAGTCACTTTAGTAGTAAAATAATCAGCAACTGTATCCCAAACAGAATTAACTTCCCAAATTTTAATTAGAATAACTGATTAATTGCTGTGTAAATAGTATCAATCAGATTTCAACTGGTAAAAGCAGTTATAGAACTGAGGTGTGCCAGACTCTTGATGTTATGAGAATAGAACTCCCATGCAATAAACAATCATTTATGGAAACTGTATATATTTATTCAAATGTCCCAGATGCAGCACTACCCACAGAAGCAGTATTTTTATTTGTCCATCAAGATTATTCTTAATTCTCAGTCCCCGTCATCTTCGTCGTCAGAGTCCCTAGGACGATGGACAAAGTCCTGCTTTATGGCGTCAAGCCTGTTCCCCGCTTCAGTAGGGTCAGTGAAAATAAATGGCTTACCCGCATAGTGAACTCGCAATCGGGCCGGTAATTGTAGGGAATGATTAATACCCAGTGCTCGGAGACCTGCTCGCACGGTATCAAAACTTTTATGCCGTTGCCGCATGGCATAGCTCAGATCTGGAAAGTAATCTATTCTGTCCCCAGTCTCCAGCTTCAACGGGCGTGATGATTTAGCCCTTCCAGTACCGTGTCCAGGATACGGGCTCCAGCCGCGATGATCATGATGGTGTGCGGCACGTCTGCCGCGGCTTCCTCCGAGGATTGAGGCGGTAGGTCTTCATCATTTGCCCCTGCATGTCCAGGTTTAGCTGTTTGTAAATCAAGGATGGAATAAATTCTGGCAAGTGTTCACCCTCTTGTGTTTCTGGGACCCCTAATAGCTGTAGATTGTTGGATGCCGCATGTTGCTCTCCAGTGATTCCAACCGGAGTCGAGTGGTCTTATTTTCGGCCAGGATCCCAGCCATGGCTGCCGCTGATGTACACGTTGAATCCACTGTGGTTTTAGCCTCCGAAGCAACTGCATCTAAGCGGGATTCCATAAGAGTAAAGCGAATGCCCAGGTCATCCACCTTTCTGTCCAAATCCCTTATAGCATGGAGGACCGCTGTAATAGAGGGTTCTGAGGTTTTCTCCTCTGCTGCTATGTGGTATTTCTTGCTGGGTTCTCTGCTTATTCAAGTCGTGTTGAGTCATCTGGTGTGTTTTTCCCATGGTAACTGGCCAAATCGACCCTTGGGACTTTCTTCAAACACCAGCTACAAACCTTTTACCATAGACTTAGAAGCTTTATTATTTAAAAGTGTGTTTTAGTACGAAAATAGGCAGGAGCTCCTGTATAGTGCATCTTCTCTGTCTGGCTGCTGGCCATACCCCCCCCCCAAAAAAAAAAATTCATTTGATTTGGTTAAAACTGTTAAGATATTATGAATGACCAAGTTCTTGTAATACTTGACTTCTGTCTTGCATGGTTTTATCCCAGTGTTGTAAATGTTATTCTCTGATTTGTGAAATAATAGAAAAATTCAGTTGGCTAAAAAACTGCCATTCCACCACCAGACACTTTGCTATCAGGGGCACAACCCATAATCCTCTGGAACTGACCTCAGCTACAGCCACAGCTCGCAGCTGTGGGAAATTCAGGTTATGCCGTGGGAGTGATGAATAGCAGTGCAGAGTATAGAGACTACTGGATGGGCAACTATACTCAGCCAGTGTGATCTGCCACAGTGGGGTTCTGATTCCCTGTGACCTGAAGTGTGAAGCTTGACAGGTCCGTGGAAATTAGAACCACAAAGTGGCAGAACACTGGTTGTGCATAAAGTTGCTCACCCTGTATTTTTATAATGTATAGTACTATGTGAAATGTGCATGCAGCAGTTCTTTCACTTTCAAAATGAAACTGACTTGTGCAGTCGGTAGAGGTTTCAGAATGCTGTTGTACCACAGAAGAGCACAGTCCCATTCCATGACCTTTGAGCTGTCGTGTAACAGCATTTTGAAAGGAATGGAATTCTATACAAAACAACACCCTACTATAAACTACAAAAAGTGTTATTTGTGCCTGTTGTTTAGCCGAGTTGAAAATATAGAGGATTATGTATGGTCATCTGTGCGTCTGCTTTTCTGTGTATGGACGACCATACGCAATCTTTTATAGTGTTTGGTACTCCATTCACAGACAGCACTGAGTCATCAGAGCACTGTCTCACAGAAAACAAAATACGCAGCTGCCATGGTTCTAAAACACGTTAGCACTGTAATCGTAACTGAAATTGTCAAAGCTTGTTTCACAGTGCTAACGGTAGCAGCTGCGGCTCATGCAGGCTTACACCTACAAGTAAACGGATCAGAATTTTTGTAAAAAAACATCTTCCAGCAATCACTGACACAGCTTCAGAGGCAGACAGCCGTGCGACGACCTCTGCAGAACTAATATGGGCCTGTGCATCACAGTCTCTGCGGGTGAAGGCATCCAAAGCAGGGTAAGTCTGTCACCCCAAGGTGGTAACCTGGGTAAATAAAATGGCTGGACAACAGGACGCAGAGTGTAATAGTAAACAGAGTCCACTCTGAGGAAAGGAAAGTTACTAGTGGGGTACCGCAGGGTTCAGTACTGGGTCTAGTCATTTTTAATGTCTTTAAAGGTGACATTGCGAAGGGACTAGAAGGAAAAGTATGCCTCTCAACTGAGGATGGCACCATATAGCCCTCTCTTGGTGTCAGGGGTCGGGCATAGCTCAGAGATGCCCTCTGTGTCTAGGGTAAGGTGATGTGCTCAGCTGAGGATTCCCAAAAATATCAGAACACACACATTCTCTCTCTCTCTCTCTCTCTCTACAGAGTGCATTCAGTTTAAATCTGTCAGGATAGATATAAAAGCACACTCCAAGGTGTTTGGGAAGTTGTCACCCTTTACCGACCAGTTCGTGGTCTCAGAGTCCGTTACTTCAGTACCCTGATCTACAGACTCTCTTCTAATTGGCACTGTACAGACAAGTTTGATCCTGACTTTGCACTTGAGTCAAAACCTATAGGGTCCTTGTGAGTTCAGTTCAGGAGGCAGCACCGCTGTAGGGACTTTCTTTCTAACAATCCCGATTGACAGCTTGCAGGGACCATCAGGCCATAGCTCCACTTAATCCAGTCTCCCCATGGCACCTGAAGGCCACCCCTGTGCTGGGTGCCTTACTTCAACCTTGTTTTCTGTCACAGGATAGTGTGTTGGGCACAGAGCCATAGTGTATACTCCAGCCTGCTGCTTGCTAGCAGTTGGCAGTCGCCCCAGCCCCCTCTGCTAGAGGTAGCATCTCTGATGTCCATCCTGCCGTGGCATTTCCCATACAGATATTAAGTGTATTTCCTTACTTGGTCAGCAGCTAAATCGCTCTCTCACCATCTTAAGCCAAGCTGGCAGCATCTCTTGGGAACAGGACCATGATCAACCCCAAAAAGGGAAACACCCATGTTCAGTGGGACCCTCTCATGCACTGCAGGATCCTCAGAAGCTTCCCTTGAGGGGAGCCCTTAGGGTACCCAAACCCTCCTGGTATCTCCCTGATTTTTACCCCAGAATTAATGGTGGTCTTTCCTGAATGCATTCGGCCTCAGTACCCCTGGAGTCCCAACTGCTGTCATGATGCCTATCTGTAGAGGCTACCAGGTGTCTGGACAATGAGTTCTGTTCTGTTTCACCGGATCCATGGACAGCTGCTACTGTGAAGGGCCCTTTCCTCCTCCTCCTCTAGTGCCTTGGCAAGTGACCTGAAACAAGCATGCCCTGAAGATGCACCTGGCACTCCCCTGTCACTCTGCCATTTTGACACGCACTGTCAACAAACAACTGACATTCTAAGCTCTACTGACTGGATTCCCTATCTGAGACTGTAACAATCAGGCTGTATAGTCTGGCAGTCGGGTAATCAACCCTCCCTCTTCCTGCTGGCAGGATGGGTTGTTGCACTCATCACAACAGGCTTGAAAAGAGGCCCTCTAGTGCAATTTGAAAATAAGTTAGGATTGTGATGTAACGAGATGTAAAAAAACAAAAGATCTCAGGCTGGGTGTAGGTCATGGATATTTTTATAAAAGGATTCATTTCAGCAGTTCTATTGAGGAGAGGTGTGGGGTCTATAAGAAAATATGCGGTGCTCAGTCCCCCAAGGACTAGATCTACTGACACTACTGGGTGTGCCTCCCCCTTCCCCTCACATGCACACCCCAGTTCTACACTGACAACAGACGAATGGAGATATATGTATGTAAGGTCCTCCACTAGGGCTTTGCTTTTGCCAGGTGGGCCATCATAGACCAGTGGTATTGAGCCTATGAGTCTATGATGCCTTCAATGGTCAAAATGAGAGTTTCAACCAGTGATGATAGAAGAGGTTAGTGAGGGGATCTTAGAGCTGTGGCCAACATTTTGTGATCTGGACCCAGGCCTGACGTGTCTACTTGTGAACTGTGTAGCGCAGCTGGGCCCAGTGTTTGCTGGAATTGTCCAGTGCTCCTTGTCAGGACAAGTTCCCAGTGTCTCTGAAAAGTGCGCTGGTAAAACTACTTCTGAAAAAGTCATCCTTTGACCTGGACGTTCTAGTGTATTACTGACCTGTCTCTAACCTGCCCTTCTTACGAACATATGAGGAAACCAGCAAAAGAAAGCCATTTGGTCTATCAAGTCTGCTCGTATTGCAGGGTCCACAGCTTGAGCTAATGTCCCTGCCCTCCCTCCCCACTCCTCCCATCCTCCCTACCCATGATCCTTACCTTCCCCCTTTGCCTATCCCAGCCTCTCTTAAAGCTGCCCACAGCCTTCAATGAGATGACCTCTTCCAGCAGCGCATTCTGTGTTCACCACCCTCTCTGTGAAGAAGTGGTTCCTGACCTCCCTCCTAAACTCCCACCCTCCAGCTTCCAACTGTGCTCCCTCATGTTACGGTTACCACTCAGCTTAAAGGTACTCTCCTTATTAACTTTATTTATCTCTTCAAGTACTTGAAGGTCCTAATCATGTCCCTGCTCTCTCTCTCTCTCTCCCATCTTCCGGGGAGTACATGTTCAGTGCCCTCAACCTCTCCTCGTATGCCTTGCCCTGCTGACTGACTATCATTGTTGTAGCCCTCCTCTGTACCTTCTCCAGCAGGCAAGGTTATTTAGACGGTACATGTGCTGCAGCTTGAGGCACACCTCACTGCCTTTGACATCTATGCACCCCTTCAGTCTGGTTTTAGGTCTAGGCACAGCACAGAAACTGCACTATCTGGGGTGCAAAAGACCTGCTTAGGGCGAGAGATAGAGGAGATTGGTCAATTCTCATTCTCCTTGATCTCACCATCTGACACCATGGACCTTGGGTTGCTATTGGACTGGCTTAGGGAGCATGTAGTACTGGCAAACTTATATGCTAATCTGAGTCCTATCTTGGTGGAGAGTTGTATTGGGAAGGTTTTCCTCATGCCCGCTGGTTCTGTCCTGTGACGTACTTCATGATGCGGTCCTTTCACCTAAGCTGTTTGCAGTATATATGCCACCCCTGGGAGAGATCATTAGACAGTATGGACTTGGGTTTCACTGCTATGCAGATGATGCCAAGCACTATATATATCATTTGCACCTGGGACACTGTGTGTGGTTGATATGCTTAATAGGTGCCTGGCTGAGATCCAAGACTGGATGTCATCAACCTGGTTGAGACTTACCCCAGATTAAAGTGGAGTATTGGTGGTGGAGTCAGGTCATAGGAGGGGAATGACAACTACTGAGGGGGAGACAGGGCTTCAGCTGGGCTCCTCTAGGCTTTTGGCTGCCAAAAAGAAGAAAAATCTGGGAGTCATTCTGGATGAGGGGCTGACATTTGAGAAGTAGGTGTCAGTAGTAGCCATGGCTTTTAAGATATGCAGAACATCTGCCAGATTAGATCCCTTATCCCACCAGGTGACCTGGCCACACTGGTGTGTGTGTTTGTAACTTTAGTGCTTCATTATTGAAATGCTCTTTACTGATAGGTGCCAGAACGTATGGGTGAGGGGTGACAGTAGCCCTCCCATACACACACACACACTGTTGCCTGTGAGCATTCAAAGTGTCCCTTTAATGTATGCAAGGTCAGAAGGGAAGCTGTCATGATCTCTCTTGTAATCTGTACAGCCCCCTCCCCACCTTTACCTGTGTTGCGACACCCATGTCTTTACTTTGGGGTTAATGGAGGTATGCGGCAGTGCCTGCAGTTGATGCAGAACGTAACCACTAGGTTACTGACCAGCCTTCTGTGGACACATCATGTCTCCCTGGTGCTACGTGATCTACACTGGCTGTTAGTTAAGTAGTATAGCTACTTTTAAAGCTGGCTTACTTACAATGCCCTGCATATTAAGCTGGGCCTGGGTTACCTGACTGATCTCCTGAACCCTTATATACCCTCATGCTCTCTCTGCTCCACTGAGGAGGACCTCCTTGTAGTTCCAAAGGCAAGGTTAAAACTCTTGTGGTACTGGGCCTTTGAAGTGGTGGTGGTGCTGGTCCTTTGGAACTTTCTTCTGAGAAACCTGACGAAGGCCTCCTTGGTGGAGGCCTTTAAGAGGGGTCGGAAAACCCATCTGTTTGCACAGGCATTTGGGAACTAATGTACCCTTTGTCTGCCATCATCCCAGTCTGATATTACTTATTCGTATATTTATTTATAAACTTATAAAGGGTATTATGACAATTTATTGGTAGAGGCCAGGAAAAGGAGGTGCCGTTAGAACTATACTACTCTACTGGAACCTTCAATTTAGGGTAAAGACAAATAAACAAAAAAAAGGGAGTGTTTGTGTTGGGCGAAGTGAATCGTTATCTGTGCAGTTAACAGTTAGCTAGGTGAAGAAGGAAACTGTGAATTGGGGGAGTGGCTTAAGCAGAAGAAAGCCAGGTGTTTTGGATTTTAAATCTTCCCTAGATAGAGCTTGTGGCAGAGAACAGGAAGAGGAAGGAGGTGTTGTTAGAACTATTCTACTCTACTGAGACTATATAGCCCTCCCTCCCTCCCTCCACCCATAGCCAGTTCTACTTTTATAGACACAAGATTCGACTGACAACAGGAACTTACTGTTTGAGAGCAGGAAGAGAGTGAGCACAGAGGCACAAAAGACTCACCATCCTAGAAGGAAAGAGTAGCTCTCCCCCCCAACCCCGAGCTGCTGGAGGTCTGACTCTGAACAAGTAAGGAGACTACTGAGGAAAATAGGAACTTCCTGTTCCAGAACAGGAAGATTAGGAGCTCTAAGGGCATGGAGGCAGTAGGAAAGTAGGGATAAAAAAAAATTATATAAAAATAAAAAATAAATAGAGGAAGGAGTAAGTATACAAAAAGTACAGTTACGTAAGAACTTACCGTAACAGTAGATCTTCTAGAGAGGCTCTTGCAGTAGGTATTCACAAATAGGACTAAGCCACTAGGCATCAGGACCCCACGGAAAAACCTCTAGCTAACAGTCTCGGGGGACCACCCCCATGTTAGATGACCAGTGTCAGCCAACGTCAGTATAAAGGGGCAGTCCCACACGCCCACCCTCCAGTTCTTTCCTGCCAAGAGCCAAAGGTCTGACAGGATAGAAGATGATATGCCTCCATAGACGAAGAGAAGAAACTGAGAGGGATGGAGGGAGGAAGGGAAGGTAATACCTACTGCAAGAGCCTCTCTCGAAGAGCTACTGTTACAGTAAGTTCTTATGGGCCTGTACTATCTTACTTCGAGAGGGCTCTTGCAGTAGGTATTCACAAATAGGACTGAATCCCAAGCAGCATGGAACAAAGAGAAAAACAGGAGGAGGAAACATCCACAAATGACTGAAATCTAATCAGGGATCACAAAAGAAGTCCCTGTAGAACAGCCAATCCGAAGCCTGCTGTGCAGCAAGAGGCAATGTCCAAACTGTAATGTTTCGTAAAGGTATGGATGGAAGTCCAAGTTGTGGCTGCACAGATTTCTGCCATTGACACATTCCTGAAACAAGCAGCAGAGGCAGCGACCCCTCTGGTGGAGTGACCTCTAACTTGACCCGGTAGTGTTTTGTGATACTTGTCATAACAGAAAGTGATACAATTTGCTAACCACATAGAGAGGCACTGTTAGAAACAAGATTGCCTTCTCTTTTGTGAGCAAAGGAAACAAACAGCTGATCTGTTTTTCTAAGATCCTTAGTCCTGTTAGTGTAGTATCTCAGAAGTCTGTGTACATCCAGTGTATGCAGAAGGTATTCTCCCTGACTGGAGTGCTTTGTGAAAAAAGCCAGGAGTTCAATGGACTGATTCAGTGTAGTTTCAGCCACCACTTTCCGAAGAAACTTAGGATTGGTACACATGGCCACCCTTTCCTTGTGAAAAATCAGGTATGGAATTTTGCATATTAGGGCTTGTAGCTCGGAAAACCTCCGAGCAGAGGTAATGGCCACCAGGAAAAAGTGTCTTCCAAGAAAGAAAGTTTAACTCTGCCTCAGCTGCCAGTTCAAAAGGAGGCAGTGTGATCTTCTCCAGGATAAAGTTTAAGTCCCAAGGGAGAGCAGGATTGCAGATTGGGGGTCTTAAATGAAGTACCCCTGTCAAGAAAGTCTTGGAGACTTCTAGTTGAGCAAAAGTCCTGTCTCTGAAGGGGATGTGGTAGGCCCAAACTGCCGCCATATGGACCTTCACAGAAAAGTAGCTGAGGCCCAGGTCATACAGATGCCTCAGATAGTTTAGGACTCTATTAGCTGGGCAGGAGAAAGGTTCCAGATCCTTGGAGCCAGCCCAAATAGTGAAGCGCTTCCACTTCATGGCATAGGTGGACCTGGTGGAAGGCTTTCTGACCTCCACCAGAATATCTGCTACCAAGGGGGAAACGTCAAAGCATGCCTTGGCTAAGTCTGAAGGAGCCACGCATGAAGATGGAGGGACTTGAGGCCTGGATGGACCAGGGTCCCCTAATCCTGAGTCAGCAAGTGTTTCAACAGAAGTAGAGGAAGAGGAGGTTCCTCGGAAAACTGTTGCAGAAGAGAGAACCAAACTTGCCTCGGCTAGAAGGGAGCGATAAGAATCATCTGCACTCCTTCTGTCCAGAGTTTGTTGAGCGCACTCAGAATCAGAGGAATGGGAGGGAAGGCAAAAACAAATTTGCCCTTCCAACACAGAGACAGCGCGTCCAAATAAAAAACGTCTCACCCTGGAGCAAGCGAGCAAAAGACAGGAAACATGGCATTGTCGGGGGAGGCGAAGAGGTCTACTTGAGTCTCCCACTACTGGAAGATGTCATTTACTACAACTTGATCAAGTTCACACTCGTGAGACCTGGCTGACGAGTGACTGAGGGCATCTGCCAGAGTGTTCTCCACTCCCGGCACATGGACAGCTGTCAGGTGCAGGTTGTGCTGAGACACCCAGAACCAGACTCTCATTGCTTCCTGGCAGAGGGGATAGGAACAAGTTCCTCCCTGTTTGTTGAGGTACCAGACTATGCACATGTTGTCTGATTGTATAAGTAGATGACCGTAAAGAATGACGGGAAGGAGAGCTTGGAGGGCATAAAGGACGGCCCTAACCTCGAGGACGTTTATGTGAAGTTTCTGCTCGAACTGAGACCAGCTGCCCTGAGTCCTGTGGAACATAGATTGGCACCCCAGCCTGCTCCTGATGCATCTGTTGTCAGAATCTGGGTGGGGGGAATGGGACAAAATAGGACCTCTTGACTGAGGTAATCCTGAACCGTCCACCACTGCAACTCCCTGATCATCGGGTCCGACACTAGGACCTCGCGGTCCAGGTCATCTCGAGATTGATCCCACTAGGTCCTGAGGGTCCACTGGGAGATCCTCATGTGAAGCCGTCCTAGAGGAACAGTGGGAATGGTAGCTGCCATTAGCCCAAAAAGGCGAAGGACCTTCCTGGCTCGGACCCTTCTGAGACATGACGGCCCTGAACTGGTAGTGGGACCCCTGAAAACAAAAATGGAGGTACTTGCAGTGGGAGTGGCAAATGGGGATGTGGAAGTAGGCATCCTGCATATCCAGGGCGCATAGCCACTGTCCCGGCCGAAGCACAGGGAGAAGATTTGGTAGCAAGAGCATTTGAAACCGTTTGTACTCCACAAACTGATTGAGGGAGCTGAGGTCCAGAATGGGTCTCATATCTCTAGTTTTCTTTGGTACTAGAAAGAAATGGGAGTAGTAACCCATCCCCTGAAGATGTAGGCAGGGGATAGGTTCCATTGCCTCCTTCAAAAGAAGAGTGCAGATTTCCTCCAGTGCCAACTGCAGGTGCAGAGAGGAGTACAAGGAGTTGGGGGGGTGGGGTCCGCGAGGAGGTTTTTGGATAAATTCTATTGAGTGTCCTGCTGAAATCAGCTGAAGCACCCAAGCAACTGCCATTATTCCCTCCCAGCCCAGTAGATGAGAGCAAAATCTCCCCCTACCGGTTCCCCTGACCTTGGCAGAGGCAGTGGGAGAGGCAGGGAGTCAGGAGGCAGAGGGCTGAGCAGTGGCTGGAGCTCCGGAGGCTTTTTTGCTGGGAGGAGCTTTAGCTGCTGATGAGGCTTTACATTTATTGGGGTGTCTTGCTTGCGTCTGTTTGTGTTATTGGTGTTTTTGGCACTGAAAGGGACGTTTCTGCCCTTGAGAAGATTTGTACATTGTCTGGATAGATTTCAATGCCAAACCCTTCTCCTGCAGCTTGGTGTTGATGTCCTTGACATCACTGCCGAAGAGCACAGACCCTCTGAAGGGAGCATTGTGAATGGCAGTCTGTACTTCACGGGCCAATCCTGACACTCTGAGCCAGGCATGATGCTGCAAGGATACGGTGAAAGCTGAGCTCCTACCTGCTTTGTCCACTGTGTCATATGTAGCATGGAGCATGTGTCTACAGACCGAACACGCAAAATGAACCAAGTCTCCCAGTTCCTGTTTAGTCTGGGAATCTGGGAGAGAATCCAGTTTTGCTTCCAACTGACTGAGGACAGACTTCTGGTAGTCCCCCATATGACCGACGTAATTAAGGGCCCTCATGTCCAGAGTGGAAGAAGCATAAATCTTCTTCCCGTACTGGTCCGGAAGTCAAGATTCCTTGTCGGGGCAAACTGAGGTGTTTTGGGTTGGCTGATCGGTCATGTGCGGCACTGATCACCACCGAATCTGCCTTGGGGTGAAGACTGAGAAAGTCCTTACCCTCTGGAGCCTGGTATAGCCTATCTGCCTTCCTAGGAAGGGGAGCTAACGAGGAAGGTTGTTTCCAAATAGTGGAAACAAGATCCGTGTGAGGCTCTATCCAGGGTGGAATCAGGGTTGGAGAAGTCTCTGGGAGGTCCAGATGGACAGCAGCTTCTTACATTGGGGATCTGGCTCCACTGACTGCCACTCTTAGGCAGCCTCGATTTTCTTCAGCAACTCCAGAAAGGAATGGTCTTCCAGAGGGGACTTCAGAGAGCCCTGCAGCCTGGTGTTTTCTGGAGCATGGTGCTCATCCTCAGGATCAGAGCATCCAGAATCCAGATCCGAATCTGAAGACTCTGATGAAGGAGAAGGAGAAGAAGAAGAGTCCTGCCTAGGAGGGGGTGGATCGTCCCCTCTAGGGATTCCCTAGGGGAGCATATCCTCCCTAGCCCAGGATCCAGATGACTCAGCTCTGGTGTTGGGTAGAGGCAAAGGAGTCTCTTCATGTTGATGTAAGGGGTCCGGTGTTGGGACCGGCGTCGACAGGCATTTTTCAACCTCCCTGGTGAGCTGTGTCTTAGCCTCAGACCACCAGGAGACCAAAACCTCCATCAAGTCCACCTGAGGCTGCGGAGTAGGGAGAGGAGGAGGTGGGGGCTCTGATGTGGGTATCCTAGAAACCCATAGTAAGAGTACCCATAGCCCGATGGTGGGAGGTCCGGCATCGGGTATTGAGGCACTGGGTACTGCGGCGTCAGATAGTGCAGCATCAGGTACTGCGGCGTCGGGTACTGAGGAGCCGGATACTGCAGTATCGGGTATTGTGGTGTTGGGTATCCAGGTGCCAGGGGCTCAAAGGTCCTGGCGTCAGCCCTACAGGTGGACCGGACAGGTCAGGCATTGGCACGGAGGGCATGGGACCCAGAGTAGGAGGACCCATAGGAGGGTCGGGGAGCCCAGCTGGCTCTGACGGTGGAGGGGGTCTGCCATCAGGAAGCGGAATGTTGGAGGGTGACGTCAGGTTATTTGATGTTGGGTCTGGCATTGGGGGGCCACCCCCTGATGGCAGTGTTCCAGACTCCTCGACCCCAGCTGGGGAGGAAGGAGTGGACTCCTCGGGGTGGGGAGTCAGAGGAGACGCAGGGACCTCAGAGGGCAATGCAACTGGCCTGCGCTGAGGTGACTCCTGGACATCAGGTGCACTGGAGCCCGATGTGGAGTCGCGGGCTAGGCGGTCGTTGGAGGGTTCGACGGCTGACTTATCAGCTGTATCCAGGTGGACATCCGTGGGCCAATGCCCAACTTATCAGACCCACTCTTACTGGTAGGCCTGGTTTTTGAGGACTGTAGCCAGAGTGGAGGACTTCTTTTCCCCAGAGGCTCCCAGAGGGCCCGAGCACAAGCCCGACGGGGGGGGTCGATGCCTGCTTAGACACCACTAAGGTGGCTGTTGAAAGAAGATCCCCGGAGGGGAGGTTATCTGAAGGTCCACAACTCCAGCCGAAGTCACGGCTGCTGTGGACAATGGGTCCCGATCCCTGTGTTCCTCCTTGTCCCTCTTCTTTTTATGATGGCCCTCAGGAGAAGTTGATGCCTGCCTCAATTTCTTCAGTTTTTTCTCCATGGATGCCATTTTCCTTTTTAACAAATGGGCCTTCAGGAACTACTGTCTCTGTTTCCGGGTGGCAGAATTGAATTTTGGGCAATGCTCGCACTCCTCGACGCAGTGGTCTGGGCCTAAGCAAAAAAGACAGAGAGAGTGGCCATCCTTGTGAGGAAGCTGAGATCCACATGAGTCGTACTCATTCTTATGTGATTCCAATGGCATCGGGGATGACATGCACAGTGAGATAATAGAACACAATAACCAGAAAAATGAAATAAATGTTGAAAGAGATTAATACTCATCCAAAATGGTGAGACAAGAGAGCGCTGTTCTTCCATGAGGTACTTTCACAAGCCGACAGCAGGAAAGAACTGGAGGGTGGGCAGGGGGACTGCCCCTTTATACTGACGTTGGCTGATGCCGTCACCTGAAGTGGGGGTGATCCCCCGCCAGAGACTGCTAGCTAGAGATTTTTCCGTGGGGTTCTGACACCTGGCAGCTTAGTTTTTTTTGTGAATACCTACTGCAAGAGCCCTCTTGAAGTAAGATCGACAGTTAGAGGCCACAAATAAGACATGATGGGAGTGGTGCAGTGCAGTGGCTGTGGAGCAGCAGTCTTCTGGGAGATGTTCTGGAGGATGCGGTGTTGTCCCATCTGGAGGCACCTCTCTGGGCTGAGGGAGGAGGTTGCTCATCTCCAGGCTGAGTTATTCAGGATTCGGTGGACCTCCTCTTCCACCCAGGGACCACTAGGGCCACCGCCGCTGCCTCAGAGGTTGCCAAGAAGGAGGAGCGGTTGGACCACAGTGGGCTCAGGGAAGGTGAGGGTGGTGGAACAGAGGTGCATCTCTCCAGGTGTACCGCTCCACAATTTATATGCCATTCTGGCAGAATGTGGTTCCTCTATGAAGGCACCCAAAGTGGAGACCAAGGAGGATGCTGGGAACCTCCACAAAGGAAACCCATAGGAGGGTGGCATGGGACCCCACAGGGGAAGGAAACAACTCCTGATGGGGGACTCCATTGTTAGGAGGGTAGAACTGGGGGAGGGAGGGGACGGGGGTAGGTGCCTGCCTGGCACCATGGCTTGGTGGGACAGGGAGCAAATCCTCAGGATCGCGGGAGCAGCTGCACAGGGGAGGGAGTTTGATGTCATTGTTCACCTAGGGACAAATGACCTGGCTGGAAAAGGGATCAGAACAGTGGAAGAGGAGTTTGTGAAGTTGGGGAAGGTCCTTAGACAATTAACTCACACGGTAACTTTCTTGGAGGTGCTGCTTGTCTATGGTATGGATGAGACTAGGGTGCTGCGCACCATGGGATTCAATCAGTGGTTGAAAAACTAGTGTAGAGCTCAGGGTTTTGGCTTCATTTGGGACTGGTGAGCCAGCTGGAAGGATGCGGGCCTATTCTGGTGCAATGGTCTGCATCTGTCCAGGAGGGGAACCAGGATCCTAGGTGATAGGTTTAAATACTTCATTGGCAAGCATTTAAACTAGCCAAGGAGAGAGGCACTGAAATGGAGCAGGGAAATCCTAGCCTCCCCCCAAAAATCAGGGCAGTTGGGTAAACCAAGATAGAGACATCAATAGGGAGAAGGGCAGGGTAATTGAAGAGAAAGGCAAAGGCAGTAAGGACAGGGATGGGGCTAAAAGGGGTAAAGCCATCAAAAACATGGAGGGTAATGAGTACCAATGCCCATAATGTAGGTAACAAGCTCCCTGAACTGGTGGCCTCAATGGAAGAGGGTTGCCTGGATATCGTGGCAGTCACAGAAACATGGTACACAGACAACCATGACTGGAATGTTAACATACCAGGGTACACAATCTACAGGTGAGACAGGGAGGGTAGAAGAGCAGGAAGAGGAGTAGCTCTCTATGTAAGGGAAGGGATCAAAGCAATGGAACAAAAAAGTGTAAACAGGGAGGATAGGAGGCACTGTGGGTCACCCTGGAGACTGGAAATGGTACCACAATCTGCACAGGCCCTAATTTCAGGGGGAGGAAATGGACAAGGAAATGATAGAAGGCATCCTTAGGATGGCAGAGAAAGGGAAGATATTGCTGATGGGGGACCTGAATATGCCAGATGTTAACTGGAATACCTTTGCTGCAGCCACATCCAAGAGCAGGGCCATTCTCGATGCCCTATAGGGGGCATGCCCCAGACAGCTAGTGTTGGAACCCACTCAGGAGAGAGCAATCTTAGACCTGGTACTCTCAAATGGGGACAGAGGGAGGCTCTCAGATCTAGAAGTGGGTAGTCATCTGGGAATAAGTGACCACCAAACAGTGTGGTTCACAATAAACTCAGCTGCAGAGTCAAGCCATACAAATGTGAGGGTACTGGACTTCAGGAGGGTTGGCTTTGTTAAAACAGGAGAGTGTCTCAGAAAAGCACTAGCAAACAGGCAAGAAGGAGGGGTGGAGCAACACTGGGGAAACATCAAAATTGCCATCACAGAAGCAACAAGCCTTTGTGTGAAGCAAATAAATCAAACTGAAAGAAAAAAAACACTATGATTCTCAAAACGTGGTGGGGAAGGTTAGCGAGAAGAAGATAGCATTTAGGAAGTATAAGGAAACACAGGAGCAGCAGGACAGAGAACTGTACCAGTTAAAGCAGAAGGAAGCAGGGAAGGCAGTCAGAATAGCAAAGGCCCAAACCGAGGAAAGGATAGCCAACTCGGTTAAAAAAGGGGGATGAGACCTTTAATAGGTACATTAGGGAGCGAAGAAAGACAAAGGGAGGGGTAGTGAGGCTGAATAAAGGGGCCAGTGGGTGGGCAGAGAGGGACAGTGAAAAAGCAGGGATACTGAACGAATACTTCTGCTCAGTATTCACAAAAGAAGAGGAGGGGAAGGTACCTAATCCAGTCAATAGAAGCACTCTGGATAGAGGGACCGATCCCAGTCCTTCCACAGAAGAAAGGGTTCTGAAAGAACTCCTAAAACTGAAGATGGACAAAGCAAGGGGGCCTGATGGGATTCACCCCAGAATTCTAAAAGAATTAAGGGGAGAATTAGTGACACCACTGACTACCCTTCTTAACAAATCATGGGAGGATGGTGTGGTACCTGAGGACTGGAGGAGGGTGGATGTGATTCCCCTTCACAAAAGTGGGAGCAAGACAGAGGCAGGAAACTACAGACCTGTCAATTTGACCTCAGTGGTAGAGAAAATGATAGATTCACTTCTGAAGGAAAGAATTGCTTAGTACCTAGAGGTCAGTGGGGCACAGGACCCAAGGCAGCATGGATTCACAGCAGGAAGGTCATGTCAGACACATCTGATTTCTTTGACCGGGTAACCAAAGTAGTAGACCAGGGAGGGGCTGTGGACATGGCCTACCTAGACTTTAGCAAGACATTTGACACAATCCCACACAAAAGATTAATAAACAAGTTAGTCGGCCTGGGAGTGGGTCCCAGGGTGGTAGCCTGGGTAAAACACTGGCTGGACAACAGGACACAGAAGGTAATAGTAAATAGAGTCCACTCTGAAGAAAGAGGGGTTACTAGTGGGGTACCGCAGGGTTCAGTACTGGGTCCGGTCCTTTTTTTTTTCCTTTTTTTTTCTTTAATTTTTGTACATTTAGTAATGAACACACAAAATACATTCTTTGATTCCAGGTATAGGATTTCTTTCTGAATACATTATGATAGGTAATTCATAGCCCTTCTTTCATTGTTACAGCAGACTGGGGTACTTGTCAAGTTTCTTACAAATATATTTTAAAAAGAAAAGGCTTATGCAGCAAGACCATGGACAACCATACCCAAGAGATTTTGTGTAAAAGTCCAAAGAGTCCTTTCTTTACAGATGGGCCGCTGTCATTTGACTAAACCCAGGAGTCCCTGTCAAAATAAAAAAATGGAGTTACCCCTTTCATCCAGGTAATAGAGATGCCCTCTGATATTGCTCTCAGACAGCCATATACATCAGTTTAAATGTTTATATAGGGGACACGAACAGGAAAAAGAGTTGTGTTAACCCAAACTTTGCCACTAGATGGTGGCAACAACTTAAAATGTGTACATGTGTTCTCATTAAATGGTGCAGTAACTTTAATTTTAGTTTTAGCACTTCCCCTTAAACATTAACTGTCTGCAATTTTTAATCCTCAGATTAACAGTATGTAAATAGCTTTAAACTCTTTAGGTAATCTAGAACAGATTACTATTATGGTACAAACCAGACATTAGTAAATCTTAATATAGGGATTGTCCAATAAATTCCTGATTCAGGTTTCATCCTCTTCTCCCTCGCCATCTGGAGGACCCGATTTGGCAAAAGTCTACACGAATCTTGTCCAGCTTACGACCTGCGTCTGCTGGATCATAGTAAATGTAGGTCTTTCTAGCGTAAATAATCTTCAGCCTTGCTGGCATTTGAAGCACATGGTTGATCCATAGTTCCTGCAGGCATGCTCGAATGGCATCAAACCCTCGGCGTTGCATCCTGGTAGAGTAACTGAGATCGGGGAAACAATGTTGTATGAAGCCATCTGGAAGAGTAGGTGCCCCTGCCAATTTAGCTTTTTTGCAGGACAAAATCTCTTATCTGTACTCCCTTAGTTACCACCAGTACAGTCCGAGGGAGATCTGGATTGTTGGGTTTTCTGCGGGGTCCGGTCCTTTTTATTGTCTTTATAAGGTTCATTGCAGAGGAACTGGAAGGAAAAGTATGCCTCTTTGCAGATGACACAAAGACCTGCAACAGGGTTGATAAACGGTGGGGGGGGGAGGGGATGGAAAGGATGAGAAGGGACTTGGCAAGATTGGAGGAATTATCAGAAGTATGGCAGCTTGGAATCAATGCAAAGAAGTGCTAAGTAATGCACCTGGGAAACAAAAACCTAGGGGAAGAGTACTCAGTGGGGGAGGGTAGTAACACCATCAAAAATCGAAAGGGACCTGGGGGTAATCATATCAGATGACCTAAAGGTTAGCAAGTCATGTGAGAAGTCAGAAGGGATGGCTGGGGGGATACTGGGATGTATAGGGAGAGGCATCACCAGTAGAAAACAGGAAGTTGTTATCCCCCTGTACAGACAGTTGGTGAAACCCCATCTGGAGTACTGCGTGCAGTTCTGGAGACCCCATCTCCGCAAGGACATAGACAGGATGGAGACAGTGCAGAGGAAGGCAACTAAAATGGTGCAGGGTCTGCAACAGAAGCCATATGAGGAAAGACTAAAGGAGCTTAATATGAATACCCTTGAAGAAAGGAGGGAGGGGGGACATGACAGAAACTTTTAAGTACCTCAAGGGAATCAAAAAAGTCTAAGAGGGTAGCATCTTTCAGAAAAAGAGATGTGCAAGAACAAGGGGGCACAATTTGAAGATGGGGGGGGGACAGCTCAGAGGCAATGTGAGGAAGTATTTTTTCACAGAAAATGTGATGGATGTATGGAATGGCCTTCCCAAGGAGGTTGTGGGATCAAAAACAGTGGTGGAATTCAAGCATGCATGGGACAGTCATAAGGCAATTCTAGGGGGGGGGTAGGCAGAAGTAGGCTGCTGGTTAACTAGGATCTGCAGCTTATCCAGTAGGTAGGGAAATGGGCAGACTAGGTGGGCCAAGCAGTCCTTATCTGCCGTCAAAGTCTATGTTTCTGTGTTTCTATATATAGATGAGTTTTTAGTTATTGTTTTAGTAATGTGTTATAATGGTCCTACTGTACTGTTTGTAATGGTGTCCTGAGCCTCCGGGGAATGGTGGTGGTTAAAAATAAAGACTAGTACTGTTATAAACCAAATGCCATCCTGTCCCTTCCATAACAAAGTGACAGATGATTTAGCCCCTAATGGGAAGGGCACTAGGACCCAGCAGAATCCCTTTGCAGGCTGATTGTGGTACCTGACAATACCAAGACAGAGAGAGAGAGAGAGATACTATAAGGAAGAAAAGATGGCCAGCCAGTCGCAGGGAATCCAGCAGCTTCTGCAGGCTGAGAAGCGGGCCGCGGAGAAGGTTGCAGAGGCCAGGAAAAGTAAGAAACTGCTGAATTTCGTTTGTTCTTTGTTTTTATTTCAGGGCTCTACCTACCCCAGCTGCTGCAGGATGCTTTTATGATGCAGATGGATGCTTTCCTTATGCCTATAAACGCAGCTGAATCTCAGCTGTGAAACCGAGAGATGACTAGATTCCAAGGTTGGGTGGGGGAAATAATCTTTCATAAAATGTTACAGTTCTCATTAAACTATTGTACACAAACGTTTGTTCTGGTTATAGACTGATTTTGTGCCTCAGCAGCTCCCAACCCCACATCATTGTCACGTGAACTCACGTGCATGGTTTTAATTACATAAAATATATGTTGCATTAAAAAAATGACGTAATTTCAAACAAAAAATCTTTTAATGTGGTTTAAAATGGTTTGTCTTAGAACAGCAGCTTTGCAAAGCCCTATGCTGCTATCTAACATCTTTCTGATTTTATCATTAAAAAAATTACGTGAAAAAAATGCATAATCGTCCTTGGTCTAGAGGTGCCACAAAATGGTTATTATCAAATCTGCTGGTCTGCTGGCATTTTTCTTTTGTTTGTTTTTTTGTGAGGGGGGGAGTGGCATTGCCAAGTATACCCCACACTTTGTTTATTCTTAAGGGGGAAAGTAGGTCAAGGATAGTTCATTGTAACTGTGGATTATTCTGTAAAAAAAATTAATTTTTAAGGCTGTGATCATTTTTATAAATTCTGTATTAACTGCACACACGTAAGGGAGCTCCTTAATTTGAATTTTGTTTGCGAAACAAAACCAGGATTGAGGACACTGAGTGCGGCATTATAGCAGGAATTTCTAAAGGCAGGAAGGAGGAGGGGAATCCTTAGCTTGGGATTTAGAGCGTGTCTCCGACTCCATCTTCTCATAATCCTGGTGCTGCAGCACTGGGACAGACCAGTGAATCATACTGATGCTGCAGTATGTTTAAACAATAAATATGTCAGTCTGTCTTGCCATCCGTTTGTCTATCGGTCTCTGGGCCTGTTTGTCTAGCTATCTGTCACTATATTGACTTTCCTGTGTATTCTTCTACTTGTCTGTAATGGTCTAGTTGTCTGTACAGGTATGTCTGTTTATCTAGCTGTCTATCTATCAGGTCATGGATATATACAAATACTGAACAGGGGCAAGGACTATAGTGTGAAGATATTGACCCTGAGGGATGAACTATTGCCTGACAACAGCAGCATTGCCCAGAGCCAAAGACTGAGGGCAGTATGACAGTTGGAAGGCAATAATTCATCCTGAGGAATCTGTATTTTCCCATCATATTCTACCAGAGCTCTGCTCAGTATCTGATTTATTATTTATTTTATTTAGTTTTTGTTGACTAGGTAAGTGCACTAGACAAATCCTGCCTATTTTCAGGCATGACCCCTTGGGGACACATGAATGCCAACTGACCTTGAATCAGATTAAGCTGTTGGTGGTATTTTTAGTGAATGAGGGAAATTTGGCCAGGACACCAGGGAAATTCACCTACTCTTTTCGATAAGTGCCATGGGATCTTTAATATCCACCTGAACTACCACCAATCCAGGCAGATGGGACCTCGGTTTAACGTCTCATCTGAAAGACGGCACCTCAGAAATGCAGCACCCCTCTCATGCTGCACTACAGTGTCAGTACTGGGATATTAACCCAAGTGCCAGACGTGGGAACTGAACCCACAGCCCTCTGATCTCCCAGCCTCAGAGGCAGGTGTGCTACCTACTGAGCCACTAACACTATTAAACCTTACACAAGGTACAAAAATTACAGTGGGCAGTAGTTGAGAAAATAAAACTGTTGCCTGGTTCTAATGAACTGCTGCCTCATTCTTTGTTCTGAACCAGGCAATAGTTTAAAAAATATATCTCATGGCTAGCTCTGGTCCTGTCAGGGACCAGGATTGTTTTCTAAAGTATAATAAATCTAGCTATCTACCATTCTGTACATCTCATTATTTGTCTGTCTGTAGATATGTCTGTCTGGCTGTTTATTTGGCTGGCTGGCTATATATACATATACGCAAAATACTACCAACAGCTTCATCTGGTTCAAGGTCAGTTGGCATTCATCTGTATCCCCCTTCCCCAGGTCGTGCCTGAAAATAGGCAGGATTTGTCTAGTGCACTTATCCAGTCAACAAAACTAAATAAAAAAAACATATATATATATAGATATGTGTCCATTGTGTCTGTAAGGTTTATCTAGCTGTGTTTGTCTGTCTGTATAAATAAACATGTCAATCTGCCTAGGTATTTGTTCATTGTGTTTGTAAGGTGTGTCTGACTGTTTGTCTGTCTGTATATATAACTATTTGTCAATCTGCCTAGCAGTATGTCCTTTGTGTCTGTGAAGTCTGTCTAACTGTTTGTCTGTCTGTATATAAAACTACTTGTTAATCTGCCTAGCAATGTGTCATTTGTGTCTGTGAGGTCTGTCTAGCTGTTTGTTTTTCTGTCTGTATATATAACTACTTGTCAGTCTGCCTAGCAATGTGTCCTTTGTTTCTGTAAGGTCTGTTTGTTTGTCTGTATATGTAACTACTTGTCAATCTGCCTAGCCAGGGGTGTGTGTGTGTGTGTGTCCACTCTGATTGCATGTATAGTGTTTGTCTACAGCAAATTAATATTTACAAGCAGAAAATGCTCGGATAGGATCTGTCAGTCACTGGATACCAATTGATACCTGCATTTCCGCCCACAGCAATTAACATTGTCACCAGACTATCTGCTCTGGGTCAATCTGGCTCAGTGTCACCAGAGTGGACAGTCATTACTGGGTGGAATTAATTGGGATAAACTATCAATATCCTGTAGTAAATTGTAGAAAACAGTTTACTATTGAAATTGCATTACAGTTCACATTCCCTCCCTCCATAAAATGTCCCAGCACACAAACTCTAACATACTTCTGTCTTGTAATTGTTCTGAAATCCTCCAGCCCTCTCAGATCTTCCAATCCCTTTTCGGTGTCTGTCTTACTGACCCAATGTCACTCACTCTGACCTATACCACCTCTCCCCTTCCTCCCCACTATCCTTTCATCAGCCCTACTCTCCCCGTTTAATGTGCTCAAAGTGCGACATGCTGTTGCACATGTATAGTTAAAAATTGTAATGTATATAGATTTTTTTATAGATATGTAAATATGGTGTCCATAACTAGCTCTACTGTATTGAATCCACTGTACAATGCATGTCAAATTGTATCCACCGTACAATGTATGTCAAATTTGATACAGTACTGTAATGTACTGACTCTCTGTACAAATGCACTGCTATACTGTACCATATATGACCCCGGGTCAACCCTGAAAAAGGGACTGTAATTGTCTCAGTGGTCTTACCTGGTCACCAAAACTCAAATAAATAAATAAATAATATGCACCCAGGGCTGTAGAGTCAGCAAGAGACTGAGAAGTGTTAGCAGTGGCAGGCAGGCTCTAATAGGCTCAGGTACAGCCTGAACATGAGAAGATTTAACATTTTTGAGGTACTTGGGAGTTGAAATGGTCAGACTCAGTGAATGGGGGTGTGGTGCAGAGAGATTTTTAAGGGGGCAAGAAGATGTCAACCGAAGATAGCAAGTCAGGTCCATGCAAAATTCTTAACCTCTCATTCATTATGCAAACGTGTGATCCGGGCCTTCAAAGCGGGTGAGCAATAGACCCGACTTGGGACACACAACTCAATATAGGAGACACAAGCTTATTAAAGTGTGGAAATTAGTGCTTTAGTATTTATAAAGTTTATTGTTAATTGATCATTTTAGATACATTTACCATTTCAAGTCTCCCATGTTAAATCTGGGACGACACAATTTCTGTTTGATAGACAGATACAAAGGGTTTCTGGGGAAATAACATGGGAAGCATTCCTCCTGAAAAGGGACAGGTAAGAGTCATGTGTCCATCAGTGATTTTTCCATAGACACTACCGAGGATTAAGAAATTAGAAACCGTGGCATAGTCACACACATTGCCAATGTTTTTTATTGATTGTCCATGGATCCTACATGGGGGAAAACCATGGAGTAGACACACATTGTCTATGATTTCTCTAGCAGTTCCATGGAACCTCCCATAGATAAACAGCTTGAAACCCATGGTGTAGACACACATTGTCAATGGTTTTCTAGAGTCTCCTTGGACTGCATGGAGTAGACACATATTGTCAATGATTTCTTTAGAGCTCCATGGAGAAGGAGCTTGGGAACCAGGAAGGTACCACACACAGTGACTATGGTTTCTTTAGAGCTTTTATTGAACTTACACAGTAACATTGGTAAAGACCTTGGAACCCATGGAGTAAACACACACATTTGCTGTGGTCTCTCTGGAGCCTCCATGGAACCTACCAAGGGTACAAAAACATTGAAGCTCTGGAAAAGACACATATTGCCTTTGCTTCCTCTATAACTTCCATGGAGTCTAACAGGGATGAAGAGCTTAGAGATCCTCAAATTGTCTATGGTTTTTCTAGATGTTCAGTGGAACCTACCAAGGACAAAGAGCTTAGAAACAATGAAACAGACACACACTGTCAGTGGTATCTCTAGATGGTTTATGGGACCTACCATGAATAAAGAGTTTAAACCCATGAAGTAAACACAAACATTGTCTCTATTTATGTAGATCTTGCATGGAATCTACCTTGGACAAAGAGCATGGAAACCACGGAGTAGTCACACCGTCTATGGTTTTCTAGATCTTTTATGGAACCTGCCATAGATAAAGAACTTGGAAACCATGACACATTTTCACAACTGTTCAATAGTTTCCATGGAAATAGGTTTTCCATGGCCTCCTTGATTATATTCTTTACCCTGTGTGGTTCCTTTCCTTTGGTGGCACGTAGAAGTGCATATTTCCTTGAAATTTCATGATAATGAATGCTGTTCCAGTAGAAAGCATGGAAAAGCCAAAACAGGGTTGCTGGTTGATAGTGTGATGTACTGTTATGCAGAGATCTCCATGAATGAATCTCAGTTATAGCACCCATGGCTTGGGCTGGTAAGGCTTTGGGCATGCTGAGCTGGCAGCATGTACAAACCCCTGGGAAGGAGGGTTCAATCAATCAATCAATCAATCAAAATCTTTATTTAATCAGGCGAACATCATTGAGCGTAGCTCATTTACAAGATGGACCTGAGTGGTCAAGAAGTGCAAGTATTATTACATAGACAAGAATAACATAAACAGTAGTACAATGACATAAAGTGATAATATATAACAATTTACATATATACAAGGCACATTAAAACCATTTAACCTGTAAGAAAAGGAGGCAATGGGTATAGCAGGCATAATATATAAATTATAGGTCCTAGTTGGCTTTTGTAGAGTATATCAGGTGATTGGAAAAAGAAGTAGAACTAGCATAGTGGAACACGGAAAGGGGTGGGGGTAGGTAGGGTCGGGATTAGGCCTTGTGAAAGCAATTGCAGAGTTCTGGGAATAGGGTGGAGAATAATCTTTTGAAGGATGTTAAAGGTAAGAGGCTATTTAGCTTCATGGTTTTTTGGAGTGAGTTCCATGCAACTGCTAGTGAGTAGCTGATAGCGGCCCTCCCAAACTGGGTGCAGACATTGGGGACCTTTAGAATGATAAGTTTGCTGAACCTTAAGTTGTATGGCCTAGAAGTAATTTGGGTAAAACAGTCTGTGATATAGGTGGGTAGTTTGCCTGATAAAGCTTTGAATATCCAGATTGCAGCATTCCTATTTCTTCTGTGTTGTAATGATGTCCAGTTAACTGCCTTATAAAGAGAGCAGTGATGGGTGCTGGAGGGAAGGTCAGTAATAAATCTGATGGACCTGTGATATAGGGTGTCCAGCTTATTTAAGGGGGGGAGTGAACAGTACCTCCTGCGGCTCATGTGGAGCCTTCACATTGTGGTTGACTGTGTGACAGTGGCTCCATCCTCACAGGCCAGGGTGAACACAGTGCATGGCATCTTGGAGAGGTAGGGGGTAGGTTTCTAAATATTCAAAAAACATGCTTCCTTAGGCCATAAGTGATGGCCATCACCCTACACCATGACACTAGTCTTGACCCTGTCTGAACCTCCTCCCAACATTAGCATGAAGTAGACGTAACTGCCTCAAGTCACCCTCGTCAACCTGAGCCCACTGGATGTGACAAGTTTTGAAGATTTGATGGTGGTCAGGGGTCTAGGAAAGCTGAGGGGCACAGTGGGGGCATCAGTGGCCCAAGTGAGTTGTCAGGACCAACCAGCACCTGAAGTAGAAGGGAACTAACCATCATTTTAAAAATAAAAGCATGGAAAAACTTGCATTGGGCTATTCCACAGGTACAGGCAATTCCTCACCCCAGAAGCCTTAAAGCTCGCTGTTCAGAGCTCTGTTGTCACCATAATTGACTATGACCTGATAGTTTATGGCTCTGCTACTGTAACTGCCCTCAGACGTATAGCCACAGCTCTCAACAAAGCTTGTTGGCTCATCACTGGAACACACTGTCTCACCCACGTGTGACCTCTATGCTCACACTGGCTGGCTACAACTTTCAAACTGCATAAAGTACCAAACCTGCATTATGGCAAAGAAAATAACCCTGGGCCAAGCCCCCAGGTGTCCAAGCTCTCCTTTGCCCCACACTTAATCCTTGCCACACTAGGGGCTCTGAATCGCAACTACTGCAGGTCCCTCACTGCTGTACCACTCAGGGCCAGAGATCTTTTGCATATAGGGCCCCTGGCTGGCTGAATGGTCTCAGCATGGATAGCTCCTCCCTATCCAAGCTTGGCCCTTTCAAATCCAAGCTCCAACTACTACTCTCTGCCTCTAGCACCTGCGACTGTCTCCTCTAATCACCCCTCCTACCATTGCCATATCATCTGTCACAGCTCTCCCAATGTAGCACTTATTTCCTCTACCCTTATCCCACCACACACACCCTTCTTCACCCTCCCTCCCTCCCTGCCTTCCCCTATGCACCCCCCCTCCACCTGCACTTCTCTGTGTGATCTGACAATGTCTCTGGCTACTCTCTTCGACTGTCTCCTTCCCTGTCTTGTAACACTGTGTTCCCTGAAAATGCCCCTTGTAACAGTTTAATCAAAATGTATGTATGCACGCCCTAATAACTGATTGTTAACCTGTTATCCTGCCTTGTTTGTTAATTGTCCTGATTTATGTCGTGTACTTCTACTGACATGAAACCTTTGTAAAAGAGCCTTGGCTCAAAGGTACTTGTAATCCTAGACTCAAATAAAAAAAACTTGGAATTGTCTTCATCTCCATGGTAACCCTAGATAATATGTTTTGAGCTAGAGAGTTTCTTGCACTGGTGAGGCCAGCCTCCCAAGGGAGGCCCCAACCTGCTCAGGGAAGACTCCAGCAAGCCTGAATGTTTACTGTACCAGTTAATTATATTTTGAGTTGATGTTTTGTGTGTGTGGGTGGGGTGGGGGGCAAATTGAAAGTAAATAATACCAAAAGGAATTTACTCAAATGCATTCGCTTTATTCCTGGTATCCCATGCAAAGCATTGAACGGCATTTGTATATTCTCCAGATGGATTACACTTAAGCAGAGCTGGCACAATGGTCCTGAGTGAAAAATGATATTACTCTGTAAGGGAGGAGTTAAATTTAAACTGATTAGTGGGGGAGCAACAAGGAATATCCTAGCTAGTAATCCCCCTTGAAATACTGTGGGTAAGTTAATAGGCTATTGTAAGAAAGTAGGATTTTCAAGGTAGAGAGGGCTGTATGTAAATGCCAGAAGTCTGGGAAATAAAATGGTGGACCTAGAGACAATGATGGTGGATGGATGCCTCGATATTGTGGCTATAACAGAGACCTGGTGGTCAGAGCAGCACTCCTGGGAAGTTGGTGTTCTGGGATACAGGCTGTTCAGAAGGGACAAGGTGGGTAGAAAGGGGGGAAGGGTGGCATTATATGTCAAGGAGACCATTAAAGCAACTGAAGGACAGGATGAGTACAGTGAGACAGAATTCCTGTGTATCATATTAGAAACAAGCATTTGTCAATGCCGAATGTTGGCTTGCTAGTATTAGCATTGGAAATGCAGGCGTTGGACAGATGCAGAGCAGGAATGGCAGTGAAGTATTGAACTTCACGCCAACCCCACCTCCAACCTGCAGAGATGGACAGGCATTGGGGAATCATGCATTTGGGCTGTTGCCCATAACATTCATGCCATTTCACCGCACCCTATCCTGCAGACACCGACAAGTGTTGAGGTGTGCCTTGGGGTGTTCGGCTTTACAGTCATCCCATTCCATAAGGACATATGCTGAAATGGGTGCAATACAGGAGAATGGGGTGAACTCTGGGGCCGAAAAGTCCAAGGCACACCTTGATGCCTGTCACTGACTGCAGGGTGGGGTGGGGGTTGGGGTGGAACAACATGAGTATTACAGTCGGCAATCCAAAGGCACACCCCTGATGCCTGTCAGTCTGTACAGGGTGGGACATTATGGTTAGAAACCCTAACGCCCCGGGTATTTGTTGGTATTTGCACTAAAAATTTTCAACATTGCCTTTTTGTGACCCCCACCTCATGAAGCTTTGGGACCTCTTCTCATGAACAGTGGCACTGTGATTTTGTCAATGTGTCCCGAACTTTGAGTTTCCACAGCAACCGTGCCATTGTGTGCCAGATGTAGGAAAACACAGATCAGGCAGGAGTGAAGAATGACAGCTGCACCATTCATAGGGAGGTGTGAAGAGATGGCAATGTTGAAAATCGGTAGTGAAAATAGTAAAAATGCTCAAATTTCCGAGCGTACGTGGAAACTGCGCAACGCATGTGCGTAACACAGACATTTAGTGGAATTATGTCGCCAAATTTTCAACATAGGCATTTTGTGACCTCTGTGCATGAACACTGTCGCTATGATTTTCTTAATCTATCCCGAACATTGATTTCCCACAGCAAACTCGTTATTCTGCACCAGATGTGTAAATGCATATTTCGGGCAGGATGTAAAAAATGACTGCTGTACTGTTCATAAGGAGGTCTGAAAAAATGGCAAAGTTGAAAATATGGAGTGAAAGTACTACAAATTTGTGAAGTTACGAGGGTGCGTGGAAACTGCACAACACATGTTTGTAACACAATTATTTTATGGACGTTTGTCACCAAATTTTCAACATAGGCATTTTAGGACCTCGGCTCATGAACAGAGTCACTGTGATTTTACATATATACGAATATACGAATCTGTCAGCAGAACAGACCAATCAGTCTAAGTCTGCCTGTGTGTGCAGCTAGCACCCTAGATTGCCGCTGCCTCAGCCTCCTCCCCCTCAGTTCCTCCCCCGCTTGTCCCAGCCCCTGCCCTCTGACTCTGCCTCTTGCTTTATCCCACTCCTTCTTAAAGGTATCGACTGTCCTATGTGTTACCACCCTCTCTGGCAGCGCACTCCAACTAGACACCACTCTCTCAGTAAAGTAGTGCCTCCTCATTTCCCTCTTGAAACACCCTCCTTCCAACCTTAGTCAGTGCCCCCTCGTCTCTCTTCCACTCCTCAGTTTAAACAACCCCTCGGTTCTAGGTTTATTTACCCCCTCAGGTATTTAAATGCTTCAATCATATCCCCCCATCCCTCCTCTCCTCCAGTGTGTAAATGTTCAGCTCCTTCAGCCTAACTTCATATTTCTTTCTTTCCATCCCCTTTTACATTTTTGTTGCCCTCCTTTGCACCCCCTCCAGTAACTTTATATCTCTCCTCAGGTATGGCCTCCAGTATTGCACACAGTACTCTAGGTGCGGTCTGTCCAATGATCTGTAAAGAGGTAGGATCACATCCCTGTGTCTGGATTAGAACCCCCTTGCGCTGCACCCCAGCATCCTGTTTGCCTTCACTGCTGCTCTCCTGCACTGGGCTGAGTTGTTCATGCTCCCAGTTACCAACACCCCTAGGTCCTCCTCCTCCTCTGTGATCCCCAACCTCATCTTCCTAACCAATAGTCTCTCTTCTGGTTCTTAGCCCCAAAGTGCATCACCTTACACCTCTTTGTATTGAATCCTAACTGCCAGTCCACCGACCATGTCTCTAGTTTGGTTAGGTCCCCCTGCAGTTTTTCCCCATCCATCCTCTTTGTCCACCATTGCCCCCATCTGCAAACAGACTTACCCTGCTCCCCACTCCATGTGCCATATCGGAGATAAAGAGTCCAAATAGCACTGGGTCAGCACTGACTCCTGCGGCACCCCACTTGCCACTGCCCTAGGTGGATCCATTCACATATCTGGACTGTGTAGTACGGTAGGGGCTGCATGCCCATTGGCTCATGCTGTGGACCAATGGGAGTACAGCCCTACCATTCGGTGTCATTTGGCGGGTGGCAGGGCGGCAAGCGGGTGTGGAGCTGCCACCTGCCGCTGACCGGGGGGAGTGGGACGGTGGGGCTCAGTGGGCGGGTGGGGAGGAGGATACTGCTAGTCCACCAGGGTTGTTTTGGGGTGGCATTATTTTCTACTGACGCCTGTGATCGGGCTGGGAGCGGTCCACTGGACCACAAGGGATACTGGACGATTAATTTTTATACTTAAGCCCGTGATCGGGTGTGAAGCAGTCCACTGGACCACCAGGGATATTGGACGTTTAATATGTTCTTCATATGCCTGCGATCGGGCAGTGGGGCACTTTTCCGCAAAGTGCAGGGGGTGTTGGTCCCCGATGACTGCAGCCTGGCAGGGCGCCAGGTGCAAGTCACCAGGATCGAGCGCACCTGCATACCAGTGGGGCCATAATGACATGCAAATGGCCCCATTTAGCCTTGCATGCATTAGCCCCATTTGCATGTGCACTTTTGAATATCGCAGTGGTTGCACCTATCACAACGGAACTTGCACTAGCGCGTCCCCCTGCTCCACTCTGGCCACTTGCGCTGGTGCAGTGCCACTGCGCCATGTGTACTGCAGGTGGTCAGGGTGCGATATTCAGTGATGCTGTGCCATGGTGCAGTTCCGTTGATTATCACCCTGTCAACGCCCCTGCGCAGCCATGTTGCACTGCGCCCAGGCTTGCGCCACAGTCTGGCGCAGTCTGAATATCTGGGCCTTAGAGTCCATTTCTGAAAAACAAAATTCATAATGGAAAGAGAGTTTTTTTTAGTAGTTATATCACCAGCTCAGAAACTGGAAGATCGCAGGTTCAAGCCCCCCTGGAGTCAAAATACTCATTGTGTGGTTTTAGACAAGTCACATAACCTCTTAATGCTCCAGTCCACTCAGCTGCCAAAATGGGTAGAAGCAGGAGTACCTAAAAGTGAGGTATTGCATCTGAGTTGGGCTAGATAGACAAGCAGGCAGACAGATGGATGATACAAATTTTAATTTAGAGATTAGAAAAATTTGAGTCCATATTTTGTGGCCCAGTCTGGATGATATATTTTGTCGTAACAAAATATGTTTTAGTGATCAGCACTGGACACAGAGTCTGCTTGGTGCAAGATTTGGACACAGAATTATGTTTTGCAGTTGCAATAATGGTTAACCCTTGAAGACCCTGCCGACTGATCAACCTGACATACAAGCTGAGTGCCTTTATTTAGCACTTAACACTAAACTTGTGAGTATTTACAGATACTACGCTTGTGAACCACAAGTAATTAAGGTAGCCTTAGAAGGGTAGCCTAGAGTTTACAGCACAGAGCCATGTTTGAATCCCACCAGCTGCACTGTGTGGCCCTAAACAAGTCACTCAACCTCCCTATAAACCTAATACCCAAGGCCCCCAGAACTGTAGGATTCTGCAAACACCAGTTCACTGCAGAACTTGGATCCAGACACAAAATCCAATATTTAATGTGCTTTTTCTTTAAAATGTAAGTTTTTCCATACTGCATGGCTCCCTTCCAGTCTATTTTTCCTGAACCCTCTCCTCCATTCTCAGCATGTGATGTCATCGATGACACCATATGATTTCTCAGCCAATAGAAGCAAACAGTATATGAAACAGAAAGAAACAAACTGCTGCAGCACTTTTGCAGCCAGGCCACAAAAATGATGACCATGCACCGCAGAGAAGTAGGGGTCTACTAATAACTGAGTCAACTGTTCTTGCCTTGCAAAGCACTTTGGGATATGGCATGTTACACAAGTAATGATGTAAAATAAATTATTTTGCTTCTTAAGTGATTGTGGTATTGCAGTATTCTGGGTTCATTGTTTCTTACCTTTTGAAACTAAATACATCATATGGTTCTGACTGCTGGAGAAGGAATTTCACTATTCAGTATCAGTGGCTCAGCAGGTAGCACACTCGCCTCTGAGGCTGGGAAATCAGAAGGCTGTGGGTTCTATCCCCACACCAGGCACTTGAGTTAAATCCCAATACTGACACTGCAGTGCAGCCTCGGGGGTGCTGCACTCTTGAGGTGCCGTCTTTCAGATGAGACATTAAACCAAGGTCCCATCTGCCTGTTCTGGTGGTAGTTCAGGTGAATGTTAAAGATCCCATGGCACTTCTCAAAAAGAGTAGGGGAATTTACCCTGGCACCCTGGCCAAATTTCCCCCATTCACAAAAATACCACCAACAGCTTAATCTGGTTCAAGTTCAGTTGGCATTTATCTGTATCCCCCTCCCCCGGGTCGTGCCTGAAAATAGGCAGGATTTGTCTAGTGCACTTACCCGGTCAACAAAAACTAAATAAAAAAAAAAGTATGCAGTACTTTTATAGATCTGTCCATTTGTAGTTCTTACTGTTATCTATAATCATTTCTCTTTTCTTCTTGCCTGCTCCCTCCAATTTATCCCCCTCTCCCATTATGTCTTGCTCCTCTCATTGTCTCTCCCCTCATTTCCTCTCTCTCTTGCTCCCCTTTCTTCCTCACTCCCTCTCTTTCCCACTTGCCCATCTCCTTCTCCATCTGTTCCCTCTCATTTTATTCCCCATTTCTTCTCTCTCTCCCCCCTCCGTCTACTCCCTACGCACCTAGGAAAAGCTCGCAGGCTGAAACAGGCAAAAGAGGAAGCCCAGTCAGAGATCGAGCAGTACCGGTTGGAACGTGAGAAGGAGTTCCAGCAGAAGCAGCGGGCGGTAAGCAAAAGGAAACCTTTCCAAAGGGACTTGACCTCCAATATCTGAAGGTGTATTGACAATCAACCCCTGCAGGCTCATTCTGCCTCTTTTATACTCACATTAGGGGTTTGCTGTATTTTAAACATACAGTTTAATCTGTGTTTGACCCCTTAATAAGGTCATCCTTTCTGATTGTTTTAAAGAGACAATTTGTGTGCAGTCAAAGCCCTTTCACAAGCCACCCTTACTTGTATGGAAATTGAGCCCTTCTTCAATATTAATTTTTTTTATAAAATGGCAAGAAAAATCTAGAAATGTTATTGGCCAGAGGCGTCACCTGACCATGCATACAATCCCATTTCTTTCAAAAGTGGGGTTACGAAAAATAAATCAAGAAGAAATGAGCTCCCACACAGGTAATGCAGCTATGTGGGCTTGTGGGAGCTTTTTTTAATGAGGGCATGACAAGTTCTCTTTAAAACTGAGGAGAGGGGAGAGGTACCAACACTGTCGGCTGCATTCAGCAGCTATGAACCACTCAGCAGAGCCCTAAGTGAACCAAGGGTTGGCGTCGGCTGCAGATGGACTAGCAGTGGGGAATCAGCCCCTCCCCCCAACCGGGCAAAGACACAATTAAAAAAAAGCATGACAAATGTTACCCTTTCCTATTTCGATTGGAATATGGGGGAGGGGCAAGTAAGTGATATGAAATAATTTCTTTGAGCTGAATGCAGAGAAACACAGCTGAGCACTGCTCATAGGGACCTGCAGAGGGCACTGTAATCAAAGCAATACCATTCTACAGGAAAGTAGAGCACATTCAGTGTCATACCTTGGTCAGTGCTGTGAAACTGGGAAACTCACCATTGCCTAGCCTAGTGCCCTAACTTAGTTTAGATTACAGTACTTCTTGCCAGCTGGGTAGGCCAAGCGGTCCTTTTCTGCTGACAAATTCTATGTTTTTATGATCTTTGAGGTTAAACCAGATAGTTGCACTGAGAAAACTGTTAAAACTACCATCTGCCCTCTATTAAAACCACCATTATTGGAGGTTGGCACTCTGTAACAATAGACGCTAACAGTACTGTGGTAAGATATACAGAATACTGCATAGGAAACCATACACAACAAGGCTTCGAGTGCTTCTAATGACAGCATAGACCTCGATAGATGGGGTCACTGCATGACTTACTAGTAGAAGGAATACTTTAATACAGCAAAGACATGTAATATTCATAGAAATTTCCCTTTATTAACTGAGTTTATATTGTGATTAAACTTGCCATGTGTTATGTAGCATATATTCTTCACTGTTAACCTATGCAGATAGATTTCCTTACATTGAAGGTTCTTGTCCTGGCTGTGCAATGTATTGTCTTTTTGTTCTGTGTGTGCCTTTTACAAAATTTCTATAAAAAAGTTTTGATACAAAGAAAAGCTCCAGAATTCTCTGATGTCATCAGATCCACGAAATGGAAAAACATGCCTTGTCTGTGCTTGGTTTCCCATCGTGTCTTGGTATTAAAGTGCATGTTTTCCAATCCTGCAGCCACCTTTTCTGCTCTCTTCTATACTTTCTCCATAATGTAAATATCCTTCTTTATTTATGAGGAACAGCACACTGTACTCAAGGTGGGAGATCTTTTTCTCTCTGCATGTTTCATTTTCTCACTGTCTCCTTTCCTGTCAGCGTTACTCAGTTGGTAGCACATCCGTCTGTGGACCAGAAGGTTGTAGGTTCTTGTCCCACACTGGGATTGGACTTGTACCTAAAACACTGGTACCCAAGTGCAGTATTAGTTGGGTGCTGTACTGCTGGGGTATGCCGTCCTTTGGGTGAGACGTTAAACCGAGGCCCCTTCTACCCATCCTGGTGGGTGACCACGTGGAAGTAAAAGAACCCAGGGCACTCTTCGCAAAGAGTAGAGGACATTCCCAGTGTCCTGGCCAACATTCCCCTTCCCATAAAACCAGTTCATGCAATTGTTCAGGCTGTGTGTGGGTGTTGCTGTGCGATATGGCCGCCACTATACATTCAGTCACCTCACTACAAGTCTAGCATTGCTTGTAAAGTGCTTTGGGATACACTGTGCATGAAAGGCACTATATAAATTACTCTTCTTCTTCTTCATCTTGGTGGTCCCACAGATGCTGTAGTTGTAACAATATATGGAGCACAGACTCTTTAAAAACATGGTAGGGGGCCGTGAGGGGGTGCTGCAAAAGCATGGGGGCACTCCATTCATAAATGCTTTAGGAGGAATAATGTCAAACCCTTTTCTAAACTGAACTGGAAGGCATGAGGTGGAAACTGCAGGAATGAAGATTTTTCTTGGGGCTCTCAACTCCTGATTTGGGGTCCCCGGTAAGAAGGAGCACATGGGACCCTGGAACTGCTATGGCCAGCATTGTCCCTACTTTAAAGGTAGTGTTGGCTCTACATATGAGCCTCTGAACCATTTGGCCAAAATAAATTGTTTAATTATGAACATACGAACATACGAAATTTGCCAGCAGATAAAGGCCTAGAGGTCTATCAAGTCTGCTCGAATGTGCAGCTAGCACCCCTTATTCTGCAGCTGCCCCACCCTTCAATCCTTCCCCTTCATTGACCCTCCCCCTAATTAGTCACCTTTGGCTAATGCTTTTTATGCCATTTCTGGCTGTGGGACTTGGGGAGTGCAACACGGCTGCAGTAACGAGGTGGCACCAGAAGGGCTTTTTATTTCCAAGGTGGCCTTGGAGTGCAAGAAACCCCCTAGCAAGCACATCCACTTCTCATCCCTCCTCGAAACACTCCCTATCCATCTAGACCACACACACACACACACACACACAGTCCAATGTGTGTGTGTGTGTGTGAGGGGAGTATATATGTGTTTGGAACTTTTTTACATTTTTTTTATTCTTTCGGTAATAATATGATTCTAAGTTACATCTGACCACACCTAGCAGCCTACAGCACAATGTTCTTACTAACTCTGTAAAAGGTAACACCTAAGAAAAAATGTCAGTAGGTGCCCTAGAACAGCAGTCAGGACACTGACTCAGAAGTACTCACTTGGTATAGAGACCATTCCTAGGATCTGGGATTATAAAGACAGAAACTTTGTGTCCCCAGTAGAACCCATGGAAAGAATGGTGAAATGTTGGGATATGTTGTTAATAAATGAAATCTGACTCAACCACAGGGATCAGTATTAGGACTAGTCCTGTTCAATGTCTTCATTAGTGACATTGCAGAGGGGCTGGAAGGAAAGGTCTGCCTGTTTGCAGATGACACCAAGATCTGCAACAGAGTGGATACTCCAGAAGGGGTGCAGAAAATGAAGAGGGACCTGGAGAAGGTTGAAAGATGGTTGGAGATGTGGCAACTGAGGTTCAATGCAAAGTAGTGCAACATAATGCACCTGGGTAGAGGGAATCCTGGAGAGAGCTACAGGTTGGGGGGGGTGACTGTCACCAAAGAGGAAAGGGACCTAGGGGTTATCATCTCTGATGACGTTAAGGTATCAAAGCAGTGCACAAAGGTGGCAGGGAGGGCCAGTGGCATGCTGGAGTGCATAGGCAGGGGTATCACTAGCAGGAGGCGGGAGGTGGTGATGCCATTGTATAAAACATTGATAAGGCATCGCCTGGAGTACTGCATGCAGTTCTTGAGGCCACACCTGTGCAAGGACATAGATAAGGTGGAAACTATCCAGAGAAGGGCAACAAAGATGGTGCAGGGCTTACACCACAAAACATATGAGGAGAGACTAAGGGACCTCAATATGCACTCACCGGAGGAGAGGAAACAGCAGGGGGACATGATTGAAACTTTCCAGTACCTCAAGGGCATAAACAATGTGCAGGTAGGGGACCTTTTTCAATATAGAAAATGTTCTAGAATGAGAGGGCACAATATGAAATTAGAAGGGGGTAGATTAAAATGTAATGTGAGGATGTTTTTCCTACACAGAAAGGGTAGTCGACACTTGGAATAGTCTGCCACAGGAGGTACTGGGGGCAAGCACAGTGGAGGGGTTTAAGCATACTTGGGACAGGCACAAGGGAACCTTGAGAGGGGAGGGAGTGATGAAAAGCCATTGATCACATAGGGCCAGTGGCCACATACAATGTATAGGGCCTAGGGGCAGACTGGATGGACCTGGCAGTCCTTATCTGTTTCCGTGTTTCAAGAATTTAAGTGTGGGCATTTTTTTTGGCCTAGAATGGTTCATCTCCCCCCCCCTTTTTTTTGCTGTACTAGGACTTTGCAAGGACCAGGTCCACAAATGCAGGAAGCAACTAATACAGTGATTTCCCATTAGGGATTTTTTTTTTTTTACTCTTTTTAGACACAAGTGCGCATGCCTGAACTCGGAGCTGGAATTTTTTAAAACAAATTGAAGCACCTTACATTGCTCCGATTTCAACGGGAATTGCTCGGAGAGGTACAGCTCAAAGACCTCTACATGGGACATATTTAGTTTTACTGGGTGTAAATGTCCCTCGCTCGTCATGAACGAGCATTCCGGCACAGGACAAGATGATCCGGGAGGTAGTAAGGTCACACTCTGTCTTCTGGCACCTTAGAAGTGGCGCATCCAGGACCACATTACAAACAAAAAATAACTTTGCAAAGGTTAACTGCAGTGATTGTAAACTTTACAGGGTATGTTAATCAGGCATTTCTGCAGTCCTGGTGATTGCAGGCACTGTTTTGCTTAGTTTTCTTTTAAAGGACAAAAGTATTCCAGAATAGTGGAAATTTTGTGGAAATGGCACACATTTTATGTAAATTGCATAAAGCAGAATTTTTAATTTTGCCCAAGACTAATGTGGGTGGACCAAGCGGTCCTTATCTGCTGTCAAATTCTATGTTGCTATGTTTCTTTGTTATTCTTGTCTTAGGTGTCTATATATTTCTGACAATGGCATCAGCCCAAAACCTACTAAAATACGACTCTTACCACGATATTGATCAAGAGTCCGCAGTCAACAGCTGCCCAGCCCCTGTGCAACCTCACTGACTGCTTTTTTTTTTTCTTTGCTATTTTCTCTCCAGGTACTGGGCTCCCAGGGCAACCTGTCCACTGAGGTGGAGCAACACACCCGCAAAAAGATCCAGACCATGCAGGGCAGCTTCCAGAAAAACCGAGAGAGGGTCCTGCGGCAGCTTCTGACCCTAGTTTTTGACATTAAGCCTCAGATCCACCTCAACTACCGCTTCTGACGTGCCAGAAATTAGAAAAAAAAAATAGCGCAAGGAAATGATCACTCTGTTGGGGGCTATTCAGCGTGACTGTGCTATAGAGGTTTTTCGTGTGTGTATGCGTGAATTGTGTTTTTGTAGACTATCGTATTCCGTTTCAGGACACTGTGGTTTACAGAGTGGGAGAGAGTTCTAATAAATGGCCTGGCCGAACAGGGAAAGGTTATTATTTTAGTGTTCAGCACGGAGAGCATTATTGTGTTATATAGGCTGGCTTGGCAAACACTCTATTCCTCACCACTGAAAATAAATTTCTGTGTGAATAAACAATGGTGTTTAGGCTGACGACATGCATTGTGCAAAAATAAGCATGATGTTTTCATGCCTGTTGTCCACATTTATGTTTACTTCATGTATTTCATAACAGCTTATGTAACCAATTAGAGATACTTTTACACATTTGATGGGATCACAAAGGCTTAGCTTTGCTTTCCAAGTTTAAGAGGAATGTACGTATGCCATGCACTCACATTCTGAAAGCCCATGAAAAGAGTCTTTAAATGAGGAATTGGGCTTACCCATAGGTCTCATCAGTCCAGAGATATAATCCCAAAACCATCTGTAATCTGAATCAGCAGCCATTTCATGGAATCTTGAAACAGAAGGTGATGTCGCCAACAGTCAAGCATGCAATTAACATCATACATTCTGACCCCCTTTGACATCACTTTCTGACTCGGGGCTTCATGAAATGGCTGCTGCCTTGATTTAAGATTGGACAGTTTTACACAGGGACCTCTCTGGGCTGCTGACACCTACAGGTAAGCCCAATACCTCGTTTGAAAGATCAATTCGAGGCTTTCCATATATGAGGGACATGGCGTACTTGTTACACTATGTTTAGGATGCATCATACAGATGTGCTAATTTATAATATTGCTTAACAAGGGGGAGCTTATTGCAGTTATAAACTGATGATGGCGATAGAAAATGGACAGGGTCTGATACTGGTACTGCACCACTAGCCGCATGCTGGTAGAATATGTGCTGGGCCAGTTACATTTATCTCAGCATATCATTGCTGATGTCAAAGTAGAGGTGCAATAAATGGGGCCTGTGGGGGTCATGTCCAGCCCCCTTCTCTGTCACCTACTTAGTAGTGGTATTTAAAAAAAAAAAAACTTTCATGTGTTTAACTAGTAATACTTTGATTTTAAAATACTTATGCTGTAAGGCATGCCGATTTTCTGCAATGCCAGCTCGTTTGTTCACATTCCGGGTAACTTTCTAAAAGGGGTGTGCAGCCACCGTTCTAGTGGTGTGTGATCAGGGATCACTGGTATCATCACTTTGCCAGGATATGTATTTTAAAATCTAAGTACAACTGGTTAAAAAAGAACATATATGGGATTCTACAAATGCTATCACCAAGAAAGTGGCCATGATGGGGGCCAGGTCACAATGCAATCACCATAGCATCCCCCCACCAGTACACTACTGCTTTAACTAAAAATCAAGATCAGACGCATCCCCAACGTGGCAATATTCTGTGGCATGGTATATGCAAGGATTAACACACGCCAGGGTGTGCAGCTGTGCTGAGATATATGGGCACTTCCAGTGCACTGCAAAGCACGAGGTGCAGGAGAGTGCTTTCAACCACCGAACGTGTCCTTAGAGCTAGAACAATGAAACACCCTGGAGTGTGTTATTTCTCTTATAAAATAGTCATAAAAATGGGGTTACTCTATTTTATGAAAAATCCAAACTCTCTATTTATTTATTTATTTGTTTGTTTGTTTATTTATTCAGGTTTTTTTTTTGTTTTTTTTATTGACTCATTTCAAACCTGGTGACTGCAATAGGCATGCTGAATCATAGCTTGTTTCCTGGTGTGACCCAGGGGGAAATACAAGCAGCAGAACAATATATTTCTTTTTTAAAAACTTCACATTTTATCAGTCACAGAAATATCAGCAAACTCCCGAGTCCAATGGTATGAAGTCTTCTAAACTGCGAGATATCATTTATGGGCATTCATCCTCACTTCAGACAGGTCACAAAGGAACCCTTAAGCAACTGCAGGCCAAACTGAACAATGCCTGATATCACATAACCTCTGCTGTACTCAGAACAGAGCAGTGATAGCAAAGAGAAACAGGTAAATATTGCTGAAAAGAACTAATATAAATGATTTCCAGCTTCAAATACATTGTATAAATAGAACGCACAATGGCCTGAGTTAGAATGTGCCAGTTATTACTTGTGAGGCAGCAGGACTAGCATACATTGAATTTAACATGAGGTGGTGTGCTTAATGAGATTTTACACACACCTGAGGTGTTGGATGCTACATAAAGCCTGAGAGCAAAGCTCGAGGAGTTTATTTAAGCATCCAATACCATCCAATACCAAGGGTGTGTGTAAAATCTGAAGTTAAACACACCACCCCATGTTTTATCTTATAGAATTGCTGGGTACCATTTTTTCGCCAAAGCAATTCTATCAAATGAAAAGTCACCTCTCTTCAGCCGCTGTCTGCTCAGTTTCAGTGCCGTTGATGGTCGCAGGCGACTGGAGAAAGAAACGTTCCCCTTTTATTTTATTTTTTTTTCAAAGCAGCCCCATTTAACAGTATTTTTAGCCTAGTTATTTTTTTTTAAGTGAACTTACCTATGGCTCTGAGTGGCGGTGTGACCAGCACTGAAGAACGATGGCTGGTGGTGAAGAGGGGCAGAGCAACAGCGGACACATGTGCACAACAAGGGAAACCCGGTGCGTGTTCGCCATTATAACCCACAGGTTTTAATGGAGAATTATAAAACCAGGTTTCCCTTTGGGGAAGAAAATGCTCCCCAGTTATTATAACTCAGTTAGGGCCCTGCCCCCTCACTCATGAAGATAAATGGCATAATCTGAGTCGGGGCATTGCGTATCAGATTCATAGATTTATTTATTCAGAGCTCTAATGCAAAAGGTTTATTGAGCTGTAACAGCTTGCTTCCAGAGCTGTTGGGGGGGAGGGTACATGGGAAGCACTCGTAGCAATTTAACAACGGACAGGCATACATATACATTAAGTAACACCCAGTGTATAAAACAGGCAGTAGGAACTGTGCCACAGTTAGAAACAAATGACTATTATGATGCACTTTTCCCATCCTTTATTTATCTCCCCCTTGTCACCAGCCACCCCCTCACTGGCCCAGACTCACAAGCCCTGTCACCCACCTTCTCTGGTACGTACCCACTCTGTTGAGTACCCCTTGGACTACTGCAGTGGATGGGGGCCATCAGGACTGGCCAGGCCCCACTGGAGCACAGTCCAAATTCTGAAGGGAGCGCAGTCTGTGGTGCAGAGTCTGCAGAGGGCCGGAGCTCCTTCCAGCCCAGTTGGGGGGGTGGGGTTTACACCACCATCATTTTCTCCTCAAGGACTGCCAATTGTGCTACAACGCACTGTACATTCATGCAGAGGCACACACATGCAAACAGCACTTGTAGGCAAGCCCTCCTCAGTGTTGACGCTTTTGCCAAGCCAGGTGGCAGGCAACTAGTGGAGTAATATGTCTGCCCACCCTGAGAGAGGAGAGCAGTTCATGGGATGGTGCCAGTGCAGCAGACTGCAGCACTTCCACTGTTCTACCAGGCCAGCTTTATTGCAAAGTAGTTTGACCACAACTGAGTGATTTATAAGCAGTGAACAGCAGCATCTTAGAACTACAGGTGGTAGGAACGGAGCTGATAGTAAACTAAATATTACTGTCAGAGACAAGGATGAGGATTGAGGCAAAGGATGTAAATTAGTGTAGGAGTAAACATGAGTAGTGGGGCTTGAACTGTGATATATATATATATATATATATATATATATATATATATATATATATATATATATATATATATATATACACACTGTATATATATATATATATAGAGAGAGAGAGAGGGAGAGAGAGAGAGAGAGTGAGCAAACAGGTACAATACTACCAGCAACAAAGTGAACAGCATTGTACTGAGCATAACAGAGACAGCATTCAAAGAAAATAATTAGTCACAGCAGCAGGTGGAGCTGGTGATGAGGTGCAACTGTGTACATAGGGCATGACATGAGGTGGTGAAGTGTCCAGAAATGGGTGCACTGTTCCAAAGTATGAACTTTCTTAGTGCGTTCTGTACATCATGCTGTGTATCAGTATTCTCTCTTCCAGTTCTGTGTCTGGGATATGATGATTCTGTCGTCATCCATATGGTTTACTTGTGTCTTACTTTGATGAGAGTAACAGTAATAAAAAAAAACCAAAACAGCAGTGTTGCTTGATTTTATTTTATTTATTAAAAATAACTATGTTAGCCCATGAGCAGATGCCTGCTCATTTCCATGCACGGACAGGGAGGAAAACACAAAAGAGGTAAAAAGCATAAACAACATTATACAACAACAAAAAAACATTAACAGACCCAAGAATTCAACAAAGCACTGACAGATCTCGTTTGCTAACAAATGCGTTCACAAATTTTACATCCATGAAGTAATGTATGATCAAACAAATCCATAGGCTGTGCATCGGCAGTGGATAGGGCCAAAAAACATCAAAGATCTCTGTCCCTGATTAGTACACATAAATTGTATTTCTAAAAGTGTTCTATAAGAGAAACAGGTGACTACCACAGGCATGGCTAAGGGAAACAGGTCACTGACATTTCTGGGTAAACAGCTGGGAAAAGCGTTAAACAGAAGACAAGCCATCTGACAGCTGTGCCTCCTCCCACACAGACAAACATTGCCCAGTATTTAGTGGTTGACAGTGATGGCTACTCCTTCAAAGCTTTGTAATAAAACACAGTATTCTATTTAAGAGAATATCTACTTTACCAGTGCGGGGCGACTATCAAGACTGGCCCATCTCCGCAGCCTGCCACCATCTTTCAGCACTGCTTACGGTGGAACAAATATGTCCTTTACCCCCCCACACACACACCCTGGCAACAGCCCCCCTCCCCCCAGCATCCATTTCACAAATGGCGACTTGAGAAAGAAGATAGGAGGTGACTGACACAGCCTGCCCTCCTGCACAGCTAGCTACACTCTAGTGAATGAAAGCACTCCCAAGCTTACTCGCATAGCAGAGCGATTGATCATATGACCTCTCCTACTCCTCATGTCTATGAGCCTCTTCCCTTCAGAATGTTCCTTATGGTACTGACACCGTCACTGTACTGATATTTAATTTTATTTATTTATTTTGATTTTGTTAAGCGGGTAAGTACACTTGACATAGAAATGCCTATTTTCAAACACGACCTGGGAGGTTACAGGGAAAACAAGAAACAGGACAATCAAAATACAGTATTATGTCAAGCAGCGTAAACAACAATGGCATAAAACAGTAAATTACAATATAGTGATACGAAGGGCAGTGGTACAGGCATACCTGGTAAAGTGCAAGTATCTCTAACTTACAAGCAGAAATATATTGCGAAGGAACATATGTCAGGAAACGGAAGGGAAATATAAAGTGGTTAGTAAGAGCATGGCAGGATCACTGGTCCACAGAAGGCAAGGCCACAGTAAGGCAGGCCAAGGCAGCCATAGCCTTTGACAGCAATAATGCCGACCTTTGGCAGTAATGCGATGGAAGTGTCGGGGTTATCAGTGAAGCAAGCTGGAGGTGAAATTAAAGAGAAAGGAAGGTGGTAAAAATAGAAGCTAGGAGGAGGGTACAAGGGGAAAGAGAAAGAAGACAGAAAAGGAAGATGAGAGGAGGAAGAGGAAAAATGAAAAAAGACTGGTGGTGCAGGGGCACAAAACAGTAGGGTAGGTCAAGAGGAGGAGAAGTCAACCAGCAGCAGGATGTAAAAGAAATGGGCTAAGGTGAATTAAAACACATACAAGGTGCATGACTGGTTAGATGAGACCAATGTTCCTCTTTAAAGAGGTCACGACTTTGTGCATGTCGGATAGTGATGGGTAGGGAATTCCAATATTTTGGCGCAGCATGGAAAAATGCGCAGGCTCCCTTGGAGGTTTTACATCGAGTTATGTGGAGGGGAGTTTGGTCTACAGATCTTAGGCCATAGGAGGAGGATTGGTGAAACAAAAGGGAGGCAAGGGCCACTAGGGTGTTAGTGATCTAAAGGAGAGGAGACAATGGGTGGAGGGGGAGGGTCATTTTAGATCAGCATAGAGTTGACAGTGATGTTTGCACCACAGGGATGTTGAAGCATAATGGCAGATATTATTATATGTTGTGTCACATTTACGGAGGATGGATTTAGACACCCCTAAGTAGTCAACAGCTCCATAGGTGAGAGGTGGGAGCAAAATACTATGGGCAATGGCCAGGCTAGCTGAAGAGGTTAGGGTGTAGCTTGTTTTGTAAGCAATTCCAATTTTTGCATTGACCAATTTACAGGTGGCTAAGATAAATTGTTCAAAATCGAGGGAGCCATCTAGCAGTACGCCAAAATATTTAAAGTAGCTCACGGTGAGCAGTGGGGAGCCATCCAGACAGGATATCTTGAACTGGCTTTGACTGTTTTCTGAGTTTGGTGGCAGAACCAAAGAGCACTGCTTGAGTTTTGCTCGCATTTAGGACAAACTTATGATTCGAGAGCCACAGTTGTATGTTGGAGAAGGCGGATGAGAGAATCTGGTTGATATCAGATACTGTATGCGCTTAGAGCTAGTATACAGTACCAGATCATCAGCATAAAGAGGGATAAGCAAGAAAGGGAGACCTCAGTAATATTATTGATAAATGTGGCGAAGAGGAGGGGGCCCAAGATCGAGCGCTGAGGCACACCTATGTCAATGGCAGTTTGGTTGGATAGAGCAGAGTTGAATTTGACGAGCTGCTTTCTGTTAGATAAGTAGCTGTTGAACCAAGCCACAGCATGTGGTGAGAAACCCATATTTTTACTTTATTGTAGTTATTTTATTTATAAGCACATCGGAATTACAACCCTTTGAGTCATATATTCATTTCCAAAGGCTCCACGTCATGATACAAAGAGAAAAATACAGATGGTAATGAAAATTGAAGGAACAGGTAATACATACGATGGAGAACATTGAATACAATTAGCAGGGTCGATAGTGTCATCCAGCAGATGAACTTCAGTCCTATACAAATAGTTGCTAGGCAGTTGTTAACATGTCCATCAGCATATTTAGGAGGCTGTTGAGGAGAAGAGGGTGATCGACAAGCTCAAAACTTTCGTTAGGTCAACGAAGACCAGCCCTGTCAGAAGGCCATTATCAAAGGCAGAGAGAGTGTCATCTGTGACTTTAAGCAGGGCTGTGGAAGTACTATGTCAGTGTACTATGTCAACAGTGTCAGTGGCTCAGTAGGTAGCACACTTGCCTCTGGGGCCGGGAGATCAGAGGGCTGTGGGTTCAGTTCCCACATCTGGCACTTGGGTTAATATCCCAATACTGACACTGTAGTGCAGCATGAGAGGGGTGCTGCACTTCAGAGGTGCCGTCTTTCCGATGAGACGTTAAACCGAGGTCCCATCTGCCTGGATTGGTGGTAGTTCAGGTGGATGTTAAAGATCCCATGGCACTTATCGAAAAGAGTAGGGGAATTTCCCCAGCATCCTGGCCAAATTTCCCTCATTCACTAAAAATACCATCAACAGCTTAATCTGGTTCAAGGTCAGTTGGCATTCATCTGTATCCCCCTTCCCCGGGTTGTGCCTGAAAATAGGCAGGATTTGTCTAGTGCACTTACCCAGTTAACAAAAACTAAATAAATAAAATAAAATAAATAAATGTCCTTTCCGTAAACCATGTTGCCTGCCAGAGAGGAGGTTATGTTTGAGGAGAAAGTCAATACTTTGAGAGACAACCAGTTTTTCAAGGATTTTGCTCAAAACTGAGAGGATGACTATGGACCTGTAGTTTGCGATGTCCTTTGGATCACCTTTTTTAAAGATCAAGCAATTCTAGTGATTTTCCAGATATCAGGCACCTGGCTATGACAGAGAGATAGAGTAAAGATTCTAGCCAGGGGCGAGGCAATAAGGGGAGCAGCAATTTTCAAAAGCCTGGGCTTGAGACCATCAGAACCAACGCTAGTAGAGCCAGAGATTTTATTTAGGAGTTTTAAGACATCTGATCTAGTGATGGCCTTAAAGTAAAAAGGTGGGTACTCCGGAGTGGATTGAGTTGGTTTGAGTGGGGTAGCAGGATGAACAGGGGGAAAAGAGGAAGTGCATTTTGATAGGTCAGAGAAGTGAAGATTGAAAGAGTTAGCAATGGTGGCCAGATTGTTGCAGTGCACACTATTAAGGACCATATCATTGACTGACTGGGATTGTTTAGAGCCAAGGAAGGTTTTTACAGGAGTCCAGAACTTCCTAGAGTCACTAGCGGCATCTAGTAGAAGTCCTATACGAAAGGAACTTTTATTAAGACAAACTTGTATTTTGCAGGCATTATGCTGCGCCCTATAGCTGCTGAAATTAGACGGAAGGCCTGAGCTTTTAAACCGCCTCCAGCTTTTATCCCTAGTCCTGAGTATAGCAAGCAGGTCACTGTGGAGCCATCTAGTTTGCTTGCCCTGAATGTGGCGCATGGTTAAAGGGGTATGTCTGTCCTGTAGAACACCAAATTGTGTAAGGAAGTAGTTGAGAGCATATTGTGATTGCCCTGCACATGTGTATTTTCCCCTGTACAATTATTGTGTCTAATTTACACCTGTAGTAGTATCAATGCCATTTAATTACTCAGCTCTACGTGTTACTCTCTATACATCAACCAAGTTATGCTTGATGACACTTACTTGCATGTCATATCTGAGGAACTGTGTGCTGGCACAGCCTTTCCTACTTGCCTTTTCCTCAGCAGTCATCTAGAAAAGAGTTGTTGCCAGCTCAGTACAGTATGTCTTTCTTGGTCAAACTTTTAAAATACTTACATACATACATACACAAACAAACAAAACAATAAATAAATACAATTCTGTCCAGTTGTAATGAGACCAAGCTGCATTTCCATAAAGGCATGCACCCACCTGTCAGAGCATTCAGGCTTTAGTTTCCCTTCTTAGGAAACAGAAACAGAAACTTAGAACAGCCACTATAGTCAAGAGAGACAGACAGCAACAAAGAGAAAGAGAGAGAGAGAGAGAGAGAGGAGAGAGAGAGAGAGAGAGAGAGAGAGAGAGAGAGAGACAGAGACAGAGACAGAGACAGAGACACAGACGCAGACAGAGAGAAATGGAGTCATGTTCACTCAAAAGGACAAAACTCTCTACAGAGAATTTAAACTGTCCTCTCTGCCAGGACCTGTTCAAGGACCCTGTCACCCTGGCCTGTGGCCACAACTTCTGCAGGTTCTGCATCAGTCATTATTGGAGGAACAAAGAGGAGAATGTCCCCTGCCCTGTCTGCTTCTTGACATTCTATGAGAAGAGGCTGATTGACAACCCACTGCTGGAGAGCCAGGTGCAGCAGGTGTGCTGCGTGAGGCATGGTCAGAGGTTGAATCTCTTCTGTGAGACTGAGAAGGCGCTGATCTGTGTGGAGTGCTCACTTAGAGCTCATAAAAGCCATACCTGTCAACCATTAAAGGAAACCGTTAACATATACAAGGTATTGATATCAGGAATGGGGAGGGGGGCCTTTTAAAACAACTCATATGGAAAAGAGTGATATTTTATTAAAAAAAACTATATCTAAATGTATTTAAATATATCTCAAACATATTTCAGATACAGTATATGTACATTTTCCAAATATATTTTAGAGCTTTGCAGAGTTCAGTAAGATGTCTTATACTTTACACAGATAACATTAAATACATAGTTTTGGTATACCTTTTAAAGAATTCAGTTATTCCTTTTTTATAGACTAATGAAAAATTCTTACATTGGTATGCAAGGGTATTTTTAAATTGTAACTTCTACAATGTGTGTATGCCAACACAGATATTTTCGATATAGTAGAGATGTATATTCTGAGATGTATTTCATATATAGTTAAAATAGCATTAGCCTGATATACATCTGGAAAATACCTGGAATACATGTGTCATCCCTATTACATACTGTTAATAAAGTGGTAATTATATCTTTTATTTAGCAAAGTAATATGGTTTATATTCATGAAATATGGTTTGTATATATGTTATATGTCTTTCTCTCAAATACACTGTATGTGGACTACATTCTATGGATATATATTGAATGTCTAATTTCTGCAGGTCTTCTTATAGTAAAATATATGTCTTGTTTACCTGCAAGATACAGTAGGTCACTTTCTCAAAGCCCTACGTCTGTTTTTCAAATGCTGGTGTCGAAATATTCCCAGGAAGTTAGACCAAAACAAAACCCAGAGGTGTTGTTAGCATAACAAAAGATCCTGGGCCCAAGCCCTTAAAGGCTGGGGGTAGGCCACAGATATTTTTATTAAAGGATTCATTTCTGAAGTTCTATTGAGGAGAGGTTCAGAGCTCATATAAAGACATCCGGGGTTCAAGCCCCTGAAGCCAGGGTCTTGCAATGCCCCTGCAATAGTTGGTCTAGAGGCTGGCCCACCAATGCAGCAGCAGTGCTTCCACTTGCGATGCCAACGTCCCAGGTTCAGACGCGATCCCAGGAGGTCGGAGGGCCAGCCGGGGGGGGGAGGATCAAGTGGCCCAGGGACTGCTCTCCTTGAGTGGAAAGCATCCTGCACCTGACAGACCTTTGGTGGAGACAGGAGGTCTGACCGCCACTGCTTGAGAATTTTGGGAGGACTGATAGATGTCCAGCGCTTAGTGTGCCATTACGTCATTGCACACCACACCTCCCTGGGGACAGCATACCGAAAAAATCCTTGGCCGAACAGGAGGACATCCACCCTCCACCAGATGCCATGCAGCCAACTGAGGCACCTCCCCCCCCCCCCAGATCATGAACCAGTGTCAGGTACTCATAAAACATATTAGAGGTTCATTTTAAACTATGCATGCATGTATTTGTGTATATATAAGGAATTGAATCCCATTGGCCTAAACGTGCATGTAAAAATCAATATAGAAAAAGGAACAGGAAAACAGATAGAGTCCCATCCAAAGGAAAGTATTTCAAGGTCAAAGTCGCAGAATGAATAGCTCTTTATCTGAGAGAAAACACAGAACATGCTAAATTCAGTTAAGACCTTGCCTGTGTGAGTTAATGCATGCATTTGAAAATAACTGTGATCTCAACCCCAAGTTAGGATAGTTTCAAGAAATCACAGTATATAATCCCAAGAAGCCTTTTAAACAAGAAATTATGTTCATGTTTTATGAGTTCTATTTAGAAGGGAGTTATCTGTTCTGTGACATTTGACCTTGCAATGTCTTTCTTTGACAGCAGTCAGCCTGTGTTCTCTATATGGTTTTAAGTTACAAACATATGACTATATGATGAAGCCAGCAGATAAACACCTAGTGGCCTATCGAGTGTGCTAGAATGTGCAGCTCTTAGTGTTGTGCACTGATGTTTCCCACCCATCCCTCACACCCCTTCCTTGCCAACTGACCTTGTTAAAAAGTTGACTTTTAAATGCAATTTTTAGGCCAATGGGATTCTTTACAACCTTTTTGTCTGTTTTTTTTTTATGTATGATCTGGTTTTTAATGTGATGTATTCTTCCAAAACAACTGGCATTAGCTTCTGATGAAGGACTCTGTGTAGTCTGAAAGCTTAAGCACCTGTTTCCTTTCATAACATCTATGTTAGTCCAATAAAATGTATAAAATCATCATTTTTTCTGGACCTTTTGTTACAAAGACCAATACAGCAACAATAATATTTTCCCAAAGCAATTAAAAATACACAGGATAAATCCAAGGCTGCCAGAAATAACATTGTTGCTAACAAAATCTATATGATTAAAGATCCCTTGGACCAGTATATTAACTTGGTCAACAAATGAACAGAGGAATACATGAATAAATGCTACTGCTTTAAGCCTTTTATTTTGATAGCTACCTGCTCTTTGAGATGAACCTGTTTTGGTTCAAAATTTTAGAACCAGACAGGTTTTGGGGGGAAGGGGTCCTTGTTTTAACACTGGTTTGATGTCTCTCACTTGTTGGATCAATTACCACTGTCTTCATCACAGGAGACCCTGGAGGCATCCTTAGCTCTGCTGAACCAGAGGAAGGAGTTCATCACAAGTACCATGAATAAACAGGAACAAGTTATCTCCAGTATTGAGGTACGTTTCCACCATTCAGCAGGGGGTCTGTGTTAGGGATGGGCTGTGAACTGGTTGCTGCTATCTTATTATGAACAGGGTCAGATGGGGGCACAGGGGGCTCACCTGTAGCAGGCACAGGAAGTTGGGGGGACACTCATATCATCATTCCACTTAAATCTGAAATAGTGGCTGTATTTGCATGTTATATTTATTTGCAGAACCTTTGTTCTGCTCGCACAGGTCTCCTAGCTGTTCCGTAATCCCGATTAAAGTCATCCAGGGACTGTGCTTTTACAAATGCCACACCAGGGCTGTAGAATGCTCTTCCATCTGAATTATGTGTGGAGCCTCGTCAGTGGACTTTTTAAAAGTATTAACAACTTATTTAATTTATCTTTAGGGTCCGACTAAATTTCCTACAAACATTTTATGGACTAGTTGTTTGATGTAATTATTTTGCTAACACAGCGAGATGAAGATAGGGAGGCCTACCAAACTTCCCTAAGGGAAGCAGGGAAGACAGTAAGGCAGGCAAAGGCCCAAACTGAGGAAACACTAGCAAGGACAGTAAAAGATGATGACAAGACTCTGTATAGATACAGTGGTAGTCACACAAAAGTTACTCAGAACTGAGGTATACCTGGGTATGCTGAGGCAGAATCACAATACCGTCAATGCAAATTAGCCTCAGTATGCTCAGGTATACCTCAGTACTGAGCAACTTTTGTATGACTACCACTGTACATTAGTGAAAGGAGAAAGTCCAGAGGGGGTATTGCTAAGATCAAAGGTGATAAGGGGGTGTGTTAGGAGGAGGAGGACCATGTAAAATCATCTATCCTAAATAGATTCCTCTGCTCAATATTTACAGAGGAGAAGGTAGGGCAGGGCCCACAGCTCAGCATCATGGACACAGGGGGAAGGAGGTGTGCACAAGTCCCTTCACAAAAGAAAGGGTCCTATCCTTATCCTTGATAAGCTCAGGGTTGACAAGGCAATGGGACCTGATGGCATGCATCCCAGGGTACTAAAGGAGCTAAGGGTGAAACTAGCAGAGCCATTATCAGAACTGTTTAGTTAGTCTCTGAGCACAAGAGAGGTCCCAGAAGACTGGAGAAGGGCTCCACAACAGTGGTAGCAGGAAGGAGGCAGGGAACTACAGACCAGTCAGGCTTACCTCAGTAGTGGGCATGATTATGGAAGCACTCCTTAAGGAAAGGATAGTGCAACACCTGGAATCCATAGGAGCACAGGATCCAAGACAGCATGGGTTTACAACAGGACGTTCCTGTCAAACTAATCTCATAGATTTCTTTGAATGGGTAACCAGAGTGGTGAACCAAGGGGGGGCGGTTGATGTCGCCTACCTTGACTTCAGCAAAGCTTTCGATACTGTTCCACATAGAAGATTGATTAATAAGCTGGATAGGCTTGGGGTGGGTCAGAAGTTGGTCAACTGGGTGGAAAACTTGTTGATGGGCAGAAAACAGAGAGTGGTGGTAAACGGTATACAGTCAGAAGAGATGCAAGTCACAAGTGGGGTATCTCAGGGATCTGTCCTGGGGCCAGTCCAGGACTGGAGGGTAATGTTTGTCTGTTTGCAGATGACACCAAGATCTGCAACAGAGTAGATGATCCAGATGGGGTGGGCAGAATGAGGAGAGATCTGGATAAACTGGCAAAATGGTCGGAAAAGTGGCAGCTGGGGTTTAATGCAAAGAAGTGCAAGATCATGCACATAGGGAAGAGAACCCTGAAGCCACCTATAGGTTGGGAGGGGAGTTGCTGGCAGTCACAAGGAAAGAAAGATACTTGGGCATCATCATTACAGATGACCTGAAATCATCAAAGCAGACCACTAAAGCAGTAGGTAAGGCTAGGGGGATGTTGGGGTGTATTAATAGGGGTATCACAAGTCATAAGAGGGAGGTAAAAATCCCTCTTTACAAGACACTGGTTAGGCCCCATCTGGAGTACTACATGCAGTACTGGAGGCCACACCTTCACAAGGACATTAACCAAATTGTGGCAGTCCAGAGAAGGGCAACCAAAATGGTGGAGGAACTGCAGCAGAAAACATATGAGGACAGATTAACAGAGCTCAATATGTATACCATAGAGCAAAGGAGAGAAAGAGGTAATATGATTGAAACATTCAGACACCTTAAGGGCATTAACAAGGTGAAAGAGATTAGCATATTTCAATATAAGAACAAGCATTTGTCAATGCCGAATGTTTGCTTGCTGGTATTAGCATTGGAAAAGCAGGAGTTAGACAGATGCAGAGAAGGAATGGCTATGAGGTAGTGAACTTCATGCCAACCCCACCTCCACCCTGCAGAGATGGACAGGCATTGGGCTATGTGTTTGGGTCATCGCCCATAACATTCATGACATTTCACCTCATCCTATCCTGCAGACACAGACAAGTGTTGAGGCGTGCCTTGGGGTGTTTGGCTTTATAGTCACCCCACTCCATAAGGACATATGCTGAAATGGGTGCAATATAGGAGAATGGGCTGAACTCTGGGGCCAAAAAGTCCAAGGCACACCTCGACAACTGTCACTGGCTGCTGGGGGTGGGGTTGGGTTGAATGGCATGAGCATTACAGTCGACAATCCAAAGGCACACCCCTGATGCCTATCAGTCTGAACAGGGTGGGACATTATGGTTAAAAACCCTAACGCCCCGGGCGTTGGTTGATATTTGCACTACAAATTTTCAACATGGCCTTTTTATAACCCCCACCTCATGAAAGCATTTGGGACCTCTTCCCATGAACAGTGGCACTGTGATTTTGTGAATGAGTCCTGAACTTTGAGTTCCCACAGCGACCATGCCATTGTGTGCCAGATGTATGAAAACACAGATGGGACAGGATGTGAAGAATAACAGCTGTACTATTCATAGGGGGTGTGAAGAGATGGCAATTCTGAAAATCTGTAGTGAAAATATTAAAAATTCTTGAACTTCCAAGCGTACGTGGAAACTACGCCACGCATGCGCATAACACAGTCATTGAGTGGAATTATTTCACCAAATGTTCAACTTAGGCATTTTGTGACTTCTGCTCATGAACACTGTCACTATAATTTTCTTAATCTGTCCCAAACATTGATTTTCTACAGCAACCGCACTATTCTGCGCCAGATGGGTAAACGCATATTTCAGGCAGGATATGAAAAATGACAGCTGTACTGTTCATAACAAGGTCTGAAAAAATGCTAATGTTGAAAATCTGGAGTGAAAATGTTGCAAATTTGCGGAAGTTACAAGGGTGCGTGGAAACTGCACAACACATACTTGTAACATAGTCATTTTATGGACGTTTGTCACCAAATTTTCAACATATGTATTTTAGGACATCTGCTCATGAACAGAGTCACAATGATTTTGCATATGAACATACATATGAACATATGAATTTATCAGCAGAACAGACCCATTGGTCTATCTAAGTCTGCCCAAGTGCGCAGCTAACAGCCTAGATTGCAGCTGCATCAGCCTCCTCCCCTCAGTTCCTCCCCCGCTTGTCCCAGCCCCTACCCCCCTAACTCTTCCTCTTGCTTTATCCCACTTCTTCTTAAAGCTATTGACTGTTCTACATGTTACCACCCCGTCTGGCAGCGCATTCCAACTAGACATCACCCTCTCAGTGAAGTAGTGCCTCCTCATTTCCCTTTGGATATGTCCCCCTTCCAACCTTAGTCCATGCCTCCTCGTCTCTTTTCCACTCTTCAGTTTAAACAACCCCTCGGTTCTAGGTTTATTTACCCCCTCAGGTATTTAAATGACTCAATCATATCCCCCTATCCCTCCTCTTCTCCAGTGTGTACATGTTCAGCTCCTTCAGCCTAACTTCATATGCCTTTCCTTCCATCCCCCTTAACATTTTTGTTGCCCTCCTTTGCACCCCCTCCAGTAACTTTATATCTCTCCTCAGGTATGGCCTCCAGAATTGCACACAGTACTCTAGGTGCGGTCTGACCAATGATCTGTAGAGTAGTAGGATCACATCCCTGTGTCTGGATGAGAACCCCCTTGCGATGCACCCCAGGATCCTGTTTGCCTTCCCTGCTGCTCTCCTGCACTGGGCTGAGTTGTTCATGCTCCCGGTTACCAACACCCCTAGGTTCTTCTCCTTCTCTGTGAACCCCACCCTCACCCCCCCAACCAATAGTTCCTCTTCTGGATCTTAGCCCTGAAGTACATCACTTTACACTTCTTTGTGATGAATCCTAGCTGCTCTTCCACCGACCATGTCTCTAGTTTGGTTAGGTCCCCCTGCAGTTTTTCCCATCTGTCCTCTTCATCCATCACTGCTCCCAATTTGGTATAATCTGCGAACAGACTAACCCTGCTCCCCACTTCATGTGTTATATCAGAGATAAAGAGCCCAAACAGCACTGGGCCCAGCACTGACCCCTGGGCACCCTGCTTGTCACTGCTCTGGATGCCAAAAGCTCCCCTTCCCACCACCACCACCACCCTCTGCACCCTTCCCTGTAACCAGTTCCCTATCCATTTGGTCAGCTTTTTTCCTACACCCACTGCTGTCAGCTTCCCCCCAGCCTCCCATGAGGCACTGTATCAAAGGCCTTACTCAAGTCCAAGTATAGGACATGTACCGCATGGCCCCTGTCCAACTCCCTTGTCACTCAGTCATAATACTATATTAGGTTGGTTTGACAAGACCTCCCTGAGATGAACCCATGTTGCCGGCCATCTTGGAGGCCATTACTGTCTAGGAATGCCACCAGCCTCTCCTTCAGTATCGCCTCCATAAGCTCACCCACTATGGACATGAGATTGACTGGCCGATAATTTCCTGGCTCCTCCCTAGGCCCACTCTTGAAACCTTGTAACTGCTATTGTCTCATTACTATTTAATCATGTTTTTGTCTCTGTTCTCTGTGACGAGGTGCCTTTGTAAATGAGGAGGGGTCCCAATAACCCCATGTTGAAAATTTGGTGCCAAAATTCCCCAAAATGCCTGAGATATGCACCAAAGTTGAAAAAAAAACCCTTTTTATGCCATTATACAACTTACTGGCATTTCTCCAGTTCATGGTCGGCTTTGAAGAGTGCAGACATGTTCCCAGTCCATCGAAGATCGTCGCTCCAGGTTCCAGAGGTAAGTATGGGGTGAGGGGGGTGTGGGGATGTAGAGTACACAGAGGGGCACCAGAACACTCCGAGGGACCATTTTCTCATTTTACAGGTAAAATAAAACAAACGGACAAGGCGGTTTTCCTTTTTCGCAGGTGTGTTTGGTACACTGGGGTGGACTCCCAGTGTACCACCTGCATTTGTGGGAAGGGGGACCAAAGCCAACAGGGATTGGTACCCCTCAGCAGAGAAACTGGTGGGGGAGGCGCACGTGATGCCAAGCGGGATTGGGCACCCCCTTGGCACAGGCATGTGAGCATTGGGGGCGCAATTATGCCGATGGGGAGTGGGCTTCCCAGTTGGCAACTGGAACTGGGAAGGGGGAAACTGAAGCTGACAGGGATTGTGCCCACATCAGCACAAAACATGTGGGGGCACATGATGCCGAGGGGGATTGGGCACCCCCTCAGCACACAACTGAAATGGGGGGGCATTATGATGACGGGGAGTGGGCTCCCTCATCGGCAAATGAAATGGGTCGAGAGCATGTCGACAGGCAGATTGGGCACCCCCATCAGCTTTCTATGCACTTCTAAGATAGCGGCATAGAGCCACCACGTTCCTGGTAATGTTACACCAGGCAAAGTACTATCCCTGCAATGACAGGTCACTGCCTCATTGCAGCGGAATGGCTGATGCTGCAATGACGAGGCAGCCCCTGATTGTAGTGGCAAAATCATTACAACTTGGAGGCACTCTGCAGAACCAGTGTCATCAGAACACTGGCTCTGCATTGACTGAGCACTACCAAGCCCAACAATACAGTGCCAGCATTGGCTGCCACAGTGCCACACCCCCACAACCCACTTCTCTCCTAAGCTGCCACATAATGTTTCTTGCTAATGCGCGCAAGTGGAAAAATAGTAGGACAAGAGGACACAGCATGAGATTAGAGGGAGGCCAATTAAGGGGTAATGTGAGAAAATTCTTTTTCACAGAAAGGGTGGTGGATGCATGGAATGGCCTACCTCAGGAAGTGGTGGATGTGAATGCAGGGCTTCAAACAGGCTTGGGATAGGCATAAGGGAGTAATACAGATGAGTATGAATAGATAAGCCATTGACAGAGCAAAGGCCGATGGCACTTTCATAAGGTAGAAAAAGAAATGGGCAGACTGGATGGGCCTTGCAGTCCTTATCTGCTGTCAACGTCTATGTTTCTATGTAACTGTTTGACCTGCTTGTCTCACAGTTCTGTTTGATATAATTTCATGGTTACACTTTGTCTCCATTTCAATGTAACTAATCATTAATTAAATGTATGCAACAGGGTAATTACACAGTAGTTACATGTTTGTTGCTTGGAACTATATTGCAATTGCAATGCAGTTGCAGCGTAGTTACACTGTAACTACAGTGTAGTAGTTAACTGACACTTAAAGTGTAACCGAATGGTGCCCAGAGCCACCTGGGATGGGTACCTAACACATAAATTTGCCTTTGCCTTGAAGAGATCAGGAAATCCCATTTATTTAGAAATTAGATGATATGTGTATGTATATTCAGAGACTGGAAGGAGAAGACAAATCCAGCTGTGAGGTGCATACCTGGAAATTACAGCACTGATAGAAGACTACGGTCCACAGTAACTAGCATAACCAGTATGCTACACTAGTTACACAACTTAGAGTTAAGGAATGGTTGTGATTTTTTTTTTACCAATTTGTCTTAGCTGGGAGACTCTGCCACCACACACCCCTTGTTTTTTATTTATTTAAAATTTGGGGGGGGTGGGTAAAGCTCCTTCCCAACTCAAACAAACTCATAAAAAATCACAACCAAATCCACTAAGAGATAACATAACTAGCATACATACTGCAACGCTGGTTACAGTGGGCCAAAGTCCTCCATTATTGATGACATTTCCAGGGATGAAGGTGAGCCAGTTTGACTCTAATTGTGAATATGGAAAAAAATGGCCAGCTATTAATGTGGTCTTGATAAATTATGAACAGGCACTTTTTTGTTAAAGTGCAAGAACTAATAAAAGAGTAAACATGTAGGAAAGGAGGCACTGTGGGTCACCTTAGAGACTGGAAATGGCACCACAATCCACACAGGGGTTGTATACAGACCCCCATGTCAGGGGGAGGGAATGGACAAGGATATGATAGAAGGCATCCTTAGGATGGCAGAGAAAGGGAAGATACTGTTGATGGGGGATCTTAATATGCCAGATGTTAACTGGAGTACCTTTGCTGTAGCCACATCCAAAAGCAGGGCCATTCTTGATGCCCTTCAGATGGCATGCCTCAGACAGCTAGTTTTGGAACCTACTCATAAGGGAGCAATCTTAGACCTCGTACTCTCAAATGGGGACAGTGAAAGGATCTCAGCTCTAGAAGTGGCTAGCCATTTGGGAACAAATGACCACCAAACAGTGTGGTTCATGATAAACTCAGCTACAGAATCAAGCCATACAAAAGTGAGGGTTCTGGACTTCAGGAGGGATGACTTTGGCAAGATGGGGCAGTGCCTTAGAAAAGCACTGGCAAACAGGCTAGAAGGAGGGGTGGAGCAACAATGGGGAAATATCAAAACTGCCATCAGAGAGGCAACAAGCCTTTGTGTGAAGCAAATAAACAAATCAATATGAAAGAAAAAGCCACTATGGTTCTCAAAAGAAGTGTCGGTGAAGGTTAGGGAGGAAAATATAGCATTTAGGAAGTATAAGGAAACACAGAAGGAGCAGGACAGAGAACTGTACCAGTTAAGGCAGAAGGAAGCAGGGAGGGTAGTCAGAATAGCAAAGGCACAAACTGAGGAAAAGATAGCCAACTCGGTTAAGAAGGGGGATAAAACCTTCTATAGGTACATCAGGGAGCATAGAAAGGCAAAGGGAGGGATAGTGAGGCTGAATAGAATGGATGGTGGGTGGGCAGAGAGTGACAGTAAAAAAGCAGGGATACTGAATGAATACTTCTGTTCAGTATTCACAAAAGAGGAAGTGGGGGAGGTGCCTAATCCAATTAACAGAAGCACTCGGGAGAGGAGTGTCGATCCCAGTCCTTTCACAAAAGAAAGGGTTCTGAAAGAACTCCTGAAACTGAAGGTGGACAAAGCAATGGGGCCAGATGGAATTCACCCCATAATTCTAAAAGAATTAAGCAGAGAACTAGTGACACCACTGACTACCCTTTTTAACAAATCACGGGAGGATGGTGTGGTACCTGAGGACAGAAAGAAGGCTGATGTGATTCCCCTTCACAAAAGTGGGACCAAAACAGAGGCAGGAAACTACAGACCTGTCAGTTTGACCTCTGTGGTAGGGAAAGTTTATTTTTATTTATTTATTTTATTTAAACAGCAGTTTGGAAAACCTTTGAGCCATAGGCTCATTTACAAAGGTACCTTGTCACAGTAAGACAAATGAAAATACACAGTATAACAGTACAACACATAAGTATAACAGTAAATTAAAACATAGATACAAACAAGCTGGTACAGGTAGGATGGATGCAAACAATACCAGAGTTATGTTGTCCTTAGCAGCTTAGTAATAAGCTTTGTCATAAGTATTGAGTACGGCTTTGACTAGTGGCAATTACAGCATCGGGTGTTAATAAGGTGGTTACGTAAGGAAGTTTTGAAGCACGATATAGTTGGAGCTTCGGAGATGGAGAGGGGCAGTGTGTTGAACCAGGAGAAAGTGATGGAATCATTTCTGAAGAAAAGAACTGGTGAGTACCTAGAGGCCAGTGGGGCACAGGACCCAAGGCAGCATGGATTCACAGTGGGAAGGTCATGTCAGAGGAATCTAATTAATTTCTTTGACTGGCTGACCAAAGTAGTAGACCAGGGAAGGGCTGTGGACATGGCCTACCTAGACTTTAGCAAGGCATTTAACACAGTCCCACATAAAAGATTAGTAGTCAAATTAATCAGCCTGGGAGTGGGTCCCAGGGTGGTAGCCTGGGTAAAACATTGGCTGAACAACAGGACACAGAAGGTAATTGTAAATGGAACTTACTGTGAAGAAACAAGGGTTACTAATAGGGTACCGCAGGGTTCAGTACTGGGTCCAGTCCTTTTTAATGTTTTTATAAGTGACATTGCAGAGGGACTGGAAGGAAAAGTATGCCTCTTTGCAGATGACACAAAGATTTGCAACAGGGTTGATACACAAGGAGGCATGGAAAGGATGAGAAGGGACTTGGCAAGTTTGGAGGAATAGTCAGAAGTATGGCAGCTTGGATTCAATGTAAAGAAGCGTAAAATAATGCACCTGGGAAACAAAAACCCAGGGGATGATTACACAATGGGGGGCAGTAACAACAACAAAAATGGAAAGGGACCTGGGAGTAATCATATCAGATGACCTTAAGGTTGACGAGCAATGTGAGAAGGTTGTAGGGAGGGCTGGAGGGGATACTGGGATGTATAGGGAGAGGCATCACCAGCAGAAAACAGGAAGTTGTTATCCCCATGTACAGACAGTTGGTGAGACCCTATCTGGAGTACTGCATCCAGTTCTGGAGACCCCATCTCTGCAAGGACATAGACAAGATGGAGGCAGTTCTGAGTAGGGCAACCAAAATGGTGCAGGGTCTGCAAGAGAAGCCATATGAGGAGAGACTAAAGGAGCTTAATATGTGTACCCTTGAGGAAAGGAGGGAGAGGGGGCACATGATAGAAACATTTAAGTACCTCAGCGGAATCAATAAAGTCCAAGAGGGTAGCATCTTTCAGAAAAAGAGATGTGCAAGAACAAAGGGACACAATTGAAGATAGTGGGGGGGACGGCTCTGGGGCAATGTGAGGAAGTATTTTTTTCACATAGAGGGTGGTGGATGCATGGAACAGCCTTCCTGAGGAGGTTGTGGGGTCTAAAACTGTGGGATAATTCAAGAATGCATGGCACAGACATAAGACAATTTTTGTGAGGGGTAGGAAGAATTACGCTATTGGTTAAATAGGATCTGCAGCTCATCCTCTAGGTAGGGAAATGGGCAGATTAGGTGGGCCAAGCGGTCCTTATCTGCCATCAAAGTTTATGTTTCTGTGTTTCTATGACCTAAATACAACAACAATCCCCAAGCGCCCCCTCCCCCAACTGTCAGCTTACCAGCCAAAGACTTTAACAGTTCAGCTTCCAGAGATTTTATCTTCATATGTGTTGTAGAGGAAAATAACATAAATCTTCGTAACGAGGAGCAGGCCAACAAGGTCTTGTTAGTTGATTTGTGGCATTGATTTAACCTTGTGGACTTCTAAAATATATATTTTGTTACATTTAAATCATACCCCTTCCCCACTGAGATCAAAAGAGCATGCCCCAGTGCTCCTGCAAACTGATACATCACAAAACGTACGAGCGGGGGGGGGGGGCTGTGCTTACTAGGAAGAGGATGGGGTCTGGTGATAATCGTTCATGTTTCACCAGCTATGAATACATTATCAGTGTGAGGAGGATTGTATCTGCCGCAACCTCTTGATAAACAGAGGGCTTCAGCACACAGATCTGCCAGTCCCTCACCTTTCACCTGCACTAAATCTATCACACTGCAGGCTTCCCTGCACTGTACTTGCCCCAAACCGTACCTGTTTCTGTGGTTAGTCAGAGGACATTAGTCACCAGTGGGGAAGCCTGAAATGTACCTGCCCCACACTGTACCTGGTCCTGAAGATAAGCACAGGGCTTCAGTCTCCAGCATTATCAGTCCCTAGCCTTTCACTAGCACTAAATACATCACAGCGTGGCGAAGCCTGTACTGTGCCTGCCCCACACTGTACCTGTTCCTGCAAGAGAAACAGAGGGCTTCAGTCTCCAGTGCTGTTAGTCCTTCACCTTTCACCAGCACAAAATACATCCCAGTGTGGAGAAGCCAGCACTATACCCACTATACCTGCTGCACACTGTACCAGGCCCTGTGGATGAACAGAGGGTTTCAGTTTCCAGTGCTGTCTGTCCCTCAGCTTTCCCCAGCACTAAATTCATCACAGTGTGAAGAAGCCTGCATGGTGCCTGCCCCCACACTATACCTGTCCCTTTGGATGTATGGATGGCTTCAGTCTCCAGTGCTGTCAGTCCCTCGCCTTTCACCAACACTAAACACATCACAGTGTGGGCAAGCCAGCACTGTATCTGCCCAATCTGTACCTGCCGTACTGATAAACAGAGGGCTCAGTCCACAGTGTTTTTTAATCCCTCACTGTTCACTGGTATTAGATTGTGTTCATGTCTGGTCATCACATCTTAAAAGAGTACAACATCCTGTAAGTCAGCAACTGACCTTTATTTTAAAGCAACAGGCAAAAAGCTATGAGCAGAAAATTGTGGACGAGATTGCCAAGATGCATCAGATCCTGGACGAGAAAGAGAAAGCCCTGAAGAAGGAATTGGAAGAAGAGAAGACAAAGCTGCTGGACTCGATGGATGAAAATGTGGAACAACTTGAGGAAGCGCTGGGATCGTTGCAGAAGGACATAGTGACAGTTGAGGAAAAACTGCTCATAGAAGATGAAATCATTTTCCTGAAGGTAATGGGTGGGGTGGGGTAGGGTCGGCGTGAGGAAGGGGGGGTGGCCTGAAATGAGAACTACCCTTCTTTGTTTGGGGGCGGGAACTGGGAAGGGCTGTATATGAGAAAGGGTGGTCAGCACACAGCAGCACCATCTAGTGAAGGCTGGAGGCACGCAAAAAGAGGACAGGTGTGGCTGTGGCGATAAGGATTAGGGATGCTTTGCCCTAAAAAAAAGAAGCCTTGTTATATATGATAAATGCACTGCATGCAAAGCAGTGCATTCTTTTAGGAAAATCTGTGCATAAGCCAAGGCAGTGCTGAGCAATAGTAATAGCAAAAAAACACAAAAACAGAGCCTTCTAGTGGTTGTCTGTGAAATGGCAAGTCTTAAAGTCAGTGGAGCGTTCTCACCGCCCAGCTAAGAATCTATTCCTTTTAGATGAATTGTAAGAGCTGCTGCCTATGGGATTTAGGGTTCACGGTTTGAATTCCAGCAATAACTAGAAGAAATTTCTGTCCAGGTAGGCTCAATATCCCTCACTTTGGATTGAGATCACAGGCAGAGGAGCCAGAGACAAAGAGTACTGTGTCATCTGCATACAAATGGATAGACTCAAAGGAGCAGGCAGGATGGAGGACATTCAGGGAGATGGAGAAGAGCATTGGACCAAGAATGGGCTCTTGAGGATGCCTGAGCTGATAGGGAGTGGGGGGATGTGGAGTCTCCAATACAGGCAGCTTGAGACCTGCCCTCATGGTAGAAGCGGAACCAACTGACTGAGGAGTCTGAGAGCTCTGTTGCCATGAGCTTGTCCAGGAGGAGAGGGTGACAACAGTGTCCAAGGCTTAGTTGGCCCACTGGTGCAGTCAGCCTACTGGCACAGCGGTAGTGCTACCACCTGTGACAACCATGATCTGGGTTTGGAGGGCCGGCTGGGGGCAGGAGGATCAAGCATCTGTAGGACTGCTCTTCGTTTCTGTGGGGAGGGTGGGAAGAGCCCAGTGCTAGCCTGGCCCCTGGTGGAAACAGGGGAAAATGTTGACCAGGCCAACACTGAAGGGGATGGTGTGGCAGGCGTTGACACACATCGCAAGGGAGCACGTGGTGTGTATCATGACGCCATTGCTTGGCACACTTCCCAGGTGACAATACAGGGAAAAACCAGTGGCAGGATGCGCTGAATGACCACCAAGCCCACACCTGACTAGCCAGATACGCAACTGAAATTATATGCATTTCAGAGTGGGGGTTGCAGGACCCTCCTGAGGGGGGGCAAAGCCCTGGAGGAAGGTGGCAGCAGTCCACGTGCACATCACGATGACCGGGCTGGGGTGCTCAGTAGATGAGGGCCAACCGGTGAGGAGAGGGAAAAAATAACAGTGTCCAAGGCTTTGGCCAAGTCAACAAAAAAGGTGGAGATGACCAAGCCCTGATCCATACCAAGTAGAATAGAGTCAGTAAGCCAGAGGAGGGAAGCAGAAGTTGAGTGGGACTCCAGAAGCTAGACTGGAAAGGGGTAAAGAAGGAGGAGGAGGATGAATCAAGGAAGGGAGTGTTCTTGGATCTTAGCCAGAGTGAGGAGCAGGGAGATAGGATGGTATTTGCCAAGAGAGGTGGTGTCACCCCTTTGGGAAGAGGGGCACTGTGTGGCCTGTTTCCAAGTGTCAGAGACAGAGGCTAAGGAGAAGGAGAGGCTGAGGAAGGAGTTAATAGGTAGAATAATGGCAGGGACGGAGAGATGAAGAGTTGGGGGTCAAGACCATTAGGGTTCACACTCTTGTAGGGGTTAAGAGCCAGGAGTATATTGCAGAGGGGACCAATGTAACAGCAGCACCATCTAGTAAGTTTTCAACTCTTTTGTACTTCGAATGGGGACATCTTATTGGGTTATGCTGTGTGCAAAGGCTCCTACATTAGTTGCAGTTACAATCCCCCAAATAGTACTTAAAAATGTTGGTGCAAGCTCTGAAAAAAAAAAATGAATGTGCTAAACTTGGGCATGAAACACCCTTCCCAGGTCTAACTAGAAGAACAGGCTTGAAAGTGAGGCTGGGCCAGAAAAAAAAATCGCAGCATCAGAGGGACTCAATTACAGAAATTATGAAATCATTCTTAGCCAGTCAAGACGGTTTATTTCTATACATTGCAGGCACTCTGACAATTAGAAGAGGGTGTCTCATGCACATAGTCCTAAGATGGCACATACAGGACGGCCCTAAAAACAGATTTTGCCTGGTGCCTTATCCTGTTTAAATATAAATAAACTTGAACTTGAACCTGAACTTGAAAACAGTTGTTCTTTTGCTGCATGTCTTTCTAAATGGGTAGTATATGATACAAGACTTTTCTAATAAAAGAAAAAAAAATCCTGAAGTTCTAAGCCCCATTTCCTAGAAAGAGGATTCTCTGATAGTCTGCAAATTAAGAATTTTGATTTTTTTTTTTTAATAAACAGAGGGCTTAAGTCTCCAGTGCTGTCAATCGCTCACCATTCACCAGCACTGACTACATTACAGTGTAATGTACACAGTACCTGCCCAGCACTGCACCTGGCCCTGTGGATAAGCTCAGGGGGCTCAATTGTCAAAGCCCCGTGAATGCTACAAGCCCCTGGTGTACCAATTGTTTGGTACACAGGGCTTGCGGTATTTTCTTAACAGGCAATTGGGATTTTCGATCCCAAGCCCCAAATGCCACAAGTTAGACTAGTTTTTCCCTGGTCTAACTTGTGCCATTTGGGGGACTCTTTTTTAGGGAGGCAGTATAGTACAATGATTTGAGACTCTGAGCTGCATACCTAAAGACCTGGGTTTGAATCCCACAGCTCCCACTTGCATACTGTGTGACCCTGAGTGAGTCACTTAACTTCCCTGTGCTCCCAGGTTGCACCTGTAAACAAGCTTTCAGCTTAGTGCCTCACCTGGTTAAACAACTGGGGAAAAAAAGCTTTGGTGCAAGCAGCCATAAACAGAGGAAACTGTCACAACTGCGCCCAATGTACTAAAATTATGTGCAGTTGCATCAAAGGAGTTCAGCGCAACTGCACCAAAAAATGGGATTGATGCAGGGCTTGATGGAAGCCCTTTGAAAACTGAGCCGAGAACTTTCGTCTCCAGTGCAGTCAGTCCCTCCCATTTCACCAACACTAAATCCATCATAGTATGGAAAAGACTGCACTGAAGCTGCTCCACGCTGTATATGGCACTGTGGATAAACAAAGGGTTTCGGTCTACAGTGCTGTCAGTCCCTTACCTTTTGTCAGTACTAAATCCATCACAGTGTGGGGAAGCCTGCAGTGTATCTGCCCCAAAATGTTACTGGCCCTCTGGATAAACAGTGGGTTTCAGTCTCCAGTGCAGTCAGTCACTCCCATTTCACCAACACTGAATCCATCTCAGTATGGGGTAGACTGCGCTGTAACTGCCACACACTGTACATGGCCCCATGGATAAACAGAGGGCTTCATCTCCAGTGCTGTCAGTCCCATACCAGTCACCAACACTAAATCCATCAGAATGTGGAGAAGCCTGCACTGTACCTGCCCCACGCTGTCCCTGTCCCTGTGAATAAACCGAGGGCTTCAGTTTCCAGTGCTATCAGTCCCTCACCTTTCACCAGCACTTAATCCATCACAATGTGGGAGAGCTTGCAGTGTACCTGCTCCACACTGTACCCGTCTTTGTGGGTAAACAGAGGGCTTCAGTCTCCATTTTTGTCAGTCCCTTACCTTTCACCAACACCCAAAAAATGTATTAAAAGAATAAACTCCAAATTCATCTCTGTTTTTTTTTTCCTTTTTCTGTAGAGCATCTTCAAGCCAGTGGAAAAGCTCAGGTAGGCACATTTTCTACAGTTAAGAATTTAGGTAATGAAGACCTTTCTTGGTTCAGTTAGAATGTTCTACAGTAATTCATCTTTTAAAACCTCTGTTTCAATGCAGCCTGGTAGTGTTGTGGGAATTGTGGCATGCTTATGAATGTTGGAGACCTAGGATAGCTTCCCAAACCCCATGCTCCTTGATCGCTGTGGGTGAGGAGGGATGAGAGTGGTACTTGTCCTGCTGGTTGAGAACCATCTGAGGTAGATAGGTATGTAGTGACTGGTGCGTCATTAGTGCTGGCTGAGAACCATCTGCGGTAGATAGGTAGGTATGTAGTGACTGGTGCGCCATTAGTACTGGCTGAGAACCATCTGAGGTAGATAGGTAGGTATGTAGTGACTGGTGCGCCATTAGTGCTGGCTGAGAACCACCTGTGGTAGATAGGTAGGTAGGTATTTAGTGACTGGTGCGCCATTAGTGCTGGCTGAGAACCATCTGCTGTAGATAGGTAGGTATGTAGTGACTGGTGTGCCATTAGTGCTGGCTGAGAACCACCTGCGGTAGATAGGTAGGTATGTAGTGACTGGTGCGCCATTAGTGCTGGCTGAGAACCATCTGCGGTAGATAGGTAGGTATGTAATAACTGGTGCGCCATTAGTGCTGGCTGAGCACAGTGCATTAGCTCTCTGTAATGCAAGCCAGGTGTCAATTGGCAAGCTCACCTGAAACATAGAAACATAGAATTTGACAACAGATAAGGACCGCTTTTCTCACCTAGTCTGCCATTTCCCTGCCTAATGGACACGCTGCAGATTCTAGTTAACCAACAGCCTACTTCTTCCTACCCTCTACTAGAACTGCTTTATGTCTGTCCCATGCATTCTTGAATTCCCCCACTGTTTTTGACTCCATGACCTCCTTAGGAAGGCCATTCCATCCATGTACAACTCTCTCCATGAAAAAAATACTTCCTCACATTGCCCCTGAGCCATCCCCCCTCTATCTTCAAATTGTTTCCCCTTTTTCTTGCACATCTCTTTTTATGAAAGATACTACCCTCTTGGACTTTGTTGATTCCCTTGATGTCCTTGAACATTTCTATCATGTCCCCCCTCTCCCTCCTTTCCTCGAGGGTATACATATTAAGCTCCTTTAGTCTCTCTTCATATGTCTTCTGGTGCAGACCTTGCACCATTTTGGTTGCCCTCCTCTGGGCAGCCTCCATCCTGTCTATGTCCTTGTGGAGATGGGGTCTCCAGAACTGCATGCGGTACTCCAGATGGAGTCTCATCAACTGTCTGTACAGAGGGATAACAACTTCCTGTTTTCTACTGTTGATGTCTCTCCCTATGCATCCCAGTATCCCCCCAGCCTGCCTTACTGCCTTCTCACATTGTTTGCCCACCTTTAGGTCATCTGATATAACTACCCCCAGGTCCCTTTCCAATTTTTGTTGTTAGTATCTCAATCCCCACTGTGTACTCTTCCCCTGGGTTTTTGTTTCTCAGATGCATTACTTTGTGCTTCTTTTCATTGAATCTAAGCTGCCATACATTTGACCATTCCTCCAACCTTGCCAAGTCCCTTCTCATCCTTTCCATGCCCCCATGTGTATCAACCCTGTTGCAGATCTTTGTGTCATCTGCAAAGAGACATACTTTTTCTTCCAATGCCTTCTCAATGCCACTTATAAAGACATCAAAGAGGACTGGTCCCAGTACTGAACCCTGCGGTACCCGCTAATAACCCCACCTTCTTCAGGAGCGGACTCTGCTTTTATTATTACCCTCTACGTCCTGTTGCCCAGCCAAATTTTACTCAGAATACCACCTTGGGACCCAATCCCAGGCTGGCTAACTTGTATATTAATCTTCTGTGTGGGATTTTGTCAGATGCCCTGCTAAAGTCTAGGTAGGCCATGTCCACAGCTCCCTCCACCGTGTACTCCTTTAGTCACCAAGTGATTCATCTGACATGACCTTCCCGTTGTGAATCCATGCTGCCTTTGGTCCTGTGCCCTGCTGTCCTCTAGGTCCACAACAATTCTTTCTTTCAGAAGTGATTCCATCTTTTCCCTACCACTGAGGTCAAACTAGCTTGTCTGTAGCTTCCTACCTCTGTCCTGCTCTCACTGGGGTGCTGATGTGAGTGAAAAAAAAACCCTGCAAAACATGGATGAACCCCCCCCCACACACACACACACATATCACATGCAGCTAGCCTCACATTATCTTCCTAGCTCCCTTTGAAGAATGGTGATGTCTTCCCAAGGGATGTGTGACTTATGAAGTCTGGGTTTAAAGCTGGATCAGCGAAGGACTGCTGAAACATAGAAACATAGACTTTGATGGCAGATAAGGACTGCTTGGCCCACCTAGTCTGCCCATTTCCCCTACTACTGGATAAGCTGCAGATCCTAGTTAACCAACAGCCTATTTCTTCCTACCCCCCACAAGAATTGCCTTATGTCTGTCCCATGCATTCTTGAATTCTCCAACAGTTTTAGAACCCATAACCTCCTCAGGAAGGTGGTTCCATGCATCCACCACCCTCTCTGTGAAAAACTACTTCCTCACACTGCCCCTGAGCCATTCACCCCTCTAACTTCAAATTGTGTCCCCTTGTTCTTGTGCATCTCTTTATCTGAAAGATGCTGCCCTCTTGGACTTTGTTGATTCCACTGAGGTACTTGAAAGTTTCTATCATGTCCCCCCCTTCCTCCTTTCCTCAAGGGTATACATTTTAAGCTCCTTTAGTCTCTCCTCCTATGGCTTCCTTGCAGACCCTGCACCATTTTAGCTGCCCTCCTCTGTTGCCCAGACTGTAGCCAGTAGTGGAGGTTGGAGCAAAGTAGGAGGGCTGGGATCTTGAACAGGGATAAAAATATGAATTCTAAAACCTCCTTTTTTGGACCTCATCAATAGTGAAAAAGGGAAGAACATAAAAATTACACAATTACTTTGCAGTATCCAACAAAAGTTTTTGGAATATAATACTTAATGTAATTAACTCAAGTTACTTGCTTTCCTCCTCTCCTCAACTGGGGTGGTGGGGTGGGTTGTTGGGGTCTGACGATTCGGCTTCCTCGTGATTCGGTCCCTTATAGACTTCGCCTCTAGACCGCTTCCGCCGCCAGCTGCCCCTGCATGAACACGCCCTGCACATCTCACTCCTGAACTCATACCCAAACTGACAGCTACTATACATTCAGCTGTATAAGTAGTATAATTGAGAATATAGCGTATTAGTTTACCTTCCAGACTACTGTTCAATGCAGTAGCACGAATGAAATCCAACAAAAGAATTGATCGCCTTACACTAGCTGTCTGATAGGAAGAGTCAAAAGCTAGACTGATTGTGATTGGGGATATATTAAATGCCTGACAATAGAATACATCTGATTTGATTTGATTTGATTTGCAGATCTGTAGAACTGATTTTATTGGTGCACATGAATGCCTTAAGCAAGCTATATGATAGGGCAAGTCTGAAGCAACACTGATTGTGATTGGTACTGAATGACTAAAAGTAGAATACATTTGATTTGATTGGCAGATTTGTAAAAGTGTTTTGATTAGTGCTTGTGCATACTACAGTTCATTTGGACTTTGTCTCATAATCCTTATTATTGAAAAATGTCAAAAGCAGTTAAAAGCAACTAAAATCTATCTAATAAAACATGTAAGCTACACCATGCAGGAATTCTTCTGTTGTTCTCTTGCTGTACTTTTCAATGATGTAGGTAAGTCACTCCACATTGGCAAGGTAAGCTGTCTTGTGTCCAGCGGGAGAGTTGCAGAGATCAGTTGCTCGATGCATGAATCTCTTCTTTTTTGTAGGCTTCTCAAACCATCAATAAATTTCCGCAATGTAGGGTGGGCCATGCAGTTGCCCCCCCCCAGTAGTTCCTCACCCACCAGATGATGTTGTTTCTTTCCAAATGTTGGTTCTCCTCCCCCTCTGTCCCATCTGCCCTCCTCTCCCTCGCCATCCTTAACCCTTGCAATCTCTGCCACACTAATCCCTGACCCATTTCGATTCCTTGCTGTAAAACCTGTAATGATCCGCTTTTTCTGTCTGTCTGTCTCTCTCTCTCTCTCTGTACTCTGAGTAATGGCCTCCTTCTACCTGTCCATCTCTCTTTCTCTGCCCCCCTCTATCGGCCTCTCCTTTGTGATCATTACTGCCCTTACTCAACTCTGGCCAGCCTCTAATCTCCCTTTAGTTGCTTGTCCCTATTCACGCTCAATCTTATTAGTTAAGATTTTGTATAAGACTTGCATAAGAATTTATTCATATATATTTTCCAATGACCAATATATTATACCTGCCCAGTAGGGCCGGTATAGTTAGGGTTGCACGGCCACTTCTATGTTAAACCCGAAATTTTGCACTTTAATAACTTTGCAACTGTTCATCTGATTCACCTGAAATTTGGCATATGTGTTGTCGTACCATAAATCTCTGGATCTGAACATTTTCATTCCTGTAGGATTTGCAGTTGTGGAGTTGCAGAGCATTGAAAAGTGTGAAAAATCCTCAACTTTTGTGAATTCTTGGTTCATCTCTACAGCCCGAACTATTTGTCTGTCTGGTCCGAAATTATCAGAGTATATAGAGACTGGGTCATGGATGTGCCTTTTGAAGATTTGGTGAAAAAATATTAATCTGTTCAAAAGTTATTAAAGTTTAAAATGACCCATTATCTCCTATGGGGAAAAAATATATGTTCCGTATGACAGTGACACTCTTTCGCGAAAGGACCTTTTTCTGTTGCAGATGCCCTCAGTACTGTCGTGTGGTGGCCATCTTGTTTTCAGTTAGCAGTAGAGGAAAAATGTTATAGTTTAAAAACTACTGCCCCAGGTAAACACCAACTGTTGCGTTTACTTAAACGAGGTCCTAGGAACAGCATCCATGCATCAGAGTTTAAAATTAGAACTCGGAAATATATTTATTTTGATTGGGCCATTCGTACTGCCGCAATTTGTAACAGTACAAGCATGAAACTTTCACAAATTTGGGAAAGTTTTGTGCTTGTACTTTCGCAAATCTAATGAAACTGTCACAATCTGCATCAGTACTGCTCCCCAAATTACCATCTTTTTGCCACCTCGCTGCCACCAAACGTTTGGACTTTTGGGCTGAAATTTTCAGGGTGGCAAGCCCTTGTACCACAGGTGTGCCTTTTGGTGGTTTGGTGAAGAAACTTCCATTGGTTCCATAGTTACAGCACTCTGAAGTTGTGAGTTTTTCCCATAGGTTAACACTGTGGCATCTGCCAAAAGCACGGTTTCTTTGCCAGCTCACTGCCACTACACAGTTTGGCATTTGGGGCTGAAATTTACAGGGTGGCAAGCCCTTGCATGACAGATAAGCCTGTTGCTGATTTTGTGAAAAAAATACACTGGTTGCAGAGTTACAGCACTCCAAAGTTGTGAATTTTTCCATGGGCTATACATTGTGGCAGCCATGGTGGCTTTCAGCACCTATATCTCAAAAACAGTTCAAGATACAGATTTTTCACTAAGCACAGCTTAGTGCACCTTTATGTGTACTAAGCATGCATGGAGGTGGCTATATCATGAATACAGATGCAAAATATTTTTTTCTGCAGTTGCTATGGTTTTTGAGATATTGCTAAATAAATGTTACAAGGGTTGTTTGGAATGCCTCTAGGCCTGTGCTATTTGTCTGTCCTTATGTGTAGGTAGGAGCACAGGCCCCAGAGGGCCTGTACTCCCAACTATGCATATTATTTATGCTAAACTGGGAGTACTGGGCTCTCCTACACTATGTCTCTACACTCATGGGTGGGTGGGAGTGGAGAGCCCAGAGGGCCCATGCTCCCTTCCGTGGATACCATTTTGCAAACCTAATGGCATAGTTGTGGGTAGGTGGGAGCACAGGGCCCCGAGGGCCCACACTCCCATCTTTGGATACTATTTTGCAAACCTGATGACATAGTTATGTGTGGGTGGGTGGGAGTGCAGGGCCTGGAGGGCCTGTGCTCCCATCTGTGGATAACATTTTGGAAACATGAGGACATAATTATGGGTGGGTCAGAATGTATGGATCGCATTTTGCAAACCTGAGGACAGACTTATGGGTGGGTGATAGTGCAGAGTCCAGAGGGCCTGCATTCCCACCTATGGATTCCATTTTGCTAACCTGAAAACACAGTTATGGATACATGGGAGCGCAGGACCCAGAGGGCCCGCACTTCCACTTATGGATTCCATATGAGTAGCATTTTATTTTCTCAAAAAGAAGGGAAATTAATTGCAAAGAACTCTGTTAATTCATCAGTTAGGGTTGATTCCACATTGACAAAAATGTGGAAATTTGATGTTAGGGTTACCAACCCTACCACCACACACCCCACCCTCCACACACCAATAGGCATCAGAATGTGCATTTGGGTGTCTGAGCCTAACTCTCACCCCATTCTCCTATACTGTACCACCTCAGCTTGTTTACACATGGAATGGGTGACAGGCCCGACAACCCCAATGCTCACCAAATGCCTGTTGGTGTGTGGAGGGTGGGCTGGTAGGGTTGGTAACCCTAACATCGAATTTCTGCACTTTTGTTGGTGTGGAATCAACCCTAACTGATGCATTTACATAGTTTTATATATATATATATATATATATATATATATATATATCAGGATTTATTTAACTCCACAAATTGATTAGCTTTTGCTCATAAAAGTGCTAAAACATTGTGAAAATGCATAGCCCTTGCTTCACTGTGTTTAACAAACATAACACTTCTAGAAAACCTATATAAATACTTTCTGTACAGTTAGCATTGTCCCAAGAAAAAAACTGCTAATCAATTATTTAAAACCCTGAAAATATATATATACATACACACTCATATCACATTAATTTTTTTTTCTCTTTTAGATATTTCCTGAAGAAGACCTAAGGTTGAAACATAGATTTTTTAACTTTTCAATGTGCATTTAATATAAACATTTTGTTTTGCTTTCAGACCACATGCTGATGCAGTGCCTTGTTTTGATATATATATATATATATATATATATATATATATATATATATATATATATAAAATTTTCCAATGACCTTCCTATTAATTGATCCATTTTTCCCATCTTGCATTTGGCCCCAAACCATTATCCACTTCTCCTTTCCAGGCCTCACTGTGTGCTGCTGGGTAATCCCTCAGCCCTGTAAGCTGCTCCCCCACTGTCATAGCCAGTGAGAATCTGCACGGAGCAGAGCCTGAGGGTACAGATGACTCTCATATAGGCAGCTCTGTGCTTTTTTGTCCCCGATTTTCTCCTTAAGTCTCTCTATAGAGCCCCTGGTGTGTACAGTGCCTATGTCAGCCTCAGACATTACAACTTCCCGTGGAATGAAGCAAGCTGTGCAGCTCAGTCACAAGGGGTCAGTGTGGTGCACAAAGTCACCATCAACCCACCCAACTGAGGCACAGTGCTGAGCAGCAGCTCCCTGAATCTGGCCTGCTCTCCAGTTTGGTGTGCCGCCACCAGACCATGGGAGCAGACCCTCTGCTCATTGGCTCTTGCACTATCATATGTCATTCATTTTTTATTTTGGTTCCATTTGTGATTTTTACACATCCTTGTTTTTGTATATTTTGTCTCTGCAACTGTGGTGCTTAGTTTTACACTTTTTTTTTTGTTTTTACTACACTCTACAGATACTGTGTGCTTGACTTGTTGTGTTCTGAATCCTCTCTTCTATCTCTCTTCCTCTTCCAGGTCACACAAAAAAATAAGCCTTAGCTCAGCGTACTCATCCTAGTCACTAGATTTTATTTTATGTTATTTTATTTATCTAGTGTTTCCCCTTCCCCACCACTATGTATTTTCAGAAAATACCCTACAATCAGTGATATACCCTGTTAAGACTGTGTGAGCATTCGTGGAGGCAGTTGCAAGTGTTTTCTGCCCCTTTTTCTCCCAAATCCCACCCTCCACCCCAGTGACGTGAGCCATGCCCCATTGCCCTTGCCATCACAGCATCCCTAGGGCAAGAGGCAAGTCACTTAACCTCCTTGTGCTCCCAGGTCGCTCCTGTAAAAAAGCTTTCAGCTTAGTGTGCTATACCTGGTTAAACAACCAAATAAAAAAAAAAAGGAAAAAGAGGCAAGCTCCCTGGCCCAGCTGTAGGGAATGCTATGGTGTCTGAACCTCCCATCACCCCTCCCCTGCTAAGGTGCACTGCTGAGTGGCAGCTACCTCAACTGGGCCCATCCCTGATGCAAAGACCCAGTTCCGCTCCCAAACACAGGCCTCCAGTGTGGCACCGCAGGGTGCTACCACTGTGCCAGTGCAGTGGCCTGGGTCACCAGGTTTTAAATAAATAAATAAAATACTGTGGTGAGCGAGCCAAATACCCACATTAGTAACTTACATCCAGCTACCCTGCTCACCAATGCCAAGGTCTGACGTGCAGGTTGGAGATGTACTTGCCTGCCCACCTCACCATTAGCAAAGTCTCTGCTTGCCCTTGTACTCCTGCTGTGACAGACACAGCATTGATCGGATGAGTTCCATAGCAGGGAACATCTTCAGAATACTTACCCCCTACCTCTCAACTACGAATTTTGCACAACTCTATGATTTTTACACTCAAATTTACCCATTGCTTCACAAAGGTTTACTGATATCCTTAACAATGTTTGAGATGTTTCTGAACACACAAACTGTTAAGTCATTGAACTTACTTGAGAGAAACATTCCTTAACACTGAATACGTGGGGCCCACTATTTGTAGACATATTATTCTTTAAAATAAGAAAATGCTACACATCCTGACCATTTGCTCTGAATTTTGAAGCCCAGTGCTATGAATTTTAATGCTGAGAGGTTGAGAACTATGCTAACCCCCCAACACACACACACACACACACGGTTGCTCACAAGGGGCAGAGCAGCTGCTTCTCTGTCTTCCTGAAGGTGGATGGACAAATGGGGCCAAATTCCTCTGGTCCAGACTTTTTAGAGTCTGCCATGGACACCCCATTCCCTGTGGCTGCTGCCCCAATAATTGAACTGCAGCTAGTGCTTGTAACTTTGAAAATGTAATGCCTTTTAAATTTTCTTTTATACAAAATGTTTAACGTGTAATATATGGTTCCTGTTTTTTTAAATAGAAGATTTGGCCTGACTGAGAGTCGTAAAATCATCATTCTGACGTCAGGAATCTGGCATAATTACAGGGGGAGGGGCGGGGAGCAGGTCCCCCTCAACATTTCATCATTGCAGTCTTCAGTAACTTACTGTAAAATCCTCTTATGGTTGAGTCTGCCCCCCCCCAATCATTACACTAAAGTTACTCTGCTTGGAATCCATAATGCTATTGACCTGATATCAAAACGATGGTATGATTGAATCAAACAGCAAAGTCTCTCATGCGTAGCTTAACTCAGTGCACGCTCCTGTCATGGCTTTCAAACTTCATTTCTAAAGTGGCAGGAGCAGCACTGACAGCTGAGATGATGAAAGTTCAGTCACAGAAATGAATCTAGGGCAAATGGCAACCATATATTACAAAAAAACAACAGATGGGCATTCATCTGTTATGGCTGCTTTGAATCCATCTTGAGATTCCTGTGATGGCATAAACATTTTGAGCTGCACTCTCGAGGTTTATGATGTCATAGGAATCCCCTGAGGATCTACTGCACCGTAACAGGTGGATGCCTATTTGTTATTCTATTTATCCTGCATCTTGGGTGTGCCAATTACAAGCTTGAAGGCTGGGTACATCACAATGGTCTACTGAGCCAGTCAGAGAACAGCTTTCACAGTGTTGATGACATCACAATAGACCTTTGCAACACTAAAGCCAACAGTTCAAACTGAAGAGAACCAATTAAAACTAACATAAACTGCTAATTTATTTAAAGAGCTGGTGACACGTTCAGGTGAACTTTAACAAAACATAATATTTAGACACAGTTCAGCTTGTATTTCCCATTAATTCTGTATTTCTCCTCCCCATTATTTATTACTGAGGTCATTTGTATGAAAACAGGATTTCTGCTCCTAAAGAGTTCATCTGTTCCTGCTGCTTTCTCCCTACCTGAAGTCATAGAGCACTGCCTGTGACCTTACAGTTACTCCCATGGCAATAGACTGTGATGTCACAACAGAGGATTATGCCTTGGAGTAGGGAGTAAGCTATAGAGGCAGATGAATGCAAAATAAACTCTAAGGGACAACGGTCATATATTCATATGCATGTCATTAGTAATACATTATGGAGAGGAGAAATATATCAAATATAAATGGAATGCAGGCAGAATTTCACCTACTGTAATTATGTTTTTTAAAGTTTTCTTTGAGGTGTCAGTAGCTCTTTAAACATAACTAATAAACTGATGTTGTATAAACCAAATACATAATGGCCTAATTCAAAATGCGTAGGTTAGAGAGTAGGAGTTTCATAACTCATGGCTCCCCACTCATGAGTGAGGGTCCTGCCCCTTAAACATGAAGGTAGATTGCACACTCTGTACCTTGTTAAACAAGACCACAGAGTGGCATCACTGGACTGGGCAGAAAATTCCAAAATGGCACCATCATTTCTTGAAATTACTTAAACCTACTAAGCTGCAGCGCAACCAGTGGAAGGTAGAGAGGCAGAATGGAAAGGAGCCCCAAAGGAACAATTAATCTAGGGTTTCGTAAGAACAGAAGTTGATCATGGATGGGTAGGGGTGGTGCAAGAGACCTGAACGGCCACAACAGTCACTCCCTTTAGTAGACTTGGGGCACCTTTTATGATTTAAAGCAGCAGTGCAATGAAAAATGTTTTTCCAAAAAGCTAGTTTTAGCTAGAGTTAATAAAAAATATTAGCATACCAGTCAAATCTAATTTTCTTCTATGCTGCACATCATAATTAAAAAAAAAATTCTCAGTACTAAGCCTTGTAAGTTCTACAATGGTATTTCTAACCCAAATGTGGCGGCTTTCTTTTTTTCTTTGAAAGAAAAAAAACCCTAAATGAAAACATTTATAAAATATTCTAGTGTTTTTTGTAAACAGAGACTTTTACCACCAAATAGAAAGATGCCTAGAATATTTTATTGTGAAAAAATGTAGGGCTGAGTTTTGTGCCTACTTTCATTACACTGCAGCGTTAAGTCATTTTCTTTTGTCATAGGCTGAGTATAGGCTATTGTGATGTCACCTCTGCATTGGTATTATGGCCACAGAGCCTTACAATAGTTGTAAGTTTTGAAAACTTAATAAAATTTAAATGGAAGAAAAAAAAACACATTTGTAAGGCCATCTGACAATTTTATACCTGTATCTGCATTTTACTTTTCAGCAACAAAGGAGGAGAAAGCACAGAACAGGAACTAATAGTGGAGGAGGAGGAGGAGGAGGAGGAGGAGGAGATAGAGGAGGGTGATGAAGCGGATGCACATAGTGTTGAACTGGCTTTCACCTCTGACTCAGCCAGCAATATTCCAGTGGAGGAACTGATCAGGTCAGAGAAGTTTGGTGTAACATTACCATATTCATTCTACAATGCTAAGAACTAATCCACCAACTTATTTATTTATGATATTTTATTTGTATATATTTCTTTATCTATGTATCTTTGTCCAGGATGGGCACACCAGACTGATGCAATTAATTTTTTGGTGCCTTGTGGAGGATGAGAGAGAGAGAGAGAGAGAGAGGAGAGGTGTCAATTTCAATATGTTTGAAATAATTTAAATGTTAAAATTGTAATTATTGTATTTTATTTCTGTATTAATTTATCGTTTTGGGTGGGAAAGCACGCTGAGTTAAATGAGTTGAGTGAAATGTTTTTTGTGACTATGTATTGGACGTGGAACCTTTGTAAATGAGCACCTGTGCTCAAAGGTAATCGCTGAAGTTTTCAATAAATAAGTAAATAAATACACACGTACATAAAATAGCTCATTTCTAGGTGTACCCCAAGTGAAGAGAGAATAAGGATCGAGTTTAGACATTTTAAAATAATTAGTAATGCTAAACAAATATTAGTAATTCTATTTTGTTTATATTATGGTCTTATTTTTTCCTACAGAGGTTTCTCTTCCAGCTGGTAGCACGTCTTTACAGAGATACGCCCTTTTTTCAGGGTACACCCCAATCAGGCTGCACCCAACCGTCCTGTAGATGACTATTGTGTATTTCTACCTTGATTTTTCTCCCTTCCTCCTTCCTCCCCTGGCATGAGTAATGCCTTTGTCAGCCTTGCTTATTCACAGCTTCCCCTGTGGCAGAGGAAAACTCCCTGGCCCAGCCACACGGGTCGAGACGTATTGCTAATGGCAACTGTCTCATCTTGGCCTGCCTCCTGATGTGACTCCCTGTGCTCACTTCCAAACCGGGGTCAATGGCACAGCAGTGCATCACGCCATCAGGGTCTTATTTATTCATCTTTTAGGGTGGGAAAAGCACATGGAGCTGGAACAGTTTATTTGTAGGTGCATTGTTGGTGGGGGGAGCGGAGCACAGGGATAACACTCATAACAGTGAAAGGTACAGTCATCATCCATAGTACACAAAAATGTACAGTTGATCAGCCAACTGCAGCAGGGTATGTTACTGCAGAGGTATAGCTATTCAGTGCAATGTGATATTTGCAGGGCTATGGCAGAGGTTCAGTGGCACAGCACACCTTTCATGCCCTGCCCTCCCCTCCATGGAGTGCTGTTTATAACACATTTATTTATTTGTTTCATTTTCTGTTGACTGGGAAAGGAGAGCTAGCCCATTCTGCCTGTTTTCAGCCTTGTCCTCGGAGCACGGAGGGGATGGAGGCACAGCTGAAAATTGATATATTGAATCCAGATGATCTGTCAGTAGTATTTTCAGTGATTGAAGGGACATTTGACCAGCTCACAGGGGAAATTCTCACACAGTGCCCTGCGTGAAGACAGCTTCAGCACAGTACATTAGACACATGTTGAGACATAGTGCCCTACCTTTGAAGAGTGTATCAGTATGAGGTACTGACTTAAAACAGTACATTGTGCTTTGGACAGGAGGCTATGGGCTGGAGGGAGAGGTGAGCATTAGGGTTGTCAACCCCCAAGGAAGTTTCCGCCACTGATTCACCCAGACTCTGGAGACTCAAAACCCTAATGCTTTTCCTTTTGCTACTTGGGAGGGGGATTGGGGAGTTAGGGTTGGAAACCGTAACGTCAACCGTCAAATATGCTATACATGTAGGAAATTTATTTCAGTCTTGGATAACCAGGTAAGGCCCACTAGGCACAAGTGCCTGTTTTCAGGGGCGACCTGGGAGCACTGGGGAGGTTAAGCGACTTAGTCACACAGTATGCAAGTGGAGGTTGTGGGAATCAAACCCAGGTCTGTTAGATGTACCAAGCTCATTCACAGCTCTTTAACCTGTAGGCTATACTGCTAGCCCCTAAATGATTATGATCTGGTTAGGTGTAACTTCACATGAAACAGCTCACGCTCACGCTATCAGTTAAAAAATTACCTTTTTTATTCTTTATTCTGTCAGAGAATTAACGTTCCCCACATCATGAATCAGGTAACTGCAAAATTTCCAGTCCCTTAGTTCCAGACAGTATGACTTGAAGAATTTTCTAGCACCAGCATGTCTTGCTGATATGCTAGTCCAAGAGCAAGAAACCCAGTGCCTACACCGGAATGATGGAACCAAGTGTTTGTGTCTCATGAGATCATCAGGTTCTGAAAGCAAAAGCAGAAATACATCTGATACTTTCAATGTGGCCATGACATATCCCCTATTTATACAATGTAGCTATGACATATCCTCTATTTATACAATGTGGCCATGACATATCCCCTATTTATACAATGTAGCCATGACATATCCTCTATTTATACAATGTGGCCATGACATATCCTCTAGTTATACAATGTGGCCATGACATATCCCCTATTTATACAATGTAGCCATGACATATCCTCTATTTACACAATGTAGCCATGACATATCCCCTATTTATACAATGTAGCCATGACATATCCTCTATTTATACAATGTAGTCATGACATATCCCCTATTTATACAATGTGGCCATGGCATATCCCATATTTATACAAAGTGGCCATAATATATCCTCTATTTATACAATGTGGCCATGACATATCCTCTATTTATACAATGTGGCCATGACAGATCTTCTGTTTATATAATGTAGCCATGACATATCTCCTATTTATACAATGTAGCCATGACAGATCTCCTATTTATACAATGTGGCCATGACATATCCACTATTTATACAATGTAGTTGAGAATGAAACCATAACAATAAATGATTCATTTTAGCAACTGAAGCATTCTACATGAAGATACATAATTCATCCTTATTTAGCTGTTTATCCTAACCTGAGACAGTTCACAAAAGAACCCTAAACCTATGGGAAAGCAGCTTGAACAATGTCTTTTGACATCACAGTGGCCTGTGATGTACTCAAAACAGAGCAGTGAAATCAAACACAAATAAATCTTAATAAAACTTATTTAAAAGCTTTTCAGTTCATACAAACATGCGAATAAGCTAGCAGAAAAATGCCATTTGGTCTATCTAACCTGCTCGTATTGCAGGGTCCACAGCTTAAGCTAATGTCTCTGCCTTCCTCCCCACTCCTCCCATCCTCCCTACCCATGATTCTTACCTTCCTCCTATGCCTATCCCAGCCTCTGTTATGAACATACGAACCTACAAAATTTGCCAGCAGATAAAGGCCTAGAGGTCTATCAAGTCTGCTCGAATGTGCAGCTAGCACCCCTTATTCTGCAGCTGCCCCTCCCTTCCACCCTTCCCCTTCATTAACCCTCCCCCTTGTCCTGTCCCATCCTCATTTGAAGCAGTCCACTGTTCTACTGCATACCACTTCAGCAGGTAACGCATTCTACCCAGCCACCACCCTCTCTGTAAAAAAAGTGTCTCCTCATCTCCCTCCTGAACCTTCCTTGCTCCAGTCTCATATCATGGCAAGTGGAACACCCTGCCAGAGGAAGTGGTGGGGGCTGAAACAATCACGGGATTTAAGAATGCATGGGATAGACATAAAGGAATTCTGGAGGTCAGGGGTAAGGGGCCAAAGACTTCCTGGAAAACATAAACTGAACTTACAAACTTAAATGGGCAGACTGGGTGGGCCATAGGCCCTCATCTGCTGACACCGTCTATGTATCTATGTATCTCATGGCCCTGCGTGGCCCTCCCTCCCTTACTTTGAACAGCCCTCTGTACCAGTCTTGTTTATTCCTTTCATGTATTTAAAGGTTTCAATCATGTCACCCCTGTCTCTCCTCTCCTCTCCTCCAGTGAGTACATGTTCAACTCCTTCAACCTCCTCTCGTATGAGAAGTCCCCCAGCCCCTTGATCATCTTTGTCACTCTGCGCTGTACCCCCTCCAGTAACTTAGTGTCCCTCTTCAGATATGGACACCAGTACTGCACGCAGTACTCCAGGTGTGGTCTAACTAATGACCTATACAGTGGCAGAATCACCTCCTCCCTCCTCGAGGATATACCCCTGCAATACAACCCAGCATTTTGTTGGCCTTGCAGCTGCCTTCCTACATTGTGCAGAGTTGTTCATTGACCCTGTAATGAGCACACCCAGATCCCTCTCCTCCTCTGTCTGGGCTAGCTGCACTCCCCTAGCTGGTAACTCCTCCTTGGGTTCTTCATCCCAAAATACAGCACCTTGCATTTTTGGCATTAAAGCCCAGTCACAGGTGTCTGGCCAGGTTTCAAGCTTTGCCAGATCATCCTGCAACCCCTGCCATCCCCCTAGGTCATCCACCACCACGCCTACCTTGGTATCATCAGCAAACAGATTGATCTTGCTCTTGTTGTCCCATGATATGTCTGCAATGAATATCCCAAACAACACTGGTCCCAACACTGAGCCCTGTGGAACACCGCTCATCACTACCCTTGGGTGTGAGAGCTCCCCACCCACCACCACCCTCAGTTGCTTTCCCTGCAGCCAGTTTCCTACCCATCTCACCAGCTTTGCACCCACCCCTGTGCCTACTAACTTCCTTCCCAGCCTTCCATGTGGCACTGAGTCAAATGCCTTACTGAAGTCCAGATACAGGACATCCACTGCATGGCCCCTGTCCAGTTGCCTAGTTACCCAGTCATAGAACTCAACCAGGTTGGTTTGGCAGGATCTGCCACGTATGAATCCATGCTGTCTTGTGTTCTGTAGTCCTTTGGCCTCTAGGAGGGCCACCAGCCTCTCCTTCAGGATAGTCTCCATTAGCTTACCCACAATGGATGTGAGGCTCACTGGTCTGTAGTTTCCCGGTTCATCCTTGGTGCCACTCTTGTGGAGGGGCACCACATGAGCCATCCTCCAGTCCTGAGGTACACACCCCGAATGTAGTGAGGCATTAAATAGGTCTGCCAAAGGTCCTGCAAGGACCTCTGCCAGCTCCTTCAGTACCCTGGGGTGGATTGCATCTGGGCCTGGCGCCTTGTCCACCCTCAGTGCCTTCAAACCCTCTCAAACTCTGCTCTCCATGATTTCCCCATCTGTCACCACTTCAACCCCTGCTTCTGCCATTTCTCCCACCTTGGGTGTCACCCCTCTTCCTTTAGTAAATACTGAGCAGAAGTACTCATTTAGTGCTTCCGCCTTATCTAATCCCCTGCTTCCACCCAACCCCTCCTTCCTAATCCTTACTATGTGGTCCTTACAGCCCTTTTCTCCCTGATGTACTTAAAGAGTCCTTCTCCCTTCTTAATGCCTTGTGCCAGCCTGAGTTCTGTAGATGCTTTGGCTCCTTTACTGCCCTTGTCACCTCCTTCGATTCTGTCAGTGCTCCTCCCTGTCCTCCCTCCCTCCCTGTTTTCTTGTACTTCCTAAAGGCAGCTCTTTCCTCCTTACCTTTTCCATGACCTCCTTGCTCAACCAGCTCAGTTTCTTAGCCCTAGCTTCTTGCTCTGGGCTTTGCAGCAGGTTTTGGTTGCCTCCACTATCCCCAGCTTTATGAGCTCCCACCTCTGGTTAGTGTCCATGCTAGACTGAATTCTGGCCAGGTACCCTTTTATCACTTCCCCCATCCTCCCAAACTTGGCCCTCCTGAAGTCCAGCACTATTGTGCCAGATTCCACTCCTTCCTTGCCCATATCCAATGTGAGCCATACTGAGTGGTGGTCACTCCCTGACAGTGGTTCCTCCACTGTAAGTTCTCTCACATAGTCCCCATTTGCCAGCACAAGGTCAAGGTATTTCTAACCTGGTTGGTTCACTGACCATTTGCAGCAGGAAGCTGTCCTGGAAGGCATCCAGCAGTACCTGCTCCCTTCTGTTCCTGGTTGTGGGGTGCTCCAGTCCACCTGGCATGTTGAAGTCCCCACAATCACCACACTACCCTTCTTGCAGGTCCTCCTGATCTGTCCCGCTAGTTCCCTGTCTAACTCCTCCGTCTGAGATGGTGGCCTGTACACCACCCCATTCTAAGAATCCTATTCTTGGAATCCTGGATTTGCATCCAAAGTGACTCCGTACTACCCTCCTCCTCCCCTTCCTCCCTTACACACTTCAGTCCTTCCTTCACATATAGTGCCACCCCCCCCTTTCCCAATCACCCTGTCCCTACGAAATAACCTGTACCCTGGTACAGACAGGTCCCAGTCTTTGTATTGGGTGGCCCATATTTCCATGATGACTGCAATGTCCACCTCTCCCTCTGCCATGAGAACCTGTAACTCTGCAGTTTTCCTCCCAAGGCTCCTAGCATTAAGGGTAACCACCTTCCACCCTTCCCCTCCCATCCTGCCCTCCTTTCTTAGCATCACCAACAGTACTTGCCATTTGTCCTTTGTCACTGTTATGGGGGGTAAGCTCATATGGTTTCCCAACCTGTGGTCTCTGCATATCTCTTCCCCAACTGCCACCCCCACTCCTAGTTTAAATTCCCAACTTCCTCTATGTACTCCTCCATCCTCTGTTTCAACACTTTCTTTCCCTCCTCACTCAAGTGTAGTCTGTCCTTGGTAGTACTGTCCTCCCAGGTCCCTCCCCACCCCCAACAGCCCATACCCTTTAGCACAACACTGGGTTCTAGCCATCTGTTAAATTCCTCTATTCTCAGCTTTCTTGTTGTGCTTGCCTTTGGCACAGGAAGTATCTCTGAAAAAGTTACTGATCTTTCTGCCCCCTCACATAATTGTGCTAGTTCCTCACTCTCTTGAAGCTGTCCAATGTCTTCAATGAGAGCCTCTCTTTCAGCAGTGCATTCTAAGTGTCCAATACACTCTCCATGAAGAAGTGCTTCCAGACTTCCCTCCTAACCCCCCCAGCTTAAGACTGTACCCCCTTGTGTTATGATTGTCCTTCACATTAAAGAGACTCTCCCTATCCACTTTATTTATCCCTTTCAAACACTTGAAGGTCCCAATCATGCCCCCCCTCCTGTCCTCCAGGGAGTACATGTTCAGTGCCCTCAACCTCTCCTCATATGCCTTACCTTGCTGACCCACTATCATCTTTGTAGCTCTCCTCTGTACCTTCTCTAGCAGGTTAATGTCCTTTTTGAGGTGTGGACACCAGTACTGAACTCCATGAATTTATAGAAATCCTGCACTGCAATTGCAGCATGCCCAAATATTGCACAGAGAAAATACTGCACGTGAGCAGATGCTGAGTAACCATTTCCTTTTCACATTATTTGGTCCTTTACCAAAATGCATATGAACACAAAGTATCAATAAATATTTCCCAGTTAATGCCAGTCAGCTGGTCTGACAGTAGTCACCAAGGATACCTGTTCATCTTTTTACTGATAGGTAGTCATTCTCTGGGTATACTCTTGCTGTGTCCTTTATTCATTCAGTATTGGTGATGGCAGTTTTCTGCCTGAGGGAATTATTATCTGGTGCCAAGTTTCACTTTTTCAGTCTCGGAGTAGCTCTGTAAATTTAATGGGCATTTCAGAGATCCAGTTAGTGTGGTTTCTTGCCCTCCACCTCATGCACCTCCATGGCTGCTAACTCAAAGTTTTTTTTTCTGTCAAGCTTTCGGATGATGCCTTTGACAAAGCCTGAGAGCCATCTAGTAGTTTTGTGACTGAACTCACTCTTTGTGTCTCAATAGCAAAGGAAGAGAAGCTGCAGCACAGGAATGTGAGGTGATGATGGTGGCAGAGGTGGAGGAAGAAGAGAAAGAAGAATTGGAAGAAGGGAAGCAGGAAGAAGAGGAGGATGAAGCAGCTACATGCAGTGCTGAAGTGACAGACACATCTGATCAAGCTTGCCACATTCCAGTCAATGAACTGATCCAGTTAGAAAGGTCTGGTATAACCTTAACATATTAGTTCAACAGAAATAAACCACAGTATATTCAGTGCCTAACGCACAGTACAATTCACATAAAGCTCTTCCACCAATAAGTTGTTTTAGCATTTCTCAATGAGCTGAATAAGTGCTGTGGGATAAAACACAAAACCTTTCAAAAAAGGGGAACAGTCAGCACAAACGCATGAGGATGGTGCTAATGTGCACTTTGTGTGCAAAACATTTTTTTTATTTACTGTTTACTATAGTACAGTAGATTGTTTCAGTTTAACTTTGCTTGGTTCTAGGCTGACATCGTCTGTTACTACAAATCCCAGAGTACCCTGCAGCTGACATCAGAGCAGTAGACAGCAGTGGGCATTTCACTAGCCTGAAGTGTAAGAGTTTATAAAAGCTCTGATCTTCTATTTGCTGGTCCTACTGTCCTCCCTGGGCTTGGGCTATGTACGGTGACAGGGCTCTGTAATTTAACCAGTGGAGAAAAGCGAACCCAGAAAACATCTGATCAGGGGTTATAAAAGCTCTAACATACACTGCAGACTATTGCCTCACTCTTGCCAACTGCTCTGATGCAGGGTATTCTGGGATTTTTTAGTAACAAAAGATGCAAGCCTAGAACTAGGCAACGTTAGCTTGATGTAATCTATTATACTACAGTAAACAGGAAGAAAAAGAAGTTTTTGCATACAAAGTGCACATTGGGACCAGCCCCACACTGTGGTGTGGGGGCCCTTTGTGCTGACTGTTCCCCTCTGACTCCATTTTGAAGTGCATTTTTACAGAACTACAGATGCATTCCAGTTAAGCTGCAAAAACATTTTAATAAAAGTTGGTTTTGAGCTGATTAAGTGCTACAGAACAATACAAAGTGAGCTTCCAATGCATTTTCAACTTTAAATGCAATGCAAAACCAACTCCTTTATGTGACAATGTGGATTATATTTTAAAATTGGTCTGATTTCTGGGACTTCAGGCTTTTTTCTGGCATTGACTTGGTGCCCTTTGTGTCAGTACTTGGTCCAGTGTATGTAACTTTGTCCCCTCCCCCCCAAAAAAAATCCAGGGCTGGCTCTGTGGCACCAAGACATGGGGCAGCTACCTGCTCAGAACTCCGGTGACCCAGGTGTGCACCCAAGACTGGAACTTCTGGAGCAGTGGTTGTCAGGGAGGGCTCTAGGCATCTACTTCTACACTCTTGTCAGTGGGGACTACTTATCCATCTTGTAGTGCCTCCTGGTAGTGGTGGTACGGTGGCAGTGCCATTGGCATTGTGGGTGACCACAAACTGCCAAGTACATCCTACCAAACAAGCCACATTATGCACATCCATGTTAAACATAGAAAAATAGAAATACAGACTTTGACAGCAGTTAAGAACCACTTGGCCCACCTAGTCTACCCATTTCTCTGCCTATTGGTTAAGCTGCAGATCCTACTTAATTAGGATGGAACAGAAAAATATGAACAAAAACATCCAGCTGACATTGTAGAGAACAGCCACTGAACATGCTTCTCCACACCACCCGACCCTTTGTTCCACCATGTGCTCTCTCCCAGCCATGACTTCCAGAGATACTGGTCTTTCTCCCCCCACATAGCAGCAGGGAGGGGGCACCCTCTGGGGAAGGGTTACTTCAAACTAGGAGGACATGGGCACCGTGGGGAGTCAGGTGGCATGCATTGGTGGCCTGGATTGAGTCTAGCAGGGGAGTGAAGATATGTGCTGGTGGAGCTCAAGGAGATGTCTGCTCAAAGACTGAAGTAGGACGTAAAACAGAAAGCACCAAAAAGCCCCACCAGGGCTTGGCCCCAATGCACAATGACAGATCAATGAGATAGTTATTTTATTTATCTTTTGAAATGTTTCACCAAGCGGGCACCCTGAACAACAAGTTGCTTGTCTCATGTGCAACCTGGGGGGTGGGAGTTACATGGGGATAAACACAGAGATGATACAGAATCTCAATTACACAATTGGAATGGCTTACAATTAAGAATCCAGTAGACAGTTAGCATACAATCAGCGCAAACAGTTTGTTCTAAGGCGAGCTGGTGTTCAAAAACACAAACAGTGCAATAGTGCATAGCAAGCCTTTGTGTGAAGCAAATTAACAAAATGAAACGATGTAAGAAACCACTATGGTTCTCAAAGGAAGTGGCAGTGAAGGTTCAAGAGAAAAAGAAAGCATTCAGGAAGTACAAGGAATCACAGAAGGAGCAGGACAGGGAACTATATCAGTTAAAGCAAAACGAAGCTGGGAAGGCAGTCAGAACAGCAAAGGCCCAAACCGAGGAAAAGATAGCCAACTCAGTTAAGAAGGGGGATAAAACCTTTTATAGGTACATCAGGGAGCGAAGGAAGACCAAGGGAGGGCTAGTGAGGCTTAATAAAGAGGAGGGAGGGTGGGCAGAGGTTGACTGTGAAAAGGCAGAGATACTAAACAAATATTTTGCTCAGTATTTACAAAGGAAGTGGGGAGGTACCTAAAACAAACAGTAGAAACACTCTGGATACAGAAGTTGATACCAGCCATTTACAGAAGAAAGGGTTCTGAAAGAACTCTTAAAACTGAAGATGGACAAAGCAATGGGGCCTGATGGGATTCATCCCAGAATTCTAAAGAACTAAGGGTAGAACTAGTGACACCACTGACTACCCTCTTTAACAAATCATGGGAGGATGGGGTGGTACCCGAGGACTGGAGAAGGGCAGATGTGATTCCCCTTCGCAAAAGTGGCAGCAAGGCAGAAGCAGGAAACTACAGACCTGTTAGTTTAACCTGAGTGGTAGGGAAAATGATGGAATCACTTCTGAAGGAAAGAATTGTTGTGTATCTAGAGGCCAGTGGGGCTCAGGACCCAAGGCAGCATGGATTCACAGCGAGAAGGTCATGCCAGACAAATCTGATGGATTTCTTTGACTTGGTGACCAAAGTAGTAGATCAGGGAGGGGCTGTGGACATGGCCTACCTAGACTTTAGCAAGGCATTTGACACAGTCCCACACAAAAGATTAATATACAAGTTAGCCAGCCTGGGAGTGGGTCCCAAGATGACAGCCTGGGTAAAATTGGCTGGAGAATAGGACACAGAGAGTAATAATAAATGGAGTCCACTCTGAAGAAAGGGGTTACTAGTGGGGGTACCATGAGTTCAGTAATTAGGACCGGTCCTCTTCAATGTCTTTATAAGCGACATTGCAGAGGGCTGGAAGGAAAAGTATGTCTCTTGCAGATGACACAAAGATCTGCAACAGAGTTGATGCACAAGGTGAGGTAGGAAAGGATGAGAAGGGACTTAGCAAGGTTAGAGGAATGGTCAAATGTATGGCAGCTTAGATTCAATGCTAAGAAGTGCAATGTAATGCACCTGGGAAACAAAAACCAGGGAAGAGTACACAATGGGGGTGAAATACTAACAACAACAAAAATGGAAAGGGACCTGGGGGTAGTCATATCAGATGACCTAAAGGTGGGCAAACAATATGAGAGGGCAGCAAGGAGGGCTGGGGGGATACTGGGATGCATAGGGAGAGGCATCACCAGTAGAAAACAGGAAGTTATTATCCCTCTGTACAGACAGTTGGTGAGACCCCATCTGGAGTACTGCATGCAGTTCTGGAGACCCAATCTCTGCAAGGACATAGAAGGATGGAGGCTGTCCAGAGGAGGGCAACTAAAAGGGTGCAGGGTCTGCACCGGAAGACATATGAAGAGAGACTTAAGGAGCTGAATATGTATAGCCTCGAGGAAAGGAGAGAGAGAGGGGGGATATGATAGAAACGTTCAAGTATCTCAAGGGAATCAACAAAGTCCAAGAGGGTAGCATCTTCAAAAAGAGGTGTTCAAGAACAAGGGACAATTTGAAGATAGAAAGGGGTGGCTCAGAGTAATTTAAGGAAGTATTTTTTCACAGAGAGGGTTGTGGATGCATGGAATGGCCTTCCAGAGGAGGTTGTGGAGTCAAAAACAGTGGTGGAATTCAAGCATGCATGGGACAGTCATAAGGCAATTCTAGAGGGTGGGGGTAGGAAGAAGTAGGCTGCTGGTTAACTAGGATCTGCAGCTTATCCAATAGGTAGGAAAATGGGCAGACTGGGTGGGCCAAGCGGTCCTTAACTGCCATCAAAATCTGTTTCTATGTTTAATAAGCATCAGTACAAACGGAAGTGCAGATTAAATTCAAGTGCATTTTAGGTTTGGGGCTAGCAGTTAGAAGAGGAGTGAAGCGGAGGAGGAGGAGCAAGGTGAGTGAGGGTGTTGAAGGGGGGAAGGAGGGGGTGAGGAAAGAGAGGTGGGAGCATACCAAGAAACAGACCCCTTCAGGATGCTGAAAACCATGCCAGGGGGCAAAACCAAAGCAAAACAGAAGGGGTGGGGAAAGGGAGGTGGGTATTATCGGGAGTTTAAAGGAATTTCAAAGAGTCACACAGTGAGTAAGTAGCGGTTATGGAATTTAAACCCAAGCTTCACAGCTCACTGCTCTAACTACTAGGTCAAACTGTCTCCCCAGCTCATTTTTTGATACATTGATAAGACTGAACATTATCGGTAGTTGCCCATGTCCACTACAGAGCAGTATCAGGTCATTCATGTACAGCAAACATACAGTACTGGAATGCTTTGGGGCTATAAACAATAACGTTTGAACAAGCCTTTCTGTAATAACACTGTATGTAACACATTAACGTATCTAATTTGAATGATTTGTCACTAATTGTTTTACTGTTAGAATAGTTTCATGTTAGGGACACTATCACTGGTGCGTGGCAATAGCCACCCCCCCCTTTGCTTCTATAGCAGAACTGCTTAAAGATACAATACCCCTAATTATGACATACAGAAAGGCACACTGTATCTTAGAGAGGCTCTAGATACATTAATGTCACCTTTGATTTCTTTTTCTTGCCTATTACTGATAAACTTTATTTTCTGTTTCTAGTGCCACAGAAAGTTGGACAAGCCCCACTTTGAGGACAGCATCACTGTCTCTTCGAGTTTATGATGAGTACTTCCAGTTTGTAATGTGGAGGACAATGGAGAGCTTCATCAAAAAGAGTACGTCAGTTTACTGTAAACACTCAGGTTGACTCAAGGCATAAATCCCATCTGTAGCAAACAAGAAACCCACCCCAGCAGCTAGGATGTGCTATAGAAATGTTACTAGAGATCCAGACATGAAACATCAGCACCATCCGCCAGCTCATAAAAAAAGCAGTTACACACAAGCAGTTACACACGTAAATCAGTGTTTGAATGTGCTTAGCAGCTATTAATTAATTAATTTATATAACGTGCCCAAAGACAGACATTCATCCTACCTCTCAAAAAGGACACCAGAAGACATCCCCAGCAGAAAACCCATTACCAGTTTTGCCTTAAGGCATCATCAGGGACTCCTCACCAGTGACCTGTACAAGGGCAGCATAATCTCTTTTTTCCTTCTAGTGACCCCCCCAGCTATGCATCCTAGCATCTTGTTTGCCCTTGCAGCTGTTTTCATGCACTGTGTATAGTGTTTCAGGTCACTAGTGATCATCACTCCCAGGTCCTTCTCTGATGCAGATACCTGAACTCCACCCAGGTGTACTCTGTCCTGGGATTCTTGGCTCCAATGTGCATAACTTTGCATTTATTGGCATTAAAACCAAGCTGCCAGATCCTGAACCACCTCCCCAGCTTTTCCAGATCATCCTGTAGGTCCTGCATCCCTTCAGCTGTGTCCACTGTCCCGAAGAGTTTTGTGTCATCCATGAATAGGCACATTTTGTCCTTAATGCCATTCCCAATGCCACTGTTGAAGACATTAAACAACACCAGCCCCATCACAGATCCCTGTGAGACCCCACTGATAACCTCTCTGGTGCCAGATAACTCTCCTCGCACAATCACACTCTGGGTCCTGTCCCTCAGCAAGTTTTCCACCCATTTGGTCATCTTCTTTCCCAACCCTTAGATCCTCCAATTTCCTGATCAACTTTTAGTGGGGCACAGAGTCAAAGGCCCCGAAGAAATCCAGCTAGAGAATCTCTGCTGCCTGTCCTCTGTCTACTATCTTAGTGAAACAGTCAAAAAAGTCAATAAGATTAATTTGACATGACGTACCCCCCCCCACAAACCCCTGCTGCCTCGAATCCTGGAGACTGTGCTCCTCTAGATAGTCTACCAACTTCTCCTTAAATACGGTCTCCATGAGCTTGCACATGATTGAAGTCAGACTGACTGATCTGTAATTTCCTGGGTCATCCTTGGGACTGCTTTTGTGGAGGGGCAGTACATGTGCTGTTCTCCAGTCTTGCAGTACCATGCCTGCCTCCAGTGAACTATTGAATAGCCCTGCCAGCTCCTCAGCCAGTACTCTGTCTGGACCTGGTGATTTGTCTACCTTCAATGCTAGCAGCCCCTGCCTCACTTCATCCTCCTCTGTCCCCTTCCCCTCCTAAAGGCACTGGTCCATCCTTCTTCCTGGTGAAGACGGAAAAGGAGTATTCATTTAGTATCTCTGCTTTTCTTCCATTATCCACCACCCATACCTCCCATTTCTTAAGCCTAACAATCCCTTCCTTCCTTGTCCCTTTTCTCTATTATACAGTGAAAGAAAGCCTTCTCCCCTTTTTAATTCCTTCAGCTATTTTCAGCTCCTTCTGTGCCCTTACTTGCCTCACTAGCCAACCTTAGGTGATTTTCCCTATCCACCTCTCTCTCTCTCTTTGTCTTCAGAATTTTCCATAGGCCAACCTCTTTTCCCTTACTGCCTAGGCAACCCCAGAACTGAACCAGCTGGGCAGAGGCACTGGAATAATTTTTATAGCCGGGGTGCTGAGTCATTGAACAAAACTGTATAGGAAGCCATAGGGAATTGTACTTCAAGCAAGGAGGTGCTGCTGCACCCCCAGCACCCGTAGTTCCAGTACCTATGCAGCTGGGTGCCTTGGCCCTTGTGTTCTCTCCCTGAGCCTAACACACTCCTCTGTGGCAATGCTTTTTGCAGTTACGCTGAATTAAAAAAGTAATTCCGGAAATGATTTCAGAGGTGGAATTGGCATTCTGCACTAATTCTGCCAGAGAGATTCCACACAACTTAACTGGGGACAACAGAATCAGTGTGTGTGTGTGTGGGGGGGTGTAATGTGGAAAAAATAAAAAAATGCAAGTTAATAAGCTCAGGTATTCATAAGTCATATTTTCTTTCTCTTTATTGCAAACAGTTCCAGAGTCTTTCGTCCTAGATCCAGAAACTGCCAATAACCGATTGGTACTGAGTCATGGTAATACCAGCGTCTCGGACGAAAGGGAATGGAACAACACCAGTTCAAAAAGAAATAATTTTGAAGACCGGTTCGCTGTAGTGGGCAGAAAGGAATTCAAATCGGGGAGGCATTACTGGGAGGTGGATGTCGGGACTTCAGGAACCCGGATCATTGGAGTAGTCAAAGAGTCCATGAACAGATACTGGAGAAGATTCACTGAGAGACCAGCAATTGGATTTTGGACATTGGAATATGACGTATACAGTTGTGTTTGCAAACCATGCATTGACAACCCCCCATCTTTCAAGTTGAACATGGACAAAATCGGCATTTACTTGGACTATGACAGAGGTTGTCTATCATTTTACGATGCTGATGACATGACCCACATCTACACCTTCACTCACAAGTTTTCCGAAACCCTATACCCCTACTTTTACATATACCGGAATGGCAAGCCAATGAAAGTACGCCAATTTTAGAGGCAGGGTTTGTGTTTTAAAGAGCAGGAACAATATTTTTGAAATCCCATTGTCTATTGGACACTTTATGATACATCCAGAAAAATGGCATTGCCATCCATATTTGTTGTAATTGCAAGCGCATCTTTACAACCTGCATCCATCGGCCGAAATTTGCATCAAAATTTGGATGAATGCCCTCAACTGTGACATCTCCTCCGAATCCAAATTGGGCCCTTTCAAATCCAAGCTACAGTGACTACTCTCTGCCACTCGCTTCTGTGACTGTTTCCGCCAAACCCTTTCTGAAACCCTTCAGTAATTTGATTACTGTTAAATCTCCTTAGCACCATCTCTGACATCCCACCGCCCTGCTACCCTACCTCCTTCACCTTTTCTCCCCTCTACCTAACGCTCCCCCCTGTCTGTCCTGACAAGGTCTGTTGGCTGATTTCAACTTACCTTATGATTTTACCAGTAACTGACAAAGCTTGTTTTGGCTGATTTTCAATTTACTGTATGCATTCCTGTGCATGAAACTGCTTAGCATTACTCGTTTCTTTTCTTTAATTCACTGTGAATGTCAACTATTGCTTCTTTTCTTATTTATAATTATTTTACAATACCCTGTTTAGTCCGTAAACCTGTTGATCTCCCTTCTCTATGTATACTGTTTTGCCATACTTTTTGTTCTGTTAACCTGTTGTATTATGCTGCTGACGTGGAACCTTTGTAAAAGATCTCTAAGCTCAAAGGTATTTGTAATCCGAGATCTAAATAAAAAAAAAATTAGAAGCAAATACAGCTTGTAACCTAAATTTTAATGCAGATTACTTCAAGCTGAACCGTTTGGTTACAAACAGATGCAGTTTTCAAAATCTGGGCTGCTGAACATTGCACTCATCCTGACATAAGCAGCCTGTGTAGATTATTTAGCTCTGTCTGCCCCCACCCCTACAGCACTGATCACGGAGTGACAAAAAAACTTGTCAGTAAGATACCTGCATCCTGTAGATATCTGTAGGCAAGAAGAGCTGCTAGTTCACACACTGCACACAGGATCATTTGTTTTGCTAACTAGCCAGGAGAGAAGAGCTTTTCAAATGTGAGTGACATCTGTGTGATTGGCACTATTGAAAATGGGGTGCTAGGAGGGAAAGCTAGCATAGCAGTAGCACTTCTGCCTGCCACTCCAGGGACCTAGGTTCAGGAATGGACTCGGCATTGAGCAGGGGATTATGGGTACTGGCATGCGGTACCCCTAATGGCCACCAATGATGTGCCACCTATAGCCCACATGATGGTTGGAGGATGTTGGGCTGCAAGGTACAGGCAGCAGCTTGCACTGCAACACCACCAACCACTGGATGGAGGGTGTGTGTAGCAGCTACGGCAGCATGCCTGTGGGTGTAGCCTGTCCCCCTCCACTGGCACTCCATGCCATCATGAATTGCTGATGCAAGGGCCAAACAGTGTGGCCACCAGAACTTACTGGTGGCCTATCTTCTTATTTTGTTCACCCCAGACCCCTGATATACCTCAACCTCCCTGATAAAATATGTTTCTTTTCACGCAGTATACATTAAATCAAGTCCTTGACGTATTTTCATTTTAAATGTGGTGTCAGTGTAGCTCAGTTGGTAGCACATCTGCCTTTGGGCCAGAAGGTTGTGGGTTCTAGCCCCACACCAGGACTGGGCTCATACCTAAATGCTGACACCCTAGTGCAGTATAAGGTGGGTGCTGTACTGTTGGGTTGTGCTATCTCTTGGATGAGATGTTAAACTGAGATCCCATCTCACCATCTCTGGTTCTGTGCAGGTGGAAGTAAAAGAACCCAAGACACTTTCTGCAAAGAGTAGGGACCTCCCCTGGCATCCTGGCCAACATTCCCCTTCCCATAAAACTGGTTCATGCAATCTTCCAAGGCTGTGTGTGGGTGTTGATGTGCAAAATGGCTGCCACTACACATTCAGCCACTTCACTACCAGTCTAGCATTGCTTGTAAAGTGCTTTTGTATACACTGTGTATGAAAAGCACTTCTTCGTCTTCTCTCCTCTCAATGTCCTGCAGCAGGCCCTTTTGCCTGCATCCAACTCACTCCCTGCTGACCCTTCCTCAGACAGTAGTATCCAGACATACACTCTCTTCTCCCCAAAGCCTGGTGCTTGAGGAGTTAGAGTTTCCATCCTCACAGTGCTCTGAACAGGGCCTTAAGATACTGAGGATGGCTAAAAAAACAAACACTAAGGAGACTTATGCAGCCAAATGGAAAAGGTTTTCCCTCAGATGCAAGAGCAAAAAGGTTGAACCCCTTTCAGCTTCAAAACCCTCCACTGCTGGATTACCTGGTACCCTTGCAGGTGTCAGGCTTGAAGCTACCTCCCTCAAGCTTCACCTGGTGGCAGTTTCTGCCTACCTTTCCGTGAGAAAGGAAAAAAAAAACCACATATTTTTTCCCACACCATATTTAAACAGTTTTTCAAAGGCCTCTTGCACCTTCAGCCTCCATTCAGGGAACCTATTCCTCCTTGGAGCCTGAACATAGAAACATAGAAGTTGGTGGCAGATAAGGACTGCAAGGCCCATCCAGTCTGCCTATTTCTTTTTCTACCTTATAAATGTGCCATCGGCCTTTGCTCTGTCAATGGCCTATCTATTCATACTCATCTGTATTGCTCCCTAATGCCTATCCCATGCCTGTTTGAAGCCCTGCACTGTATTCATATCCACCACTTCCAGAGATAGGCCATTCCATGCATCCACCACCCTTTCTGTGAAAAATAACTTCCTCAAATTACCCCTTAGTCGGCCTCCCTCTAATCTCATGCTGCGTCCTCTTGTCCTTTTTTTTTTCTTATATTGAAACATGTTAGACTCTTTCACCTTATTAATGCCGTTAAGGTGTTTGAATGTTTCAATCATGTCACCTCTCTTCCTCCTTTTGTATAGACAGACTCATGAAACCACCCTTTGAGCCTATGTCCACTGCCCACATCAAGTTTGTGACCTGGAAGACAGTCTTCCCAGTAGCCATTACCTCTGCCAGGAGGATTTCAGAGCCATAGGCCCTTTGCACTGACCTAAATTACATAATCCCTTACAACACAGAAACATAGAATTTGATGGCAGATAAGGACCGCTTGGCCCACCTAGTCTGCCCATTTCCCTACCTGATGGATAAGCTGTAGATTCTAGCTAATCAACAGCTTACTTCCTCCTACCCCCACTAGAATTGCCTTATGTCTGTCTCATGCATTCTTGAATTCTCCCAATGTTTCCGACTTCACAACCTCCTCAGGAAGGCTGTTCCATGCATCCACAACCCTTTATGTGAAAAATACTTTCTAACATTACCTCTGAGCTGTCCCCCCTCTATCTTCAAATTGTGCCCCCTTGTTCTTGCGCATCTCTTTTTCTGAAAGATGCTACCCTCTTGTACTTTGTTAATTACCTTGCGATACTTGAAAGTTTCTATCATGTCCCCTCTCCTTCCTTTCTTCAAGGGTATACATATTAAGCTGCTTTAGTCTCTCCTAGTATGTCTTCTGGTGCAGACCCTGCACCATTTTGGTTGCCCTCCTCTGAACAGCCTCCACTCCGTCTATATCTTTGCAGAGATGGGGTCTCCAGAATTGCACACAGTACTCCAGATGGGGTCTCAACAACTGTCTGTACAGAGGGGATAAAAACGTCCTGTTTTGTACTATTGATGCCTCTCCATCTGCATCCCAGTATCCCCCCAGCCCTCCTTACTGCCTACTCACATTGCTTGCCCACCTTTAGGTCATCTGATATAATTCCACATAGATCTCTTTCAATTTTTGTTGTTGTTACTATCTCACCCCCCATTGTGTACTTTTCCCCCTGGGTTTTTGTTTACCAGGTGCATTACCTTGCACTTCTTTGCATTGAATCTGAGCTGCCATATATTTGACCATTCCTCCAACCTTGCCAAGTCCCTTTTCATCCTTTCCACCCCACCTTGTGTATCAACCCTATTGCAGATCTTTGTGTCATCTGCAAAGAGACATACTTTTCCTTTCAGGTGCTCTCCAATGTCACTTATAAAGACATTAAAGAGGACCAGTCCCAGTACCGAACCCTGTGGTACCCCATTAGTTACCCTCCTTTCTTCATTGTGGACTCTGTTTACTATTACCTTTTGCATCCTGTTGTCCAGTCAGTTTTTTTTTTTTTATCCAGGCTACCACATTGGGACCCACTCCAAGGCTGGCTAACTTGTATATTAACCTTTTGTGTGAGACTGTGTCAAATGCCTTGCTAAAATCTAGGTAGACCATGTCCACAGCCCCTCCCTGGTCTACTACTTTGGTTACCCAGTCAAAGAAATCTATTAGGTTCATCTGACATGACCTTCCTACTATGAAACCATGCTGCCTTGGGTCCTGTGCCCCACTGGCCTCTAGGTACTCAACAATTCTTTCCTTCAGAAGTGATTCCATCATTTCCCCTACCACTAAGGTTAAACTAACTGGTCTGTAGTTTCCTGCCTCTGCCCTGCTCCCACTTTTGTGAAGTGGAATCACATCCACCCTCTTCCAGTCCTCGGGTACCACCCCATCCTCCCATGATATGTTAAAGAGAGAAGTCAGTGGTGTTACTAGTTCTACCCTTAGTTCTTTCAGAATCCTGGGGTGAATCCCATCAGGCCCCATTGCTTTGTCCACCCTCAGTTTCAAGAGTTCTTTTAAAACCCTTTCTTCTGTGAATGGACTAGTATCAACCCCCCTATCCAGAGTGTTTCTCTTGTTTGGTTTAGGTACCTCCCCCTCCTCTTCTATTGTGAACACTGAGCAGAAATGTTCATTTGGTATCCCTGCTTTTTCACTGTCACCCTCTGCCCATATTGCCTCCCCTTTATTAAGTCTCTGTATCCCTCCCTTGGTCTTTCTTCACTCCCTAATGCATCTATAAAAGGTTTTATCCCCCTTCTTAACAGAGTTGGCTATCTTTTCCTCAGTTTGTGCCTTTGCTATTCTGACTGCCTTCCCCGTGTCCTTCTGCTTTAACTGATACAGTTCCCTGTCCTGCTCCTTCTGTGTTTCCTTATATTTCCTGAATGCTATCCTTTTCTCCCTAACCTTCCCTTCCACCTCTTTTGAAAACCATACCATAAAGTTGAGCTCAGGACAAAAAGGAAATTTCTGCCAAAGGTGGTTTCAGAGTTCCACTTAAACCAGTCCATTACTGTGCCTGTCTTCTTTATTGAGACGTCCACCCCCCAGTGAACAAAAGCACCACAGCTTGACTGTCAAAAGAGACATCTTTTGTTATGTAGAGCATACTAGACAGTACAGAGACTTTTGCACTCAGTTGTTCCTCACCTACGGGGATGTAGGGAGAGGAAGACCAGCTAGCAAGAGAACTATTTTTTATTGGTTGGTCTCTTGTATTAGATTCTGCTATGAGAAAGCTGGTCACCAACCTCCAGTGGGGTTCAGGGCCCACTCCACAAGGGGCACTGCAGCCTCACTTGCAGCAGCAAGGGACATTCCCCTACTGGATGTCTGCAAAGTAGCTACCTGGAAATCTGGATACACCTTTGTGAAACACTACAGTGTGGATGTGCTGACCAGATCTGATGCCAAATTTGGTGGGGCAGTTCTACAGAGTCTCTTTCGTAAGTAGGTTCTCTGCCAACCTTCAATTCAGTACTGCTAAAGTTACTGATGCTAAAGGACTCCTGGGGTAAGAAGAAAAAATTACTCACCACAGTAATCTTTCTTCCAAAGGGTCCTTCAGCATCAGTAAGCTCCCACCCTTCCTCCCTAGTTCACCTGTCGGAGAAAGGCTCTTTATCACATTTCTTGCCAAATTTAAAGTTTCTTATTGAGGGTTTTTTAACTCATGCTGTTGTTTCTGTTTCCACTTTTGTGAACATTTGCATGTTTTTTGAATCCTGTTGATTCCTTTTCGGAGCACGTGCCCTCATTTTCCTTCAAAAAAATTCTGAAGCCTTCAGGCAGCTCTCACTCAGTTCACTCCCCTGCCTGTTTTTTGATTGGCTATGGCCCTAAACTCATTTAAATGAAAATTCTCTTAAAGGCATACCTCCAAGGCAGTTACACCTAGCCAGCTAACTGCTAAAGTTACTGATGCTAAAGGGCCTCTTGGAAGAAAGAAGATTACTGTGGTGAGTAATTTTTTCATCCTCCCCAATGCCCCAGTCATGTGGAGTGCTACAGGGATCGATCTTGGCACCGATGCTGTTCACAGTGTATATGCTTTCCCTAGGTGAGATCATTCAGCAATACAGTGTGGGGTTTCACTGCTTTACAGATGACATCTGGAACATCAAATGCTGTGGATGTGCTGAACACCTGTCTGGCTGAAATCAGTGAGTGTTTTTTACCACTTGAGGAACATTGCCAGGATTAAGCCCCTCCTTCCACCTGATGACCTACCGACACTAGTACATGCTTTTGTCACCTTGAGGCTTGACTACTGTAACTCTCTTTACTTTGGGAGCACTGGCAGGAACCTCCGTTGATTACAGTTGGTACAGAACTCAGCATTGCTTGTAAAGAGCGTTGGGATATAATGTGTATGAAAACTGCTATATAAATGCTAATTCTTCTTTTTCTTAAATGTATCCCCTGTATTTTTCTAAAGGTAAGACATGGTCCATTCCATTGCCTTTGTAACTGGGGCTCTGAAGAGCTCTGTGGCCACTCAGAATTATGCTGGTGGCCATATGTAGCGAGAAACCCTGTACTAGTGCCCCAAAATATGTTTTTTAAAACATTTACAGTCCTATTAGTACCCCAAAGGTAAGCCTCATATATGTTGTGTGCAATCATGCACTGCACACAGTCAGGCCCTATGATCACCTTCATGCTTGGCAGCCCCCATGGGGTTAAGTCCACAATTTACACTTTGCAGTCCTCAAAGTACAATGGCCACATACCAGAGTACGAGTGTCCAGGGTCCTCCAGTAGCATCCATTCCAAACCAGCTTAGAAAACATCCTGGTTTAATTTATAATGCTCCGTTTTATTTAAGCTATTGTACAGCCGTGCTTCCACTTGCCGCTTGACAATGAATGTGCTCACCTATCCCTGTTTGTCTGTCCCCAGTGGAAGCCGGGTGGTAGAGCAGCAGAGGCACACAATGGGATGGGGCTGCCGCTAGATACAAATAGCATATCTATGTGTGCATACATCATTGCACACCGGCAAATCAGAGGGCATACGGCAGGAAAATCCAGACCAGCAGAATGACATCTAGCCCTGAATGCCCTGCATTGGCATCTAGACACCCGTCTGCAGTCCAAACTAGTTCCAGACCCTGTCAGGGATGTTGCATTCCATGGGGACACAACCATGGTGGGCATGCCATTTGGTAACATGGAGGCTGGGGTATGTACCTCCAGATGGCGGGTGACAGGGCTAGTGGACTGGCCAGATGGGGCAGGAAAGCAGTAAGTGAGAGAAGGAAAGGCTAGAACAATAAAAGAAAATCAGGTGCCAGGTATCTAGGCAAATAAAGTCTTAATAATGATTTTTACTGTATCCTGTACTTCTGTTTATATTTTTATAATTTCCTCTATGACTCTCTGGTCATTGTTAATCACTAAAGACAGCTGCATTAAAACAAGGTCTCTGTGTCCTGGTCTTCATTTTATGCTCTTGTTTTTACCTTCACTGTGGTGATTTATTTCTTTATTTATTTCCAACATTTCACCAGGAAAGACATACTGAGCTTGTATTAGCTTGTTTCCAGATGTGTCCTGGGGGAGAAGGAAGAGAGGAGAACAAAGTACAGTACAATGTATAAAAATAATAACAGTAATATGCAAAGAAGTATAAAATACACTTTCAAGAAAAATTTAAGGAATAAAATTGCCAAACAGTAAGTTACCATACAATAATTTGTGGAATGAGCAAAAAAACATTGAACAGTAAGCAACACAGCAAAATAAGGAACAGGGAAAAAGGACTGATACTAGGGGAGCGGGAGCAGTGCTGGTGTCAGTGTGGGGTGGAAGGCAGGTGAATAGAAGTCCACCCCAATATCAGAAGCAATTGCAGGAGTGAATAGAGAAATCACGGAGGAGAGATTTCCGAGCAGGAAAGGAAGGACTAGAGTGAATGGAAGAGGGAAGAGAGCCCCCATAGTTTAGGGAAGCAGAACAAAAAGGCACCTTGGCCAGCAGTAGATTTCATTGGAGGGAGAGCAAGAGAGTGACAGCAAGCATTGCAAAGGGAGTAACAGGAAGAATTGGGACAGAGAGGAGAGAAACATGATATGAGGGGAGAGTGCTAAACCAATATTTGGAAATAGCCATGCTCCATGGGAAAACCATAAATGAAAAATACCCTGGAGGACCAAGGAGGTGCCAAGGGCTCCATGGACCTAGCCCACACCCCAAACACCAGACCATCCCTCCACTGGCTCTTTCGAGCCCCTAGACCAGGACCGATCCTCTAATGACAGAAAGGCTGTCAGGTAGATGGGGCAGACCCCTCCCCTGAGGTGTGATCCGGGGGGACTGGAAGGTCCTGGGTGTGGGGGTGCTCAGCAATCTCATTCATGGAGGAGGGTGGTCTCAGGTGGGGAGTAGAGGTGATGGCTAAGTGGGCACCTCTGAAAGATGCTCTGGTCCACCGGAGCCCACAAACAGAATCTATGACCACAGTAGGTAAGGTGTCTGGCATCAAGAGAGTGGAGGGGGAGGGAGAGGGAAGAGTAGTGAGTGCAATGGTGTGTAAGCAGGGGTTTGTCAAGGGCAAAGTGACAGAAGGATAGAAAGAGAAGGTCCAGTCTAGATAAAGTGGACTTAGAAGCAACACTGTAAACAATGTTTTCAGAGTCAAAAATTGGAAGTCTCATCTTAGTGAGAATTTCTCTGTGTGCAAGAAGTGGAATGCTTCTCATTTCTGTGCAGCACTCAAGCATGGGATGGAGCTTCTTGTGGAAAGCATCCGTGTGAACAGAAAAATTGAGGTGATGGTACAGCCAGACCTCGAGGTGCTTGAAGGAGGAGATAGCTTCAATTGCTGCACCATCAAGGGTATAAAGGAGGGAAGTGGGTAGACTCTAGCAAGCCTCTGCCTAGTGCCAAAAGTTATAGAGACTGTTTCCTTAGCACTGAAGTGATATCCTCTAGGGCATCATAACCATTGCACAGCAACAGACTGTGATGTCACAGACAGGATTAGGACTTCAGTGGATAGAAACACAGGTGGCTGAGCAATACAAAGAGCCTTTTTTTTGTTTAGTTTATTTCACTGGGAAAAGGCTCCATTGAGCAAGCTAATTTTCAAGGAGGTCTTGGATAGGACAGCGTACAATAACAAGCATTTGTCAATTCTGAACATTGTCTTGCTGACATTGGCATTGGTAGTGCAGGAGTTGAACAGATGCATAATTGGAATGACAGTGAAGTATGAAAGTGACATCAAACCCCACATCACCCTACAGAGACTGACAGGCACCGAGGTATGCCTTTGGGCATCGGCCATAATGTTCATGGCATTTCAGCTCATCCTACCCTACAGTGTGACAAATATCGCATTGTGCCTTGGGGTCCTCAGGCCTTACACTCACCACATTTGGCCATAACGCTCATGGCATTTTACCTCACCCTATCCTGCAGACACAAACAAGTGCTGATGTGTGCCTTGGGGTGTTCGGCTTTACAATCACTCCATTTCATAAGGACATATGCTGAAATGGGTGCAGCATAGGAGAATGGGGTGAACTGTGGGGCAGAAGAGTCCAAGGCACACCTGGCTGCCTGTCAGTGGCTTGAGGGTGGGGGGATAGTATGGCATGAGCATGACAGCCAGCAATGGAAAGACACACCCCTGACGTCTGTCAATCTGTACAGGGTGAGACATTATGGTTAGAAACCCTAATGCCCCAGCTGTTTATTGATATTTGCACTACAAATTTTCAACACAGCATTTTTGTGACCCCCATCTCATGAAAGTGTTTGGAACCTCTGCTCATGAATAGCGGCACTGTGATTTTGTTAATCTGTACCTTACATTGATTTCTCACAGTGACCACGCCATTGTGCACCAGATGTGGGAAAACACCATTTGGGCAGGATGTGAAAAATGACAGCTGTACCATTCATAGGTAGGTGTGAAGAGATGGCAGTGTTGAAAATCTTGAGTGAAAATATTAAAAATGCTCAAATTTACGAGCATACGTAGAAACTGTGCAATGCACACTTGTAACACAGTCATTTAGTGGCATTATTTCACCAAATTTTCAACAAAGGCATTTTGGGACCTCTGCTCATGAACACTGTCACTACAATTTTCTTCATCTGTCTTGATCATTGATTTCCCACAGCGACCGTGCCATAGTGTGCCACTTGTGCAAAACCACATTTCGGGCAGGATCTGAAAAATGACAGCTATACTGTTCATAAGGATGTGTGAAAAATTGACAATGTTGAGTGAAAACATTACAAATTATCGAAGTTATGAGTGTGCATGGAAACTGCACAACACACGCTTGTAACATAGTCATTTTATGGACTTTTGTCACCAAATTTTCAACATAGGCATTTTAGGACCTCTGCTCATGAACCGTGTTGCTGTGATATTCATAATCTGTCCAGAACACTGATTTCCCACAGCGACCGTGCTATTCTGCTCCAGTAATGCGAAAACACTTTTCAGCCAGGATGTAAAAAATGACAGCTGCACTATCCATAAGGAGATGTGAAAAAATGCCAGTGTTGAAAATCTGAAGTGAAAATATTACAAACTGGTGAAGTTATGAGTGCACGTGGAAACTGCGCAACACACACTTATAACACTGTCATTTTTGGGAATTTTTTTACCAAATTTGCAACATAGGCTTTTTGGGAGGCCACCTCATGAACAGTGACACTGTCATTTCATTACTCAGTCCCAAAAGGCGATTCTGCAAAGTGACCGCAAAATCACCTTTTGGGACCGAATAACGCCATGACAGTGACTGAGTTCATGAGGAGGGGTCCCAATAACCACATGTTTAAAATTTGGTGCCAAAATTCCCCAAAATGCCCGAGATATGCACCAAAGTTGAAAAAAACCCTATTTATGCCATTATACAGCTTACCAGCATTTCTTCAGTTCGCGGTCGACTTTGAAGAGCGCAGACGTGTTCCTGATCCACTGAAGATCATCATGCTGGGCTCCGGAGGTAAGTATGGGGTGAGGTGGGGTGTGGGGAGGCAGGGTGCACAGAGGGTGGGCACGGGTTTGGAGAGGGGCCACGGACTCAATGAGGGACCTTTTTCTGTTTTACAGGGTTAAAACAAACAAAAAAATACATTGCAGGATTGTTGTTTTTTTCAGGGATATTTGGCATGCTGGGGTGGGCTCCCAGTGTGTCACCGGTGTGTTTGATGGGGGGGGAGGGTCTATAGTTGATGGGGATTGGGCACCCCCGCCAGCACATACAGAGTTGGGGGGGTTGCAATGAGCTGAGGGGGATTGGGCACCCCCTTGGCACACAAGAAATGGGGGGTACATTATGGTGACGGGGATTGGGCACCCCCATCAGCAAGTTAAATTAGGAGGGAGCACACTGACAGGGGGATTGGGCACCCCGTTGGCTTTCAAAGGGACTGTGAAAGTCAGTGGCTGTCCCTCAGCTTCTATGTGGACTATGAGAAGCTGACAGGGAAGCTGCTGCCATGTTGCTTGACAGGGACACCTGACGAGGCAAGCAGCAATTGGCTGCTGCAATCAGGTACCTCCCCGTGGCACTCCCTGATTGCAGCGGCTAATTTCTTTCAAGGTGGTGGCACATTTTCTGAACTGCTGTCACAGGCAACGTGCCATGCCATTGGCACCACAGAGCCCAGCCACAAAAAGCAGTGGCGCCACTGGCTGCAGCAGGACCGCACCTCCAAAACCCGCTTCTCCACTGAAGCAACCACAATATGTTGTCTGCGCTGAGCACGCAAGACAACTTAAAAATTAAATACAATAATCAGAGAGATACATAAATAGCACAGGGGTTGATGGAAGAAAAGAAAAAGTAGATAGTATAACATACATGGAGTGCATATAGACTAGAGTACAACATTATATAAAGAAGAGCCAGAAGGAACGCTGAGTGCCTATCTAATACAATTAGTGTGTGCTTCCTAACGTACATCAGGATAATTCTTGGGATTCATTAGCACAGTTCAGAAGGATCTAATGCAGATCAAATGACCGACAGGTCCAATGATGTTCATACTTTTGTACTAATTACACTTGCAGGATTCAATGATGCATTCAAGTGACCAAAGAGTCTGATGGGGGGGTCATAGGTTTATGCTAGTTACAAATACATGATTTATTCAATATTGTGCTTTCCTATGAGTGATTTAAATACATGAGGGCTGACTATGCTGGTGACTTTAAGTGGTTTCTGGAGGTTGTTCCAGATCATAGGGATTACACTGCCAATCGCTATTTCACCAGAATGGGTAGCATGTTTTGGGACAGTGAGAAGAATATAATGTTTTTTCTTTAATGTATAGCTGCTATGAATACAAGATGACAAGATTTGAAATGTACCATGGGGCATTTTTGGTTATTATTTTATAGGCCCAGACATGTACATTTTAAGTCTCCTTGTGGTTAGGGATGACCACCCTTACCGTAGCATAAAGTAGGCAGCAGTGAGTTCGAGGTGCTGAGTTTGTAATGAATCGAAGGGCCCAGTGTTAAAGTACATCCAGTTTGTTTAGTAAGACATTTGAGCAAAGGCTGTAAATCAGATCTGCATAATCTCGTAGGGGGAGAACTGCAAGTGTTCTCAGTAATAAACAAAGTAATTGACAACAGAAAAAGGCCAACTGCCCATTTGGTCTGTGTGGCCCTACCTACAGTATAATGTGACTGCACTAGTGGTTACTCACTCCCGGTCCTCTTACGTTCCCTCCCCCGCCATCCTCACCAGCTCCATATATCTGTCACAGCCTTGCATGAATCCCTCCACTGATTGGTGCAGACCAATCCCTCCCATAGCCAGTTCCACTTACCCATCACCCTCTCAGTAAATAAATACATTCTGGTGTGCTTCCTGAATCTCCTCCCTGACAGCTTCTCTGAGATCTCCATGTTCCCATGTTTCCACTTGTTGTGAATAGCTATCCAGTGTGTAACTTGTTTATCCTGTAAAGACAGTTGAAAGTTTCAAACATGTTTCCCCCCACCTCCCTTTTGGTCTCCAGTGTATACATGTTGAAGTCCTTGAGTCTTTCCATGAAGGACTTCTCTTGCAGCACCTGAATCATTTTAGCTGCCTTCCTCCACACAGCCTCAACTCCATCCCTGTCCTTTTTGGGGTGTGGACTCTACAGCAGCATACAGTACTCCAAGTGAAGTTGCATCAGGAATCTATAGCGGGGCAGGATCACCTCCTTCCTTCTGCTGCTGATCCCCCCGCCTGAGCACCCCAACATTTACTTGCCTTTTGCCACAGCTCTGTTACATTCTGCTGACTGCAATAAAAGGACACTGTCAACCCCCACTATGTCTGAAAGGGCCTCTAGTTGAAATAAACTCATGATATGATTAGTTACAGTCTGTAGAGACTGCCTATGTAGCTGGCAGTTTGTTCTAATTCTTTTTTCCTTTTAAGTGGTTCCCACCATACTTGTGTTACTGCACAAAAAAAAACATGTTTCTTTACAGTCCTTGCGTAACTCACACTGCATCTTTCCTGGAGCTGGGAGCCCGCCCAACACAGTCACATAGTCTTACCACTCATGATGCAATGGGAGGAGAGGAGACCATTGCATCACGAGTGGTTGCTGCCTTTGGAGACATTCCAAATGTTCAGGAAGTATCCAGTAAGAGTAGATCAGGGATTTGAAACAAAACAAGGTTGGGTATAATTAAGCCACTAGCATGCATTTCAGTTCTACTAAGAAAGGGGGCAGCTAAAACAACCAGCAACATCAATGAATTTTAGAGAAAGTAAGCAATCATAAAATGTAGGTTTTCACTAGAAATAACATGATGCAAAAAATGTTGACAGTGTCACTTTAAGACTCCAAGATGCTTCTCCTTTGTTGTTTTTTTCTAACACCATATCTTAGATTCTGCATTTGTTCTTCGAGTTTCTGACCGTGTGCATAACGTTCCACTTTTTTTGCACTGCATTATATTTGAAAGACCCTTGATCATTTCTCCAATTCCCTTCAGCTCTTCCCTCAGTATTCAGACCCCCTCTTTACTATCCACTCCACTGCAGAGTTTTGTGTCATCTGCAAATAGGCACATCTTCCATTGGAATCCTCCCCAGTTGTCACAAATGAAGATGTTGAAGAGTATTGAGCCTAAGACCGATCCCTGGTGAACCCCACTGGTGCCTTTGCTTACCTCTGAGAATTTCCTGTTTAAGATGACACTCTGCGTCCTCCCATCCAGCCAGTTCCAGACTGAACCCATTCTCTTGCCCCCCACACCCAGGTCCTCCATTCTCTCATGTGAGGCTGAGTTGAATAAATGGTGATGGGTGATAAATACAGAAAATTAATGAAATATTTAGCAGAATCATGAATGAATAGTTAAGTGCTATTCAGTTTGCTGGAGTGGAGAGTGCATGAAGCAATGACCAGCAGTAGTATAAGGGGATCTATCTCATCAAATGTTAAATTTCAGCCAATCAGAGCATGCCATGTCATTTGACAGCTGGTTGCCATGGCAACACCCCACCCCTTTTCCAACTGGAAGTCTTGCCTTCCTCATGCCATGGCAATGCCTCACCCCCCTTCCTGCCACAGGAAGTGATGTGCATTATCATCCACAAACCCAGAAGTCCTCCTCTTTTCCACACTGTACGTGCCTCCTTCTTCTCCCCCTCCTCTCACATTCGTGCTGCAGACTCACACCCGAGTCCCTCTACCTCCGCTTCCTCCCCTCATAATGGAGTGCTAGCAGCTCCTTGAACCCCTCCCGTCAGAACCTGGTTCGGCATCCTAGCTTGCACCCGGCTCCCTCCCCTCACATCGCAACCCAGCTGCACCATCCTAATTCACACCAGAGTATCTCTCCTTGACCCACAACCACTTGCACCTGAGTCCCTCTTCCTCCACACCACCCTGCTCCCTCTTGCACCCCTGCTGAAACATCCTAGCTTAGACTCGAGTCCCTCTCTTTGATCCATCCACCTCTTGCACCCGGATCCCTCCATCTCACATCACAATGGCACCTCACCATCCTAGTTCACACCAGAGTCCCTCCACCTATTCCCCACCGCACCTCTGCTGCAACATCCTAGCTCAAATGCAAATCCCTCTCCTTGATCCACCCACCTCTTGCACCCGAGTCCCTCTTCCTCCACACCACCCTGCTCCCTCTTTCACCACTGCCTTAGCATCCTAGCTCAAACCTTGAGTCCCCCTCCTCTGTTCCTTTCCCCCAAACTCCTGCTCTCTCCTCCCCTCCCCCTCTCCATTGGACCCGAGTCCTAGCACCTTCATTCATTATTCATTATTCATTATTCACCGTCATTATTCACTCACTATTCATTCACCCCCCCTGTCGGTCCAGGGCTATAAGGACAATGACTTTAAAAATCTTACCTTGTTTGTAGTAAAAAATATAAATGTCCCCCAAGTTTTCTGGATATGCTGCAGAAAAAAATCATTCCTATTGAGGCTGATAATATTTTTAACACACAATGAAAAGAAGGTAATCCACAGAAAAAGTTCCCAACTTTTGTCAAGGGTTGCCAAAGTATATTTCCCATTTACTCCAGTGAGTCAGGAAAACAAATTTCCCTTTTAACACACAATAAAAGAAGGTAATCCACAGAAGAGGTTCCCAACCTTTGTCAAGGGTTGCCAAAGTATATTTCTCATTTACTCTGGTGAGTCAGGAAAATAAATTTCCTTTTTCATACAGAATGAGAAGTACATACAGTACACAGAATGCCCTCATAAAATGTCTAACGGTGTTAAATCCATCTGTAGTCCTAGCTTTACTGGAAGTAAGTGACTAGAGTCTGAAGCCTTTCCTTACAAATAGATTTTCATCCTATTGCTAGAGTTCATGTGAAACGCTTTGAATACTGATAAGCTTGTCGTGAATTCTTAATGAATTAACTCTAGGATAGTGATGAGATCATGGGCATACATTTACATGTGAAAAGGTTGTTTTATTAAATCGTACATGGGTTTGTTTTGTTAGCGTGCTGGGAGATGCTGATGAGCTCATCTTTAAAGAATAGAACGAGACACAGATTCACATGTGAAAGGAGACTTTTGTGAAAATATACACAGGGATCTTTTGTGAGCATTCTTGGAAAAGAGTCACGTTAGTCACACTCGGGAGAGTGCCCTGTTGAGAGTGTGGGAGCTTAAGGCTGACAGGGATAAAACAGTATGATATAATCGGTTACACAATAGGTTGGTACATACATTTACATAGTAGATGTCTGGGAACAGGCATTCAGTATTTTACAAATGAAAGCATAATGATACCGGGAGGAACTAGCCTTTCAAAAGTGGATCACACAGTACTATATAAACCCTGTGCTTGGGGCTTGATAGTACAGTTTCCAGAGACTCAAGGAATCTCTTTTTATAGAATTTGTGCAGATTATCTGAAACATTCAAGAAGATGGCACAGCACAGTGCTTCTAAATTTAACTTCCCAGCAACAGGCCAGAATTTCACACCACCAAATGAGAAGAGAGAAAAGAAGATGTCTATCGGGGCACCGAAGCCCGCATTTGTGAATTATACAAGGTATGACAAGGAATGCCCCACTCAGATCTTGTTGAGTGGAAGGATTGGTGATGTGAAAAGGAAGCTGGCTACACAGTTTGGTGAGTCTGAAAAAGTTAAATCAGATACTCCTGACCAAGAGCCACCACTGCCAGACCTTGAAGAGTACCTAGAGAGTCAATCTGATACTGTGAAAATGGATACTGAAAGAGAAAGTGACCTGGAGGAAGAGCCTCAGAGTGATACCGATACACAGCCAGAAGCAGCAACCAAACAAGAGTCAGATGATGGTGAAATTCCTACCACCAGCAAGCCCCAGGCTAAGGAAGAAGAAGAAAAGGATACAGAAAAGCCTTGTCCAGCAGAGGTAAATTCTTGTATGTTTTTAAACATTAATGAAAAAATGTAGGGTGTAACAGAGACGTGCGTGCATAGTGTAACTGAACAGATGGGTTAGAGGTTGAACAAGAACCAATGCTGTTTTTTTATTTTAATAGTGCAATGAATTTGTGATGGACCAGCAGTCATATTCGGACACCATGGATGCTCAAGTCTCCACACACCTACTGTGTGACTATTTGTGCTGCTTTAAAGATACAGTTGTAGTTATTAATGAGCAATATGAGAGCCAGTATGTTAGAAATACAGAGAGTGATAGAATGTGTCAAAAGAAGACAGACAATACTGTAATCAATACACAACCAGAGCCATCCTGTTCAACAGAGATTAGACAGGAACCCTCAAGTGAAAAAAACAGATGTCAGTGTTAGCCCCCTTAAACTGACCATGACATGTATTGTAAGTGTGTTGTATACCATACCATTTGTGACGTAATTGCCTCAGTGATACAGATGGTGATACAGTGTGAATTGGTCGATTCTTGTCCAGGGTGTGAAATAGATGATCCAGGTCAGAAAAAACTTGTGTGTATCCTTGATGACTTCATATCTAAAGAAGCATACAGAAATGTTTCTGAGGCCATACATATAGGGCAGCTCATGCCGGTGATCTTGGCAATCGCTATGAAGCATCAGATGTTAAATATGACCAACTGTACCCTGGAAACTATAAGTCACATTTTAAATGATGTGAGAAAATCCGATGACCCCATGTGGTTAGTTATACAAATGTTACAAGAGACAGACAGTGAGATTAAAAAAGATGCCTGTCTGGTCAGCAAAGTCTCCTTTAAAAACTTTCTAAAAAGAAGATCAGGGACCATGTTCATTTTTTAAAAAACATTTACCCCGCCTTTGTTACCTTTGTTTAATGATCATCATAGCCATATGTGTGTCTGATCTGAAACAGAAAAAACAATGTGATATCCCTGAAATTGTGAAAGTGGCTTCTCAGCTTGTCAAACAGCTCCATGGGCTGAAAGGTCACTAAACAACACACTGTATGTTTTTCAGAGTGTAGAAAAATGGGAATCCCCCTGCCAGTGTGTACAATCACTTATTCAGCACTTGTTTTTCCTGAATATAGAAAAAAGTGACACTCTAATCTGTATAACATGTATTTTGATATACTTTCAGATGATACGTGATAAAGAAATGATACCGGTATTCCTGTCAATCTTGGAGGGTACCATGTACCATGTGATAAAGGACATACTAAAGGACCCCATATATGTTGTAAAGAAAACAGCATTCGATGTATCCTCTGGAGCCACATTGAAACTGTTGACAGAAGGGACAATGTCTCTGATTAAAAGTATGTCGCCATATTTTTGGCATGTGTATCTAAATGCAATGGATACAAAAAAAAACGATCCCATATCCACTGTGAAATGTATCTTTTCTGCTACAAAAAAAGCCCTTAAAGAGCATGACCCTCAGCATGAGTGGTATATGGCCAATGTGTGTATGCTTTGTACTCACCTTATCACCAGGGGGAAAGTGAACCAAGCCCATGCCTGTGTGAAACATGCCACCCAGTTGCTACTGTCTTTGGGCATCTTTAAAGTGCAATGTATAAGGACTCATGTTGCATGTACCGTAAACTGCTAATGTTGTACTCTTTTGTACGGATGATAGTCTGTAGTAACATGGCTGTTGTATGTTACAGGGCCTATAAAATACTACCGATATGACTTTTGTAGGATACATATACAAGTAACAGTCAAGCATCGACAGCTAGCGTAGAAACATGATAGTGTCATAATCATTTGCATGTTTTACCTTTTGTATTAACATGATTGCCGTGTGTATCAACACATATAAAATACTGTTATGACTTTTGTAGGATATGAATAAAATATAGTTACACATTGCTGTCTGTGATAAAATGATTAAGGGATAAAAGAGCACACTCATTTTACAGGTGACAAGAGGTTGGCAAGCTAAAGGGTATTATTAGGGGTGCTGATGAAAAAAGATGCCTGATCAACTGCTCCGGAGTATATATTTTAATGCAAAAAAAGTGGGCAGTTTTACTGGTGTGACTCAGCTGTATAAGGCTGACAAAGAAAATCGATAAAGGTGTCAGCAGGAAAGGTATTGCAGAGTGGCTTTCAAGGCAAGATCCTTACACTTTACACAAACCAGTAAGAGTCAGATTCAAAAGAAATCCTGTCACTGTTTCTGACATAGGCAGACAATGGCAGGCCGATTTAGTGGATATGGGTCAATACGCAAAGTACAATAAAGGTCTTAAATACATACTGACGTGCATCGATGTGCTGTTCAAGTATGCTTGGGTAGTGACTTTAAAAGACAAATCAGGCAAGGCTGTGATGCAAGCCTTCAAAACTATTTTTAAAAGCGGACGCACACCACAGAAACTGCAGACAGATCAGGGTAAAGAATTTCTGAATGCTTCCTTAAAGACATTATTAAAACAAAAAAAAGTACACCATTTTGTGACAAATAATGAAGTTAAGGCCAGCATTGTAGAGCATTTCAACAGGAGTTTAAAGTCACGCATGTCACTTTACGGCCCACAACACGTGGAAATATATAGATGTGTTGCCCGACCTGGTGCACAGTTATAATTATATTTATCACAGAAGCATTAAACACAGGCCTGTGGATGTTAACCCTTCCAATGCCCTGGGTGTGTGGAATAACCTCTACGGTAATACTGTTCTTGGGGGAAAAAACAAAAGGTACCTTTCAGAAAGGTGATCACGTGAGAATATCTAAGCTGAAAGGTGTATTTGAAAAGGGATATAAACAGACATACACAGATGAGATATTTATTGTGACAGAGGTCTTGACAAGACCGAGAGCTGCCTATAAGCTAAAAGACTATCAGGAGAAAGACATCAAAGGTACTTTCTCTACGGAGGAGTTGCAGAAAATTGAACCAGATGAGGACAGGTTACATAGGGTGCAAAAAATCCTGAGAGAGCAAAAGCATGGAAGAAAAATCTGGTATCTGGTAAAGTGGCAGGGGTGATCCAATAAATTCAATAGCTGGGTCGAGGCAACACAGGTTCAGGACATTAGAAGCCCGTAAGATTCAACATGTTCAAAAATGGCTTTTATATCACCTTGCCGAGCAATGCCTCGCACAACTTTTTCCCCTGATAATACTATATCCACTTTTACAGTAAAGTTACCACAAACACTTGAACTACCAGGTGAATGGGAAGTGGGGCTAGCAGAAATTCAGTACCCACATACCTGGGACAATGTACCTGTTCACAAAAACAGGTTCACTATGCTCTATCAACCTTTAAATGTATCCCACAGTAAAATACGACCGATCAGACACTTTACTGAGTCAGGGGCATTTACAATCCCATCGGGCTATTATCGTGACATGGCAAGTGTTATCAGTCAAGTCAATAAAAGTATATTTGAAGTAAGTGAACTGCCTGTGGTTTTGGAACAACAAGCCATCGGGAGAGAAATAAGCATCGACAGTGACATCAAATGCATTCTCTTCATGCACGGGCAATTGCAGCACCTTTCTGGTTTTAGCAGACTCGAGGTAGGTGTGGGTAAAAATGTGGCAAAGAACCCTACAGATATTAATAGTGGCTTTTACACATTATATATATACACCGACATTATTTCACATGAAATAGTGGGCGACAGTCTAGTGCCTTTGCTGAGATGCATACCCGTGAGGGGCCAAGACAATGAGATAGTGACCGTGACCTATGATAAACCCCACTACCAAACAGTCAGTAAGCATCAGATCAACACTATCACTATTGAAATAAAGAATGATCAAAATGAACCTGTGCCATTTCGGTTTGGTAAGGTGATCATGTGGTTGCACTTCTATCCCAGAGAGTACTTTAAAACTTAAGCCAGGATGGTGATTGTTTGACATTATGGGGATCCTGCATTGTACAGAAGTTATTACAGGGCACAGGCCGGATACGGTCTTCCGGGATTTCATGGACTTCCTACTATGTACGGGTCTGCTATAGGGGGATATTCCATAGTCTGTTTAGAAAAGCAGTACCATTTTTGTGAAGGGGATTCGAAATTGCCAAACCGCATCTACAAATGGCCACTAAAAATGTCGCAAAGGATGTTGTAGGGCATGTGACTAGCACAGTCACTCAAAGGATGTTGGAAGGAGATAAGACCACTCAGGGTGGTTCAGGGCTGATGGTGTTCAAGAGAGGGAGAAAGACAAAGTGCAGAGTAACCCCATCGCTTCTCATCGGCCCACCCCACTACTTTAAAAGGCCCACATCAAAGCGCAAAGCCACACATAAAAGAAAGAGGTCAAAGTCCAAAGGACGTTTAAGGGGGCGTAAAAAAAAATAGAGATCTCTTCTAAAAACAAAACATGGCCTTCGTGCACTGCGGGTCGGAAGAATGCACAAAATCAGAACTGGACTTGTTTACCATCGCGCCCACACAGACGAGCATTGAAAAAAGCATTTATGTAGAGATACCCCCTCTGGACGCCCTATCAGAAACCTCACCGATCGAGTTTTATATAGCAGGGAATGGTGAAGACTATTTGGATCTAAACAACATGCTTCTTTACTTGGTTTGTAACATCAATGAAATGGATGGCTCTGTATATACAGCAGCCAAGGTGGGCCTCATCAACTACCTGGTGGCCACCATTTTCAGCCTGCTGGATGTGACCGTTGGGGATCGGATCATCAGCCAGGGCAATAACTGTTACCCCTACAGGGCTATCCTAGAATCAGTGCTGAACTTCAGTGAAGAGACCCTTTCTACCCAATTCACCGCAGGGTTATTTTACAAAGACACCCTGGGGAAACACAAAATCACAGACAGAGCCAGTGACAATGCGGGATTCAGTAAAAGGAGCTCTTTCACACATTTCAGTAGAGGGGTGGAGCTTCTGGGCCGCCTGCACAGAGACTTGTTTTACCAAGAGAAACTGATGTTGAATGGTGTGGATATTAAAATTAAACTGACGCGTTACAGGGACAGCTTTTGTTTGATGAGCGGATATGCCGATCTTTATAACCTAAAAATCATGTCCGCCTCTCTGTTTGTCAAAAGGGTAAAAATGACTCCCGGTGTTCGTCTGGGACACTCAGAAACCCTGCTGTCCTCCAACACTAAATACCCCATAGACAGAGTGGGTATGAAAGTGTTCAGCATCCCTGCAGGAAGCAGGGTCTGCAACCACGATAATCTGTTTTTGGGACAGTTTCCAAAAATGATGGCCATGGGGTTTGTTGACAATGACACTTTCAATAGTTCCTACTCTAAAAAACCCTTCAACTTTAAACATAACAACATTAATTTTATGGCTCTGTACCTGGACGGTGAAAAAATCCCCGCTAAGCCTCTCCAGCCTGATTTTTAGTAACTGAAATGCTGTGAGAGAATATTTTAATCTAGTGCAGGCAACCGGAAAGCACATGAAGGACCGCACCCTCATTGTCAACTGCCAGGAATTCATCTGACTCCGGACCAAGAATGTGTTGACCATTACTCCCTGATTACAACTGGAAACCTCAGAACAGAAATAAGATTTGCTGAAGCCCTTCCTCATACGGTTAATCTCATTGTCTACGCTGTTTTTGATAATGTCATTGAGATAAACCAGAGAAGAAATGCCATGTTTGATTAAATGTGATAAACCATAAAAATGAACACCAAGCAGCTGGAAATTTTTTTAACCCATGACCCCCACATCCGTGACTGTTTTCTGGGTGTGTTTCCTGTGATCTGCTACCCAAGGAGAGACTGAGAAATCTCCCATGGCACTGGTCATCAATACTGACCCCATAACCTCCTGGACAGCACTGGTTAGCCACATACATCTCAGAAGATGGGTCTGGGGAGTTCTTCAACAGCTACAGTTTTCACCCTCATAATTCTTCATGAATGATTGGGGGCTTTTTAAACAGAAATGCAAAACGTATCCTGTACCAAAACACATAGTTACAAGATACCTTCTCTACAGCCTGCGGATTTCACTGCATATTTTTCATAGACCACAGATGTAAAGGATTTTCTTATGATCAGGTTATAAAAATGTACTCTAATTTACTTAAAAATGATGCCATGGTGACTAGTTTTGTAAATCACCCTTTCAGATATTTAAGCATGTCAGGGCATGCCCCTGCCATTTTTCAACGTGTTCAGACTTGTTTGACTTGTAATGAGTTCAAAATATGCAATTCCTTGTAACTCAAAAATGTCATCAATAAAAACATATATGATCCCATGTTTTGATTTGCATCTTACTAGGTCTTCCACAGGGACAAGGTTGTCCTGTGCCCTCACCCGAAATTCCTCCTGAAGGTGGTGTCACAGTTTTACCTCAATCAAGTATTGACTCTGCCTGTGTTCTGTCTGAACTATACATTGTATGCTGAGTACAGGCTGCATACTCTGTACCAGAGATGAACTCTCTCCTATTACAAGGAGAAAATAGTGGAAATTCGGGGAGAGGTTCACCAGCTGTTTATCACCTTTGCTGAAGCCAGACCTGTCAGACCTGCAGCAAAGTGAACGATTGGCAAATGGATTACACCTTGCGTTGATCTCTGCTATAGGTTGGTGGGTCGGGAGCCCCCCATAGGGCTAAGGTCTTATTCCACCTGCCACACCACTGCATCGGTGGCTGCTTTCAGGGACATCCCTATCCAGGAAATCTGTTGGGCTGCTACCTGGAAGACAGCAAACACCTTCATCGTCCATTACCACATCGACCTTGAGTCATGGCGGGATGTTGGTTTTGGGGACTCAGTTCTCCAATTTGCCTTCCCTAAGTAGGGGGGGTATGCACCTTGCCTACCTCCTCCTGGAGAGCTGCTAGGAGTCTGCCAAGAAGTGTGGATGAACAACATATCCACATCCCTAGAAAAACAGGTTACTCACCTGTAACAGTAGTTCTAGGAGTGATATATGTTGTTCATTCACACTGACCCATCTGACCTCCCTGGCTGCAATGCACAACCAGGCTTCCAGCAGGCTAAGATCTGGTGGAATGGGGTGGAGCCGAGGGTTATACCACCCAGGTGGGTGGGTGGGAGGAGCCTGCTCTAAGACCTTCCAGCAAGAATTAAAGGGGAAAGGGACATGCCAATAAGTGTGGATGTACAACATATACCAGTCTGAGAACTACTGTTACAGGTGAGTAACCTGCTTATTTGGCTGATCTTTCTGCCTATCACAGCCCTTTCTGGTGGCACAGCTGGAAGTACCTCACCCTTTCCTGAGGGGTGTGCTCCACATTAAACCTCCCTTTGGGGACCCTGTTCCCCCTTGGAACCTTTTGTTTTGGAGAAGTTGATCTTACCACCTTTCAGACCTGCCACAAATTGCGAGCTATGTTTCCTCTGATGAAAAACGTTATTTTTCATTGCTGTTAGTTCTGCTCGGAGGATTTTCGAGCTTCAAGCTCTGATGTGTAAAGAACCTTACTTGGTGTTCCACAAAGGCAAGAGTAGCTTTAAGAACTAATCTTAAGTTTCCACCCAAGGAGGTCTCTCAGATGACATTGAATCAGAATGTTCAACTACCCATTTATTACCCCAATCACACAAACAGGAGTGAGGCACTTCTGTATACCCTGGACGGTCATCGTGTCTTGTGATACTACTTGTCCAGAACCAAGGGAAGCAGGGGTTCTTACCAGTTATTTGTTTCTTTTGCTTCTAGGACACTTGGGGCCCCTGTGTCCAAACAGATCCTGTCCAGATGACTTGTGCATTGCAATTCCTTTTATCAGAAACACAGTAAACTCCTACCTGAGCTGATAAGGGGTCATTCCAAAAGAAGTGTAGCAGCCTCTTTTGCTGCACTGAAAAACATATCTGCCACAGACATCTGTGCAGCAGCTACATGGCACACAGACCACACCTTCATTAAACACTATAGTCTGGACATTGCCTCAAGATGCAGAGCAGGCTTCAGGCTTGCTGTCCTGCAGTGCCTCATCTCATAGGGGATTTCTTCCATCTTTCTCCTAGTTCCCTACCACCCAAGTAGTTGTCTTTAGTTTACTCTGCTTGGGAATCAGTCCTAACTGTGTTACCTGCTGCCAGAGCTGACTCTCGAGGTAAGATAGTACAGTTACATAAGAGCTTACCATAACAGTAGATCTTTGAGAGAAGCTCTTGCAGCGGGTATATTTCCTGCTACATGCATCCATTTCTGCACGTTTTCTGTTGGATGAGGTACTGTCCTAGGTTCCTTAGATGGATCTCAGTGTATCTGGATGCCAGAGTCTCCGGTGGAACAAAAACTGGGACAAGTTGGGGACCACCACTTCTTATACCATGTGGGACTGCAGGGGCGGACCCCATCTGGTACTGCTGGATAGTGCCATGGTGTTCTGTCACCTTCTGGGTGCAGTCCTAAATGTGTTACCTGCTGCAAGAGCTTCCCTCGAAAATTTACTGTTACGGTAAGTTCTTACTTAACTGTACTATTCCACTCCACACCACCATGAATTGCTACTCTCCTTGTTCAATTTACTTCTCAGGTATGCCCCCGTATGGCGACACTATTACAACTAACACGTTGAGGCCGACAACATCAACAGTTTGCTGTAATAGTTAGCCTGAGACCCCAGCACTCTGTCCCCCAGTCCTGCATCCCTCCCCCCAAAACAACTCCAATTTGGAGTTGATAATCTAATAGGTTGGGGATGTGGGGGAGAGAGACCCCTGCATGGGGTGTTCAGGGGGTAAAGACCCCCAATAGAAAAACAGAAAAGATTTATGTCGACCGCAACTTGTCAACATAAATCTCTCGCTGTGTTGCCGGTCAATGAAATAGTTGTCGAACCGGCATCACAGAGTCTACTTCTCACATAATTGACTATTCCACACCACCCTGAATCACTACTCATCTCAGTTTCCATCTTTAAAAGAAAACTGAAAAATAAATGCAGATGTCATTGCTCAGATTTGAACCACTGATCCTTTGACTGATAAACACTCACATTCCATCTGCCATTGAACTGCAGAGAGTTGCAGTTCCTGTAACGTGGAAGATATGTCACAGATACAAAACAGGCAACTGGGTATCTAATTTCAGCAGGTGACTTTACCGTCACAAATTGTTCCAAGTTAAATTTACTTCTCAAGTAATTTACTGTTCCATTCCACACCATGAATTGCCATCCAGCTGAGTTTCCATCTGGCAAAAAGCTGAAGAAAGTGTTTTAGTCCTGCTCAGATTCAAACTATACCCCTATTTACACCACGGATTTTGCAGTGCATTAACGCATGCACACTAGTTTATGCACTGCAAAGTCAGGTGTGTGGACACATACTAGAGTGTGGCAAGTGTGGCTCTGATTCATTTTCTGCACTGACTCAATTGTTGGTGCCCGTATCAGAGCGAGCATAGCAACCAATGGTGTTAACACTTTGCTCGCTCCATGTCTTTCCTCATGTCTCCTGGCATCCTTCTTATCATTCACAGCCCCTCCTCAGAGCGACCTGCAGTGCTGTGAGGGTGGGCTGTGTAAACAATGGATTTCTGCCAGAGCAGGCTCCACAGTGGGAAGGCAGCAATGCAAATTCCAGAGTGCTGCAGCCATGTAAACACAGCTTATGTCTACATGAATTTAAGCCACTGATTCTTTGCCTGGTAAGCAACACATATGGAGTGCCACTGAGCTACAGGCAAGTGAGTCATATTTCCTATGGTGTAGAGGTTATGTCACAACCTGCAAAACAGGCAACTGGGGATCTAATCCCAGCAGATGATTTAACTTCACATATTGTTGTTCTCAGCTAAATTTCATTCTCAAATAATTTTCTGTTCCAAATCCACACCACCATGAATTGTCACTGTTCCTTTCAGTATTTGAACCACTGATTCCTTGCACACTAATAAGCATACACACATTCTGTATGCCACTGAGCTGCAGACAATGGATTTGTAACTCCTCTGATGTAGAGGTTATGTCACATTTTGCAAAACAAGTGACTGTGGTGCTACTCCTAGCAGGTGACTTACCTTCACAAATTGTTGTTCTTAACTGAATGTAGCAGAATGTAGTTATGTAAATTATTATTCCAGTTCCACACCTCAATGAATTACCACTCAAGTGAGTTTTCATTTTATTAAGAAAAATGCTTAGGTGCCTGCTCAGATGTGAGTCATTGATCTTTTGCCTGCTAAATCTAAAAATCATGTCCGCCTTTCTGTTTGTCAAAAGGGTAAAAGTAACTTCCGGTGTTCGTCTGGGACACTCAGAAGCCTTGCTGTCCTCCAACACTAAATACCCCATAGACAAAGTGGGTATGAAAGTGTTCAGCATCCCTGCAGGGAGCAGAGTCTGCAACCAAGATAATCTGTTTTTGGGACAGTTACCAAAAATGATGGCCATGGGGTTTGAGGACAATGATGCTTTCAATGTTTCCTACACTAAAAACCCCTTCAACTTTTAACATTACAATGTTAATTTTGTGGCTGTGTACCTGGAAAGTGAAAAAATCCCTGCTAAGCCTCTCCAGCCTGATTTTAGAAACGGAAATGCTGTGAGAGAATATTTTAATCTAGTGCAGGTGGACGGAAAGCACATGAAGGACTGCACCCTCATCGACAACCGCCAGGAATTCACCCAAGGGTACACATTGTTTGGATTTGATCTGACTCCAGACCAAGAATGTCATGACCATTACTCCCTGATTAGAACCGGGAACCTCAGAGCAGAAATTAGATTTGCTGAAGCCCTTCCTCATATGGTTAATCTCATTGTCTGCACTGTTTTTGATAATGTCATTGAGATAAACCAGAGAAGAAATGTCATGTTTGATTATATGTGATAAACCACAAAAATGAACACCAAGCAGCTGGAATTTTTTTAACCCATGACCCCTGCATCCATGACTGTTTTCTGGGTGTGTATCCCTGTGATCTGCTACCCAAGGAGAGACTGAGAAATCTCCCCACAGCACTAGTCATCAATACTGACCCCCATAACCTCCCTGAACAGCACTGGTTAGCTGCATACATCTCAGAAAAAGGGTCTGTGGAGTTCTTTGACAGCTACAGTTTTCACCCTGAAAATTATGCTTGAATGATTGGGGGCTTTTTAAACAGAAATGAAAAATGTATCTTGTACCAAAACACACAGTTGCAAGATACCTTCTCTACAGCCTGCAGATTTCACTGCATATTTTTATTACACCACAGATGTAAAGGATTTTCTTACGATCAAGTTATAAAAATGTACTCTAATGATTTACTTAAAAATGATGCCATGGTGACTAGTTTTGTAAGTCACCCTTTCAGACATTTAAGCATGTCAGGGCATACCCCTGCCATCTTTCAACATGTTCAGACTTGTTTGACTTGTAATAAGTTCAAAATATGCAATTCCTTGTAACTGAAAAAGGTCATCAAGAAAAACATATATGATCCCATGTTTTGATTTGCGTCTTTCTTCAATTATGACACAGTGTATTAAATATAAAGGCGTTTATTGTATAAAAGGCCATAAAATGTGATACACATCAAAGGTAGAATAATTAGTAAAGTAGAAAAAACAGTAAAGACATCTCTTGTTAAAAATTTGCCCATAAATGAGTCATACATCAGAGGCAGGCTAACAAAGAAATATAAACACCTTTTGTAAAAAATGCTAGCATATTCAATATGAAGTAGGCTAACATGCAAACAACTTCTTGCAAAAACACACTAATATAGGTTGTACACAGCTAATATAGGTTGTACACAGCTAATATAGTTTGTACACATCGACCAGAGGTCTATAATATTTACATTTATACAAAGAACCAGGTTGATTTTTTTAATGTCTTTCGTCTTTTGGGTGTCACTGACCAGCTGCTGACTGGAGAGGGCTCAGAGGTTTGTGCATCGGCTATCTTTTTACTTTCAACATACTTCCTATTTGCAGAATGACCGAAGATGGATGTGAGTATGTCAGCCTCGGTGGTGGCTCTCAGGAAAACAATCCAACCCTTTGGTTTTTTGTGGTCAGGGGTAGTGTGTGTGGCCATAGCCGCTCTTACCAAATCGACCATGTGAGAACCAGAAATAACATTACCTTTATACAACAGTTCACCCTTATCACTCCAAAAAAGATTATTCTTGTTCTTTGCCATCTGATTTAATAAAAGTTCAGCATTTTTCTTGACCTTTGAGAAACACTGTTTAAGATGTCATTTTCCATCGAACTCGTGAGAGAAAGTGTCTCAGCAGGGGATTGCTCAGAAACATCATGGGAGTCAGGCACTGATAAAGTCAAACTTGTTTTAGCCTGTTCCCCTTGATGTACCAGAGTGAGGTAACGTTGTAACAGTGGAGTACAGCTTGGACACTGAAATGAGAGCTATACTTTCCCAGACTGATTTGTCAGATCATGACAAAGCCAAGCTGTACTCCGCTGTGTTACAAGGTGTTTCTCAAAGGTCTAAAAAACATGTTGTTGACCAGCTGATCACTGCAACCCAGAAGATGTGGGACATTCTCCAATGGTGGACCATCCTGGATCATCTGCAGGAAGGGATCCCATTTCTCTGCCCTGAGCCAACGGTCGTCCTCACAACCGATGCCTTTCTCATGGGCTGGGGAGCCCACATGGGGAACTACAGGACCCATGGGTTCTGGACTCCCGAGGAATCCCAATTTCATATCAACCTGCTGGAGCTCAGAGCAGTCAGATTGGTGCTTTCAGCATCCACTCAACAGCTTTGGGGTCAAGTGGTTCAAGTCCAGATGGACAACACCATGACCATGCACTACCCCAACAGTCAGGGCAGCATGCACTCCCGGCTGCTGCGCAGGGAAGCACTCCACATCTGGACACTCATGAGCTGATTGGAGGCAGATCTCCTAGCCAGCCATGTGGCAGGAGCCTCAAATCAACTGGCGGATGCTCTTAGTCGCGTAGGCGAGACATCCCACGAGTGGTCTCTCCATCCAGAGGTTGATTACAGCCTGTTCTCCCACTGGAGCAAACCAATGGTGGACCTGTTTTCCTCCAGGGGAAAACACAAAACTGAAGCTGTTTCACACCCACCCCCAGCAAGGCTCGTTGCAAGGGGATGTCTCCTCGAGACCGTGGACCCCAGGCCTCTTCTATGCCTTCCCTCCATTCCCTTGATCCACAAGATGAGGAGGGACAATGCACAGGTGATCCTGGAAGCCCCAAACTGGCTCCACCAGTTCTGGTATCCAGATCTCCTCAGCCTCAGTAACAGGCTCCCGAGGTGTCTTCCAGCATGCTTGGACCTGATATCAGTCTAACAGTGGAAGGTATTCTATCCGTACCTTCCATTCCTGCACCTGGCAGCATGGTACCTGAGTGGCTTGAGTTCCAGGCTTTGGGTCTCTCTGAGGATGTACTCAGAGTAGTGGAAGCAGCCAGGAAGGAGTCATTGAGAAGGTGCTATACCTTCAAATGGAAAAGGTTTTCCATTTGGTGTCAGGCCAAGGGCCTGGACCCTGTATCCTGCCCTGTGACTAGCATCTTATACTACCTTTGGTCTCTGTCCAAAGGGGTTCTTTGGTCTTTGACCCTTAAGGTACACCTGGCAGCCATCTCTGCTTACTGGGCATGTGTGGTCAGCAGACTGTGGCACAGGAGAAGGTGGTCTGGCACATTTTCAAAGGCCTCAGTCACATATCCCCTCCAGTGCATGAAGCTCCAGCTCCATGGGATTTACTGCTGGTTTTGGCAAAATTCATGGGACAAGCCTTTGGAACCAATGCACAGGTGTGAGATGTCATACTTGTCATGGAAGACCACCTTCTTGGTGGCTATCGTGTCTGCCAGAAGGACTGGGGAGCTTGAGGCACTCTTGGTGGAGTATCCTTACTTGGTCTTCCACAGGGACAAGGTTGTCCTTTGCCCGCACCCAAAATTCCTCCTGAAGGTGGTATCAGAGTTTTACCTCAATCAAGTATTGACTCTGCCTGTGTTCTGTCTGAACTACACCTCAGATGCCGACTACAGGCTGCATACTCTGGACCTGAGATGAGCTCTCTCCTATTACGGGATGAGGTTCACCAGCTGTTTGTCACCTATGCTGAAGCCACACCTGTCAGACCTGCAGCAAAGTGAACAATTGGCAAATGGATTACATCTTGCATTGATCTCTGCTATAGGTTGGTGGGTCGGGATCCCCCCATAGGGCTAAGGTCTTATTACACCCGCCACACCACTGCATCGGCTGCTTTCAGGGACATCCCTATCCAGGAAATCTGTTGGGCTGCTACCTGGAAGACAGCAAACACCTTCATTGTCCATTACCACATCGACCTTGAGTCACGGCGGGATGTTGGTTTTGGGGACTCAGTTCTCCCATTTGTCTTCCCTAAGTAGGGGGGTATGCACCTTGCCTACCTCCTCCTGGAGAGCTGCTAGGAGTCTGCCAAGAAGTGTGGATGAACAACATATCCACGTCCCTTGAAAAACAGGTTACTCACCTGTAACAGTAGTTCTAGGAGTGGTATATGTTGTTCAACCACACTGACCCATCTGATCTCCCTGGCTGCAACACACAACCTGGCCTTCCAGTGGGCTAAGAGCTGGTGTAATAGGGCAGACCCAAGGGTTATACCACCTGGGTGGGTGGGTGGGAGGAGCCAGCTCTAAGACCTTCCAGCAAGAATTAAAGGGGAAAGGGACATGGCAAGAAGTGTGGATGTACAACATATACCACTCCGAGAACTACTGTTACAGGTGACTAACCTGCTTATTTGGCTGTCCTTTCTGCCTATCACATCCCTTGCTGGTGGCTCAGCTGGAAGTACCTCACACTTTCATGAGGGGTGTGCTCCACATTAAACCTCCCATTGGGGATCCTGTTCCCCTTGAAATCTTTTGTTTTGGAGAAGTTGATCTTACCACCTTTCAGACCTGCCGCATATTGCAAATTATGTTTCCTCTAAGGAAAAACATTATTTTTAGTTGCTGTTAGTTCTGCTCGGAGGATTTTCGAGCTTCAAGCTCTGATGTGTAAAGAACCTTACTTGGTGTTCCACAAAGGCAAGAGTAGCTTTAAGAACTAATCTTAAGTTTCCACCAAAGGAGGTCTCTGAGATGCATTAAATCAGAATGTTCAACTACCTGTTTATTACCCCAATCACACAAACAGGAGTGAGGCACTTCTGCATACCCTGGATGTTCATCGTGTCTTATGATACTACTTGTCCAGAACCAAGGGAAGCAGAAGTTCTAACCAGTTATTTGTTTCTTTTGCTTCTAGAACACTTGGGGCCCCTGTATCCAAACAGACCTTGTCCAGATGGCTTGTGCATTGCAATTCCTTTTGTTATCAGAAACACGATAAACTCCTACCTGAGCTGATAAGGGGTCATTCTAAAAGAAGCGTAGCAGCCTCTTTTGCTACACTGAAAAACATCTCTGCCTCAGACATCTGTGCAGCAGCTATGTTGCACATAGACCACACCTTCGTTAAACACTATAGTCTGGACATTGCCTCAAGATGCAGAGCAAGCTTCAGGCTTGCTGTCCTGCAGTGCCTCATCTCATAGGGGAGTTCGTCCATCTTTCTTCTAGTTCCCTACCACCCAAGTAGTTGTCTTTAGTTTATACTGCTTGGGAATCAGTCCTAACTGTGTTACCTGCTGCAAGAGCTGACTCTTGAAGTAAGATAGTACAGTTACGTAAGAGCTTACCATAACAGTAGATATCTGAGAGAAGCTCTTGCAGCAGGTATATTTCCTGCTACATGCATCCATTTCCACAAGTTTTCTGTTGGATGAGATACTGTCCTAGGTTCCTTAGATGGATCTCAGTGTAGCTGGATGCCAGAGTCTCCGGTGGAACAAAAACTGGGACAAGCCGGGGACCACCACTTCTTATACCATGTGGGACAGTGGGGGCGGACCCCATCTATTACTGCTGGATAGTGCCATGGTGTTCTGTCACCTTCTGGGTGCAGTCCTAAATGTGTTACCTGCTGCAAGAGCTTTGCTCGAAAATTTACTGTTACGGTAAGTTCTTACATAACCGTACTATTCCACTCCATACCACCATGAATTTCCACTCTCCTTGCTCAATTTACTTCTCAGGTTTGCCCCCGTATGGAGACATTATTACAGCTAACAATGTTGAGGCCGACAAGATCAACAGTTTGCTGTAATAGTTAGCCTGAGACCCCGGCACTCTGTCCCCCAGTCCTGCATCCCTCCCCCAAAAACAACTCCGATTTGGAGTTGAAAATAGGTTGGGGGTGTGGGGGAGAGAGCTCCCTGCATGGGGTGTTCAGGGGGTAAAGCCCCCCAATAGAAAAACAGAAAATATTTATGTCGACCACATCTTGTCAACATAAATCTTTCGCTGTGATGCCGGTCAACTAAATAGTTGTCGAACCGGCATCACAGAGCCTACTTCTCACATAATTTACTATTCCACACCACCATGAATCACTACTCATCTCAGTTTCCATCTTTAAAAGAAAACTGAAAAATAAATGCAGATGTCATTGCTCAGATTTGAACCACTCATCCTTTGACTGATAAACACTCACATTCCATCTGCCATTGAACTGCAGAGAGTTGCAGTTCCTGTAACGTGGAAGATATGTCACAGATACAAAACAGGCAACTGGGTATCTAATTTCAGCAGGTGACTTTACCGTCACAAATTGTTCCAAGTTAAATTTACTTCTCAAGTAATTTACTGTTCCATTCCACACCATGAATTGCCATCCAGCTGAGTTTCCATCTGGCAAAAAAAGCTGAAGAAAGTGTTTTAGTCCCTGCTCAGATTCAAACTATACCCCTATTTACACCACGGATTTTGCAGTGCATTAACGCATGCACACTAGTTTATGCACTGCAAAGTCAGGTGTGTGGACACATACTAGAGTGTGGCAAGTGTGGCTCTGATTCATTTTCTGCACTGACTCAATTGTTGGTGCCCGTATCAGAGCGAGCATAGCAACCAATGGTGTTAACACTTTGCTCGCTCCATGTCTTTCCCCATGTCTCCTGGCATCCGTCTTATCATTCACAGGCCCTCCTCAGAGTGACCTGCAGTGCTGTGAGGGTGGGCTGTGCAAACAATGGATTTCTGGCAAAGCAGGCTCCACAGCAGGAAGGCAGCAATGCAAATTCCAGAGTGCTGCAGCCATGTAAACACAGCTTATGTCTACGTGAATTTAAGCCACTGATTCTTTGCCTGGTAAGCAACACACATAGAGTGCCACTGAGCTACAGGCAAGTGAGTCACATTTCCTATGGTGTAGAGGTTATGTCACAACCTGCAAAACAGGCAACTGGGGATCTAATCCCAGCAGATGATTTAACTTCACATATTGTTGTTCTCAGCTAAATTTCATTTCAAATAATTTTCTGTTCCAAATCCACACCACCATGAATTGTCACTGTTCCTTTCAGTATTTGAACCACTGATTCCTTGCACACTAATAAGCATACACACATTCTGTATGCCACTGAGCTGCAGGCAATGGATTTGTAACTCCTATGATGTAGAGGTTATGTCACAATTTGCAAAACAGGTGACTGTGGTGCTAATCTTAGCAGGTGACTTACCTTCACAAATTGTTCTTAGCTGAATGTAGCTGAACGTAGTTATGTAAATTATTATTCCAGTTCCACACCTCAATGAATTACCAGTCAAGTGAGTTTTCATTTTATTAAAAAAAATGCTTAGGTGCCTGCTCAGATGTGAGTCATTGATCTGTTGCCTGCTAGACTTAAAAGTCATGTCCGCCTTTCTGTTTGTCAAAAGGGTAAAAGTGACTTCCGGTGTTCGTCTGGGACACTCAAAAGCCCTGCTGTCCTCCAACACTAAATACATCATAGACAGAGTGGGTATGAAAGTGTTCAGCATCCCTGCAGGGAGCAGGGTCTGCAACCAGGATAATCTGTTTTTGGGACAGTTACCAAAAATGATGGCCATGGGGATTGTTGACAATGATGCTTTTAGCATTTCCTACACTTAAAACCCCTTCAACTTTAAACATTACAGCGTTAATTTTGTGGCTGTGTACCTGGATGGTGGAAACATCCCTGCTAAGCCTCTCCAGCCCGATTTTAGAAACGGAAATGCTGTGAGAGAATATTTTAATCCAGTGCAGGCGGCCGGAAAGCACATAAAGGACCGCACCCTCATCGTCAACTGCCAGAAATTCCCCAAGGGTACACATTGTTTGACTTTGATCTGACTCCGGACCAAGAATGTGTTGACCATTACTCCCTGATTAGAACCAGGAACCTCAGAGCAGAAATCAGATTTGCTGAAGCCCTTCCTCATATGGTTAATCTCATTGTCTGCACTGTTTTTTTGATAATGTCATTGAGATAAACCAGAGAAGAAATGTCATGTTTGATTATATGTGATAAACCATAAAAATGAACACCAAGGAGCTGGAAATTTTTTTAACCCATGACTCCTGCATCCATGACTGTTTTCTGGGTGTGTTTCCCTGTGATCTGCTACCCAAGGAGAGACTGAGAAATCTCCCCATGGCACTGGTCATCAATACTAACCCCCATAACCTCCCTGAACAGCACTGGTTAGCCACATACATCTCAGAAGATGGGTCTGGGGAGTTCTTCAACAGCTACGGTTTTCACCCTGATAATTATGCATGAAAGATTGGGGGCTTTTTAAACAGAAATGAAAAACGTATCCTGTACCAAAACATACAGTTGCAAGATACCTTCTCTACAGCCTGTGAACTTCACTGTATATTTTTCTTACACCACAGATGTAAAGGATTTTCTTATGATCAAGTTATATAAATGTACTCTAATGATTTACTTAAAAATGATGCCATGGTGACTAGTTTTGTAAGTCACCCTTTCAGAGATTTAAGCATGTCAGGGCATGACCCTGCCATCTTTCAACATGTTCAGACTTGTTTGACTTGTAATGAGTTTAAAATATGCAATTCCTTGTAACTCAAAAAGGTCATCAATAAAAACATATATGATCCCATGTTTTGATTTACATCTTTCTTCAGTCATGAAACAGTGTATTAAATATAAAGGTGTTTATTGTATAAAAGGCCATAAAATGTGATACACATCAAATGTAGGATAATTAGTAAAGTAGAAAAAACAGTAAAGACATCTCTTGTTATAAATGTGCTCATAAATGAGTCATACATCAGAGGTAGGCTAACAAAGAAATATAAACACCTTTGTAAAAAATGCTAGCATATTCAATATAAGTAGGCTAACATGCAAACAACTTCTTGCAAAACACACTAATATAGGTTGTACACAGCTAATATAGGTTGTACACAGCTAATATAGTTTGTCACATCGACCAGAGGTCTATAATATTTACATTTATACAAAGAACCAGGTTGATTTTTTTAATGTCTTTCATCTTTTGGGTGTCACTGACCAGCTGCTGACTGGAGAGGGCTCAGCGGTTTGTGCATCAGCTGTCTTTTTACTTTCAACATACTTCCTATTTGCAGAATGACCAAAGATGGATGTGGGTATGTCAGCCTCGGTGGTGGCTCTCAGAAAAACATTCCAACCCTTTGGTTTTTGTGGTCAGGGATAGTGTGTGTAGCCGTAGCTGCCCTTACCAAATTGACCATGTGAGAACCAGAAATAACATTACCTTTATACAACAGTTCACCCTTATCGTTCCGAAAAAGAATATCCTTGTTCTTTGCCATCTGATTTAATAAAAGTTCAGCATTTTTAGACCTTTGAAAATACTGTTTAAGATATCTTTTTCATCAATTCATGACAGAAAGTGTCTCAGCAGGGGTGATACCGAAATGAGATCTATACTTTCCAAACTGATTTGTCAGATCATGACAAAGCCAAGGTGTACTCCGCTGTGTTACAATGTTACCTCACTCTGGTACATCAAGGGAAACAGGCTAAAACAAGTTTGACTTTATCAATGCCCAGCTCCAAGGCTGTTTCTGAGCAACCCCCTGCTGAGACACTTTCTGTCACGAGTTTGATGGAAAAAGACATCTTAAACAGTGTTTCTCAAAGGTCTAAAATAATGCTGAACTTTTATTAAATCAGATGGCAAAGAACAAGGATATTCTTTTTTGGAACGATAAGGGCGAACTGTTGTAAAAAGGTAATGTTATTTCTGATTCTCACAAGGTCGATTTGGTAAGGGCAGCTATGGCCACACACTCTATCCCTGACCACAAAAAAACAAAGGGTTGGAATGATTTCCTGAGAGCCACCACCGAGGCTGACATACCCATATCCATCTTTGGTCATTCTGCAAACAGGAAGTATGTTGAAAGTAAAAAGACAGCCGATACAGAAACTGTTGAGCCCTTTCCAGTCAGCAGCTGGTCAGTGACACCCAAAAGATGAAAGATGTTAAAAAAATCAGCCTGACTCTCTTTATACATGTAAATATTATAGACCTCTGGTTGATGTGTACAAACTATATTAGCTGTGTACAACCTATATTAGTGTGTTTTTGTAAGAAGTTGTTTGTATGTTAGCCTACCTCATATTGAATATGCTAGCATTTTTTACAAAAGGTGTTTATATATCTTTGTTGGCCTACCTCTGATTTATGACTCATTTATGAGAAATTTTTAACAAGAGATGTCTTTACTGTTTTTTCTACTTTACTAATCATCCTACCTTTGATGTGTATCACATGTTATGGCTTTTTATACAATAAATGCCTTTATATTTAATACACTGTGTCATGACTGAAGAAAGATGCAAATCAAAACATGGGATCATATATGTTTTTATTGATGACCTTTTTGAGTTGCAAGGAATTGCATATTTTGAACTCATTACAAGTCAAACAAGTCTGAACATGTTGAAAGATGGCAGGGGCATGCCCTGACATGCTTAAATGTCTGAAAGGGTGACTTACAAAACTAGTCACCATGGCATCATTTTTAAGTAAATTAGAGTACATTTTTATAACCTGATCATAAGAAAATCCTTTACATCTGTGGTCTATGAAAAATATGCAGTGAAATCCGCAGGCTGTAGAGAAGGTATCTTGTAACTATGTGTTTTGGTACAGGATACGTTTTGCATTTCTGTTTAAAAAGTCCCCAATCATTCATGAAGAATTATGAGGGTGAAAACTGTAGCTGTTGAAGAACTCCCCAGACCCATCTTCTGAGATGTATGTGGCTAACCAGTGCTGTCCAGGGAGGTTATGGGGGTCAGTATTGATGACCAGTGCCATGGGGAGATTTCTCAGTCTCTCCTTGGGTAGCAGATCACAGGGAAACACACCCAGAAAACAGTCACGGATGTGGGGGTCATGGGTTAAAAATATTTCCAGCTGCTTGGTGTTCATTTTTATGGTTTATCACATATAATCAAACATGGCATTTCTTCTCTGGTTTATCTCAATGACATTATCAAAAACAGCGTAGACAATGAGATTAACTGTATGAAGAAGGGCTTCAGCAAATCTGATTTCTGCTCTGAGGTTTCTGGTTGTAATTAGGGAGTAATGGTCAACACATTCTTGGTCCGGAGTCAGATGAATTCCTGGCAGTTGACAATGAGGGTGCGGTCCTTCATGTGCTTTCCGGCTGCCTGCACTAGATTAAAATATTCTCTCACAGCATTTCAGTTACAAAAAATTGGGCTGGAGAGGCTTAGCGGGGATTTTTTCACCGTCCAGGTACAGAGCCATAAAATTTATGTTGTTATGTTTAAAGTTGAAGGGTTTTTTAGAGTAGGAACTGCTGAAAGCATCATTGTCAACAAACCCCATGGCCATCATTTTTGGTAACTGTCCCAAAAACAGATTATCATGGTTGCAGACCCTGCTCCCTGCAGGGATGCTGAACACTTTCATACCCACTCTGTCTATGGGGTATTTAGTGTTGGAGGACAGCAGGGTTTCTGAGTGTCCCAGATGAACACCGGAAGTCATTTTTACCCTTTTGACAAACAGAGAGGCGGACATGATTTTTAGGTTATAAAGATTGGCATCTCCGCTCATCAAACAAAAGCTGTCCCTGTTAACGCATCAGTTTAATTTTAATATCCACACCATTCAGCATCAGTTTCTCTTGGTAAAACAAGTCTATGTGCAGGTGGCCCAGAAGCTCCACCCCTCTACTGAAATGTGTGAAAGAGCTCCTTTTACTGAATCCCGCATTGTCACTGGCTCTGTCTGTGATTTTGTGTTTCCCCAAGGTATCTTTATAAAATAACCCTGCGGTGAATTGGGTATAAAGGGTCTCTTCACTGAAGTTCAGCACTGATTCTAGGATAGCCCTGTAGGGGTAACAGTTATTGCCCTGGCTGATGATCCGATCCCCAACGGTCACATCCAGCAGGCTGAAAATGGTGGCCACCAGGTAGTTGATGAGGCCCACCTTGGCTGCTGCCGGTATATCAGAGCCATCCATTTAATTGATTTTACAAACCAAGTAAAGAAGCATGTTGTTTAGATCCAAATAGTCTTCACCATTCTCTGCTATATAAAACTCGATCGGTGAGGTTTCTGATAGGGCGTCCAGAGGGGGTATCTCTACATAAATGCTTTTTTCAATGCTCGTCTGTGTGGGCGCGATGGTAAACAAGTCCAGTTCTGATTTTGTGCATTCTTCTGACCCGCAGTGCACGAAGGCCATGTTTTGTTTGTAGAAGAGATCTCTATTTTTTTTTACTCCCCCTTAAACGTCCTTTGGACTTTGACCTCTTTCTTTTACATGTGGCTTTGCACTTTGATGCGGGCCTTTTAAAGTAGTGGGGTGGGCCGATGAGAAGCGAAGGGGTTACTCTGCACTTTGTCTTTCTCCCTCTCTTGAACACCATCAGCCCTGAACCACCCTGAGTGGTCTTATCTTCTTCCAACATCCTTTGAGTGACTGTGCTAGTCACATGCCCTACAACATCCTTTGCGACATTTTTAGTGGCCATTTGTAGATGCGGTTTGGCAATTTCGAATCCCCTTCACAAAAATGGTACTGCTTTTCTAAACAGACTATGGAATATCCCCCTATAGCAGACCCGTACATAGTAGGAAGTCCATGAAATCCCGGAAGACCGTATCCGGCCTGTGCCCTGTAATAACTTCTGTACAATGCAGGATCCCCATAATGTCAAACAATCACCATCCTGGCTTAAGTTTTAAAGTACTCTCTGGGACGGAAGTGCAACCACATGATCACCTTACCAAACCGAAATGGCACAGGTTCATTTTGATCATTCTTTATTTCAATAGTGATAGTGTTGATCTGATGCTTACTGACTGTTTGGTAGTGGGGTTTTTCATAGGTCACAGTCACTCTCTCATTGTTTTGGCCCCTCACGGGTAAGCATCTCAGCAAAGGCACTAGACTATCGCCCACTATTTCATGTGAAATAATGTCGGTGTATATATATAATGTGTAAAAACCACTATTAATATCTGTAGGGTTCTTTGCCACATTTTTACCCACACCTACCTCGAGTCTGCTAAAACCAGAAAGGTGCTGCAATTGCCCGTGCATGAAGAGAATGCATTTGATGTTGCTGTCGAAGCTTATTTCTCTCCCGATGGCTTGTTGTTCCAAAACCACAGGCAGTTCACTTACTTCAAATATACTTTTATTGACTTGACTGATAACACTTGCCATGTCACGATAATAGCCCGATGGGATTGTAAATGCCCCTGACTCAGTAAAGTGTCCGATCGGTTGTATTTTACTGTGGGATACATTTAAAGGTTGATAGAGCATAGTGAACCTGTTTTTGTGAACAGGTACATTTTCCAAGCTATGTGGGTACTGAATTTCTGCTAGCTCCACTTCCCATTCACCTGGTAGTTCAAGTGTTTGTGGTAACTTTACTGTAAAAGTGGATATAGTATTATCAGGGGAAAAAGTTGTGCGAGGCGTTGCTCGGCAAGGTGATATAAAAGCCATTTTTGAACATGTTGAATCTTATGGGCTTCTAATGTCCTGAACCTGTGTTGCCTCGACCCAGCTATTGAATTTATTGGATCACCCCTGCCACTTTACCAGATACCAGATTTTTCTTCCACGCTTTTTGTCTCTCAGGATTTTCTGCACCCTATGTAACCTGTCCTCATCTGGTTCAATTTTCTGCAACTCCTCCGTAGAGAAAGTACCTTTGATGTCTTTCCCCGATAGTCTTTTAGCTTATAGGCAGCTCTCAGTCTTGTCAAGACCTCTGTCACAATAAATATCTCATCTGTGTATGTCTGTTTATATCCCTTTTCACATACACCTTTCAGCTTAGATATTCTCACGTGATCACCTTTCTGAAAGGTACCTTTTGTTTTTTCCCCAAGAACAGTATTACCGTAGAGGTTCTTCCACACACCCAGGGCATTGGAAGGGTTAACATCCACAGGCCTGCGTTTAATGCTTCTGTGATAAGTATAATTATAGCTGTGCACCAGGTCGGGCAACACATCTATATATTTCCACGTGTTCTGGGCCGTAAAGTAACGCCACATGCATGACTTTAAACCCCTATTGAAATGCTCTACAATGCTGGCCTTAACTTCATTATTTGTCACAAAATGGTGTACTTTTTATGTTTAATAATGTCTTTAAGGAAGCATTCAGAAATTCTTTACCCTGATCTGTCTGCAGTTTCTGTGGTGTGCGTCCGCTTTTAAAAATAGTTTTGAAGGCTTGCATCACAGCCTTGCCTGATTTGTCTTTTAAAGTCACTACCCAAGCATACTTGGACAGCACATCGATGCACGTCAGTATGTATTTAAGACCTTTATTGTACTTTGCGTATTGACCCATATCCACTAAATCGGCCTGCCATTGTCTGTCTATGTCAGAAACAGTGACAGGATTTCTTTTGAATCTGACTCTCACTGGTTTGTGTAAAGTGTAAGGATCTTGCCTCGAAAGCCACTCTGCAATACCTTTCCTGCTGACACCTTTATCGATTTTCTTTGTCAGCCTTATACAGCTGAGTCACACCAGTAGAACTGCCCACTTTTTTTGCATTAAAATATATACTCCAGAGCAGTTGATCGGGCATCTTTTTTCATCAGCATCCCTAATAATACCCTTTAGCTTGCCAACCTCTTGTCACCTGTATCCCTTAATCATTTTATCACAGACAGCAATGTGTAACTATATTTTATTCATATCCTACAAAAGTCATAACAGTATTTTATATGTGTTGTGATACACACGGCAATCATGTTTATACAAAAGGTTAAACATGCAAATGATTATGACACTATCATGTTTCTACGCTAGCTATCAATGCTTGACTGTTACTTGTATATCTATCCTACAAAAGTCATATCGGTAGTATTTTATAGGCCCTGTAACATACAACAGCCATGTTACTACAGACTATCATCTGTACAAAAGAGTACATTAGTAGTTTACAGTACATGCAACATGGGTCCTTATACATTCCACTTTAAAGATGCCCAAAGACAGTAGCAACTGGGTGGTGTGTTTCACATAGACATGGGCTTCGTCCACTTTCCCCCTGGTGATAAGGTGAGTACAAAGCATACACACATTGGCCATATACCACTCATGTTGAGGGTCATGCTCTTTAAGGGCTTTTTTTGTAGCAGAAAAGATACAGTTCACAGTGGATATGGGATCTTTTTTTTTTTGTATCCATTGCATTTAGATACACATGCCAAAAATATGGCGACATACTTTTAATCAGAGACACTGTCCCTTCTGTCAACAGTTTCAATGCGGCTCCAGAGGATACATCAAATGCTGTTTTCTTTGCAACATATATGGGGTCCTTTAGTATGTCCTTTATCACATGGTGCATGGTACCCTCCAAGACTGACTGGAACATTTCTTTATCATGTATCATCTGAAAGTATATCAAAATACATGTTATACAGATATATTCAGGAAAAGCAAGTGCTAAATAAGTGATTGTACACACTGGCAGGAGTTCCCATTTTTCTACACTCTGAAAAACATACAGTGTGTTGTTTAGTGACTTTTCAGCCCATGGAGCTGTTTGACAAGCTGAGAAGCCACTTTCACAATTTCAGGAATATCAAATTGTTTTTTCGATTTCAAATCAGACACACATATGGCTATGATGATCATTAAACAAAGGTAACAAAGGCGGGGTAAATGTTTTTTAAAAAATTAACATGGTTCCTGATCTTCTTTTTAGAAATTTTTTAAAGGAGTCTTTGCTGACCAGATGACAAGCCTCTTTTTTTTAATCTCACCGTCTGTCTCCTGTAACATTTGTATAACTAACCACATGGGGTCATCAGATTTTCTCACATCATTTAAAATGTGATTTATAGTTTCCAGGGTACAATTGGTCATATTTAACCCCTGATGCTTCATAGCGATTGCCAAGATCACTGGCATGAGCTGCCCTATATGAATTGCTTCAGAAACATTTCTGTATGCTTCTTTAGACATCAAGTCATCAAGGATACACAAATGTTTTTTCTGACCTGGATCATCTATCTCACACCCTGGACTGGAATCGACCAATTCACACTGTTTCACCCTCTGTATCACTGAGGCAATTACGCCACAAATGGTATGGTACATAACACACTTACAATACATGTTGTGGTCAGTTTTAAGGAGCTTAACACTGACATCTGTTTTTTCACTTGAGGGTCCCTGTCTAATCTCTGTTGAACAGGATGGCTCTGGCTGTGTATTGATTACAGTATTTTCTGTCTTCTTTTGACACATTCTATCACTCTCTGTATTTCTAACATACTGGCCCTCACATTGCCCATTAATAAGTACATCTGTATCTTTAAAGCAGCACAAACAGTCACACAGTAGGTTTGTGGAGACTCGAGCATCCATGGTGTCCAAATATGACTGCTGCTCCCTTGCAAATTCATCGCTCTATTAAAATAAAAAAAAAAAAAAACAGCATTGGTTCTTGTTCAACCTCTAACCCATCTGTTCAGTTACACTATGCATGTATGTCTCTGTCACACCCTACACTTTTTCATTAATGTTTAAAAACATACAAGAATTTACCTCTGCTGAACAAGGCTTTTCTGTATCCTTTTCTTCTTCTTCCTTAGCCTGAGGCTTGCTGGTGGTAGGAATTTCACCATCATCTGACTCTTGTTTGGTTGCTGCTTCTGGCTGTGTATCGGTATCACTCTGCGGTTCTTCCTCCAGGTCACTTTCTCTTTCAGTATCCATTTTCACGGTATCAGATTGACTCTTCAGGTGCTTTTCAAGGTCCAGCATTGGTAGCTCTTGGTCAGGAGTATCTGATTTAACTTTTTCAGACTCACCAAACTGTGTAGCCAGCTTCCTTTTCACATCACCAATCCTTCCACTCAACAAAATCTGAGTGTGGCATTCCTTGTCACACCTTGTATAATACACAAATGCAGGCTTCGGTGCCCTGATAGACACCTTCTCTCCTCTTATCTCTTCTCATTTGGTGGTGTGACATTCTGGCCTGTTGCTGGGAGGTTAAATTTAGAAATGCTGCACTGTGCCATCTTCTTGAATGTTTCGGATAATCTGCACAAATTCTATAAAAGAGATTCCTTGAGTCTCTGGAAATTGTACTATTAGGCCCCAAGCACAGGGTTTATATAAGACTGTGAGATCCACTTTCAAAAGGCTAGCTCCTCCTGGTATCATTATGCTTTCATTTGTAAGATACTGAATGCCTGTTCCCAGATGCCTACTATGTAAATGTATGTACCGACCTATTGTGTAACCAATTATATCATACTGTTTTATCCCTCTCAGCCTTAAGCTCCCACACTCTCAACAGAGCACTCTCCTGAGTGTGACTAACGTGACTCTTTTCCAAGATCACTCACAAAAGATTCCTGTGTATGTTTTCACAAAAGTCTCCTTTCACATGTGAATCTGTGTCTCTTTCTATTCTTCAGAGATGAGCTCATCTGCGTCTCCCAACATGCTAACAAAACAAACCCATGTGTGATTTAACAAAACTTCCTTTTCACATGTAAATGTATGTCCATGATCTCATTGCTTTCCCAGAGTTAATTCATTAAGAATTCACAACAAGCTTATCAGTATTCAAAGCGTTTCACATGAACACTAGCAATAGGATGAGAATCTATTTGTAAGGAAAGGCTTCAGACTCTAGTCACTTACTTCTAGTAAAGCTAGGACTACAGATGGATTTAACACCGTTAGACATTTTATGAGGGCATTCCATGTACTGTATGTAATTCTCATTCTGTATTAAAAAGGAAATTTGTTTTCCTGACTCCCTGGAGTAAATGGGAAATGTACTTTGGCAACCCTTGACAATAGTTGGGAACTTCTTCTGTGGGTCACCTTCTTTTTATTGTGTGTTAAAAGGGAAATTTGTTTTCCTGACTCACTGGAGTAAATGGGAAATATACTTTGGCAACCCTTGACAAAAGTTGGAAACTTTTTCTGTGTATTACCTTCTTTTTATTGTGTGTTAAAAATGTTATCAGCCTCAATAGGAATGATTTTTTTTCTGCAGCATTCCAAGGAAACTTGGGGGACATATATATTTTTTACTACAAACAAGGTAAGATTTTTAAAGTCATTGTCCTTATAGCCCTGGACCAACAGGGGGCAAATAAATAGTGAGGGAATAGGGGGTATTAAGGTGCTAGGACTCGGGTGCAAGAGGGAGGAGGGAGCAGGGGTTTGAGGGGAAGGGAACAGAGGAGGGGAACTCGAGGTTTGAGCTAGGATGCTAAGGCAGGGGTGAAAAAGGGAGCAGGGTGGTGTGGAGGAAGAGGGACTCGGGTGCAAGAGGTGGGTGGATCAAGGAGATGGATTTGAGTTTGAGCTAGGATGTTGCAGCAGAGGTGCGGTGGGGAAAAGGTGGAGGGACTCTGGTGTGAACTAGGATGGTGCAGCGCCGTTGTGATGTGAGGGGGGAGGGATCCAGGTGCAAGAGGTGGGTGGATCAAGGAGATGGACTCGAGTTCGAGCTAGGATGTTTCAACAGGGGTGCAAGAGGGAGCAGGGTGGTGTGGAGGAAGTGGGACTTGGGTGCAAGTGGTGGTGGTGGTGGATTAAGGAGGGATACTCTGGTGTGAATTAGGATGGTGCGGCTGGGTTGTGATGTGAGGGGAGGGACCCCAGTGCAAGCTAGGATGCCAAACCGGGGTCTGAAGGGAGGGGTTCGAGGAGCTGCTAGCACTACAATGTGAGGGGAGGAAGAGGAGGTGGAGGGACTTGGGTGTGATTCTGTGGCACGGATGCGAGAGGAGGGGAAGAAGAAGGAGGCACGTACAGCGTAGAAAAAGGGAGGACTTCAGGGTTTGTGGATGAAAATGCACATCACTTCCTGTGGCAGGAAGGGGGGGTGAGGCATTGCCATGGCATGAGGAAGGTGGGACTTCCAGTTGGAAAAAGGGTGGGGCGTTTCCATGGTACCCACCTGTCAAATGATGTGGCATGCTCTGATCGGCTGAAATTTTAACATTTGATTAGATATATCCCCTTATACTACTACCAGCTGGTCTGAGCAATTAAGCACATGTGGTCATTGGCCAAGGTGGTAGATCACATGCAGAAGCCAGTTACTGTACATCTGTTCCAGTAAAACAAATGTTCTTACTGTTTTATGACTAGGATAAAAAAAAAAGGCAAAAAGAAAAGAATTAGAAAAAAATGCTAAGGGTGATAATAAACAGTTTTTTACATCTCTAGATGCCCTCCTATTTTCCCTTTCATGTCTATTCAATATTCTGATGTTTTTACCTTTGTGTTAAATTAATAATCCATTTTTAAGTGCCAGCAGCATAGCTGTTAGCACCTATTGTGATCGTGTACATTCTTATGCATATAGTCGAGTTTAAGGTTACATTCAGTGTGAGTGATTCAGTTGTGTGATGTCACAGATGATGTCAGTGATTGAGCTTATAGGCCTAGGCACAGGGATTCAGACCTACACAAGCCTGGGTTTAATCTCCTGTATTGAACATTATATTTCTCACTACCACTTTTGTTGTGTGAGAGAAATTGTTAGATGTCATTGCAAATGTAGTGAAGGGTTTCAGCAGAGCTATAGCTGACTTTCAGGTAATTGAACTTAGTTCTACAGTATGTTGCTGATACTAGAAACCAGGGCCCTGCTTGTCAACAGCTTCCTGCTCCCCATATTAGACTATAGCTCCCTCATCTACTTAGCCTCCATCTCCCAGAAGAATCTTGGTGGATTAAAGGCCACATACCACAGCATCATCTAGTTGGTCACAAGCCTTCCCTTCAGGATGCACCACTGCAACCAATACAAGGCTGCAAACTGGATCACTCTGGAGGATGGGTTTGACAGCAAAATCCTCACTTTCTTCTTCAAAATCCAATTGGGTTATCTACCTAGCAGTATTTCCACTCTCTTTCATAGGTCTGTCCACACAAGGACCACCAGAGTTTCCACTGCCCATACCTTCATAATCGCTTAGTGTCACACCACCCAAGGATAACAAACACTCTCCTTCAAGAGTGCCAAACTATTCAACAACCTTCCCCCTCCCTTGGTCCACTGCCAGACACTGACATTATTTAAAAATTACCTAAAATTCTACCTCCTGGGTAAACTCCAATGCAGTTGCCCCTGGCCTATGTTCCCAACTCTGACCTTTGTTATCCATTTTCCTTTTCTGCTACTCAACAGTCCACTTTATCTCTCAACCACATAATGCTCACTTAAAGGGACTCTGTACGCTAACTTCGGCTATATGTGTGCACACTTTACTCTTGTTATTGAAGTATATTCTGTTCATCTACACTAAACTGTAACAGGTCTTTAAGTCTGTTTGACCAGTGAAGGCCCATGTTCCAGTTTGCACAATACTATAATGTCAGTTACCATTTCTGCAGTTCTTGCTTGGTTTATTTTTTCTTTAAAATGTTCTGTCCACCCTTCTATGCACTTTTTGATCCAGACTGTCTACTGTATTATCCTTTTGTGCCACTGGACACTTGTGAAAATGGTCAACTGTGCTTACATGCCTTTGCAGTATAAACAATGAAATGAAGTAGTCAATTAAATTAGACCCGGCTAAGGCTTATGTAGGTTTGAATACAATTCAAGTCACTTGTTTTGCAGGTTCTGACAAAACCTTTCTACCGTAGATATTACAACTCATTTGCCTATAGCTCTGTCACACTGAATACCTGTTTGTTTAACAGACAAAGGATCAGTAGTTAAAATCCTGACAGGGACTCAAACTGTTTTTGTAAGATAGAAACACACTTGAGTGGTGATTCATGGTAGTGGCATGGAGTTGGAATTGTAAATTATATGAGAAGCAGAATTAGCTAAGAGCAGCAGTTTATGGAAGTAAATTGTTTGCTGGGATTGGATCCCTAGTCACTTGTTTTGCAGGTTGCGACACAACCTCTACACAATAGGAAATGCAACTCCCTTACCTGTAGTTCAGTGGCACACTGAATGTATGTTTGCTTAGCAGGTAAAGGATCACTGTTTTAAATTCAGGTAGACATAGTTTAAATCGGAGAAGGGCCTTACACGTTTTTTCAACTTTTTTTTGTAAAGTTGGAAACTCACTTGAATGGTAAGTCATGGTAGGGTGGAGTGGAATAGTAAATTATATGAAAAGTAAGTTTAGCTAAAAACAACAATCTGTGAAGGTAAATCACCTGCTGGGAACAGATCCCCAGTCACCTGTTTTGCAACTCATTAATCTGCAGATCAGTGGCACTCTTGAATGCATGGTTGCCTATAGCAAGCAAAAGATCAATGACTCACATCTGAGCAGGCACCTAAGCATTTTTCTTTAATAAAATGAAAACTCACTTGAGTGGTAATTTATTGAGGTGTGGAACTGGAATAATAATTTACATAACTACATTCAGCTAAGAACAACAATTTGTGAAGGTAAGTCACTTGTTAGGATTAGCACCACAGTCACCTGTTTTGCAAGTTGTGACAATCTCTACACCATAGGAGTTACAAATCCATTGCCTGCAGCTCAGTGGCATACAGAATGTGTGTATGCTTATTAGTGTGCAAGGAATCAGTGGTTCAAATACTGAAGGGAACATAAGAATTTTTCTTTGCAAGATGGAAACTCACTTGAGTGACGATTCATGGTGGTGTGGATTTGGAACAGAAAATTATTTGAGAATGAAATTTAGCCAAGAACAACAATATGTGAAGTTAAATCATCTGCTGGGATTAGATCCCCAGTTACCTGTTTTGCAGGTTGTAACATAACCTCTACACCATAGGACATGTGACTCACTTGCCTGTAGCTCAGTGGCACTCTATGTGTGTTGCTTACCAGGTAAAGAATCAGTGGCTTAAATTCATGTAGACATACGCTGTGTTTACATCCATTGTTTACACAGTCCACCCTCACAGCACTGCAGGTCGCTCTGAGGAGGGGCTGTGAATGACAAGAAGGATGCCAGGAGACATGGAGCAAGCAAAGTGTCAACACCGTTGGTTGCTATGCTCGCTCTGATATGGGCACCAAAAATTGAGTCGTACAGAAAATTAATCAGAGCCACACTCCAGAATGTGTCCACACACCTGACTTTGCAGTGCATAAACCAGTGTGCATGGGTTAATGCGCTGCAAAATCCATGGTGTAAATACAGCTATAGTTTGAATCCGAGCAGGGACTAAGACACTTTTTTTCAGCTTTTTTTGCCAGATGGAAACTCAGCTGGATGGCAATTCATGGTGTGGAATGGAACAGTAAATTACATGAGAAGTAAATTTAACTAGGAACAATTTGTGACGGCAAAGTCACCTGCTGAAATTAGATTCCCAGTTGCCTGTTTTGTATTTGTGACATAACTTCTACATTATAGGAACTGCAACTCTCTGCAGTTCACTGGCAGAAGGAATGTGTGTGTTTATCAGTCAAAGGATCAGTGGTTCAAATCTGAGCAATGACATCTGCATTTATTTTTCTTTTAAAGATGGAAACTGAGATGTAGTGATTCATAGTGGTGTGGAATAGTAAATTATGTGAGAATTAATCTCTGTGATGCCGGTTTGACAACTATTTTGTTGACCGGCTTCACAGTGACAGATTTATGTTGACAAGTTGCGGTCGACATAAATCTTTTCTGTTTTTCTATTGGGGGGCTTTAACCCCCAAACACCCCATGCAGGGGGCTCTCTCCCCCACACCCCCAACCTATTAGATTATGAACTCCAAATCTGAGTTGTTTTGGGGGGAAGGGGTGCAGGACTGGGGGACAGAGTGCCGGGGTCTCAGGCCGACTATTAAATCAAACTGTTAATGTTGTCAGCCTCAACATGTTAGCTGTAATAGTGTCGCCATACGGGGGCATACCTGAGAAGTAAATTGAACAAGGAGAGTAGCAATTCATGGTGGTGTGGAGTGGAATAGTACAGTTAAGTAAGAACTTACCGTAACAGTAAATTTTCTACAGAAGCTCTTGCAGCAGGTAACACATTTAGGACTGCACCCAGAAGGTGACAGAACACCATGGCACTATCCAGCAGTACCAGATGGGGTCTGCCGCTACCATCCCACTTGGTATAAGAAGTGGGGATCCCAGGCTTGTCCCAGTTCTTGTTCCACTGGAGACTCTGGCATCCAGATACATCTAGGGAACCTAGGACAGTACCTCATCCAGCAGAAAACTTGCGGAAAGGGATGTATGTAGCAGGAAATATATCTGCTGCAAGAGCTTCTCTTGAAGATCTACTGTTATGGTAAGCTCTTACGTAACTGTATTATCTTACTTCGAGAGTCAGCTCTTGCAGCAGGTAACATAGTTAGGACTGATTCCCAAGCAGTACAAACTAAAGACAACTACTTGGGTGGTAGGGAACTAGGAGAAAGATGGAAGAAATCCCCTATGAGATGAGGCACTGCAGGACAGCAAGCCTAAAGCCTGCTCTGCATCTTGAGGCAATATCCAGACTATAGTGTTTAACGAAGGTGTGGTCTGTGTGCCACGTAGCTGCTGCACAGATGTCAGAGGCAGAGATGTTTTTTAGTGCAGCAAAAGAGGCTGCTACACTTCTTTTGGAATGACCCCTTATCAGCTCTGGTAGGAGTTTATCGTGTTTCTGATAACAAAAGGAATTGCAATGCACAAGCCATCTGGACAGGGTCTGTTTGGACACAGGGGCCCCAAGTGTCCTAGAAGCAAAAGAAACAAATAACTGGTTAGAACTCCTGCTTCCCTTTGTTCTGGACAAGTAGTATCGCAAGATACGATGAACGTCCAGGGTATACAGAAGTGCCTCACTCCTGTTTATGTGATTGGGGTAATAAACAGGTAGTTGAACATCCTGATTCAATGTCATCTCAGAGACCACCTTGGGTGGAAACTTAAGATTAGTTCTTAAAGCTACTCTTGCCTTTGTGGAACACCAAGTTAGGTTCTTTACACATCAGAGCTTGACGCTCAAAAATCCTCCAAGCAGAACTAACAGCAACTAAAAATAACATTTTTCATCAGAGGAAACATAGCTCGCAATATGCGGCAGGTCTGAAAGGTGGTAAGATCAACTTCTCCAAAACAAAAGATTCCAAGGGGGAACAGGGTCCCTAATGGGAGGTTTAATGTGGAGCACACCCCTCAGAAAATTGTGAGATAGCTCCAGCTGTGCCACCGAAAAGGGATGTGACTTGCCGCACTCCAGTATGTGTCCACACATCTGACTTTGCAGTGCATAAACTAGTGTGCATGCGTTCATGCGCTGCAAAATCCGTGGTGTAAATAGAGCTATAGTTTTAATCCAAGCAGGGACTAAAACACTTTTTTGCAACTTTTTTTTGCCAGATGGAAACTCAGCTGGATGGTAATTCGTGGTGTGGAATGGAATAGTAAATTACATGAGAAGTAAATTTTACTAGGAACAATTTGTGACAGTAAAGTCACCAGCTGAAATTAGATTCCCAGTTGCCTGTTTTGTATTTGTGACATATCTTCTACATTATAGGAACTGCAACTCTCTGCAGTTCAGTGGCAGATGGAATGTGTGTGTTTATCAGTCAAAGGATGAGTGGTTCAAATCTGAGCAATGACATCTGCATTTATTTTTCATTTTTCTTTTAAAGATGGAAACTGAGATGAGTAGTGATTCATGATGGTGTGGAATAGTAAATTATGTGAGAAGTAGGCTCTGTGATGCCGGTTCGACAACTATTTCGTAGACCGGCATCACAGCGACAGATTTATGTTGACAAGTTGCGGTCGACATAAATCTTTTCTGTTTTTCCATTGCTGGGCTTTACCCCCTGAACACCCCATGCAGGGGGCTCTCTCCCCCACACCCGCAACCTATTAGATTATCAACTCCAAATTAGAGTTGTTTTTGGGGGAGGGATACAGGACTGGAGGACAGAGTGCCAGGGTCTCAGGCCAACTATTACAGCAAACTGTTGATGTTGTCGGCCTCAATGTGTTAGCTGTAATAGTGTTGCCATATGGGGGCATACCTGAGAAGTAAATTGAGCAAGAAGAGTGGCAATTCATGGTGGTGTGGAGTGGAATAGTACAGTTACGTAAGAACTTACCGTAACAGTAAATTTTCTACAGAAGCTCTTGCAGCAGGTAACACTTTTAGGACTGCACCCAGAAGGTGACAGAACACCATGGCACTATCCAGCAGTACCAGAGGGGGTCCACCCCCACCGTCCCACATGGTATAAGTAGTGGTGGTCCCAGGCTTGTCCCAGTTTTTGTTCCTCCGGAGACTCTGGTATCCAGATACACTGAGATCCATCTAAGGAACCTAGGACAGTACCTCATCCAACAGAAAACTTGTGGAAAGGGATGTATGTAGCAGGAAATATACCTGCTGCAAGAGCTTCTCTTGAAGATCTACTGTTATGGTAAGCTCTTACGTAACTGTATTATCTTAATTCGAGAGTCAGCTCTTGCAGCAGGTAACACAGTTAGGACTGATTCCCAAGCAGTATAAACTAAAGACAACTACTTGGGTGGTAGGGAACTAGGAGAAAGATGGAAGAACTCCCCTATGAGATGAAGCACTGCAGGACAGCAAGCCTGAAGCCTGCTCTGCATCTTGAGGCAATGTCCAGACTATAGTGTTTAACGAAGGTGTGGTCTATGTGCCACATAGCTGCTGCGCAGATGTCTGAGGCAGAGATGTTTTTCAGTGCAGCAAAAGAGGCTGCTACACTTCCTTTGGAATGACCCCATATCAGCTCAGGTAGGAGTTTATTGTGTTTCTGATAACAAAAGGAATTGCAATGCACAAGCCATCTGGACAGGGACTGTTGGGACACAGGGGCCCCAAGTGTCCTAGAAGCAAAAGAAACAAATAACTGGTTAGAACTTCTGCTTCCCTTGGTTCTGGACAAGTAGTATCACAAGACATGATGAACGTCCAGGGCATACAGAAGTGCCTCACTCCTGTTTGTGTGATTGGGGTACTAAACAGGTAGTTGAACATTCTGATTCAATGTCATCTCAGAGACCTCCTTGGGTGGAAACTTAAGATTAGTTCTTAAAGCTACTCTTGCCTTTGTGGAACACCAAGTAAGGTTCTTTACACATCAGAGCTTGAAGCTCAAAAATCCTCCGAGCAGAACTAACAGCAACTAAAAATAATGTTTTTCATCAGGGGAAACATAGCTCGTAATACGCGACAGGTCTGAAAGGTGGTAAGATCAACTTCTCCAAAACAAAAGATTCCAAGGGGGAACAGGGTCCCCAATGGGAGGTTTAATGTGGAGCACACCCCCTCATGAAAGGGTGAGGTACTTCCAGCTGTGCCACCAGCAAGGGATGTGATAGGCAGAAAGGACAGCCAAATAAGCAGGTTACTCACCTGTAACAGTAGTTCTCGGAGTGGTATATGTTCATCCACATTTATTGGCATGTCCCTTTCCCCTTTAAATCTTGCTGGACGGTTTTCAAGCTGGCTCCTCTTACCCACCTGGGTGGTATTACCCTCGACTCCGCCCCATGATGCCAGATCTTAGCCTGCTGGAAGCTAGGTTTGTGCGCCGCTGCCAGGGAGGTCCGGTGGGTCAGTGTGGATGAAGAACATATACAACTCCTGGAGCTAATGTTACAGGTGAGTAACCTGTTTTTCAAAGCTCGTGGCTATGTTGTTCAGCCACACTTATTGGCACACTCCTAGCAGTTCTCTGGGAGGGGGGGGAGGCAAGGCACACACCCCCTACTTTGAGAACAGAGACTAGAGAACTGAGGCCCCAAAACCAGCATCCCGGTGTGGCTCAAGGTCGATGTGGTAATTGGTGATGAAGGTGTTTGCTGTCTTCCAGGTAGTAGCCCGACAGATTTCCTGGATAGGGATGTCTCTGGAATCAGTCACCGACTCAGGAGTATGGCAGGTGGAATGAGCTCTTATCCCTCTGGGAGGCTCCTTGCCCACCAACCTATAGCAGAGATCAATACAGGATTTAATCCATCTGCCAATCGCCCGCTTTGCTGCAGGTCTGCCACGTGCGGCTTCAGTATAAGTGACAAACCTCTCCCTGAATTTCCACCATCCTCTCCTTATAGTAAGATAGAGCACGTCTCAGGTCCAGAGTATGGAGCATGTACTCAGCTTCTGAGGTGTAGTTCGGGTAGAACACAGGCAGAAACAGCTGATTAAGGTGAAACTCTGACACCACCTTCGGGAGGAATTTTGGGTGGGGACACAGGACAACTTTGTCCCTGTGGAAGACCAGATAAGGGGAGTCCACCGAGAGTGCCTGGAGCTCCCCTGTCCTTCTGGCAGATGTGACAGCTACCAGGAAGGCCATCTTCCACAAGTGTGACATTTCACACTTGTGCATTGATTCAAATGGCTTGCCCATGAGCTTTGCCAAAAGCAGCAGTAAATCCCACGTGGAGGAGGTTCACGCACTGGAGGGAATATGTGATCGAGGCCTTTGAAAAAGCGCCAGACCACCTTCTGCTGAGCCACCGTCTGCTGTCTGGCCCATGCCCGGTAAGCAGATATGGCTGCCAGGTGCACCTTAAGGGCAAAAGACCGAAGACCCCCTTCGGACAGAGACCAAAGATAGTCTAAAATGCTAGCCACAGGACAGGACAGAGGGGCCAGGCTCTTGCCCTGACACTAAATGGAAAACCTTTTCCATTTGAAGGTGTAGCACTTCCTGGTCGACTCCTTCCTGGATGCTTCCACTACTGTGAGTGCATCCTCGAAGAGACCCAAAGCCTGGAACTCTAGCCGTTCAGGTACCAGGCTGTCAGGTGCAGGGATTGAAGGTCCAGACGGAGTACCTTCCCAATTGACAGATATCAGGTCCGGGTGGGCTGGAAGATGCCTCGGGAGCCTGTTGCTGAGGCTGAGGAGATCTGGATACCAGAACTGACGGGGCCAGTTTGGGACTACCAGGATCACCAGCGCCTTGTTCCTCCTCACCTTGAGGAGCACCCAGTGGATCAAGGGAAATGGAGGGAAGGCATAGAAGAGGCCTGGGGTCCATGGCCTCGAGAAGGCATCCCCCTGCAGCGATCCCCACTGAGGGGTGTGGGCATGAAAGCTTCAGCTCGGTGTTTTCCCTGGAGGCAAACAGGTCCACCATCGGTTTGCCCCAGTGGGAGAACAGGCTGTAAGCTACCTCTGGATGGAGAGACCACTCATGGGATGTCTTGCCTATGCGGCTGAGAGTATCCGACAGTTGATTTGAGACTTCTGCCACATGGATGACTAGGAGATCTGCCTCCACTCAGCTCATGAGTGTCCAGATGCGGAGTGCTTCCCTGCACAATAACTGGGAGTGCCTGCTGCCCTGCTTGTTGAAGTAGTACATCATCGTGGTATTGTCTATCTGGACTTGAACCACTTGACCCCGAAGCTGAGGAGTGAATGTTGATAGTGCCAGTCTGACTGCTCTGAGCTCCAACAGGTTGATGTAATGGGACTCCTTGGGGGTCCAGAACCCATGGTCCCTGTTGTCCCCCATGTGGGCGGCATCAGTTGTGAGGATGACCGTTGACTCGGGGCGGACAAATGGGATCCCTTCCTGCAAGTGATCTAGGACAGTTCACCTTTGGAGAGCGTCCCACATCTTCTGGGCCACAGTGATCAGCTGGTCGAGGCGACCTAGGTGCAGAGTCCACTGGGCGGCCAGCTCCGACTGAAGAGGGCGCATATGCCACCAGGCCCAATGGACCATGGGGGTGCAGGTTGCTATCTAACCCAGAAAGCACAGAAAGTCCAGAGCAGGGTGCAATGACCTAACCAGAAATAACTGGACAAAGGAAGAGAGAATCTCCACCCTGTTCACCGGGAGCCGACCTCTGGCTCGGTGAGAGTCGTGCTCTGCCATGATGCCATCAGAGTGCCTGTCCACTGAGTCTTTTAAAGCCTCATTGAAAAGTTATTTATTTGAAGTAGCTTTTAGACTGTAACACTTAGTTTCTTCTGCTGCCTTTTAAATGTTTTATATTTGCATTTATTATTGGATGTATGTTATATTTATTATGTACTTGCGCTTTGGCATTTTGAAAAGTGCACTATAAATAAATACTGATTTGATCTGAAGATTTGATTTGATGATGAAGCACATCACCCAAGAAAGCAAGAGCTCCATCTTGGCCTTGTTGATCAGGAGGCCAAATTGAGAGCAGGTCTGGAGGGCCAGGTCCCTGAACCTCTCTACCTCCTGTCGGGTAGAACCTGCTAAGAGTCAATCATCGAGGTAAGGGTATATTCTGACTTCTCAATGCCTGAGGCAGGCTGCCACCACTGCAATGCATTTGGTGAAGACTTGAGGGGCCGATAACAGGCCGAATGGAATGGCTCGGAACTCGTAAAGGGTTCCCTCTGCCCTGAAGTGAGACGGATGGATTAGAACATGAAAGAATGTGTCCTGAAGATCCATGGAGCAGAACCACATGTGTTGCTCCAAGGATGGTATGATCTTAGAGTCACCATCCTGAAGGTGTGAGGTCATGCAGATCTAGACTGGGGTGCCAGCCCCCCCCATCCGCTTCAGGACGAGGAATACCTGGAAACGAACCCTGGGTCTGCTGGAGGATCTGCCACTCAAACCACTGCCTCCTTGAGGAGTAGCTGGGCAATGTCATCTCGAAGAGCAGAGTGTTAGCGGACACTCTCTCTCCTCCCGTGGGGTGCGGGCTCAACTGGAAAAGTATTGCTCAAATTCCAGAGGCAGACCCTGGCCAACCACTTCTAGAACCCACCTGTCTGTGGTAACAGTGGACCAGGTGAAAAGGAAGTGGCAGAGCCAACTCCCCAAGGGAGGAACCAGAGCTGGCGTGACGGGAATATGGGTGGCGACCCCTATCCCAGCACTGGGCAAGCTTGGAGGAGGAAGATCCAGGGCCTGAACCTCAGCCTCCTTTGCAGGCCTGGGAAGGACTGGGCTTGGGGCGGGGGTGCCAAGTCTGAGCCTGTTGCTGCTGCTGACCTCCCTGAAAGGAGGGCTGCTGGGATGCAGGGCAAGAATGATGAAAAGGCTTCTTCTTCTGCTGCTTCTTAAGACCAGAAGAACTTTGAGCAGAAGTAGTGTCCAAGGTGGCATTGGACTGCTTGATTCGCTGAAGGTGACCGGCCACACCTGGGCCAAAGAGATTGGTGCCCAGGAAGGGAACATCAGCCAGTTTGTGGGTATCGACCGGAAAGGAGGAGAGCCTCAGCCAAGCCTTGTGGCAGGGGCAACTGCAGCTGCCAACAAACGGGCACATGAGTCCCCAAGGTCCAGAGCCATCTGGAGCTGTTGCTTGGCAACTGCACGGCCTTGGTCCCAGACTTGCTTGACCGTGGTCTGCAAGTCCATGGGGGAGATGTGGGAGGACTTCATCCAAGGACACCAGAAGGGCATGGGAGAAGTGTGCCATGATGGCGGCCGAGCTTGTCTGACGGAGACCTAAGGAGGAGGCCGCATAGACCTTCTGAGCCGAGTGGTCCAATTTCTTGGACTCCTTGTCTGGAAGTCTATCGGTGTCAGCAGAACTGCCTGTATGTCTGAACACAGAGGTGGTCACAAGGCTCTCAGCCGAAAGATTCTCTGGGAACCCCACGAGGGACCCCATGGGCACCGCGTACTTGCGGGCCATGCGGGCAGATGGAGCTGGGCAGGAGGCAGGGTGCTGCCAGAGTTCTAGGGCCTGGCCAACAATGGCTTCGGCCACAGGAAAGGCTTCTGTCGGGGTATCCCCTCTCCTGAGGATATCCCTGATAGGGTACTCCGCCTTTTTCTTGATTGGTTCCAGGGGCATCCCTGTAGACTCAGAGATGAAGCGGAGAATGCCCTGAAAAGACGAAGGACCTTCCTCTGTCGACAGATCACCGGCCAACTCATCATTCCGCAGGTGAGAGTGAAGGCCAGTGTCATCCGAATCCGAGGAATCCAGATACAATGGTCGGCCGCCCAGATTGCTGTCAACTCGCCTGGGCTGATCAGGCATGAGAGTGACCGAGAGTCTTTGGGGAAGTGCAGTATACGGACCGAGCTTCCTTAGAAGCCCCTCCCACAGGCTGCTTGGGCGGCGGTTTCACCAAAATCTGCGGAGAGACCAGTTTGTGCCAAACTGGAACAGTTTTAGCCAGCTCCATGGGTGGGGGAACCTATTTAACCAGCTCCAAGGGTGTTGGCTTTGGCCTAGGAGGTAAAAGCCAAGTAATGGCCAGGGTGGAAGCCGGAATCGGCTTATGCCTAGACAAGATCACTTATGCTGCCCCACCCCGGTTGACTTTATTTCATTCATATCTGACTTTCTTGCCTATCCACCAAATGTATCATGTACTTATGATTCCTTGCAATATTTGTTCTTTGTATGTATTGTCTTGTACTCCCCCCCCAACATGGAACCTATGTAAATAGCTTTTAGCTCAAAGGTATTAATCCAAGAATTTAATAAATAAAAAAAATAAAATAAGCTGCTGCCACATGAGGTCCTCGTAGCATCAACGGAATTTCTGCCGAAGTCTCTAATCATCCGAGGATGACTAGGATGACCGATGGCATTGCCTCATTTTAGAGTGCTTGTGCACTTTCCTCGGCCTTTCAGTCAAGGGGGTTTGAGACCTCGATTGAGATTGGGTGGGCCGACTTGGTCGCTCAGGAGACCCTGGTGAGGCCGGGTTCTTCCCAGGATCAGGGACCACCTCCTCAGTGGGTTTCCCTGTGGGCTGGGTCTCCTCATTGGGGAAAGAGAGGACCGGAGTCCTGGTGAGACAGTCATCGACCGGAGTTGGTGACAATGGGTGGATCGGGTCGAGAACAATCTCAACTTCGTTGACTGAAACTTCAGTCGACTGGCCTGACGGCAGAGACGAGAAGCCAGTGGCTGAAGAGGCAATCTCGACCAAGGTCGAAATGGCCGGCTCCTGGGACTGAAATCATTCATGATCCCAAGAGCGTCTTCACCAAGATGAAGACTACCCCAGTTCCTAGTCCCTTTTAAGGGACCGAGAGGAGTGAGTGCCCACAGAACCCTAGCCCTTGGTCAGAAGACAGTGACACAACTCTCGAAAGGAACCCGAGAAAGTTGAGCCCAGGTTAAGTGGAATGAAGAACCCTCAACAGGAAGATTCCGCAGAGCAAGCCGCTTCCTCCTTGAAGGCCTGCATGCACTTCAACAGTTCGGCAGATCCCATGGCTGCGAAAACCGCCCACCGGCCTCTTTGGACCTCAACGGCGGGTTCAGTTTTTTGGGCCTGCCCAATTTAAGGCATGAGAGATGGTCATCCTGGACATTTGGATGGAACACGAGGCAAAACTTGCAAGCCTTGGTGTCATGGCCAACACCAAGACAGTAGATGCACGTGGTATGCGGGTCACTGCGCGTCATCTGCTGGCCGCACGGGCACCGACAAAATTCAAGGGAAGATTTATCTTCCATAGTCGATACAAAATAATCGCATTCGCGAACAAGGTGAATTTTCAGAATAACCGGTTTAGAAGCCTACAAAATGTGAAAGCACGAAGGAGGCAACCTGAATCTTCCAGCGTAAAGGAAGAGCTGGCATCATGGGGCGGAGCCGAGGGTTATACCATCCGGGTGGGTGGGAGGAGCCAGCTTGAAGACCTTTCGGGAGATTTAAAGGGGAAAGGGACAATGCCAAGAAGTGTGGATGAACATATTAACGTCCCTAGAACTAGATTTACACCCGTTTCGGCCACGTTAATAATGAGCTCAGCAGGAATCAATTCCTGCATGAATGCATTGGCTATTCTAAGAATGCCTTTTTCAACAGAGGGAAATCATCAGTAGCCTTTCTTCCTGCTTTGGTGCTCTTTTGTTTACAATATCCAAGTCGATTTAACAACTGCCATGCCCACTGTCTAGTGAAACGTAAGTGGTCCCCATAATCCTCTAGCAATTGAGGGTTTGTAGCTTTAACCACTCCAACTGCCACAGCTACCACAACTCGTGCATTAAAAACTGCCCCTCACAACGTAAGCTTTTTTTTAATTATGGTTTTAAGCTCATTTTCTATGTCCTCTACAAGGAGAGTAGGTCTTCCCCTATGCGACGTCGCAAAATAAAGTAAGGAACAGTCTTACCAAGCAATGTCGAGTAGGGCAAAAAGAACTGGCAGGATACTCGGAGCCGATGGACTTCGACACGGAGTCAAAGACAATTCATACTGTGACACAAAGGCTTCAAAGGTAGGCCTCTCAGAAAAAATTCTCTCTAAGCTTCCCACGAGGTAACCTTGACAGCAGGAGATGAAGAACTGGCGGAAGGGTGGAGTCGACAACACCTAACAGCCAACCCATGAGCGCCACGCAGTGAATTGGTCTCAAAGGTGGCGACGATGGTGCGTCGACTCCGCCCATCCAAAAAAAAAGCTCCCACGGGGTCATGACCTCCGGCCAAGTATCCAAAGGTGATGAATGGTGAAGACTGACACAGAAAAGATCTTCCCCTATTCATTTTGATAAGTGTCTTGGTGTCCATCTGAACTATCAGATTAGGCAGAATGGAACACAAGCACAGTATCCCAGCACCATGCTGGGGCTTTGTTGCAGTCTTACACAGAAAGAGTTCCCTCTGCACTTACTGATATTTACTGGAGATCTCCCAGTTGACTAAAAACCAAGTCTGATTACTTTTTCCGGTTAATGCATTTTCTTCTGTGGCCCTGAGCAGCCCTCTGGACACTAGCCACCCCAGCCCAATCTTCCCAAATTTTCTCCAGAACTTACCATCATGCAAAGTCAGCATGGGATAGGTGTTTGTTGGGCGCAGGGCTTGCGGGTCGCTGAATGTCAGCGGCCACTCAGGTGTCCATTCCCCACCCATTTTCCTGCCTTGCCAGAGAAGTGGGTGTGCAATGCCACCTAGATGTCCCCACACATGCTACTGCACGTCGGACATCGGCAGCCGCCACTCCCTATCCTGACAGTCCCTGACTGCCATACCCCCAGCCAATACCAGGCACTAGGCTAATGCCAGATGCTATAACCCTTCCTTCCCTGGGAGAGGAGAGCAGCTCTCCGGACACTCTATCCTCTCCCCTCAGTCAACCACTGGCGACCCCGGTCCATTCTCAAATGCCAGTCGCCAGTGTGGAGGCAGAGGTACAAACGCTTCAACCATCCCAGGGTCCCTCCCCGTTTCTGGTCCATAGCCTTGCCAATATCCATTGGACTGCCCCCCCCCCCTTTTTTTTCTTTTCCTCACCCGTTTCCCCCTCCCCACCCTTCCACATAGGTATTTCCCGGGTATGACATCTACTATTGTTATACTTTATACGATTGCTATTTACTGCATGTAACGTTATTCCATAAACCACTGTTATACTGTGTTCTTTTATCTGTATTGCACCTGTATGTTACCACTGTTGTATCTCTCACTGTAACCATGTATACCCTCCCTGTGACGAGATGCCTTTCTAATAAGTCCCTGACTCAAAGGTTGTAAACCCGACTTTCAAAAACTAAAAAATAAATAAAAAACTCCACCCTACTGGGCCAGCCCCAAGCTTGATCACTTAGGTTCGGAGATCTGATGGGAACAAGCACCAAGGTTTTAAAGCTGCAGACAACACAAGTCTCTACTGCCCATGACTGTGCATATGCGGAATGTTGTTTACTGCGTAGTAGCTGCCCCATATGTTTGGCAACAGCACTGTGCTAAGTGAAGTACCGCTTGATTCAGAATAATAACACATTAATTACAGGACTACTCCATGTGTTCAGCAACAAGTTAGTGCAGTAGTGATGGGGCTACTTGATGTGTTCTACAGCAGGCTTGTGAACTAGTGATGGAACTACTTTATGTATTCTGCAGTTGGATAATGCAGTCATGATGGAACTACAGTATATGTTATGTTCCATAACAGGATAATGTAGCAGTGAAGGTACTATTTACTACAGCACTATGGTCCATAAGGTGGAAGAAGACTTCGGGACCTACCTGGACTACCTTCCCACTGCTCAACTGTAATATATTGGCCATGACATATGTTTGTCAAGTTCTTTTTTGAAATAATATTTTCGTGTTGTTGTTAACAAGTCTGAGGAGTGGGTCTCAGATAGTCACCTCACTCTGAATTTGATAAGATTTGTAGTAGAAACTACTGTAGTGAATGGACTGCTTGATGTGTCCTGCAGCAGGGCAATGTATAGTGATGGAACTTTTTGATATGTTCTGCAGCAGGATAACACACACGGGACAGACCTACTTGATGCAAACTATAGCAGGATAATGCACTTGTGACAGGACTAACCAACCTGCTCTACAGCAGGATAATGCTTTCATGCCTGGACTACTTGATGAGTCGTGCAGCAGGATAATGTATTAGTAAAGGAATTTTTTGATGTGTCCTGCAGCAGGATAATGCACATGTGACTGGACTAATCAACTTGCTCTACAGCAGGATAATACATTCATGCCGGGCCTTCTTGATGTGTTCAGCACAGCATTACTGCTGTACTGATGGTACTACCTGATGTTTTCTGCAGAAGGTTAATGCTATAGGAATGGGTCTACTTGATGTATTCTGCAGTAGGCATGTGGCTATGTGATGAGATCTGCAGAAGGCTAATGCAACAGTGAAAGGATTGCTCTGCGGCAGGTGAGTGCAGTAGCAATCAGACTACCTGACGTATTCTGCAGCGGGATAATCCGGTAGGGAGAGGACTATTTGATATGATCTGCAGCTGGTGAGTGCAACAGTGCAATGACTGCAGATATGAAAGGATCGTAGTACTTATATCCCAGAGACGTGTACTGCAGCCATGATTCAACTAGTTGGCATTTTCTACAGCAGGCGGATGCAGTCATGAATGACTTATTTACTGTATTCTTCAGCAGACTAACACAGACACAAAGGGGCTACTTGACATGTTCTGACTGCAGCAGCAGGATAATGGGGTCAAGGCAGGATTTCTCCACGTATCCCAGAGCAGGATAATGCAGCTCTTCTGACAGCACAAGGAACATACGTAAGAGCAGGATCTGATTAAAGAGAGTTCGGCTAAAGTTTAATTTTCTTGTAAGTCATGGTTTAGTTAAGCAATAATGCCCAACAGGGTGTGTGTCATACTGGGATAACGTCACACCTCAGGTGGCTGGGCACGAGGCGGCTGGCTGAGAGCGTCGAGTACCTGAGGCGTGATGTTATCCCAGCACGACACACACTCTGGAGGGCATTATTGCAACTGTATAATGGCTTGTTGTAATACAAAATTACAAAAATTTTCAAAATGTTTTTAGTAGATTTTTAGTCAGGCAACATATCTTTGTTTCAGAAGAGCAAACAATCATCCAACAAATCAATGCAGTGAGTTATACTCAGATATCAGCATTGTCTCAGGCACACACTGACCAATCAGAGTCCAGGATTCGTTCTTGCCATTGTATAATTAATGTTACAGTATACTACATAGATCATAGAAACACAGCCAACTCCTCTACTTTGGGCTCCAGTTGCAAAAGATTATGGAAACAGAAATAATAGGAGACGCCTTTTTGGGAAACAGGCAAATTTAGTATGGCATTTCTTACAAAACCAGTTATTTTTACAGTGAAAACGTTTGCACCCGTACCTTTTTTTTTTTTACTCTATCTTCAGTTGACTTTTTTCTCCTGTCTTGTAAGATGCCTGCCATTCTGACTCTACGCCAGCATGTTTTTACTCGATATTCTTGAAAGAGAGCTATATTAAATATGTCTGCCTTTTTCATACCGTTCCATTAGAATTCTCAGCTGTACTTGAACACCCATTTCATAACATCTCTCTTCATGTGACTGATATGAGCTGGCATGCAACAGGCACACGGAGACTTTGGGAAAAGCAGGACATCAGGGCTGATGCCAGCTCACAAAACACAAGCTCAACACGGTGAGACTAAAATGAAATGTGACACTGTTCAAACAGATTTGGAAGCAAAACTGAACAGTACAGTCAACATCTGGCCTGGAAATGAGTACTTAAGTATAAACTTGTATTTTAAAGCAACAGTTCATGTTACCGGGGGGGGAATCTTTCACCGCATCTTTTATTTATTTTTATGCAGGATGGCCTGGCTGAAATGCAACATCTTGTTTTCAGTGGGATTGAGCGTCTACCAATTTAATATACGCAGCTGGGTGGACTGGAGCCCTGAGAGGTTGACGACTCGCCCAAGGTTACACAGTGACTACCTGGCTCTAGTGGGGTGTGAATCTGCAATCTCTTGGCTCCAAAGCCAGTGCTGTATCCACTAAACCATACTGTTTTTTTTTTTTTTTGTTTGTTTTTTTAATTTTTAGCAGTTATGTATTCCTTTCTTCTTTATTGCAATGTTCTGTCCATTTGACAATTTAATCATCTAAAAGTTATATGCATTATTAGCCTTGTAATTAGTGTGGAGCCACAATAAAGATGGTAGCCCCCCAGCAGTTTCTAGAAACATTTTTCCCTGTGAACTCTCTCCAGCTGTGAAAGCTGGACTCAGACTACAGATAAGTCTAGTTGGAGGCAAGTACACATTTATGATGAGGGACGGCACAGTACTGCCCCAATCAACTTAGCTTTATCAAAGTGGACCTGGCAAGGAAATGAGATCATTCAAAAACATCACAAATATGGACCTGTTTTTTGGAATAAAATGAAATGGTTGGGAAAACCGATATCCTTACATTTGTGTATATTCTAACTGGTGAACAGGTTATTAAAAGAAGTGCATGTTGTGCTGGAAATATTACACCTATTAATTTGTTCTATTTTAGACTGCCCCTTTTCTCCTATATTGTAGGAGTCCTTGTTCCCAATTTGAATCTGGCATTTTTTTAAGATTTTTTCAAACACTTTTTAGCCTTTAAAGTCACACTGAGCTGAAGCTGGTTTCCAGGTGCATCCCAAGAGCACAGAGAGGTTAAGTTAACTACTTAGTGTCACACAGTATGGAAGTGATGGTTGTGGGAATCCATGCATGGTCTGCTGGATGTACCAAGATCATTAACTGCTCTAACCACTAGGCTATACTGCCAGCCCAGATTTTTGAAATCAGGAAGCACTTCTTTAAATACAGCTATCCCTATGTTTTTAAACTTCTATTGCATAAAGAGCAAGTCACTCCTTCAGTATGTACTTCCATAAACATGTGTTTCCTTCCTGGATTTGGAGAACATCTCATTTATTTATTTATTTATTTACGGAATTTTGTTGACCGGGAAGGCCCATTAAGACCAGACGTCCCTTTTCCAGGGGCAACCATGGTGGGAGGTGGGGATACAGATGGTAACCAGCCCAAATTGAAGCAGATTAAGCACTTGGTATTTTTAGCGAATGGAGGAAATTTGGCCAGGAAACCTGGGAAATTCCCCTGCTCTTTTCGAGAAGTACCATGGGATCTTAAATGTCCACCTGAACAACCACTACAACAGGCAAACAGGATCGTGGTTTAATGTCTCATCTGAAAGACGACACATCAGGGATGCAGCATCCCCCTCATGATGCACTACAGTGTCAGTACTGGGATTTGTCCCGAGTGCCTGATGTGGGGCTAGAACCCACAACTTTTTGATCTTATGGCCTCAGAGGCAAGTGTGCAACCTGCTGAGCCACTGATACTGCCTTTAAATCTTAGCAGTCTATCTAGGACATCTGTAAAAGAAACACCTGAGTGTTCCTAACTGACCTTATAATGCCTTTATGACACTATAGTGCTTTCTACTGCAACAGACTGTGATGTCAAGGACATACATTATGAGCCCAGCTGGTGAGTCGGGTGCTTTTTGGAAAACAGAGTAAAACAGCTGCAACAGTATCTGAAATATTTAGAAGGTCAATGACAGTAGAAAGTAATGAACTACGGAAAGCACCACAAACGCAACAGCTGTTAATAGTTTAAAATCTTTTTAGTACAAAATTGCTTTTTGACATCACTTGTCTTGTGACTAGGTGAACCAGAATGCAACAAACACTGTTCAGTCACATTAAAGTAAGTATAAATCCTGTTCACATTTTTTAATATTTTATTGTTAAATGGATCTTTTTTTCCGCTTATTTAGGGCCCCATATTAATGCAGCACTTTTTCTGCCTATGGCACCCAATATTAATGTTTTAATTACTTAACAATTCTGGAACCCAGTGACATCAGCTGTGCTAAGTTACTGGATTGTGTTTCACTGCAGTCACAAGCTCAATTGTTGTTACTGGGTTCAGCACCGCCAAGTAGTCAAAAACGCAAATACTGAGCACCATGGGCAGGAAAAAAGGCCACATTAATATGGGTCCGCAAACACGGAAAACAGGACCATCTCAAAACAAACATGCAGAACAACACAGAACCGGGGTGATTAAAAAAAAAAAAAAAACTTCACACATGCTCAAATTTACGATTGTATTACAAAATGGAAACAGGATTTATATTCCCTTTAAGGGGCAATGGGTGTTCAAAAGCTGCAGAGAATATTAAAGAAAATCTGAGGATAGACAGGAATGCCCTTATTTCAATTCTATTAAAAAAATGCTGATACAGACTCATACACAGGGGACAAAAGGCATCTTACAAGAAAGGAGAGTGTAAAATAGAATAAATGGTATAGGTTCCAAATATCCACCGCAATACCCTCTGTTGCTTCAATTTTGGGCATCCATTCCAGGAAGGGAAGCAGCAGGGGTCACGGTGTACTGGGGTTATAGCAGAAAGGGAAGCAGCAGGGGTCCTGTGTACTGAGGTTTGAGTAGGAAGGGAAACAGCAGGGGTCCTGTGTACTGGGGTTGAATAAGAAAGGATGCAGAAGGGGTCCCTGTGTACTGGAGTTTGAGTAGGAAGGGAAGCAGCAGGGGTCCATGTGAACTGAGGGTTGAGTAGGAAGTGAAACAGCAGGGGGTCCCTGTGTACTGGGGTTTGAGTAGGGAAGGAAGCAGCAAGGGTCCCTCTGTACTGAGGTTTGAGTAGGAAGTGAAACAGTAGGGGTCCCTGTGTACTGGAGTTTGAGCAGGAAGTGAAACAGCAGGGGGTCCCTGTGTACTGGGGTATAGTAGGAAGGGAAGCAGCAGGGGTTCCTGTGTACTGGGGTTTGAGTAGGCAGTGAAACAGTAGGGGTCCCTGTGTACTGGGGTTTGAGTAGGAAGTGAAACAGCAGGGGGTCTCTGTGTACTGGGGTTATAGTAGGAAGAGAAGCAGCAGGGGTCCCTGTGTACTGGGGTATAGTAGGAAGAGAAGCAGCAGGGGTCCCTGTGTACTGGGGTATAGTAGGAAGGGATGCAGCAGGGGTCCCTGTGTACTGGGGTTTGAGTAGGAAGGGAAGCAGCAGGGATCCCTATGTATTGAGGTTTGAGTAGGAAGTGAAACAGCAGCGGGTCCCTGTGTACTGGGGTTTGAGCAGGAAGTGAAACAGTAGGGGTCCCTGTGTACTGGGGTTTGAGTAGGAAGTGAAACAGCAGGGGTCCCTGTGTACTGGGGTATAGTAGGAAGGGATGCGGCAGGGGTTCCTGTGTACTGGGGTTTGAGTAGGAAGTGAAACAGTAGGGGGTCCCTGTGTACTGGGGTTTGAGTAGAAAGTGAAATGGAAGGGGTCCTTGTGTGCTGGGGTATAGTAGGAAGAGAAGCAGCAGGGGTCCCTGTGTACTGGAGTATAGTAGGAAGGGATGCAGCAGGGGTCCCTGTGTACTGGGGTTTGAGTAGGAAGTGAAACAGCAGGGGTCCCTGTGTACTGGGGTTACAGTAGGAAGGGAAGCAGCAGGGGTACCTGTGTACTGGGGTTTGAGTAGGAAGGGAAACAGCAGGGGTCCTTGTGTACTGGGGTTACAGTAGGAAGGGAAGCAGCAGGGTCCCTGTGTACTGGGGTTTGAGTAGGAAGGGAAGCAGCAGGGGTCCCTGTGTACTGGGGTTTGAGTAGGAAGGGAAGCAGCAGGGGTCCCTGTGTACTGGGGTTTGAGTAGGAAGGGAAGCAGCAGGGGTCCCTGTGTACTGGGGTTTGAGTAGAAGTGAAACAGCAGGGGTCCCTGTGTACTGGGGTTTGAGTAGGAAGTGAAGCAGCAGGGGTCCCCGTGTACTGGGGTTTGAGTAGGAAGTGAAACAGCAGGGGTCCCCATGTACTGGGGTTTGAGTAGGAAGTGAAACAGCAGGGGTCCCTGTGTACTGGGGTTACAGTAGGAAGTGAAACAGCAGGGGTCCCTGTGTACTGGGGTTACATTAGGAAGTGAAACAGCAGGGGTCCCTGTGTACTGTGGTTACAGTAGGAAGGGAAGCAGCAGGGGTACCTCTGTACTGGGGTTTGAGTAGGAAGGGAAGCAGCAGGGGTCCCTGTGTACTGGGGTTTGATTAAGGAAGGATGCAGCAGGGGTCCCTGTATACTGGATCGGAGTAGGAAGGATGAAGCAGGGGAAACTTCATTTGAACCCGTCTGAAGGGGGGGCTGAGGACATTCCTTAAGTGCCAAATGCTGTAAACACATGGAGACTCCATTGTCCAAGGTCAGGAGCGTTCTGGCATGAAGACGGTCACTGGGTATAAAGGCTGGCAGTGAAGACAATGTCCCTCTTGATTAGGTTGGAAGCTTGCTCCATCTTGGCATACAGGACAGGATCCCCGATGATTCGGGCTGCATTCCGCACATCTCGGCAGGTTTCATCCAGTCGCTGAATGCACCGAACTATGATGCCCTCCTGGATATCAGTCAATTTGGCAATTTCTGCAAATGGCTAAACATGGGGGGAAAAAAACTGAGTGAGTAAACTTTCTCAGGTAATCATACTCCTCTCACACCCCCTTATCCCCTCAGCAGACCTATAACCTCATCAGATGATCACCTTCTGGTGTTCCTTCTTAACCCTTTCACACTTCCTAGTCCCCTTTACAGATTAGCACAGTAACCCTTACTGGTACCCAGCAGACAGTCACTTCTTCATGTGTATACTTAGCCTTTCTGCCTCCTGTTGACCTGTTCTGTAAATCCTTCAGATACTCAACCTTTTGTTTAACTTTCAGACTTAATTCTTCTCTCATGTACACATGCAGAGTAACCCTACCAGATAATAATCCCCTTTTTATTTATCCGTAACTCTTTCACACTCCCTTCTTCCCACTGCAGATCTGTACAGTAGGCTCTACTGTAACCCTATCAGATAATCACCCTCTTATTTTATATCCTTTCACATTATTTTCCTCTCTCTGTAGACATGTACAGTAACCCCTGCAGAACCCCGAGCAGGTAATTATGCATATAATAAACTATATTTGATAGTGTAAATCATTAATCTTTCAGCTCAACGATCTTTAAATTCCTGAGTTTTTTATTTTCTCTTTTGGGCATCCCAGCCCTTTACCCTAATGTGGCAATGGCTTGTCTGGGTACAAAAAAATACACTTTTTCATAGTATCCTGTAAGGGAGGGAAGGGATTGTAAATCTGGTCTGCCCCTATTAGTTGAACGTCAGGCTTTCATTTTTATCAACAGTAGCTTAAACATGGATAGTGACGTTTTGAAAACTTCCCCCACAGACTTCAATTGGGCATGCCCACGCGCTCTCCCTTGTAAGACATCACAAAATGTCTGAGCATTAGGGTGGCGGACCAGGAACTGGAAGGGACTGGTTGGCTGGCACTCGGCCATATTTACTATCCTTTCTCTGCCTTACAGAACACTGACATTTTTTTTGTTGTTGTTGCCCAGACTGGCTACTGTCACGTTAGGGTAATAGTCAATGAAGCCTAATAAAGAATCCCCAAAATGTCCTTTACAACAGACACATAAGGGGTTTTCTAGATTTCTTCGAACAGCATTCGGTCTCAGTTTAGACATGACGAGTTCTATACCATCAGGCAACATATTCAATAGTTTGGAGCCATAATATTCAACTAACTTTTCTCCAGACTTTGTTCTTGCTACTTTTTGGTTTTGAAACAGTGAACATTTTCTTGTTATACAGTCTCTCATTCACACAAATTTGTTCACCAAAAAGAACAGATTACTCACCAGTAATAGTAGTTCGAGGAGTGGTATATGTTGTTCATCCACACTGTCTGGCATTGTCCCTTTCCACTTTAAATCTGCCGGAAGTCTTCAAGCTGGCTCCACCCACCTGGGTGGTATATATCTCGGCTCCCTCCCATAACACCAGATCTTAGCCCGCTGGGAGCAAGGTTGTGTGCGTCCGCAGCCAGAGAGATTGGGTGGGTCCGCGTGGATGAACAACATATACCACTCCTAGAACTACTGTTACAGGTGAGTAACCTGTTCTTCTAGGAGCGTGGATATGTTGTTCATCCACACTGTTTTGCAAACTCCAAGCAGTTCTCCGGTAGAAGGGAGGCAAGGTGCACACCCCTACTTAGGGAACAGAGATTGGAGAACTGAAACTCCAAAACCAGCATCCAGGTGTGATTCAAGGTTGATGTGGTATTGGGTAATAAAGGTGTTTGCGGACTTCCAGGTAGCAGCCCGGCAGATTTCCTGGATAGGGATGTCCCTGGAAGCAGCCAACGATGCAGCAGTATGTCGGGTAGAATGAGCTCTTAACCCCCTGGGAGGCTCCTTGCCCGCCAACTCGTAGCACAGACCTATGCTTGATGTAATCCACTTTGCAATGGTCCATTTGGCTGTAGGTCTGCCAGAAGCGGTTTCGGCACAGGTGGCAAACAGCTGGCGAACCTCTCCATGAATTTCCACTGTCCTCTCCTTATAATAGGAGGTCCAAAGTGTAATTAGGGTAGTATACCGGCAGAGTCAACACCTGGTTAAGGTGAAACTCCGACACCACCTTCGGAAGGAATTTCGGGTTGGGGCACAGGACAACTTTGTCCCTGTGAAAGACTAGATAAGGGGAGTCCACCGAAAGTGCCTGGAACTCCCCTGTCCTTCTGGCTGACGTGATAGCCACCAGGAAGGCCATCTTCCATGACAAGTGTGAAAGCTCACATTTGTGCATGAGTTCGAATGGCTTGCCCATGAACTTTGCCAAAACCAGCAACTGATCCCACGTAGGTGGAGGTTCATGCACCAGAAGAGATATGTGATCCAGGCCTTTAAAAAAACGCCCGACCACTGTCTCCTGTGCCAGTGTCGGCTGACTGGCCCACGCCCAGTAAGCAGAAATGGCTGCCAGGTGCACCCTAAGGGTCGATGACCGTAGTAGACCTCCTTTGGAGAGAGACAGAGAGACCAAAGGTAGTCAAGAATATTAGCCACAGAACTGGATATGGGGTTCAGACCCTTACCCTGACACCAAATGGAAAAGCATTTCCATTTGAAGACATAACATTTCCTGGTCGATTCCTTTCTGGATGCCTCCACCACAGTGTTGACATCTTCGGAAAGACCCAGAGCCTGGAACTCTAGCCGCTCAGGTACCAGGCTGTGAGGTGCAGGGATTAAAGGTCCAGATGGAATACCTTCCCCTGGTTCAGAGATATCAGGTCCAGGTGTGTACAAAGCCGCGCCGGGGGGCCCTGCAGCTGAGGCTGAGGAGATCTGGATACCAGAACTGGTGCGGCCAATCTGGGGCTACCAGGATCACCTGTGCCCTTGTCCCTCCTCACCTTGAGTAACACCTTGTGGATCAAGGGAAATGGAGGGAAGGCGTAGAGGAGGCCTGGGGTCCATGGCCTTGAGAAGGCCTCCCCCTGCAGCGGGCCCTGCTGAGGGGGGCGGGCATGAAACAGCCTCAGCTTGGTGTTCTCCCTTTAGGCAAACAGGTCCACCATCGGTTGGCCCCAACAGGAGAACAAACTGTAAGCTACCTCTGGATGGAGAGACCACTCGTGGGATGTCTGGCCTATGTGGCTGAGAGCATCTGCCAGATGGTTCGAGGCTCCTGCCACATGGATGGCTAGGAGATCTGCCTCCAACCGTCTTACGAGGGTCCAGATGTGGAGTGTCTCCTTGCACAGCAGACGAGAGTGCGTGCCGCCCTGTTTGTTGTGGTAGTACATGGTCGTGGTATTGTCCATCTGGACTTGAACCACTTGACCCCGGAGCTCAAGAGCGAAAGCTGACAGTGCCAGTCTGACTGCTCTGAGCTCCAACAGGTTGATGTAGCATTGGGACACCTCAGGGGTCCAGAACCCATGGGCCCTATTGTCCCCCATGTGGGCTCCCCAGCCCATGAAAGAGGCATTGGTCGTAAGGATGACCGTCGGCTCGGGGCGGACAAACAGGATCCCTTCCTGCAACCAGTCTGGGGCAGTCCACCATTGGAGAGCGTCCCACATCTTCTGGGTTACAGTGATCAGCTAGTCAGTGACCATATCACTGAGTCCACTGGGCAGCCAGCTCCCACTGGAGGGGGCGCATGTGCCACTGAGCCCAACGGACCACTGAGGTGCATGCCGCCATGTAACCCAGAAGGTGCAGAAAGTCCCTGGCAGGGCGCAAGTGCCCAACCAGAAATGATTAAGCAAAGGAGGAGAGAGCCTCCGCCCTGTCCACTGGGAGCTGAGCTCTGACTTGACAAGAGTCGAGCTCTGCCTCGTTGAAGCCTATCACCTGAGAGGGCATGCGTTCTGACTTGGCCTCGTTGATCAGGAGGCCAAGTTGGGAGCAGATTTGGAGGGCCAAATCCCTGGACCTCTCCACCTCCTGAAGGGAGGAACCTGCCAACAGCCAGTCATTGAGATCAGGGTAGATTCAGACTCCTCGATGCTGAAGGTGGGCCGCCACCACTGCAGTGCATTTGGTGAAGACCCAAGGGGCTGATGACAGGCTGAATGGCATGGCTCGGAACTCGTACATGGTCCCTTTGACCCTGAAGCGGAGAAACTGCTGATGGGACGGACGGATTGGGATGTGAAATAACGTGTCCTGTAGATCCAGTGAACAGAACCACATGTTTCGCTCCAGGGATGGTATGATCTGGTTCAGAGTGACCATCCAAAAGGTGTGGGACCTGAGATATTGATTCAGGTCGTGGAAATCTAGGCTGGGGTGCCAACCCCCCATCCGCTTGGGCACCAGGAGTACCTGGAAACAAAGCCTGGGTCTGTCGGAAGATCTGACACTGGAGCTACTGCCTCCTTGCGGAGGAGCTGAGCCACGTTGTCTCGAAGAGCTTACAGGATGCATGCACAGATCCGTTCCTCCCAAGAGGCGTGGACTTGGCTGGGAGGGTACTGCTCGAATTCCAGAGGCAGTCCCTGACCGACCACTTCGAGAACCCACCTGTCCGAAGAGATAGTGGACCAGGCAGAAAGGAAGTGGCAGAGCCGACCCCCTATGGGAGGACCCAGAGCTGGCATGACAGATATGGGGTGGCGAGCCCAACCCGTCACTGAGCAGGCTTAGAGGAGGAGGCAGCGGCTCCGGGACCTGTGCCTCGGCATCCTTTATGGGGCTGTTGAGGACCCTGCTTGGGCCGCGAGCGCCAAGCTTGAGCCTGCTGTTGCTGCTGACCTCCTTGATAGGAGGGCTGCCTGACTGCAGGGAAAGAATGCCGAAATAGCTTCTTCTTTCTCTTCTGCTGGTTCTTGCCCGAAGAACCCTTAGCAGAAGTGGCATCCAAGGTGGCACTGGACTGCTCTATGCGCTGAAGATGACCAGCCACTCCTGGACCGAACAAGTCAGTGCCCAGGAAGGGCACGTTAGCAAGCTTATGCTGAGTATCCGCCGGGAAGGAGGAAAGCCTCAGCCAAGCCATGCAACGAGAGGCCACCGTGGCTGCTAGCGAGCGGGCACAAGGCTCTCCTATATTCAAGGCCACCTGGAGCTACTGTTTTGCAACAGCACAGCCTTGGTCACAGACCTGCTCGACAGTGGTCTGCATGTCCAGTGGAAGATGAGGGAGGACCTCGTCCAATGACCCCAGAAGGGCATGGGAGAAATGTGCCATAACAACAGCCGAGCTGGCCTGACGAAGGCCCAGAGAAGAGGCCGCATAGACCTTGCGGGTACAGTGGTCCATATTTTTGGACTCCTTGTCCGGGGGTCTGTCAGTGTCGGACGAACTACCAGTATCCATGAACACAGAGGTGGTCACCAGGCTCTCGGCCAAAGGGAGCTCTGTGAACCCCACAAGGGACCCCATGGGCACCGTGTACTTGCGGGCCATGCGGGCAGATGTTGCTGGGCTGGAGGCAGGGCGCTGCCAAAGTTCAAGGGCCAGGCCAACAATGGCCTCGGCCACTGCAAAGGCCTCCGTCGGGGTATCCCTTCTCTTGAGAATGTCAGTGAGAGGGTACTCCACCTTTTTCTGGATAGGCGCCAGGGGCATTCCGGTGGAATCAGAGATGAGGCAGAGAATGCCCTGGAAAGAGGAAGGGCCTTCCTCCATCCCTGCGTGCACCAACCGACGACTCATCATCCCCAGGATGTGAGTGCAAGCCGGTGAAGTCCGAGTCTGAAGAGTCGTGACAGAGCGGTCTACCGCCTAAGTCACCTTCGATCTGCCGTGGGTGATCCGGGGTGACTGTTATCGACAGGCGTCGGGGAAGCCCGGTGTCCTGTTGGTCCTCTTTCGAGGGTGCCCCTCCCTCAGGCAGCGGTTCCACCTGAGTAGGTGGAGAGACCAGGTTAGGCCTAACCGGGAGACGGGCCGGCCCCACAGGAGGAGGAACAGAGGGCTTCGGTTCCAGAGGGGTCGGTTTTGGCCTAGGAGACAAAAGCCAAGTAATGGCTGGGATAGGTGGCGGAGCCGGCTTTTGCCCAGTCAGAATAAGCTGCTGCCACATGAGGTCTTCATAGCGCTGGAGTTTCCATCGGAGCCTCTCTTCGTCTGAGGAGGATGAGGACCTGTGGCGTTGCCTCTTCTTTAAGAGCTTATGGCTCTTCCTCGGTCGATCATCCGAGGGGGTTCTGGACCGAGACCGAGAACGGGGAGGCCAATTCAGTCGATCGAGAGACACCGGAATTGGTGAGACCCGGGGGTCCGGGACCGGTTCCTTGATGGGGACACCAGCAGGCTGGGTCTCTTCATCCAGAAATTCCAGGACTGGAGTCCTTTCCAATGAGTCATTGGGCTCAGCTGGCGACAAGGGGTCAATGATAATTTTAACCTCTTCAGCCACTTCCTTGGTCCCTTGGCCAGATGGAAGGTCCGAAAAGCCAGTGGCCGAGGATGCAATCTCGACCGAGGTCGAGACCGCGTGTTCTTGGGACTCCGACCTCTCCCAGCCCCAAAATCATCTCCGTTGGCACAAAGACACCGGGTCCTTCTCCCTCTTGCGAAAGCGGGAGGAGTTCGAGCCCAAGGGCACCTCACCCTGAGTGGGGAGAGACTGGCACATCTCCCTGAAGGAACCCGTAAAGGTGGAGCCAAGGTTAAGCGGAACGAAGAAGCTTCGATTGGCTGAAGCGTGAGATGCTTCCTCCTCGAAGGCCTTCATCTGTTCCAGCTGTTCGGCGGAGGTTGCGGCTGCAGAAACCGCCCACCTAGCCTTCTTCAATGTCACTGGTGGGTTTCTTTTCTCCGGTCTCCCCAGCTTCAGGCATGCCATGTGGTCGTCCAGGATGTTGGGGTGGAAAGGCAGGCAAAAACTGCACGACGAGGTGTCATGGCAGACACCTAGGCAGTGAATGCACATGAGGGGAGGATCGGTATGCAACATCTTTTGGCCACAAGGACACTGGCGAAATCTAGGGGATAATTTTTCCTCCATAGTGGAGACAGAGAAAGCGTGATCACTAACTCTAATATAATTTTCGGTACAACTGACAATTTGAAATCCAGAGCCTATGATATGCTGAGAGCACGAGGGAACCTGCATCTTCCAGCGGAAAGGAAGATCTGGCGTCATGGGGTGCAGCCGAGGTATATACCACCCGGGTGGGTGGGAGGAACCAGCTTGAAGACTTCTGGCAAGATTTAAAGTGGAAGGGGATATGCCAAGAAGTGTGGATGAACAACATATCCACGCTCCTAGAATAATTATCGTAGACTCCAGAACCTGTGTAAGCAGGAGTCTAAACTTCTCAAAGTCTCCTTTTTCAAGAACCAGCAGGCCCATAACCTGGGTGACTCTCGGTTCTGGATCTCGGTTAACTCCCTTGCTAAACCTGGCCCTAAGCAGAGCAGCATCAACCTGCTCACGGATGCTGGACTCCCAACTGTGCCATCAAAAGTTGCTGAAGCCTTGAACCACAAGTTTTCTAATCTAGAAGCTTATCTTGCTAAACTCCGGCCCAAGGTTGCTTCCCTTGTCCCTGGGAGTGAGGGAGCCGAGGTGACTGGCAGTCCCCCCCTTCCACTTTAAAGCTAATTCCCTAATGGAGATCCAACGTCTCCTCAGGGCCCTCCCAACTCTGGGAGTGACAGACTCTGCCCCTGATTCCTAAAATTGTCCACTGACCTTACTGCTAAACCCCTTGATGTTTTTTTTTAACCTGTCCCTTTCAATGACATCCATCCCCCAGTTGTGGAAACAGGCCAGAGTAGTTCCCCTATTTAAGTCAGGTAACCCTAAACTCATGGATAATTACAGGCCAGCACCTACTCTTTCACATCTGAGCAAGATCCTTGAAAAAAATTGTCTTTTTGCAAATTTCTGACCACATCTCGAAATACAGTTTGCTATCTCCTTTTGCAAGGGCTTCAGTACTACCACTGTGCTGGCTTGCTTCACAGACCACTTCCTAAGAAGAGCAGATGAAGGTAAGTTCACTGGGACAATCTTAATCAATCTCTCTAAAGCTGTGTTTACATGGCAGCATTTGCACCACAGCAACCTGAGCACTCTGGGTGCTGTGGTGCAAATGCCGTGGTGTGGACACTTACTGAATCACTGTAAGCTGCTCCCTGCAAGACTTGGCAGTCCCAGAAAGTCTGGGGACGCATTTGGGAGCGAGTGGTTTAAGCGGCCACGTGGACAGGCTGCACCGATCGCTCGACTTGCAGGCACTTCAATCAGCTGACTGTGCTGACTCACTTCCAGTGCATCTGAGGGCCGGTAGCTGAGGGGGGCTATGTAAGCGTTCAATAGCGTCTTTTAGGTCAGGGCAGCTCTGCAATGCTCCAAAGAAGGAGCGAGGTCAGCTGTGTAAACATGGCTTAAGGCTTTCGACCTAGTAGATCAGGATACTCTCCTTCGCAAACTCATGTCTTTTGGCTTTTCAATGGGTACCATGGATTGGTTTAGAAATTACCTCTCTAAAAGATCTCAAAGGGTTTGCATGTGAGGGGGGAATCATATCCAGCCCTCTAGAGTTGCACTGTGGAGTTCTGCAGGGTCCACACTAGGACCCATCCTTTTCTCCCTTTTTCTCAACCACTTACTTAAAGAAAGTTCAGGCTGCCATAAAAAATTATGTATTCAGACAATCTTATTATATTCAGGAGTAACAGAAGCCCACTTAACTTATCATACTCCCTCTCCAAGGATTTCGAATCCATTCACAACTGGTTCACAAACATCAAACAGACTACTTGTCAATGCTAACAAAAGAAAAAAAAGATCATGCTATTTGTGTCCAAGCCTAGGCTCACTAAATGTTCCGCTGGGCAAACCTACTCTCTCTCTGCATTTTGGCTCCAGATGGATCACCCTTTGAACATGTGACCACTTTCAAATACTTGGGGAGTCACCCTTCACCCCTCCCTTACTTTTGATTACATCATATGGAGGGATAGCTGTGAAATGTGTTAACCAACAGCTGGGTGTCTGCTACCGTCTGAGGCATCTAATGACCCCTGACATGTATCTGGCTATTGGGCGGGGTACACTCCTAGACCTCCTGGATTACTGCTCTCCCATCATCTCTCAAACCTGGTCTCATCACCTCTCGTGTCTCAATACTGTATTTAACAACATCTGCAGATTTGTCATGCTAACCACCACCACTGCTCCCTTTATTTGAAGCTCAGGGGGCTCTCCCCCCAGCTCCGTCGGGACTTCCTTATGGGCACTCTTATTTATAAATCCCTACATGACTGTGTTTGTTACCCCTTAACCAGATTTCTCAACAACAAAAATGGCACATAGGAATCTAGGTCCTCCTCTCAATGCCTCCTTAAATATCCCTGGACTACTACTGATATGGGGCAGACAGCCTTCTCTGTTGCTGCCCCCCAGCTCTGGAACAGCCTACCAGCCTTGTTTCACTCATTAGACACCCTTCAGTTTTTCAAAGTACACTTGAAAAATGCCCTTGTATCTGCCTTGGCCTGCAAGTGCATTCCTGATCTTAGCCAGGGTGGATTTGTTTTGTCAACCTCTTACCTCACTAGACCGACGGGTGCTATTCCTCTTGCCACTTGCTTGACTTTACTCCTCAGCTGTTGGCTGGGTTGTATTCCCCATGTCCACTCATGCAGTTTTTTTGCACTGACTTATATGTGTTACTACTTGATTTTGCTGTCCACAGTTTAAACTGTATCCTACCTGTGTAATGTACTGTTGAACCTTGTGTGTTGCACTCTCATGTATTTTTCTCTTTCCCTGAACTGTATGTGCCACCTATATTGCCCGGGTCGTACCCGAAAATGGTCCTTGTGATCAGTGTACCTACCCAGTTAACAAACAAACAAATACAAACATATCTGCCCTCTTTGTCAGCGGCCTGATGGATATCACTTGTCAACCTGTTCAAAAGCTGTCAACGTACTATGATTCTCCCTGAAGCCATGTTGGTGTTGGGACGGCAGAGTATATGGATGTAAATACATTATTACCTGACTGAAGACCACTTGTGTAACAATCTTTGATAAAGTGCAAAGCACTGCTATAGGTCTATAGCCATCTCCTGTTTACAAACAGATGATACAGTTGCTGAGTTCCAAAGTGATAAATAAATATGTTACGGGTCTTACGAGTAAGTCAAATGATAATACATATTTTTACTCTCTATTTATCCCTCCTTCACACTGCTGCTGCCCCCACGCACACTTACTCTGGCAACCTCCCACCTATGCCTGCTGTTACTTGCCCTACTCCCTCTTCTAATCGGACTTCCCCAGCCATTACACCAGGTCTCACTACAGTAGCACAGTTCTCACTTAAGCACATCTCCCAGGGAACACCTCAACAGAGAAATTCTCCTCCCATAGCACTTTCCCACTAAGGCAATAATGGAAAACTAGGAACAAACGAAAAACTCTTAGGGACAGGCCTACTCTGTGTGTCCTTACCATGCCCCGGGCCCATTCGTAAACCACTTCCACCAGCCCAAACTTAAACTTCTCCACAAAGTCTTCCACAGACTCTCGCATTCCGCATTCTCGCTGAAGAATGGCGATCCTCTCTGCCACGCCACGGATTCGTTCAATGCCCTGAGGAGATGAAGAGAGAGAGAGAGAGAGAGAAAGGCTTTTGTAATTCAACATCTGAATATGGAGGGGTTGGATTAGCACATGGGGGGAGTGGGGATAAAACTCATAGCATGAACATTAGCATATTAAACTTATGCATATGTAACACAAGAAAATGCATATGCATGTACCACACGGCTGGGCAGGGCCCGCTATGAAACCTGCTTATTATTTATTTTTTTTACAAGCTTGCTAAAGAAAATCTTATTTACCAGTTTTTCCTCTGTTACTCACTGCCGAGTTGTGGAGCTGGTCTGTTTCTACCATGCCACCACACGGCTGATATTAGCCACCAATGTGCCCAACATTAAAATGGAGTTGCACTTAAATAAATGTGACACGTGTTTGACGTATGCATTAGGAAAACAAGTAGAGGGGTATGTTTGTCAAAAATGTGTACACATTGCAGACCTCACAAGGGAGATAAACACACTAAATACTAGACTAAAACCAGGCAGAAAATAAAAACACTAGAAAATTACATTGATTCAATGGCAAGCGAAACAAATCCAGAGGAGAGCAAAACTGAGGACCACATAGAAGAATGGGCTACAGTCTGTAAACACAGAGGGAAACGCAGAGGAAAGCAAATTTATAACAGTGTCCCCATCCAAACTTAGAATAAATTTAGGGTGCTCGACCAAGGAGAAAAACAAGATTCCAGAGGAAGTTCTTTGAACTTTCAAAATCAAAGCAGGAAGTTAGATACATCAAGTACAGAAATCAGTATAGATACAGCTGTCTGTTTTGTAACCCCCTTCCCAGTATTGATGTAGAACATTTGTAAATGAACTCCACTGTGCTCAAAGGTATTTTCGTCAACAATCAAACAATGGGATATAAAAATAAGCCCGACAGATAAAAGAAAACTGGAAGGAGACTGCCGGTCGGATCTACAACAAGTACGAACAAAGGATAGCACCAAAGAAATCATAGTATTAGGAGACGCTACCATAATAGGGATAGATGGAATGCTTTGTAGAGATGATAAAACACTATGGTTAGCAAGTTTCCAGGAAAAAAAATACATGAATTAGGTTAGGTTATTAGACGAGTGCCTCGGTAAATCGAAAGCACCTGTGGTAGTACTACAAGCAGAGGTAAACGATGTGAATACTAAGGACCCAAAGAAAATCTTCAAGAACTACTCGGATTTAATACGCAAGCTAAACTCAAATACTAAAGATATTATCATTTCAGGTATTCTGCCCACTTACGGAAGACATCACTACAAAAATACTGACATTCCCCTATTAAACTCTTGGTTAAGACAATTATGTCTGGAAGAAGGGTTTGGATTTGTAGATACTAGTAGTATCTTTAAAAATGATTTATTGTACAAAAATGATGGGCTGCAACTAAATAAAATGGGCGCAAGAATATTAGCTAAGGCCTTTAAAAAAAATAATTGAAAACCATTTAAACTGGGTACAGAGGGGGAGGGAAATAATCACAGAAAATAAACCATGAAACAGCTATCAATCATAAAGCACAGCAGAAAAAAATCACAGTTGTGTGTTTTCTAACAAATGTTAGAAATCTAGACAAAAAAATAAAAAAAAATTAAATACTTATTACAAGAAAAACATATCCAAATAGCCATTTTTACAGAAACCTGGTGGGAGGTGAGGGACACATGGGATAAAAATATTATAGGGTTTAAACTATATAATACGCCTAGGAAGTACAGGAGAGGAGGGGGAGTGGCAGTCTATATTCATGGATCACTACAAAGTATGGAAGTATTAAGGAAACTTAAAAATAGAACACCTAGGTATCAAAATAATTCCCCCTAATATCCCAAAAATCATGCTGACAGTCCTACACTGTCCCCCCTCAACCAGCAGAAAAGATGACTTAGAAATTCTAAACTAGCTAGACCATTTAAATCCAGTGGACAATATGATCCTAGCAGGAGATTTCAACTTACTGGGCATAGACTGGGAAAAGCAAACTGCTAAATATAACATTGATACAGACTACCTTGAAAAATTAAGTCAATTAGGATTAGAACAGAAAGTAAAGGATTAAACAAGGGGAGAGAATATGTTAGATATTGTTCTAACCAAAATGGGAATATTCTGTATCAGATGTCCATGAGAAAAAAACACTAGCAGACAGTGATCACCAAACAGTACATTTTAAATTAAGGGAACCATCTACAAAACAGACTGGGGAGACACAAATTCCCAATTTCAGAAAAGCCAATTTCTCAGCTATGATAAGACACAGTCTACAGAAATGGGACTGGAAATTACAGTTCACAAACATTCAGTTGACAAAATGTGGTGAAATATTACTGACCAAAATCAAGATGGTAACAGAAGACAATACACCATATACAGCTAATAATTCCAGAAAAGGAAACCACTCTAAATGGCTAAATCTGAAACTTAAAAATAATTAACGCTCAAAAACAGAATGTCTAAACTTATGAGACAGAAAAAGATCAGCCTACCTGAAAAACAGGCAAGAAAAGTAAAGAAATTAATAAAAAAAAGCAAAATCAAGTCTTTGAGAAGAATTTGGCATTAAACACAAAGGATAATTATAAAATGTATTTCTCATACATTAACAATAAAAGAGGAAATAGAGTATAGGTCCCTTTAAGGATATAAATGGGGCAATAGTAAATTAAACTGATATGGCCAATGTACAAAATAATTACTTTGGAACAGTGTTTAATCCCAAAGAAAATCGTCCAGTCATCCAAGATCAGAATGTTTCATCAAAGGAGCCTACAAAAATAGATATTGAGACATTACCATCAGATTAATTAAATTAAATAAAAACAAATCCCCAGGACCTGATGACATACATCCAAGAGTTATTATCAGAAGTGGCAGTAGAGACAGCCCAACCATTAACTTTTATATTCCAGTTAACCCTTGACAATGGAGAAGATGTCAAAAAATGGAAAGAAGCTCCCATGGTCCCGATCTTCAAAAAAGGAAAAAAAGGACCCCCCGGAGAACTATAGACCTGTGAGCCTGACATCAGTCTTAGGAAAAGTGTTGGAAGGAGTAATTAAAGACACAATCCTCTCCCACCTAGAACACCATAACCAATCAGATTCACAACAACATGGGTTTACAAAAGCTAGATCATGCCAGACAAATCTTCTCCACTTCTATGAGAGAGTGAGTAGAGCACTGGACCTGGGAAATTCATTGGATGTGGTTCAGTTGGACTTCTCCAAGGCATTTGGTAAACTTCCACATTGGGAGTTAATAGCTTCATTAGTCACAATAAAAATACACAACAATATTATAAACTGGATTTCATCGTGACTGGAAAACAGAAGATGACAATAAATGGGGTCCTATCCGACTGGTTAACAGTGATGAATGGGGTCCCTCAGGGATCCGTGTTGGGACCCTGTTTTTAACATATATATATATATAAAAATATATATATATATATATATATATATATATATAGATAGATATATATATACACACACACACACACACACACACACACACACATACATACATACACACACACACACACACACACACACACACACACACTTTACAATTTAATACAGATAACATATGAATAACAATTTGCTGATGACTGTCGAGTGGGGGCAGTTGTAAATACAGTACAGGATCAATTAAATATTCAGGATGCTTTGAACTACATTGAGGGGAGGACTAACATACACAAATTAAAATTACATGGAAATAAGTGCATAGTCATGCATATGGGAAATAAAAATCTGGAGACAAAATATACCATCAAAATGAAGTACTCAAAGCATCATTAGAAAAAAGAAACTTGGGAATAGTAGTCAACAATGACCGAACATTTAGCTCTCAGTGCGACCATATTGTAAAAAGAGCAAATGCAACACTAAATTGCATACCAAGACATACTGCCAGCAGAAGGAGGGAGGTCTTGATGTCCCTGTATGGATTGCTGGTGAGAACACAGCTGGAGTACTGCTCACAGGTCTGGGCACCACACAAAAAGGGGATGTGGCGAAATTGGAGAGGGTCCAGAGAAGAGCAATAAGAGCTGTTCAGCGACTGGGAGGTATGACTTATGAAGATAGGATGTGTGATTTAAAATTGTACTCGCTAGCATACAGGAGATGGAGGGGGGACATGATCTTGGTATACACAGCTTTTCAGGATAACAATATATATTTTTTTTCATTTTCTCTTTTTGGCGCCTCCCACCGCTGGGCTTCTGCACGGTCCAGACCCTCGCTACGGCTTCCCACAGCTAGACCTCCCAGTACCCCAGCTTGCCCCTCAGGACGGGGTCATGGCACCCGGCCCCTCTGAAGAGGCTGCGAATGACAGGATAAGGCAGGAGTCAGCTTGGGAGCTGACAGCAGCGGGGGGGGGGGCATCATCAAGGTGGTGGGTAGGCTGGCTTTTTCCCCCCATAGGCAGGGGTGGGAACATGCAATTATACCAGTGTCCACCCCCCTCCACGAAGCCTTACTGGGGGCTGGTCACTCACGGTACCTCCGGCATCCGATAGGGGTCCCATGAGTGCCAGTCACACACCGCACCCTCCCCCCGGAGAAGGAGAGCAGTCCGTGGGACACTAGATACTTCTCCCCCAGCCAGTCCTCCAATGACCCAGGTTAATTCCCGAACCCAGGTTGCCAGCATCGCAAGCAGAAATTCAACTACTGCACCAACAGGCCAGCCAGTGGATAACACTCTGTTAATAAATCTACGTCTGGAACTTAAATAGAAAATATATAACACAAAGATGCATGAATTACAACTAAATCAAAATAAATGGAAACTACAAAAACAGAAATATTGGTTTAGTCAAAGGGCGGTCCCTTCTTGGAATTCCCTGCCAAAGGAGGTGGTGGAAAGTCCCACCATGGAAATGTTCAAAGAGAGGTTAGATATCAGCGGAAACAAAATTAGGGGTATATACATGTATTAGTTAGTAATATTTCAAAGTGTGAGCAAGCAATAATGGACGAAAGTTTAATAAAAAGCTTTGTTTTCACTATGAGACAATGACACCATAGTAATCAAATAATCTGTATTCTTCTAATGGACGTGGTCACACCATGATGATGACACTGCACGGGACAAGGGAAAGTCATGACAGCATGCAGAGACCAAGTGTTAAGTGACGTGTTGGTGCAGTGATAGAGTTACGGCCTGCGATGCCAGCGACCCGGGAGCCTAAGTTGCTGGAGAGCCAGCCAATGAGGATGGTTGAGCATCCCACAGATGTTCGCCTCCTGAGGGGAGGAAAGCGCTCCTGGTCTCCACCACAATACTGCCCCCTGGGTGACAACAGGTGGCAGTGCAGGCTGGAACCAGTAACTGGAAGGGGAACGTCGTTGCTTTGTCATCTAGATGTCAGACGCACCACCTCCATGATGTCTGGGGCAGGGCAGAAAAAGCAAAAATTCCCTTGACCAAGCAAGATGCCATCCCCTTCCTGCTGCAGGTCCTGCACCGCTGACTGAGGCTCTCACTCCCCCAATGACATTTTGACTCTGTTGGGGTTGGGGGGTATGGGGTAGCAACTGGGAAGCCTTACCCATGGGGGGGGTCACCCACAGGGAACAAGTAGTGAGGCAAGTCCCGGGGCTAGCGGGTGATGAGGTTTAGGCAGGGCAGAGGTCAGAAGGGGGCCAGTCAGGAGCACAAGAGAGAAACTACTCTAAATGAACAAACACACACAAAAAAGAAGGTGACCTATGGACCCTCGAGCATGCCATCAAAGGACCCCATAGCCCATGCCCAACATGCTGCTCCCTCCTCCTCCTCCAGGTTGTGAGAAGGCCACCGCTAGGGAAAAGGTGGCTGAAATCAGATGGGAGCAGCAGTGGATCCAGGCGGGGAGCCTCACATGCAGCTGGAGGTGGCCCGGCGAGGAGACAAGTGGGCCCTAGAATGAGAGGCTGGGGTCTGAATTGGGTTTCAGTGATGAAAGCAAGGGGAAGAGTCTGGTGGATTTGGGGGGGGGGGTAAGCACCCAATGCCCGAAGGACTGGGGTGCCTAAGGGCATGGAAACATGAGTGGAAACACATTAGCTAATAACAAAAAGTGACCTCTGTGAAGCTGAAAAAGATGCAATTTTTCTGCTGTGTGGCTCACTACTTCAAGTTTTTTCTTTTATTTATTTATTTGGGCAATAACCACTGAGACAAGCTCGTTTACAATGGTGTCCCAAAGTAGGACACAAAGCAACAAGTTAAGAGTAGGACTCTATGGTGCAGTGGGTTGGCTTGGTTTTGTCCTCAGGAAGACTAGGGTTATCAGCTGCATAAGCAGTTCCCATCCCGGGCGCGCATTGAGAGTAAAGTACTTGGCTCCCAGGGGTGGGGTGGGCATATTAATAGTGCACCACAGAGAAAACGCTCACTGCCTCCCCAAAGCTGGATGAGAAGGAACAGTTGTAATTTACCTCAATAATACTAGGGGTGTAAAAACGAGCAGAAGCCTTGGTAAGGTTAAATGCACCCCCCCCACCCAAAAGTCTGTCGTACTATTTGAGGACCCAGCTCATGTATGAAGTCCAGTTTTCACTAGCTGCTATCCTTGTCTGAATGAAAGTGTGTTGCACACATGCATTTACACTTCTGACCACACACACACACACACACACACACCTTAAAATTTATGTGGTGTACATGCTTTTATAAATACACACACCCAACAGGGTTACACACACACACACACACACACACACACACACACACACACACTAACCACCCACACAAGCAAAGCAACCACACAAGACCATGCACCCATGTGCAAAGAACATGTACACAAACACAACTACCTATGCATGACCGCACGAGCACACACATATACACACACACACACACACGTACCCGAAAGTGTGCGCATATATATACACACACACATACATACAATCACACTGCTCCTCACCTTCTGCAAGACGTCATTAATCTCAGGCTCTGCCTTCGTCTTCTGCTGGAACACCATGCAGGACAGCAGGGCTACAATCTCCTCAGGCCGCAGTTCCGTTAGCACATTCTCAAACACCATCTCTGTGACAAGTAGCTCATGGTTGCTGATCTCGCAGGCCACACGCCCTTTAAGTTGGACCGCGTAGCTCTCATCAATGTACTTCAGTGCCTTCAGCACCTGGTGAAGAAAGAGGAAAGGTCAATGACTGAACCTCCAAGGGCAGAGAAAACAAATACAGAGCATTCAGAAAGAACAGGTAACTCACCTGTAACAGTAGTTCTAGGAGTGGTATATGTTGTTCATCCACACTGTTTGGCATTGTCCCCTTCCACTGTAAAACTGCTGGAAGTCTTCAAGCTGGCTCCTCCCACCCACTCAGGTGGTATATACCTCGGCTCTGCCCCATGACGCCAGATCTTAGCCCGCTGGAAGCAAGGTTGTGTGCGTCCGCAGCCGGGGAGGTCGGGTGGGTCTGTGTGGATGAACAACATATACCACTCCTAGAACTACTGTTACAGGTGAGTAACCTGTTCTTCTAGGAGCATGGATATGTTGTTCATCAACACTTTTTGGCAGACTCCAAGCAGTTCTCCAGGAGGAGGGAGGCAAGGCACACACCCCCTACTTAGAAAACAGAGATTGGTGAACTGAAGCCCCCAAACCAGCATCCTGGCGTGATTTAAGGTCGATGTGGTAGTGGGTGATAAAGCTGTTTGCTGACTTCCAGGTAGCAGCCCGGCAGATTTCCTGGATAGGGATGTCCCTGGAAGCAGTCACCTATGCAGCAGTATGGCAGGTAGAATGAGCTCTTATCCCTTTGGGAGGCTCCTTGCCCACCAACTGACAGCACAGACCTATGCACAATGTAATCCATCTTGCAATAGTCTGCTTCACTGCAGGTCTGCCAGAAGTGGCTTCAGCGTAGGTGACAAACAGCTGGCGGACCTCTTCATGAATTTCCGCTGTCCTCTCCTTATAATAGGAGAGAGCATGTCTCAGGTATAAAGTATGGAGCCTGTACTCGGTGTCCGAGGTGTAATTAGGGTAGTATACTGGCAGAGTCAACACCTGGTTAAGGTGAAACTCTGACACCACTTTCGGAAGGAATTTCGGGTGGAGGCGCAGGACAACTTTGTCCCTGTGAAAAACCAGATAAGGGGAGTCCATCGAGAGTGCCTGAGGCGCCCCTGCCCTTCTGGCTGACGTGATGGCCACCAGGAAGGTCGTCTTCCACGACAAGTGTGACAGCTCACACTTGTGGACTGGTTCGAATGGCTTGCCCATGAGCTTTGCCAAAACCAGCAGCAGATCCCACGGAGGGGATATGTGATCTAGGACTTTGAAAAAGCACCCGACCACTGTCTCTTGTGCCAATGTCGGCTGACCGGCCCGTGCCCGGTAAGCAGAAATGGCTGCCAGGTGCACCCGAAGGGTCGAAGACCATAGACTCCCTTTGGAGAGAGACCAAAGTTAGTCAAGAATGATAACCACAGAACAGCATAAGGGGTCCAGGCCCTTACCCTGACACCAAATGGAAAACCTTTTCCATTTGAAGGCATAACATTTCTTGGTCAATTCCTTTCTAGCTGCTTCTACCACAGTGCAGACATCTTTGGAAAGACCCAAAGCCTGGAACTCTAGCCGCTCAGGTACCAGGCTGTGAGGTGCAGGGATTGAAGGTCCAGATGGAAAACCTTCCTCTGGTTGAGAGATATCAGGTCTGGGTGTGTGTAAAGCCGCTCCAGGGGCCTGAAGCTGAGGCTGAGGAGATCTGGGTACCACCACGGACATGGCCTGTCTTGGGCTACCAGGATCACCTTCGCCTTGTCCCTCCTCACCTTGAGTAACACCTTGTGGATCAAGAGAAATGGAGGGAAGGTGTAGAGGAGGCCTGGAGTCCATGGCCTCGAGAAGGCATCCCCTGCAGTAAGCCCTGTTGAGGGGGCCGGGCATGATACAGTCTCAGATTGGTGTTTTCCCTGGAGGCAAAAAGGTCCACCACCGGCTTGCCCCAATGGGAGAACAGGCTGCAAGCTACCTCTGGATGGAGAGACCACTCATGGGATGTCTGGCCTATGTGGCTGAGAGCATCTGCCAGCTGGTTCAAGGCTCCTACCACATGGATGGCTAGGAGATCCACCTCTAACCGGTCTATGAAGGTCCATATGCGAAGCGCCTCCTTGCACAGAAGATGGGAGTGCGTGCTGCCTTGTTTGTTGAGGTAATACATGGTCGTGCTATTGTCCGTCTGGACTTGAACCACTTGACCCTGGAGCTGAGGAGCAAAAAGCTGACAATGCCAGTCTGACTGCTCTGAGCTCCAACAGGTTGATGTGGCATAGGGACTCCTCGGGGGCCCAGAACCCGTGGACCCTGTTGTCCCCCATGTGGGCTCTCCAGCCCATGAGAGAGACATCAGTTGTAAGGACGACTGTTGGCTTGGGGCGGACAAATGGAATCCCTTCCTGTAACCGGTCTGGGGCGGTCCACCATTGGAGAGCGTCCCACATCGTCTGGGTTACAGTGATCAGCTGGCTGAAATGACCATATCGCTGAGTCCACTGAGCGGCCAGCTCCCACTGGAGGGGGCGCAGGTGCAACCGGGCCCAATGGACCACAGAAGTGCACACCGCCATGTAACCCAGAAGGCGCAGAAAGTCCTGGGCAGGGCATAGGTGCCCAACCAGAAATGATTGGGCAAAGGAGGAGAGAACCACCGCGCTGTCAGCCGGGAGCCAAACACTGGCTTGACAAGAGTCAAGCTCTGCCCCAATGAAGCCCATCACCTGGGAAGGCACGAGTTCCGACTTGGCCTCGTTGATCAGGAGACCGAGTTGGGAGCAAGTCTGGAGGGCCAGATCCCTGGACCTCTCCACCTCCTGTTGGGTGGAACCTGCCAGAAGCCAATCGTCGAGGTAAGGGTAGATTCTGACTCCTTGACGCCGAAGATGGGCCTCCACCACTGCAATGCATTTGGTGAAGACCCGTGGGGCCGATGACAGGCCGAACAGCATGGCTCGGAACTCAACCCTGAAGCGGAGGAACCGCTGATGGGACAGACAGATTGGGACATGAAAGAACGTGTCCTGCAGATCTAGTGAACAAAACCACGTTTCGCTCTGAGGATGATATGATCTGGGACAGAGTGACTATCCGAAAGGTGCGGGACCTGAGATACTGATTCAGGTCGTGGAGATCTCAGATGGGGTGCCAACCCCCCCGTCCGCTTGGGCACCAGGAAGTACCTGGAGACAAAGCCTGGGTCTGCTGGAGGATCTGCCACAGGGGCTACTGCTTCCTTGCAGAGGAGCTGAGCTATGTCATCTCGAAGAGCTGACTGGGTGCATGCCGAAATCCATTCCTCCCGAGGGGCTTGGCTTGGCCGGGAGGGTACTGTTTGAACTCTAAAGGCAGTCCCCGACTGACCCCTTCGAGAACCCACCTGTGATAGTGGACCAGGCAGAAAGGAAGTGGCGGAGTCAATCCCCCAAGAGAGGGCTCAGAGCTGGCGTGACGGAGATAGGGGTGGCACCCCCATCCCGTCACTGGGCAGGCTTAGAGGAGGAGGAGGCTCCAGGATCTGTGCCTTGGCCTCCATTGCTGGCCTGTTGGGTTCCAGGCTTGGGCCGAGGGCGCCAAGCTCGAGCCTGCTGCTGATGTGGATGCTGCTGTCCTCCTTAATAGGAGGGCTGCCAGAATGCAGGGGAAGAGTGCTGAAAAGGCTTCTTTTTCTGCTGGTTCTTGCCCGAAGAACCCTTGGCAGAAGTGGCATCCAAGGTGGCATTGGACTGCTCTATGCGCTGTAGGTGACCGGCCACTCCTGGACCAAACAAGTCGGTCCCCAGGAAAGGCACGTCAGCAAGCTTATGCTGGGTATCCGCCGGGAAGGAGGAAAGCCTCAGCCAAGCCCTGCGGTGAGAGGTCACTGCAGCGGTCATTGAGCCATTGAGCAGGTACAAGAATCCCCAATGTCCAAGGCCATCCGGAACTGCTGTTTTGCAACAGTATGGCCTGGTCACGGATCGGTTTGACTGTGGTCTGCATGTCCATGGGGAGATGAGGGAAGGCTTGTGGGTCATGCGGGAAGACGGTGCTGGGCATGAGGCAGGGCGCTGCTGAAGTTCAAGGGCCGGGCCAACGATGGCTTCAGTCACAGGAAAGGCCTCCGTTGGGGTATCCCCTCTCTTAAGAATATCTGTGAGAGGGTACTCCACCTTTTTCTGGATGGATACCAGGGGCATTCCAGTGGAGTCGTAAATGAAACAGAAAATCCCTTGGAAGGAGGAAGGGCCTTTCTCCATCCCCGTGCCAACGGAAGATTCATCATTCCCAGGATGAGAGTGGAGCCTGGTGACATCAGAGTCCGAGGAGTCGGGATACAGCAGTCTACCGCCTAAATCACCCTCGATCCGCTGAGGCCAGTCCGGGGTTACTGCAACCAAGAGATGTCGGGGAAATCTGGTGTCCAGTCGGTCCTCTTTCGAGGGAGTCCCTCCCACAGGCTGCTTAGGCAGTGGTTCCACCCGAACGGGTGGAGAGAATGGAAAAGGCCGAACAGGGGACAGGAACCAGAGACTTCGGTTCCAGAGGGGTCGGCTTCGGCTTAAGAGGCAAGAGCCAAGTAATGGCCAGGGTAGATGGCGGAGCCGGCTTCTGCCCAGTCAAGATCAGCGGTTGCCACATAAGGTAATTGTAGCACCGGAGTTTCCGATGGAGCCTCTCCTCGTACAACCTGTGGCGTCACCTCTTCTTAGAGCGCTTATGGCTCTTCCTCGGTCGTTTGGGAGACACTGGAGGGATCAGTGAAACCAGAGGGTCTGGAACCGGGTCCTTGATGGGGACATCAATGGGCTGGGTCTCCTCATCAGGAAAAACCAGGACCGGAGTTCGTTCTAAAGAGTCGTCGGCCACGGCCGGCGACAAAGGGTCGATCAGGTCAAGGATTATCTCAACCTCGTCGGCCACTTCCTCTGTTCCCTGGCCAGATCCGAGAAGCCAGTGGCCGAGGATGTGATCTTGACAGAGGTCGAGACCGTGTGTTCTCAAGACTTGGACCTTTCTCTGTCCCAAGAACGTCTTCGCGAGATGAAGACAATGGGTCTTTTTCTCTCTTCCGAGAGTGGGAACAGTGCGAGCCTGAGGGCGCCTCACCCTGGATGGGGAGAGACTGGCACAACTCCTTAAAAGATCAAATAAAGGTGGAGCCTAGGTTGTGAGGAACAAATAAGCTTCGACTGGCCGAAGCACGAGTGGCTTCTTCCTCGAATGCCTGTATATGTTCCAGCTGCTCGGCGGAGCTCGCAGCCACGGAAACCGCCCACCTAGCCTCCTTTGACTTCACCAGAGGATTCCTTTCTTCTGGTCTCCCCAGCTTCAGGCATGTCTTGCGGTCATCCAGGAAATTGGGGTGGAAGGCCAAGCAATAACTGCAAGACGAGGTGTCATGGGCAACAACTAGGCAGTATACGCACGTGAGGTGGGGATCGGTGAGCAACATCTTTTGGTCGCCGACACCCCGACGAAATCCCAGGGAAGATTTCTCCTCCATGATCGATGCTGCAAAAGCGCAATCGCTAACTCGAACGAGTTTATGTTTCGGTAAAGCCGACAATTGGAAAGCCAGGGCCTACAAAATGTGAGAGCACAAGGAAGGCAACCTGTATCTTCCAGTGGAAAGGAAGATCTGGCGTCATGAGGTGGAGCTGAGGTATATACCACCCAGGTGGGTGGGAGGAGCCAGCTTGAAGACTTACGGCAGATTTAAAGTGGAAGGGCACAATGCCAAACAGTGTGGATGAACAACATATCCACACTCCTAGAATAAAATTTGTTCAGACATTTTGCTTATGCCACTATATGGCAGGCCCAGACTACCTCTGCTAGTTCTGTAGCTCCAGTGCTGCCTGGTACACAGTCTGCACTTCTCCTAAATGGTCATTCAGGTTCCTGCCTGCAATGCACATCCCTGAAACATTCTCCTGCAGCAGGGGTGCTCTATGGGGTAGGGGAGGGGGGATGGTGGCAGCACTAAGCTGGGCCTGTAGACGAGGAGCTGGTGGTGGGGGGAGGGCACAAAGAACATGATACACTCACCAACCCTCTGAGACTTTATTTCCACCCACCTCCCTGTCCTGTCTTGTCCACATGATAAAGGCTTGTAGGAGGAGGAACATGACAAAGCTTGCTTCCCTCCAACACAGAGGGCTTAGTGCAGTCCACCACCCCTCCCAGTAGCCGGAGAGTGCTACCTCTGCAATGCTCCCTCAGCACCACCGGTCTGGATCGGGGAGTCAGGCCCGCGACATTAACCCAAGTCCCCAGAGTGGCAGTGAAACGGGCCATGCTCAACACCACCGGTCTTGATAGGGGAATCAGGCCCGCGACATTAACCCAAGTCCCCAGAGTGGCAGTGAAACGGGCCATGCTCAGCACCACCAGTCTGGATAGGGGAGTCAGGCCCGCGACATTAACCCAAGTACCCAGAGTGGCAGTGAAACGGGCCATGCTCAGCACCACCAGTCTGGATCGGGAGTCAGGCCCGCGACATTAACCCAAGTCCCCAGAGTGGCAGTGAAACGGGCCATGCTCAGCACCACCAGTCTGGATAGGGGAGTCAGGCCCGCGACATTAACCCAAGTCCCCAGAGTGGCAGTGAAACAGGCCATGCTCAGCACCACCAGTCTGGATAGGGGAGTCAGGCCCGTGACATTAACCCAAGTCCCAGAGTGGCAGTGAACGGGCCATGCTCAGCACCACCAGTCTGGATCGGGAGTCAGGCCCGCAACATTAACCCAAGTCCCCAGAGTGGCAGTGAAACAGGCCATGCTCAGCACCACCAGTCTGGATCGGGGAGTCAGGCCCGGAACATTAACCCAAGTCCCCAGAGTGGCAGTGAAACGGGCCATGCTCAGCACCACCAGTCTGGATCGGGGAGTCAGGCCCGCAACATTAACCCAAGTCCCCAGAGTGGCAGTGAAACAGGCCATGCTCAGCACCACCAGTCTGGATAGTGGAGTCAGGCCCGCAACATTAACCCAAGTCCCCAGAGTGGCAGTGAAAGGGCCATGCTCAGCACCACCAGTCTGGATAGGGAGTCAGGCCGCAACATTAACCCAAGTCCCCAGAGTGGCAGGAAACGGGCCATGCTCAGCACCACCAGTCTGGATAGGGGAGTCAGGCCGTGACATTAACCAAGTCCCAGAGTGGCAGTGAAACAGGCCATGCTCAGCACCACCAGTCTGGATGGGGAGTCAGGCCCGTGACATTAACCCAAGTCCCCAGAGTGGCAGTGAAACAGGCCATGCTCAGCACCACCAGTCTGGATAGGGAGTCAGGCCCGCACATTAACCCAAGTCCCCAGAGTGGCAGTGAAACAGGCCATGCTCAGCACCACCAGTCTGGATAGGGGAGTCAGGCCCGCGACATTAACCCAAGTCCCCAGAGTGGCAGTGAAACGGGCCATGCTCAGCACCACCAGTCTGGATAGGGGAGTCAGGCCCGTGCTACATTAACCCAAGTCCCCAGAGTGGCAGTGAACAGGCCATGCTCAGCACCACCAGTCTGGATAGGGGAGTCAGGCTCCGACATTAACCTAAGTACCCAGAGTGGCAGTGAACGGCCATGCTCAGCACCACCAGTCTGGATAGGGGAGTCAGGCCCGCGACATTAACCCAAGTCCCCAGAATGGCAGTGAAACGGGCCATGCTCAGCACCACCAGTCTGGATAGGGGAGTCAGGCCCGCAACATTAACCCAAGTCCCCAGAGTGGCAGTGAAACGGGCCATGCTCAGCACTACCAGTCTGGATCGGGAAGTCAGGCCCGCGACATTAACCCAAGTCCTCAGAGTGGCAGTGAAACGGGCCATGCTCAGCACCACCAGTCTGGATGGGGAGTCAGGCTCGCGACATTAACCCAAGTTCCCAGAGTGGCAGTGAAACGGGCCATGCTCAGCACCACCAGTCTGGATAGGGGAGTCAGGCCCGCGACATTAACCCAAGTCCCCAGAGTGGCAGTGAAACGGGCCATGCTCAGCACCACCGGTCTGGATACGGGAGTCAGGCCCGCGACATTAACCCAAGTCCCCAGAGTGGCAGAGAAACGGGCCATGCTCTGTACCACCGGTCTGGATCGGGGAGTCAGGCCAGTGACATTAACCCAAGTCCCCAGAGTGGCAGTGAAATGGGCCATGCTCAGCACCACCAGTCTGGATAAGGGAGTCAGGCCCGCGACATTAACCCAAGTCCCCAGAGTGGCAGTGAAACGGGCCATGCTCAGCACCACCAGTCTGGACAGGGGAGTCAGGCCCATGACATTAACCCAAGTCCCCAGAGTGGCAGAGAAATGGGCCATGCTCTGTACCACCGGTCTGGATCAGGGAGTCAGGCCCGCGACATTAACCCAAGTCCCCAGAGTGGCAGTGAAATGGGCCATGTTCAGCACCACCAGTCTGGATAGGGGAGTCAGGCCCGCGACATTAACCCAAGTCCCCAGAGTGGCAGTGAAATGGGCCATGTTCAGCACCACCAGTCTGGATAGGGGAGTCAGGCACGCAACATTAACCCAAGTCCCCAGAGTGGCAGTGAAACGGGCCATGCTCAGCACCACCGGTCTGGATTGGGGAGTCAGTCCCGTGACATTAACCCAAGTCCCCAGAGTGGCAGAGAAATGGGCCATGCTCAGCACCACCAGTCTGGATAGGGGAGTCAGGCCCGCGACATTAACCCAAGTCCCCAGAGTGGCAGTGAAATGGGCCATGTTCAGCACCACCAGTCTGGATAGGGGAGTCAGGCCTGCGACATTAACCCAAGTCCCCAGAGTGTCAGTGAAATGGGCCATGCTCAGCACCACCAGTCTGGATAGGGGAGTCAGGCCCGCGACATTAACCCAAGTCCCCAGAGTGGCAGAGAAATGGGCCATGCTCTGTATCACCGGTCTGGATCGGGGACTCAGGCCCGCGACATTAACCCAAGTCCCCAGAGTGGCAGTGAAATGGGCCATGTTCAGCACCACCAGTCTGGATAGGGGAGTCAGGCCTGCGACATTAACCCAAGTCCCCAGAGTGGCAGTGAAATGGGCCATGCTCAGCACCACCAGTCTGGATAGGGGAGTCAGGCCCGCGACATTAACCCAAGTCCCCAGAGTGGCAGTGAAATGTGCCATGCTCAGCACCACAATTTTAGGCTATCATTTTGTTTGACTGTCTTTATACTTCTCTCTCTTTGGGAAGTTGGGAGCCTTCTTTAACTCCCAGCTGTTTCTGCTACCATCCAGGCATCCTAAATCTCTCAGTAGCTACCATTTCAGTGGCAAAGGCAATACAAATAAATTCACTCTGACAACTAAAACATTTATCATGATTGCCAGAGACACTCAATCTTTTTTAAAACAGTACTACTATGCCGACTTTGGTAGAAAAAAAACAAACCAAAACAGACTCATATATATTTTCTCATTTGTCGGTCACTGGAAATCTGCTGAAATAATATACTCCGAGCCCTGCATCCCCTTTTGTGTGCCCTCCCATCTGGCATTCCACTATAGTCCTTCTTTATCCCTGTGATCACTGGCCCAAGCCACAGTGGGGTTTCAATGGGTTTGTTCTGCTCCCCGAATGTGGTGGCCCTTGTGCAGAGAGGAGGTTGACAAACTGTGGACTACTTCAAGGAGGTGAGCCTGTGCTGGCAAGGATGGGATTTGAACCCACATACGCACAGCCTGTGGGAGGGGGAGATGTGGAACGATGGTGGAGCAGCATACCTCTGAAACCTCATAACAACATTCCATTACTATTTCTGGTCCTACAGCTCCTCCCTGCACATGGCAAGGCAACGGTGTGCCACTGCGGACTGAGAAGCCTCCCCAATCTCAGGCGTTAAATTTACGTGTTGCAGCCACTAGCCAACGCAGCTCACGACTAGCGAAAAAAAAAAAAGACTTCTGATCCGATACAATATCTACTAGCATGTAGCCATTGGGACAGTGCCAGTTTTGAACTCCGTGCTCCCCATTTGAGCTGCCCCAGCTGGCAGCCATGCAGTTGGAGAGAATAACCGACCCTGGAGAGGAGTGTCCTCTGGAACTCACTATCCACATATGCCTGCCAGGCTACCTTAATGGTCTAGGCTTGGGTGTGAATCCAGGTCTCTAGCATCACAAGTGTCACCGGCTGTCGCCATGCCACCTGGCTAGCCCAAATCATTTACAAAGGGGGAACCACCTGGCCATCCCAAACCATTTACAAGGTGGGAAGGAGACAGTAACTCCTTTTTTTTTAGTGCGAGATAGTCTACAAAATACATGGTCCAATATAAACATACATATAATGTACAGTGGTGTGAAAAAGTATTTGCCCCCTTCCTGATTTCCTCTATTATTGCATATTTGTCACACTGGATGTTTTCAGGTCTTTAGAGAAAATGTAATATTAGATAAAGGGAACCTGAGTGAACAAATAACACTTGTTTTTTTTTTTAATTTCACTTATTTAATGAAAAAAAGTTAACCAACACCAACTGGCACTGTGTGAAAAGTAATTGCCTTACTTAATAACTGGTTATGCCACATTTAGCTGCAATGACTGCAACCAAACACTTCCTATAATTCAATATCAGTCTTTCACATTGCTGTGGAGGAATTTTAACCCACTCTTCTCATAGAACTGCTTTAATTCAGTAACATTTGGTAGGTTTTCGAAGCATGAACTGCTCGTTTCAGGTCCTGCCACAGCATCTCTATTAGGTTTAAGTCTGGACTTTGACTAGGCCACTCCAAAACTTTAATTTTACTTCTTTTAGCCATTCTGATGTGGACTTGCTTTTGTGTTTTGGATCATTGTCTTGCTGCATGACCCAACTACGCTTCAGCTTCAGCTGACGGAAGGATGACTGGACATTCTCCTTAAATTTTCTGGTACAGAGCAGAATTCATGGTTCCTTAATTATGGCAAGTCATCCAGGTCCTTAGGCAGCAAAGCATCCCCACACCATCACACTACCACCACCATGTTTGACTGTTGGTATGGTGTTCTTACTATGGAATGCTGTGTTTGCTTTTCGCGAGACATTATGGGATCCATGTTGTCCAAAAGTTCCACTTTGGACTCATCTGTCCATAGAACATTTTCCCAAAAGGCTTGTGGATCATCCAGGTGCTTCTTGGCAAATGAGACGAGCATTTATGTTCTTCTTGGTTAGCAGTGGTTTCCGCCTTGCTACTCACATGAAGCCCATTTTGCCCAGTCTCTTTCTGATTGTGGAGTCATGAACGCTGACCTTAGCTGAGGCAAGAGAAGCCTGCAGTTCTTTGGATGTTGTTTTAGGATCCTTTGAGACTCCTTGGATGATTTTACATCATATGAAGTAATTTTGGCAGGCGCCCACTCCTGGGAAGGTTCACTACTGTTCCAAGTGTTCTCCATTTGAGATTATGCTCTCACTGTGGTTCGATGGAGTCCCAGAGCCTTAAAATTGCTTTGTAACCCTTTCCAGACTGATAGAGGGCAACAAATTTTTTCTGATCTTTTCAGGAACTTCCTTGATCATGGCATAATGTGCTTGTTGAATCTTTGTGCTGGCAACGTGACTCTGATGGTAAGGGCCAAAATAAGTGAGGTTTATATTGAGCAGGGCTGGCTGTAATCAAGCCTGGCTGTGTTCAATCAGCTGACTCTAATTATCCCTTTAAATGGGTTGATTTAACTAGGGGCAATTACTTTTCACACAGTGCCAGTTGGTGTTGGTTAACTTTTTCATTAAATAAATGAAATAAGTAAAAAAAGTGTTATTTGTTCACTCAGGTTCCCTTTATCTAATATTATATTTTGTCTAAAGACCTGAAAACATCCAGTGTGACAAATATGCAATAATAGAGAAAATCAGGAAGGGGGCAAATACTTTTTCACGCCACTGTATGTTAGAACGCTGTTAACCTTAGAAATCATAATTTCCTAAGGTTGCCTAACTATCATCGATGTAGCGTAGATATGTTGTTAACCTATCGATGCTGCGTCACATCGATGGAGATAACAAGATAGGTCCTGCGCGTATGCGGCACTTTTTTCGACGGGGAACCGCGCATGAACAGCAGCGTTGAGAGAAGGACTGAATGGCCGTGGCAGTGACTACTAAAGAAAAAGTAAGCAGCCTTTTGAGGTGGGACCATACAATATAAAAAATAATGTATGGTCCCTCTATCGTCAACCGGTCAATTTTAACCGTCTCCAGGTTGCCATGGCGACGTAAACCTCTCGAGCTTCGCTCTCGAGGTTTACATGGTCGCCCTGGCAACCTCTCGACTGTTAACTGACCGGTTAACGATAGAGGACCATACATTATCCTCTATATACACTATTCCAGTCATTGCAAAAAAACTTACATAACAAGAGGTTAAACAAATTTCCTGCAACCAAGGAAAGAATGGTGGGACACAATGAGCAGGACTTACCAGACAAAAAGGCTGCCACATACTGTTACTGAGACAAAGAGATGCTGAGCACCTTATCTCTGTGTCCCCACCCATTATATAAGTAACCCTCCCAGTCCCACCATCTGGTAGCCCTTCCTGCCACACCACCTAATAACTCTCCCTACCCCACCATCTGATAACTCTCCCCGCCCCACCATCAAGTTACGATCAGCATTGGTATCCATTGTATAGGTAGCCACGTGTCATCCTGCACACCAAATAGGTTGGGCTACTGCAGCCCCCGAGATTAAAATGGGGGCCAGGGGGTCAAAAAGGGGCTAAAAGAATATATATATATATATATATAAAAAAAAGCTGGCTGGGTGGTGTGAGTACACTGATCACACTGCCACCTGGGAAAGCGGAATCTCCCTAAAAGCCCACAAATCCTACACTGAGGCCAGCTGGAAGGACAGTCACACTGCAGAGGCAAGGCACCTGGCTTCTTGGGGGTGGGGGGTCCATGGGCACCAGGCACTCAAGCACCCTCTACTGGCCGATTATGAGATGGTGGTACAGTCGGCTGTGATGACAGTCACACACCCCTCCTCTCAGACAGAAGCAGGGTGCAGCTTAGCAGACACAGATCACTGCTGTAGAGGATCTCCATACAGGAGGGTCCATATGGGGAGACAGAACGGGTGAAAATCATTTAGAAAGTGCCTCCCTTCCCCTCCCCACACACACACACACACAATGTTTTAAAAAAGTTAAAAATGGCCTTACATTTATCCTTTGTTCATACTCCGGAAGTAGCACGAGGCTCTGGTCCGATATCAGGTACCGCAGTTGATCCAGCTCCTCCTTGACCTTCATCCGCTCCTGCAGCCTGCAATACTAAAGGGAGGAAATAGGGGGCGTCAGCATTCCCTAGTTTAAACTAGAAGTGGACTTCAATGCTGCATTGTATTGCTCCCACATAGAGTATTGATGCTGTCTGTTGATCTGCTCCTGCAGTACTTAAAGAGCCCCACCATTTGAAAAACGTGAAAACCTGTGAGATTTAGATGCAGTACAGTTTATATTTCATATATTTTCCATAACTGTTTCTCTTTTTTCTTTATTACTGAGGACACTTGTATAAAAACAGGTTACTCACCTGTAACATTAGTTCTAGGAGTGGTATATGTTGTTCATCCACACTTCTTGTCATGTCCCTTTCCTCTTTAAGGATCGCCGGAAGGTCTTCAAGCTGGCTCCTCCCACCCACCCAGGTGTTATAACTCTCGACTCCGCCTCATGATGCCAGATCTTAGCCCGCTGGAAGTCAGGTTTGTGCGCCACAGATGGGGAGGTCGGGTGGGTCAGTGTGGATGAACAACATACCCCTGTGACCAATACAAATAACATATCTATTACCTATGTTTTTGCAGTAGTGTCCATCCCTATGGCCTACTCTCTCTCTCTCTCTCTCTCTCTATCTATATGCTCTAATGAGTGCCGACTTAGTGGTATCACCCTATGCTTGCCACATTACACCTGGGGCCATACTACTCGCAACCCCCGAATCAATCTCCCCGCCACTCGCATCAACTCCTCCTCCTTCCTACCCTATTATACTAAACCTCCCCATTCCTACTTTCTCTGTCCCAAAACAGCACTTAGCACCAAAGTCCCATTTCCACAAAAAGTTGCACTGGAACCTAGTTTCTAGGTTCGTTCTCCTCCTTCTTCTCATGTCCGGAAATATACACCCAAACCCTGGACCCCTACTTCCCCAGCACCAACTCACCCCCCTGCCGGCGGGCTGCGTATTGCCACCCTTAATGTATGCAGTCTACTAAAAAAGTGGGACACTTTCCAGGGTTGGGTACAGCAACATCAGCCCAATGTTATAGCTGTGGGTGAAACCTGGCTCTCCCCTTGGACCCCTGACTCAACAAAAACACTATCTGGTTACAATGTACACCACGCAGACCGGTTGGGTAAGCGTGGGGGCGGCTGAGCTATTTACTCCAAGGACACATTACGCGGGCAGTTGCTCCATATCCCTCAGCTGACTCCAGGACCCCAGGCCCTTATGCTTAAACTCACTTTGGGGCACTCCCACATCCCCCTTCTTATCACAGCAGTGTACATTCCTCCCAGGGACCAGAAGCTGGCCTTCCACTCAGTCTTGTCCTACCTGTCCACCTTCCCGTCCAGTACGGAAAAACTTATTCTCAGGGACTTTAATATTAATTGGTTACATAAGTCCGCCAACCCCCTAGCCGATGCTGCCTCTGCCCAAGACCTTACTCAATTAGTCACTTCACCCACATGCCTTAACCAGCTTACTGGGTCATCCTCCCTGCTAGACCTTGTGTTTACCAATAGTCCCCACAAAAATCACAAACACAACTGTTCTCCCAAATGCTCTCAGTGACCACTCCCCTGTTCTCTGCTCCTGCTCCAGCAAGACTCCCAGATCTCCTCCCCAAATAACCTTGCAACGCAAACTGGCCCTTCTGAAATCCCACCTCGGATACATGGACTGGTTCTTCATAATGTACACACTCGACCCCGATAGGGCCCTGGACCTCTTCATCCTCTTTCAACTCCATATGTGACAAATATGCCCCTACTACCAAAAGAATGGTCAAAGGCAACCCGGTACATTGGATATCTGAGCACATACTGGCCCTTATGCAGACTAGAGACTTACTGTGGCACCTCTCCAATGAGACTGGCCGGCCTGCTGACAGACAAAAGTACAGAGACGCCCGGAACAAATGTACATGGGCCCTTCACAAGGCAAAAGCTGAGTATTATAAATCCTCCTTAACCGCTACCTTGGGCTCTGGATGCAAATTCTGGAACAATATCAAAGATATGTGCGGAAAAGACCCCAACCCTGTCCCTAACCAAATAATGGTCGGCAGGTGCATGACGTCTGATCCTGCCCATATAGCCGCTGCTTTCAACAATGCCTTCACAAACCTTGACCACGTTCTCCCCCCCAATTTCTTTGACCCTCCCTCGGACAGCTCCCCCTCCCCCGCTAGAGCATAGGTGGAAAGAGGGTTTCCACCTACGCTGTATTACACACAAGTCTGCTGAACCGTACCTTAAAAAGGCCCCAAGTTACTCCAGTTACAGTAGTGATACCCTAAACCTGAAACTATTGAGGCTCACTTTGCATGAGGTTCTCTATCCCCTCACCCATATACTGAACCACTCCCTATGTCAGGGTATATTTCCTACTAGGTGGAAATCAGCCTCCATCATCCCTATATTTAAAAATGGGGACCGTTCTATCATCAGTAATTACCGTCCCATCTCCATCCTTCCTCCCCTATCCAAGGCACTAGTGCGGATTGTCTCTGATCAGCTCACTGACCATTTGAACCAATGCAACCCACTCTGCAAACAACAGCATGGCTTTCGGAAAGGCCACAGTATTATCACTGCCCTCCTCCAGTTTACCACACACATCCACTCCGCCCTAGACAGGGGTCATATCACTGGCGCTGTTTTCACTGACCTCACTAAGGCGTTTGACACCGTTAACTACTCCCTCCTGCTATCTACCCTATATAAAGTACAGTTACGTAAGAACTTACTGTAACAGTAGATCTTCGAGAACAGCTCTTGCAGCAGGTTACACCATTAGGACTGAAGTCGGCAGGCACCAGGACCCCACAGAAATTTTCTAGCTAGCAGTATTAGGCAGGGGACCGCCTCCGACGTCGGTCCCGCCCCCGACATCAGGCATTGTACATAAGGAAGCGGTCCCCCAGAATCCCCAGTTCTCCCGCCAAAGACTCCCGGCCGCTGGATAACATCAGAAGAGGAGACTGAGGATCCGCCATCAAATGGCAATCAGAGATGCTGAGAACACCTGTTTCTAGGAGAAGGATTTTGGAATTAGAATCTACCTCCAGCGGGGACGGTGGGAGGGTAAGTACCTGCTGCAAGAGCTGTTCTCGAAGATCTACTGTTATGGTAAGTTCTTAAGTAACTGTACTATCTTACTTCAAGAAACAGCTCTTGCAGCAGGTTACACCATTAGGACTGATTCCCAAGCAATAATGGAAATCCCACACCATTGGGAGGAGGGAAGGTACAGATCCTTAACAGAACGTAAACCTAGGACAGAAGTCCTTGAAGGACTGCTAGACCAAAACCTGCTCTTCGCCTCGATGTCATATCCAGGCTATAATGCCTGATGAAAGTGTGCACGGAGCTCCAAGTAGCTGCAGCACAAATGGCTGAGGTGGACACATTCTTTAGGGCTGCATAGGAGGTAGCCACTCCCCTAGTGGAATGACCCTTAACCGCGCCCGGTAAGGGTTTGTTGCGCTTCTGGTAACAGAACGTAATACACTGAATAAGCCACCTGGACAGCGACTGTTTTGAAACAGGAGCTCCCATCATCCTGTGGGCAAAGGAGACAAAAAGCTGGTCCAATTTTCGGTGGTGTTTGGTACTGGTCAGGTAGTATCTGAGACACCTATGCACATCTGAAGTGTGCAACAGTGCCTCTCCTCGATTAGAGTACTTGAGGAAATACACTGGTAGATCGACGTCCTGATTAAGGGTGAGAGCTGAGACCACCTTAAGCAGAAACTTGGGATTAGTCCGTAGGGATACCCTGTCTTGGTGAAAAACCAAATAAGGTTCTTTGCACATAAGTGCATGAAGTTCAGAAATTCTTCTGGCTGAGGTAACTGCAACTAAAAATGTCTTCCAAGTAAGAAGACGTAGCTCGCAATCCGTGGCTGGTTCAAAGGGTAGATCCCATGGCGGAAACTGGATCCTTAATCGGGGGCCTAAGGTGGAGAACACCCCTCATGAAGGCTCATTCCGTGTCCAACTGAGATATAGTGCGCTGGCCTATAGGAATGTGATAGGCTGAGATGGCACAGAGGTGTACCTTAATCGAGGAGTAGGCCAAGCCTGTCTGAAAAAGGGAGAGGAGGTAGTCCAGGACCAACCTTTCTGGACAATCCATAGGTGGAAACCGCATGCTTGGACCCATGTACAAAATCTGCGCCACTTCATGGCGTAGGTAGCATGGGTAACCAGTTTCTTAACAGCAGCAAGAATGTCTGCTACCTCTTGCGAGACCCCGTATCGCATCATGGCTATGTCTCTAGGAGCCAAGCGTGCAGGTTCAGCAAACGAAGGTCCGGATGAACAAAGGAACCCACCTCCTGAGACAGTAAGTGGGAGCTGATTGGCAGAGGCACTGGAGGTTCTCGGAACAGCTGATGTAGTAGAGGGAACCAGATCTGCTTGGGCCAAAACGGCGCGATAAATACCAGCATTGCTTGCTCCTTGAAAAGTTTGAGAAGAACCCTCTGGATCAACGGAAAGGGAGGGAAGGCATAGAGGAATCTGCTCGCCCAGGAGAGGGACAAGGTGTCTCACCAGAAAACACCAGGCCCTGGATCTAGTGAGCAAAAATTGGGCAGTTTTGCGTTGGATGGGGACGTGAAAAGGTCTAACTCTGGTGTACCCCATCTGCGAAACAGATCCTCTGCAACCTCCTGAAGTAGTTCCCACAGTCAACACCTGGTTAAGGTGAAACTCTGACACCACTTTCGGAAGGAATTTCGGGTGGGGGTGCAGGACAACGTTGTCCCTATGGAAAACCAGATAAGGGGAGTCCACCGAAAGTGCCTGGAGCTCCCCTGTCCTGGCAGATGTGATAGCCACCAGCAAGGCCATCTTCCACGACAAGTGTGACAGCTCACACTTGTACACTGGTTCGAATGGCTTGCCCATGAGCTTTGCCAGTACCAGAAGATCCCACGGAGATGGAGGTTCATGCACCACAGGAGATATGGGATTCAGGTCTTTGAAAAAGCGCCCGACCACTGTCTTCTGCGCCAATGTTGGTTGACCGGCCCACGTCCAGTAAGCAGAAATGGCTGCCAGGTGCACCCTAAGGGTCGATGACCACAGACCCCCTTTGGAGAGAGACCAAACGTAGTACAGAATGTTAGCCACAGAACAGGATAAGGGGTCTAGACCCTTACCTTGACACCAAATGGAAAATCTTTTCCATTTGAAGGCGTAACATTTCCTGGTCGATTCCTTCACCACAATGTAGACATCTTCGGAAAGACCCAAAGCCTGGAACTCTAGCCGCTCAGGTACCAGGCTGTGAGGTGCAGGGATTAAAGGTCTGGATGGAAGACCTTTCCCTTGTTCAGAGATATCAGGTCCGGGTGTGTACAAAGCCGATCCGGGGGCCTGCAGCTGAGGAGATCTGGATACCAAACTGGCGCAGCCAGTCTGGGGCTACCAGAATCACCTTCGCCTAGTCCCTCCTCACCTTGAGTAACACCTTGTGGATCAAGGGAAATGGAGGGAAGGCATAGAGGCATCTCCCTGCAGCAAGCCCTGCTGAGGGGGCCGGCATGATACAGCCTCAGCTTGGTGTTTTCCCTAGAGGCAGACAGGTCCACCATCAGTTTGCCCTAAAGAAAGAACAGGCTGTAAGCTACCTCCGGATGGAGAGACCACTTGTGGGATGTCTGGCCTATGGTATTATCTGTATGGACTCGAACCACTTGACCCCGGAGTTGAGGAGAGAAAGCTGACAGTGCCAGTCTGACTGCTCTGAGCTCCAACAGGATGACGTGGCATTGGGACTCCTCGGAGGTCCAGAACCCATGAGCCCTGTTGTCCCCCATGTGGGCTCCCCAGCTCATGAGAGAGGCAACAGAAGTAAGGATGACCGTCGGCTCAGGGTGGACAAATAGGATCCCTTCCTGCAACCATTCTGGGGCGGTCCAACATTGGAGAGTGTCCCACATCTTCTGGGTTACAGTGATCAACTGGTCGAATTGACCGTGACGCTGAGTCCACTAGGCCTACAGATCACTGGGGTGCACGCCGCCATGTAACCCAGAAGACGCAGAAAGTCCCGGGCAGGGTGCAAGTGCCCAACCAGAAATGATTGGGCAAAGGAGGAAAGAACCTCTGCCCTTTCTGCTGGGAGCCGAGCTCTGGCTTGACGAGTCGAGCTCTACCCCGATGAAGCTCATCACCTGAGAGGACACAAGTTCCGACTTGGCCTCCTTGATCAGGAGGCCTAGTTGGGAGCAGGTTTGGAGGGCCAGATCCCTGGACCTCACCACCTCCTGTTGGGTGGAACCTGCAAGGAGCCAATCATCGAGGTAGGGGTTATTTCAGACACCCTCCCCCGACGCTGGAGATGGGCCGTCACCACTGCAATGCATTTGGTGAAGACCAGTGGGGCTGATGTTAGGCCGAGATCTTGATTCAGGTCATGGAGATCTAGAATGGGGTGCCAACCCCCCATCTGCTTGGGCACCAGGAAGTACCTGGAGACAAAGCCTGGGTCTGCAGATGGATCCGCCATGAGCTACTGCCTCCTTAAAGAGGAGCTGAGCTATGTCATCTCGAAGAGCCAACTGGGTGCATGCGGGAATCCGTTCTTTCAGAGGGGCACGGGCTCAGCTGGGAGGGTACTGCTCGAATTCCAGAGGTAGTCCCTGACCGACCACTCTGAGAATCCACCTGTCCGTGGTGATAGCGGACCAGGTGGAAAGGAAGTGGTGGAGCCGGCCACCCATGGGAAGACCCAGAGCTGGCGTGATGGAGATAGTGGTGGCAACCCCCACCCTGTCACTGGGCAGGCTTGGAGGAGGAGGCTCCAGGGCCTGAGCCTTGGCCTCCTTTGCAGGCCTGTTGGGGTCCAGGCTTGAGCCGAGGGCACCAAGCTTGAGCTTGCTGCTGATGCTGCTGACCTCCTTAGTAGGAGGACTGCTGAACCACAGGGGAAGAGTGCCGAAACAGGCTTCTTCTTTTTCTTCTGCTGGTTCTTGCCCGAAGAACTCTTGGCAGAAGTCTCGTCCAAGGTGTCACTGGACTGCTCAATGCACTGTAGGTGACCAACTACTCCTGGGCCGAACAAGTCAGTCCCAAGGAAAGGCACATCAGCTAACTTGTGCCGAGTATCCGCCGGGAAGGAGGAGAACCTCAGCCAAGCCCTGCGGTGAGAGGCAACTGCGGTGGCCATCGAGCGGATACAAGAATCCCCTATGTCCAGGGCCGTGTGGAGCTCAGCCCTGATCCTGGACCTGCTCAATCGTGGTCTGCATGTCCGCGGGGAGATGAGTTAGGACTTCATCCAATGACCTGAGAAGGGCATGACAGAAGTGTGCCATGATGACGGCCGAACTTGCCTGACGAAGGCCCAAGGAGGAACCACACAGACTTTCCGCGCAGAATGGTCCAGAAGCTTGGACTCTTTATCGGGGGTCGGTCACTGTTGGCAGAACTGCCAGTACGCCTGAACACAAAGATGGTCACCTGGCTCTTGGCCGAAGGGTGCTCTGTTAACCCCGCGAGGGACCTCATGGGCCCCGCGTACTTGCGGGCCATGCGGGCAGACGGTGCCGGACATGAGGTAGTGTGCTGCCACAGTTTGAGTGCTGGACCAACAATGGCCTCTGCCACAGGAAAGGCCTCCGTCGGAGTATCCCCTCTCTTGAGGATGTCAGTGAAAGGGTACTCTGCCTTTTTCTGGATGGGTTCCAGGGGCATCCCTGTGGAATCAGAGATGAGACGAAGGATTCCTGGGAAGGAGGAAGGACCTTCCTTCATCCCTGTGCCAACGGACGACTCATCATCCCCAGGATGAGAGTGAAGCCCGGTGCCATCTGAGTCCGAAAAATCTGGGTACAGCGGCCTGCCACCCAAATCACCCTTGACCCACCGAGGGCGGTCTGGGGTGACCGCGACCGACAAACGTCGGGGAAGCCCGGCATCTGGTCGGTCCTCTTTAGAAGGAGCCCTTCCCACAGGCTGCTTAGGCAGTGGTTCCACCACTATCGGTGGAGAGACCGGTAGAGGCCGAACCAGAGGACAGGCCGGCCCCGCATGTGGGGGAACCGAGGACTTTGGTTCCGATGGGGTCGGCTTCGGCCTAGGAGGCGAAGTCAAGGGACTGACCGGGCTAGGCGCGGAGCCGCTTCTGCCCGTCAAAATCAGCTGTTGCCACATAAGGTCCTTGTAGCGCCGGAGTTTCTGTTGGAGCCTCTCCTCATCCGAGGAGGACGAGGAAGACCTGTGGCGTCGCCTCTTTTTGGAGCGCTTGTGGCTCTTCCCCGGCCATTCAGCCGAGGGAGTTCTAGACCACCGCTGAGATCGGGCAGGCTGACTTGGTCGCTCGGGAGACACCGAAGGGATCGGTGAAACCAGAGGGTCCAGAACCAGGTCCTTGATGGGGACATTAGCGGGCTGGGTCTCCTCATCGGGGAACACAAGGACTGGAGTCCTCTCCAAGTAGTCATCAACCACGGCCAGCGACAGAGGGTCAATTGGATCGAGGACAATTTCGACTTCATCAGCCACCTCCTCGGTCGTCTAGCAAGAAGAAAGGTCCGTGAAGCCTGTGGCCGAGGAAGCAATCTCATCCAAGGTCGAGACCGCATGCTCCTGGGACTGAGACATCTCTCGGTCCCAAAAGCGCCTTCACCGAGACGAAAACAAACTAGGATCCTTGTCTCTCTTGCGAGAGCAGAAGGAGTGCGAGCCTGCAGGTGCCTCACTCCGGGTGGGGAGAGACTGGCACAACTCCTTGAAGGAACCTGTGAAGGTGGAGCCCACGTTGAGTGGAACGAAAAAGCTTAGACTGTCCGAAGCCTGGGCGGCTTCTTCTTCAAACGCCTTCATGCATTCCAGCTGCTCAGCGGAAACCACCCACCTAGCCTCCTTGGACTTCACTGGAGGATTCTTTTTCTCTGGTCTCCCCAGCTTTAAACATGCCAGGTGGTCTTCTAGGAAGTTGGGATGGAAGGCCAAGCAAAAAGTGCAGGACGAGGTGTCATGGGCGACCTGCAAGGCAGTAGGCGCACGCGTGAGATGGGGATCGATCTTGCGCATCTTCTGCCCACAGGACACTGGCAAAATCATGGAGAAGATTTCTCTTCCATGATCGAGGACGCAAAGCGTGATCGCTAACTCAAACGAAGTTTTAATTTCGTAAAACCAAGTTTTGAAAAGCCAGGCCTACGCAATGTGTGAGTACGAGGGAGGCAACCTGTATCTTCCAGTGGAAAGGAAGATCTGGCATCACAGGGTGAAGCCAGGTATATACCACCTGGGTGGGTGGGTGGAGGAGTCAGCTTGAAGACTTCTGGCAAGATTTAAAGGGGAAAGGGACATGTCAAACAGAGTAGATGAACAACATATCCACAATCCTAGAAATAGTTTGAATTCTACAACTGCTCCTGGTTTTCCTATGCTTCCTGACCTGTGCCTCGAGAAACTCTGACACTACCACAGGTAAAAACGTGGGATTAGTTCTTAAGGACACTCTGTCCTTATGAAAAACCAGATACGTCTCTTTGCACATAAGTGCCTGGAGCTCTGAAATCCTTCTGGCAGATGTAACTGCAACTAAAATTAACACCTTGCAAAAGAGAAAGCATAGCTCGCAATCCACAGCTGGTTCAAAAGGGGGTAGTGTGAGCAGTTCCAAAATAAAAAGGAGATCCCAAGGGGGATTGGGTCCCTAATGGGTGGTTTTAGGTGGAGGATGCCACGCAGGAAGCTGCAAGACTGATCCAATTGGGCTAAGGATGCATCTCCAAAAGGTGTATGGTGTGCTGATAATGCTGAAAGGTGCACCTTTTTAGAGGAGTAACTTAGCCCTGCATCTGGTAAGGAAAGAAGGTACTGTAGTACAGAGTTCACCAGGCAAGATCATGGGTCCAGGCCCCAGGCCAAGGACCAAATGCAGAACCAGCCCCATTTCATGGCGTACGTGGCCCTAGTAGAAGATTTCCTTGCGGCCACAAGGATATCTGCTACCCGAGTTGAGATCCCATGGCGAGAAATCGCTAGGTCTTCAGGACACAAGCATGCAAGTGTAAGGATTGCAAGTCTGGACGGACTAGTGATCCATTGTTCTGGGACAGGAAATGCAAGCTGAGAGGTAGAGGGACTGGAGGTTCACTCACTAGGTGTTGGAGTAAGGGGAACCAAATCTGTTAGGGCCTGCATGGGGGCTACCAGAATCATGTCTGCTCCTTCTGCTTGCAGTTTGAGCAGAACTCTCTGAATGAGTGGGAACCGAGGGAAGGCATAAAGAAATTTGCCTGTCCAGGACAGAGACAACGCATCTTGCCAGAAAACACCAGGCCCTGGATTTAGAGAGCAAAAAGTGGGCAGTTTTACGTTGTATGGGGAGGTGAACAGATCTAGCTCTGGAGTCCCCCATTTGTTGAATGGTGTTTCTGCTACTTGCTGAAGAAGCTCCTACTCGTGTGCGCTGGATCTGGACCAGCTTAGCATGTCCGCCAGCGTGTTCTGCACTCCCGGGACATGAACTGCCAACAGTGTAATGTCATGGTCCATGGCCAGTACCATGCCCTTGTCACTTACCGACACAGTTAGTATGAATGGGTACTTCTGTGTTTGTTAATGCAGAACACTACTAACAAGTTGTCTGTTTGAATCAGTAGATGTCCTGGGTGTAGGTCTGTCTGTAATGCCTGAAGGGTGCACAGGACTGCTCTCATCTCTAGAATGCTTATGTGTAGAGCTCTCTCTGAACTGGTCCATAATCCTTGTGTCCTTCTGTCGCCTAGATAATAATAATAATAAATAATAACATTTATTTGATTAAGAGCTTTCAGTTTTCAAAGCGCTGTACAATATACATAAAAACAAAGCATAGGTGCAAATACAGGCAATATAAAATCAAAATAATACCGAAAATGCCGTCCCCCATAAAAAAGTCTTAAGCGTCTGCTTGAAACTCCCCACCGTCCTGCACTCCCGAGGCTGACGGGGCAGAGAATTCTCAAGGGTAGGTGCCACAAACCCAAAGGCACGCACACCGGATGACTTTAGATTAACCCTTGGAATCTCTAGCAACCCCTTGTCAGCCGAGCGGAGCTGTCGCAAAGGGGTGTAAGGAATCAGGAGCTCTTTCAAGTAATCTGGACCTAATCCGTGTAGGGCTTTGTAAGTCAACAGACCTACTTTAAAGGTGATCCACCACTGTATTGGCAGCCAGTGCAGAGTGTGCAGCACAGGGGTAATATGAGATCTTCTGGATGCCCCAGTCAATAAACGTGCTGCCGCGTTCTGCACTAGCTGTAAGCAGCGGATATCAACCCCAGAAAGCCCTAGATATAGGGAGTTGCAATAATCAAGGCGTGATGTCACAAAGGCATGGACCAAAACAGGCAGGAACAAGGTGCCTAATCCTGGCAGATGGGCCCCCCAACCCAATCCTGATGCGTCTGTGATCAGGATCTGTGCGATGGCTATGGCGGCTGCCCAACAGTCTTAATATGGTCCTCGCTGTGACTTGTTCCTGTCCCCGGACGTGTCTGATCAAGTCTCTGGGGCAATCTGCCCTATCTTCCTGTACAAAGGCCTTCCCTCTGGTTGTGTCCAGGACTGCTCCTATAAACTGTAGTCTCTGGCATGGGATGAGAAATGATTTTTGCAGGTTGATGGTGACACCTATGCCTTAGAATACGGAAAAGGTGCCAGTCGTCCAGGTAGGGGAAGATGTAGTGTCCCTTTTTCTTGAGGGCTGCAGTTACCACTGCCAGTCATTTGGTAAAGACTCTGGGTGCAGATGACAGGCCGAACGGTAGTGCCTGGAATTGTTAATGTTGACCTTTGAATTCGAACCCCAGAAACATCCTGTGATGTTGTGCGATTGGAATATGAAGGTATGCATCTTGCATATCCAGTGATGCTAGCCAGGCGTCTCGGCGCAGCATTGGGATTAACCCCAGTAGCATGACCATCATGTAGCGTTTGTATGCCACGAGGGAGCCGAGATCGCTGAGGTCCAGGATGGGGCGTAGGTCCCTAGTCTTTTTGGGTACTAGGAAGAAATGGGAGTAGTACCCTCTCCCTCGTTGTTCCCATGGGACAAGCTCTATAGCCTCTTTCTCTAAAAGGGCCCAAATTTCCTCCTGAATGAGCTTGGCATGATGGTGAGCATACTGGGATAAGTAGGGGAAGCCTGGACAACGGCTGCCCGGTGAACAATAGAGTGGCCTCTTTGAATCAACTGAAGACCCACTGGTCGGAGGTAATTCGCTGCCATCCCTCCAGATGCTTTGAGAAGCAACCCTGACCACCTCTTCCTCCTGGACAGGTTGGGGACGTCTGCAAGGAGTCAGGCTGTAGAGGGAGGGAGGTTAGCCGGGGGATTGGTGTTATGTGTGTTTGCACCACCTGCAGTTCGAGAGGGGCCTTTACAGTTGAAATTACCTCTTTGCTGTTGGCCATATCTGGGTCGGTGCCCTTGTTTCCCCCAAAAGCACTGTTGCTGTCTCCGAAATGGCTTTGGTTTATACACGGCCTGTACTGACCGGGCCGCTTTGCCTTCATCTTGTAGTTTTGTGATAATCTTTTCAGATTCTTCTTCGAAGAGCACTGTCCCTTTGAATAGGACATCCAGAATGCCCATCTGAACGTCCAGCGTGAAGCCTGAAACGCTTAACCAAGAGTGCTTCCAGAGGCACACACCCACTGCTCACCCTCTGGCGGCTTAATCAGAGGAATCATGGGCTGCTCTCAGTACCTGGGTGCTCACATCAGAGCCTGTTTGCAAAAGTTTGACAAATTCTTCTTTTTGTTCCCTTCTGGTAGGTTTCTGGCCAAATACTGCCCCTGTTCCCACAGGACATTTTGAAACTGGACCATGTGGGTTAAGAAATTTAAGGAGCGGATGCAGCATGTAGAGGATGCATACATCTTATGGCCTAAAGAGTCAAGCTGCTTTGACTCTTGGTCCAGGGGCTGAGTGCTCAGGGGTCAGCCTTTGGGACCTATCATGTATGGTAGTGATAACCACAGAATTTGCCACCGGTTGCTCTCCCAGGTAAGGGTCCTCCAGTGGTGCCCTACACAGACCACCAAGCCTTTTTAGGGACCACTGAGAATGTGTAGGGGTGCTTCCAGGTGGCCTCAGTCACGTCCTGAAAGATATTCACCAATGGTAGGACCACTACTGGTTTAGAGTCTTTCTGGCACTGATATTTTGCCAGACGGCACCATTCAGGGTCCAAGTCCTCTGTGTCTCATCCCATGTTATCCTGGATATGTCTCATTATATCCATGAAAGTGGGGTCATCTGGGGGGACCTTGGCAAATGCCTCGGATCCGGGGAGGGAATGCTAACTGGAGAGGTGGACCATGAGGATGAAGCAGAGGACAAGTAATCCTCTTCTGAAGAGGAAGAGTCTGACCTCCTGCGATGGTGTTTCTTTTTGTGCCCTGTTGGTAAGTGAGAGGGGGTCCTTGACGGGGACCTTAGCCGCTTCTTGTCGCTAGGATGCCCCTTTCTCCTTGGGAGGAGGGCTAGGGGACCTCAGAGGTGGTTGATCCTTTGATGGAGTCTTAGTGAGGACCACATCTTTTCTGACTGTCTTACACCAAAAAGAAAAATAAATCTTTGACCTCTAACATCTGGAGACCCATGGTCAGGCCCTTCAGCGGCTGCAGTTCCTGGCCATCGTTGGTGCCCTTTGGACGGTCACCCGATGCACCCGTCATCTGGTCATCAGGCATCTGTGGCTCCTGGGTGGTCTGCCTCCTCGAGACCAACCGACATCAGTTCATTGCTCAAATGACAGACGTCGCCAAGGATGTAAGGCTTCTGGGGGGCTGAGAAGCCGACCTGGCCTGGTTGGAGTCCTGGCATCGGTCTAAGGAGTTGGAACCCGCTATGGAGGCCAACTTGGATGGCACCTTCGCTGGGTGGTCTGTGGAGGAAGACTGGCCGGCAGTACCTGTGGCGTGTCCTGAAGGGCGAATCTTCAGTGGTTGGAGGACGGATCCTGTGCTGGAACCATCTGATGTCTGAGTCTTCACCGTAGGTTTTTGGGCCTTCGACCGAGACAGTGAGTCAGACGGCTGGCCGAGTCTCAGCTCCCCCTGGAGTTGGACATCTGTGATTTGGATGGGGAGTGCTCTTTCTCCCTTTCCCTCCTTTTTCTTTATGTTTTCCCAACCTAAGGGAGAAGACTTCCCCGGAGGAGATGTTTTTCTGCATTGCAGCTAAATTCTGTTCTAAGGGGAAAGTCTCTAAAACTTTTTGGTGGCGGATCCTTGTTCTACTATTATATATGTCTGACAAATGAGACAGGCCTTTGTGTCATGCTCTGATGCTCTGGGCCCAGGCACCGCACACAGGCTGAGTGGCCATCTTTGAATGGAATCTGTTTGCCACAGGCACACTTGGATGATTGCCTTTCTATGGAAGCCATCAGGGAAGACGACATACGAAATATAAGTGAGAAAAAACAAACTTTCAAAGAAAATAAGAAATATTTAAGTGTGGCATTGATCGGTGGCTGAAGGCATCCGTGGAGCCGATGCTTGAGGGTCGATGTTGGGAAAAGAACTGAGGGATGCTGGGGGGCCACCACTTTTATGATACATGGGACGTCGGGGGCGGGGCCAATGTCGGAGGCAGTCCCCCATGTATGCAGCTAGCTAGAAGTTTTTCGTGAGGTCCTGCTGCCTGCTGGCTTCAGTCTTAATGGTGTAACCTGCTGCAAGAGCTGTATCTTGAAATAAGATCAGACACGCACACATTTCACACAATACTTTACACCATAAAAAATACAGGATGAGCAACTTTATGCTTAACTAGTGTGTTCTGCCACTTCAGGGGTCAGATTCCCATGGACCTCTAGAGCTTCGCTCTCAAGGTCAGAGGGAAACAGAACCAGTCTGTGACAGAACACACTGGTTGTGCATAGCTGCCCATCCAGTATTCTCTATGCTGAACCCTCTGTAACCCCCACACTCTGGGCTAGCCTACTCACTATGTTCTTCTGCCTCTTAAACACTCATTACCCCTCGCTGCAATGCCTTCATGTGTCAGGCTGCTTTCTCAGTCCACTCCCCTCTATCTAGAACATCCTTAAGGGCCCCTCTCTGCCTCCCCCCCACCCCTGCTCTTAAACAACTTCTCAGGGATCACATTGCTTTGTCCTGCTCTTGTTCCTCTGTGCTTCTCTGCTTAGCCCTTGTATCTGTTCTTGTTTTTCCACCAATTGAATTGGTCAGTTGTTGTGTCTCTTAATTTGCGCATTGTTCATTTTTGTTTGCACTATGCTGCATTCTGAATTGTATTTACTCATTGTACCCCCCCCCCGGGGTGGGTCAGTGGCGTAAGTGCAGGACCAGACCCTGCATCATTACATTACGAGAACATGCGATAGACCAGGTGGTCTTCTTCTGTTGGCTCTTTTCATACGTTTACAACACTAAGCTGTTCTTCATGTTGATCAATTGTTCTCCGTTGGGTTGGGGGCCTTTTAGCAGGGGTTAAACTGCGTCAGTAGGGTAAGACTTCAGATCCCCTTCTTTCTATAAAACTGTATAAAAGTTCCTGCTTCTCCGTCACCTTTCTTGACTGAATAGCATAGGTGAGCTCCACAACTGAGATATTACCATTGCCCCTCTTACACATATCCAATCTGACCGCTGCCTTAATTCAGAAAGTATTTATTCCTCACTATTATGTAACATTACTCTTGATTTTGCAAATCTGCACTTAGGAACTGTGCTCTTGAATATGTATTCTGACTGCACCATCAGATACTCATTGATTCTGCAACATTCATTTTGTACTGTGTTCCTGCTGTCTTCCCCTTCTCCGGGTCGCACCTGTAACCCAGCCTAAGCTGAGTGTGTCTTTTCCGGTTACCAAAGTTTAAATACATAAATTAATTGGTTCACGGTGCGGATGGGCCCATGTACTTGGAAATCTTTAAAAATGGCACACACTGGGGGGCGCTGCAGAGCACTTCTACCTAGACCGTTATCGCTTCGGGTGAGCCACCATGGAAGGCCTTGCAGGCAGCCATGCAGGTCATTGATGGGAAAATTGAATCGATCCTCCAGCGACTGGGAGAGCAAGATTTTAAAATAGAGGCTGCTACAAAAATGGCCTCATCTGCTGAAAATCAGGCAATAAAAGCCTTATCGACTGCAGCCAAACTCACGCAAGAGAACAGGCAATTGAGATACCGTTTAGAGGTGTTGGAGAATGTGAGCAGAGCACCTAATGTGCGCCTTATTGGGCTACCAGAAGGCTCTGAGAACTCTGATCTACTGCTATTTCTAAAATCCTGGCTACCTAAAGCTTTACAGGTGATCAATCTCAGGGAACATTCATTAGAAGCCTACCATTATAACACACAGCTCATGAGGCTGAAGATTCCCCTCATACAAGTTTTGTTGGTGACAGCAGTGCAAGTGTAAAGGAGCAGATACTTCAGGCGTCCTGCAATACTGAATGTCTGAACTATGAGGGGCATACCTTCAATGTTTTCCAGACCTTTCTTACGCCGAGCAAGCAAGAAAAGAATTGATGGGGTTCGTATGCCTTTAAGAAGTTCAGCCATACCTCTGATGATGCCGGGCGATTGAGGATTTACTATAGGGGACACTTTCCAATTCATGGATCCAGAAGAGGCAGGCAAGCGAGTCCTGCAAATTCAGAAGGAGTTTGAGGTTTCTAATGTTAGAGCCAGAGTGGAATCGGAACAAGACTCGGAGGAAGAAGATACCTGACTGGGTTACAGTAAGGAGTTTGAACTTTAGTAACAACCGTTTTAATTAAGACTCTAGACAACATCAGCCTTGCCGATGAAGGGCTTCCCCCTGGCTATACTATGGCTATGACTGTTGACTTATTTCGAGAGACTTTGGATGGGACCTGGATATTGCATATTAATCTGCATACTGTATGGCTTAATTTCCTTTTCTGTAGAAAGCTGTATCCACGACCCTTTTAAAAATTTTAAATTACAAGGGAAGTCCTTTAAGTCTAAACAGCTTACTTAATTCTTTGCACTGTACATTTTGTTAAAACAGCTTTATTATTACAGTTGCGGGGTGGTATAGAGCCCACTAAGCTTTTTGTTTTCCCATGTTTGGTAAACAGAACTAATCAACCTTGGATGTTGAATTTTTCTTGGTCTCTTTTTTAATTTCTTATGAGGACTGTCCCCATCTCTTGTAGAAGTGCAGCTAATGGGACTTATTTTGATTAATGTAATAAATAGAGTTGATATACCTCCAAATCCGAAAACCAGACACCTAGACTGCACAATACTGTCTTAACTCGAATTGTCTCTGTATTAAATTAGAAGTGTCTGATGTCTGCATTGTAACACTATGTGTTTATGTGAAACAACAATAAACAAAGTTAAAAACAAAAAATGGCACACACACCCAGTGGAAGAAGAACTGGCTTATTTTAATGCGCAAAACTGCAAAAACTAGCACACAGTGCAGGAAAAACTGCTGAACAGTGAACAAACCTTACACCACAGGCCAAGTAAATATGTGAGAAGTTAATAATGGCATCTCAGACGCTGACTGTTGATCCAACACCCTACAGACATTTTTCTGGGTGAGAAAAGCTGCATAAAGAGTTCCCCCCTTGCCCACCGCTCCAGTTCCTACTTGGGTTCGGAATCTGGGACTGTGCACGCACTTAAAGGTGCCCAGCATCCCGCACCCTGCAAACTACAACCAGTGCTGAGAATCTGGGATTGCGCAAACAATTAAAGGTAATTTGTGCCCCCACCTGAACTCCTACTTGGGTTATGAATTTGGGACTGTGCATGTAATTAAAAGGGAAATGTCCACCTCATACTGGGCCCCACCTCTGTGTGAAGCAGGGCCAGATTAGCAGTTTAAAAAATAAAAGTATTTTATGCACTTACTAGTTGTTTTATTTAAAAAAAATATCTGGTTAGCCGGCGCTGAGGTGCTGGATGCCTTACCTCACACTACTCTGGCAACCTGGGTTCAGTAACAACCTTCGGGTGGCGGCTCGGGGATGGTTGGGCCGGGATCGAGCTGCCATGCAGTTTCCCCTCCAGGGGAGAATGCCCGCTCCTCCATAGTTCTGGTGGGTAGCGCAGGTGAGAGGGAGCGGCGACACAAGTCGGGGTGGCACGGAAGGAGCCATCAGATCCTGGCATGTGCCTCCACACATGCGTACCCATGTGTACACCATGGTCCCTGGAGGGATACACATAAAGACCGAAAAATGTATATGGAAAAAATAATCTGGTTGATCCTGCACCCTCCCCATCAGCATTTTAGGACAAGGAGCCCTCCCCAGTGCACCCACATGCACCCGCGGCTATCCCCATGATGATGTGTCTTGTGGGGAGCAGCCGGGGCCCATCCATAGCCTTACTATAAGGCTCTTGTTTAAAACAGTTCTGGTTCGGAGCCTAGGTGTTCCCGTGCAATCCGGATACTAGGAAGGGGATGTCAGATACCCTGCCAGTTGGTACCTGGTCTCAGTATAGTGAGGACACACACAGATTTCAAACCGGAGCTATTTGAAGATATGGTAATATAGTAATCTGTGCCGGGGAGGGCTCCTTATCCTAAAATGCCGGTGGGGAGGGCACAGGATCAACCAGATATTTTTTTAAATAAAACAACTAGTCAGTGCATAAAATACTTTTCTTTTTTAAATTGCTAATTGGGCCCTCCTTCACACGGAGGTGGGGCCCAATACGAGGTGGACGTTTCCCTTTAAAGGAGACATGTGCCCCCCCCACCTGGGTTGGGAATCTGGGACTGTGTACAGCAATTAAAGGAGAAATGTGCCCCCCAACTCCTACCCGGGGTGGAAATCTGGAACTGTGTACAGCAATTAAAGGTGACTTGTGCCCTCACCCAAACTCCTACCTGGGTTATGAATCTGGGACTGTGTATGCAATTAAAGGAGACATGTGCCCCCCCAACCCGAACTCCTACCTGGGTTGTGAATATGGGATTGTCCACGCAATTAAAGGAGATGTCCCCCAACTCCTACCTGGGTTATAAATCTAGGACTGTGCATGCAATTAAAGAAAAATGTGTCCCCCTCCCCAAACTCCTACCTGGGTTATGAATCTGGAACTGTGCACGCAATTTAAGGAGACATCTTCCCCCACCACACACACACTCTTACCTGGGTTGTGAACAGGGACTGCATGTGATTTGTGCCCCTCCGAACTCCTGCCTGGGTTGTGTATATGGGGCTATCCACACAATTAAAGGTGACTTGTGCACCCCCACCCCCAAAACTCCTACCTGACATGTGAACATGGGTCTGTACACTCACAGGTGACTTGTACCTCTGCCCAACTCCTTGGGATGTGAATATGGGTCTGTGCACCCACTTAAAGGAAAGCTGCCCTTTAGCAAAAACCCCCACCCCCCCCAAAGCTGTACCACCCAATTAGGCTTTTCGGCTACAAGAGATATTTTTTCATATAGGAACTTACTTTATTTTATTTTATTTAGAAAAAGGCCGCAATCTATCACGGTGGACGCTGCTCAGGTCCATTTCCTAAGAAAGTGTGGCACTGCACAGCTCATCTCAACACATATGAGATCGCTGACTTTTTCAAAATAAAATAAAGTACGTTCTTAAGTCTGTTGTAAGCCGTAAAAGCCTAATCGTATGACACAGCTTGGGGGTGGAGTTCTTGTTAAGCAAAGCTCTTTTAAAAGTGACTAGCCCCCCAAACATTCTGAATCTGGGACTATCCACGCAACTGAAGGTGACTAGTGCACCCCCCCCCCACCTTGTCGCAGGGTGACTTGTGTCCCCTGCCCAACTCCTTCTTGGGATGTGAATATGGGTCTGTGCACTCACATAAAGGTGACCATCCCCCCCAACTCTAAATCTGGGACTATGCATGCAATTGAAGGTGACTAGTGCACCCCCTCCCAACACTTTTTACCTGGGTTGTGAATCTGGGACTGTGCACGCAATTAAAGGTGACTAGTGCACCCCCTCCCAACACTTTTTACCTGGGTTGTGAATCTGGGACTGTGCACGCAATTAAAGGTGACCAGTGCTTCCTCCAGCTGCTTGCTCCGCATGACACTCTCCACCACATCCACGTCCTTCAGCTGCAAGTCGTTCACCGGATCCAGGCACAGAATGCCATCGGGGCTCGACTCCACCAACCGCAGCAGCTCCTGTGTCGCCGTAGTGACGGATTGTCCAGGTGGGTCATTTCTGAGACGACACGGATGGAGAAAATGTAAATTAGAAAGAAAAAACATGAAGCTAGACATGCATCACGTGACTGCACGAAGAGGCTTTTGACAAAAAAAAAAAAATGGATAATGTAGTGGTGGTGTGTGCGTGGGGGGGGGGTAGCACCCCAGGGCAAATAATTTTGAACTTCAAAGGTAATTGGAAAAATAGGCTACTCGCCTGTAACCGTAGTTCTTACAGTAGTATATAGTTCATATCCACACACTGGCAGTTCCACTGCAGGTGCTGACTCATCAGAACATCTTTAAGCTAAGCTCCTCCCACCACCTAGGTGGTACATCCTCCGGCTCTGTCCCACGGTGCCAGATCTTGCATGCTGTTAGAAGGGATCCGTGTGCCACTTGGCAAGGGAGGTCAGGTAGGTGGTGTGGATGTGAACGAAATACCACTCCTTGAACTAGGTTTATAGGTGAATAATTATTTTTCTAGGGGTGTGGATATAGTTCACTTATCCACACACTAGCACACTTCCAGCAGTTCTCTGGGAGGAGGTGGCAAGGCGTGCACCCCCTACTTGGTAAAAAGAAATTGGAAAACCAAGGTCCCAAATGCAACATCCCAATAAGACTCCAGATCGATGCTGTAATGGGAGACGAGAGCATGTGCTGACTTCCAGGTAGCAGCCCTGCAGATTTCCTGGACAGGGATGTCCCTGGAAGCAGCCACTGAGGCAGCGGTATGTCTGGTGGAATCAACCGTAAGCCCTACGGGAGGCTCCCTACCAGCCAACCCACAGCAGAGGGCGATGCAGGATGTGATCCACCTGCCCATTGTTTGTAGCTGTCAGTCTGCCAGGGGTGGCTTCAGCATGTGTTAGAAACAGCGGGCAAGCCTCACCCCAAACTGTAGCTGTGTGCTCCACAAAGTAGGAGAGCATCCCCCCGTGGGCCCAAAACATAGAGCCTGTGGTCGGTCTCCAAAGATGCGCTGGTAGAATATACCAGAAGGTTTATCACCTGATTAAGGTGGAACTCCAACACTACCTTCGGGAGGAACTTCAGGTGGCGGTGAAGGACAAGCTTGCCCCTGTGGAAGATCAGATATGGAGACTCCGCCAAGAGCACCTGGAGCTCACTAATCCTTCTGGCTGACACGATGGCCACCAAGAGGCCATCTTCCATGACGGGTGTGATATCTCACACCTATGCACAGACTCAAAAGGCTTGTCCATGAGCACAGCCAGCACCCGCAGTTAGTCCCATTGTGGTGGTGCTTCATGCACCAGATAGGACAGGTGGTCCAGGCCCTTAAAAAAGCACCCAACCACCTTCTACTACAACACTATCGACATACCAGCCCAGGCCGTGTATTCAGAGATGGCTGCCAGGTTTACACTGAGGGTCGTTGCTCACAGCCCCAGCTAGGAGAGGGACCAGAGGTAGTCAAGATACTAGCCACATGGCTGCTCTTTGTCCTGACACCAAATGGAAACCTTTTCCATTTAAAGGTGTAGCACCAGTGAGTTGATTATTTCCAGGAGGCCTCCACAATGTGAAGCACATCTTTTAAAAGCCCCAAAGCCTCCTGAAACTCCAGTTGCTCAGAAGCCAGGCCATAAGGTACGGGGACTGAAGGTCTGGGTGTAGGACCTTCCCCTGTTGTCCGGTCAGCAGGTCTGGGTGAACAGGCAACCGCATTGGAGACCTGCTATTGAGGCTGAGGAGATCCAGGTACCAGAACTGCCGTGGCCAGTCCAGAACTATCAGGATCATCCGTACATTGTCCTTCTGGGTCTTGACCGCCACTTTGAGGGTCATGGGGAAAGGAGGAAAGGCATATACGAGGCAAGGGGTCCAAAGTCTCATGAAGGCATCACCCACCAGTGTCCCAGACTGTGGGGGGCGAGCACAAAAGAGCCTCAGTTTTGCATTCTCTCAGGATGCAAACAGGTCCAACAGCAGTGCGCCCCACAGGGAGAACAGGCGGTTCACCACCTCCAGAGGCAGGGACCACTGGTGCAATGTTTTGTCTGCTCGGCTGAGAACGTTTGCCAGCTGATTTTCCATTCCAGCGACATGGATCATCAGGAGAGTTGCACCCAGGCTGCACGAGGGTCCAGGTGCAGAAGGTCTCCAGACTTAAGGGAAAGGGGTGCGTGCCACCCTGCCTATTGAGGTAGAACATGGTCATGATGTTGTCCATCTGGATTTGTATGACCAGACCCTTGACTAGAAGAATGAATTCCGTTGGAGCTAGTCCCACTGCACAGAGTTCCTGTAGGCTGCTGTGATGCCATGACTCCCTGGGTGACGAGAACCCATGGGCACTGACGTCCCAGAGATGAGCTCCCCACCCCACCAGAGATGCATCTGTTGTGAGAGTGGCAGTTGGTTCTGGGCAGACAAACAGGACTCCTTCCTCCAGATTTTGGGGATCAGCCATCACTGAATGGCATTCCACATCAGCTGGGTCTATATAACCAGCTGGTCCAGGTGTTCTAGCTGCTGAGGCCACTGATGACACAACACCCACTGCAGGTGCTGCATACCCCAGTAGGCCCACTGGACCAGGCTGGTGCAGGACACCATGTATCCCAGCAGCCACAGGAAGTCACACAGAGGACTCCCTTGAGGCATTGGATCAGTAAGGCAGGAGAGCCTTGAAACTGATATGCAGCCATCTGCCAACCACCTCAAACACTCACTTGCCTGTAGTAATGATGGACCAGTATGGCCAGAAGAGGCAAAGCCAACCCCCAAACAGGAAGCTGGGTCAGGGACTGGAGAGGTAGGAGCAGACACCCCCGACCCATCACTGGGCAACTTTGCAGGGAGCACCAGCCGCTAGGGCCGGAGGGGCACCACTTCCTCTAACCCCACCTCTTTTTGGCCCCTAGCTGGAGAACCTGGCCTTGGAACACCAGGCTTAGTACTGCCCCGGCTAGGGCTGCTGCTCTCTTGGCTGCTGTGGCTGAAAGGACCAAAACTGAAAGGTCTTTTTTTCCCCATGACCTTCGGGTCCATCTGTGATGAGGCCACCGAGTCCAGGGTGGTGCTAGACATCTCAATCCACCTGAGATGACCCTCCACCCCTGAGCCAAATAGGTCAGTGCTCAAGAAAGGGGCATTGAGCCAGGCCGCTGGTTCAGTGCTTTTGTTTCCGCTTGCGATACTGACGACCAGTGTTCAGAAGGGAATCTGGAAGTCAGCGGCTATGGGGGAGGAGGACTGAGCATCCAGCGGACTGCTCTCCTCCCCCACAGGAGAAGGTGGGGAAGCGCATGGTATTTGAGTACCCCCTTGGGAGGCTGGAAGGCAGCAACCACAACCTGCTTAGCTACGGAGGCGTGCCAGATGTCAGTGTGAGCATGCCTCATGTCACTGCATGCCACACCTCCCACCCGACAAAAAAACCTTGAAAAATTACCGAGCAGTGCAGGAAGACATCTGCCCCGCTGAACCCCATGAAGCAGACCGAAGCACTCTGACCCTGGATCACCTTTCAGTCTCTGGTTGGGGAGTAGCTGCACCCTCTCCACCAGACCCGCTCTGGAGGGTAAGCCAGGGTGCACTCTAGCACAGAGTGCAAGTCCCAGGGGATGGGGTGCTGGGGGAAGAACAAGCCAGAGCCAGCTGTTAACAACAAAAAAGGGACACTGGCCACCATATGCTGAGTGTCCACAGTAAAGATGGAGAGCCTCAGCCATGTCCTGTGTCACATCGCCACGCCACTGCCATGGCACAGGCACAGGAGTCGTCCATGTCTAAGGCCACCTGGAAATAGAAATTACGTACCTACCGTAATTATGATCTTTCTGTGTATCTTCACCACTCATCACAGATGGGTACTGGCCTGAGATCAGGACCCCAGAGCCTTTTTTTTTTTTTTTTTTTTTTTAAAGGATAGAGGCGGAACCCGGCATGGCATGGTGCCATACCCTCAAGACAGCAGTACTCACGTGGCGCCGAGGTTAGCCGCAGTAGTAATGCTCTGCCCGCCTACCAGTTCTGAGTCGCCGGAGAGGTAAGAGGAAGGGATGGAGGGTGGGACAAGAGAGTCCAAGGGACAGAAAAAGGAAGAGAAACTGAACTAAAAGGAGAATAACGACTGAGAGGACAGCATAGAAGAAGTAAAACTAAGGGGATTGGGTAGGGGCCCCAATCTCTGGAAAGGGAAGAAGGGAGGGAGGGGGGAGAAAGGATTTAGGAGAGAGTGAGAGGTAACAAGAATCCAGGACCCTTGTCCGTCACCAGACTGTATAGGAACTGCAATGAGTGGCATAGCTCACCTGCCAGAATTCAAGGCACAGAATAACTGGCAAACCCCAAAAGCAGAGTCGGCTATTCTGGAGAAGGACAGGGTACAGGGACTCAGTATTCTCTCTGTAAAGATATTTGGTGAAAAAAAGGGTTCTCCTTTTTTTTTTTTTTCTTTAAAAGGAAGGATAACAGAAGGAGGGCAACCACCAGTTCTCACCCTGTAGGGGTGAAGATAATAGTAGAGAGGAAGTGCCACTCTAACTGTACCCCTTGAGGAAGAAATTACCCCCCTGTGTGTCCCAACTTTACCACTCTCAAAAAGAGGGGTAGGCACAGAGCGAGGAGGATCCAGAGACTGGAGCCCCAGGGGGATGGTGGGTGGGACTGTGATGAATGGTGAAGATACACAGAAAGATCATAATTACGGTAGGTACGTAATTTCTATATCTTATCTGTGTCAATCTTCACCATTCTTCACAGATGAGTGAGTACCAAGCCCCCGGAAGGGGGTTGATTAACTGCACCCTAAGGGACAGTGTCCCTTAGCCCTCAGTGGGTGACACACTAAGGGGGGAAACCTTCTGGGCCTGGAGAGGCCCGAGAGTGGGAGAGCGAGACGGGTCCCCGGAGGGGAAGGAATTTGCCCGACAAACGCAGTCTCACTCCTACGGGAAAAGAGAGAAGTCCCTGGTGAGCAGAGCAAATCACCCTCGCCGGGCAAGGATGACAGCCGGAAAGGCGAGGCCACGCCTATCTCCTGGTGCAGATCGCTGTCCCTACTACCCTGGTAGCTACCTCATTGGCGTCGTAAGATGCCCTTGCTTGATGCCTTGCTAACTCCAGGCCACGTGCAGAGAGAGCAATGGGTTGCCTGGTTTGTTCCGAGTCAGGCAAAGCAGCTAGGATCTGACCCAGCGCTGACCACAAGAACCTGTTGTAGGCTGCATAGTGGGCCTGATGAGCGGAGATGGAGAGAAGCAACCGTGCCGAGTAGAAAGTCCTCCTCCCCCAGAAATCAAAATCCGAAGAGTCCTGATCTGGGGGCCGGTCACGGTGGAGGGCGTGAAGCCCGTCATGAGTGTCCAAGTGCGTCAATCCGGACTGTGGATGAGGCATAGAACCTGGAGACTCTGGGGGAGCGCAATACCTCTGGCTGAGGTCCCTAGGGGCAGGAACTCCGGAGAAGGGCCTCTGCCAGAAACGCATGGACGCCTCCCGAAAGGGAGCAGGCCAGGGCGGCACCACAAGGGTGGCCGCACTGAAATCGCTTAGAAAGGCGTGCGCCGCATGCTCAGGATTGCTCAAGGAGAGGGGAGAGAGGTGAAGGTCCTCCAGCATCCTCATGAGGAAACGCTGATACTCGGAGAGATCAGCGGCAGGAGAGATATGGACAGACGGTTCCTCTCTCCCTGAAGAGGGGGATGAGGAGCTGGAGGTCACCATGCACTCAGAGTGGCTGCTCGGGGGGAGGTTGAAAAACCTGGCTGTCCATGGCCCTAACGTAGGCAGGGAACCGAGCAGCCACTGCTCTGAACTGTTCCCAGGTGAGAGGACCGCTAGGACCAAGAATACCTGGGAAAGCTGGAGAAGGCAGCAGAGGAGAGGGGGCAGAGCCGAGAGAGGAAGTCGGCTGACCTTTGCCAGGGCTACGGAGCGGACCAAGGACCCCCGCAGAGGGTGTCCTGGAAGACTCCACAGCCGACAGCTGTACAACCACGTTGGTACTCGTGAGGCTGCGCCCAGAAGAATCCCCAAGTGAGGCGACCGGGCCATATAGATCCAGAAGGACGGTCCCCTGCCTCCAAAGAATGGGACCCTCAAGGAACCAGAAGGGAAGGGCAGAAGTCCGCCTGCTTCGTCCAGGGCCTGGTGGGTCCCAGAGAAAGGCCCACGACCGACCCCACACCCTCGGAGCCCAAGAGAGTCCTAGTCCTTGAAAGGGCCAGCCTAGGAAGCTGGCAGCTCTGGGCTGCCCCCGAAGGGGAGACCCAGGGAGCAGCACCCTCCCCTCCTATGGACTTCCCGATAGGCCCCAAAGTTGGGCTATCGAGACACACCACCGGTGGGGGTACCACCACCGAGGGATCAAGGAACCCCCCAAGGCCAGGTTGCATGGCAATGGTGGCACGCACCACAGCCTGCTGGTCAGTACCACTGACCCTAACCTTGGGGGGATCCAGACGCACCTCAGAAGGGGGCTGACTGAGACCCGTCGTAGAGACCACCGGCTCGTCCTCCTCTGCAGACAACCCCAAAGGGTGTGACTGCCCGCTCGACTCCGAGCCCGACTCCGAAGAGGTAGAGCCTGAGGCCCTAAGCCAGATGGTAGGAGGGCGAGGGAGGGCGACCTTACCAAGAAGCCCAGGAGTCCAAGCAGTGGCCAAGGCGGCACCTGCACCCTCCACAGCCCCGTAGGCGGTGCTGGCAGAAGGTGGCAGGGCAGCACGGGCCAAAGGTCCTGAAGTAGAGCCAGCTGCGGCACCGTCAAGTCCACCGGCACCAGGGGCGGTACCAGGAACAGAGACAGCGCCGACAGAAGCCCCAACAACCGCCTCGGCACCGACGACCCCACCATGCCCCTCGGCGCCGACCAAAGCGGCGCCGATGACCCCGAGGGCGGACTCTGCGCCGAACACGCCGCCAGGGCCCTCGGCGCCGCAAGCGGCACCGAGAGCACCCACGGCACCGAGGACGGCACCGACGGACGACTCCGAAGTCCCATGGCGCCTATGCTCAACCTCAGCGCCGAGGACGGTGTCAAGCGAGACATGGCGAAAGCTACCCATTCCATGGCTATGGCGCCGCTGAAGGGGTCGGCACCGCGAATGGCGCTGACAAGGCCCACGTGCCGAAGACGAGTCGGGCGCCGCCAGGACCCAGCGGCGTCCAACGCCCCGGCGGCACCGAGCAACGGCGTGAGGACGTGACGACCGGCCTTCCGGACTCACGGGAGCGACACTGGGAGCCTTCACCCCGGCGGGTGACTGCCATAAGCGGTAGCCTCCCGCCCGCCTCCCGGGAGGAAGCGGGACGGGCCTCCCGCGCTGGAAGGAGTCTCGCCAAGGCTAGGCTACGAAGGCCGAGGCTCCCTCCTCCTTGGTCCGTAGAGAACCGGGAGGGGACCCGGAGGAAAGGCCGAGAGAGCGCGGCTTGGCCCGACGAGTGCGAGGCCTACCCCCGAAAGTCGGCGGAGCTCGCCCTACTTTAAACGCGCGCTGTTCGAGGACGCGGTGGTCCATGGAGAAGCAGGCGTCGCATAAATCCATGTCGTGAAGCGGGCCAAGACACCGGTCATGCTGGTCGGTAACGGAGTACTTGCGGCCGCACGGGCACCGACGCATGGGGGGCCGCCCCGCCTCAGAAAATTTCTTGCCCTCCGACCGCGACATGACCTGCGGAAAAAAACACCAAAAATAGACGCAATGTCACTATACTGTAAAATAAAAGGAAAGATCTTACCGGCGACGTCGAGTGGAGGCAGAACCCAGAACTAGCAGACCGACGGACTGAAACGCACAAATTCGAAGGCTAAGGCCTAACACAGTCAAAAAACTTCTTCTGTGGCTTCCCACGAGGTGACCTCAGCGGCGGGAGACAAAGAACTGGTAGGCGGGCGGAGTCGACACAGCCTAACGGCTAACCCTCGAGCGCCACGTAGTACGTCGGCCTCGAGGGCGGTACCGATGCTGCGTCGGTTCTGCCTATCCTTTTAAAAAAAAAAAAAAGGCTCCCGCGGGGTCCTGATCTCCGGCCAGTACCCATCTGTGATGAATGGTGAAGACTGACACAGATAAGATCTGGTGTTTAGCCAGTGTTCGACTCTGGTCTCTGACCAACTTCACCGGCACCTGCTTATCAGCAGGGAGGTGAGGGAGGACATGATCAAGCACTTTCACCAGAGAGAGACCAAAGCACCTTATAATATAAGGGAACGCAGCAGGATGAAGATAGGGAGGCATACCAAACTTCCCTAAGGGAAGCAGGGCAGGCAATAAGGCAGGCAAAGGCCCAAACCGAGGAAACACTAGTACAAGCAGTAAAAGAAGGTGACAAGACGTTCTATAGCTACATTAGTGAAAGGAGAAAGTCCAGAGGGGGTATTGCTAAGATCAAAGGGGATAAGGGGGCATATGAGGAGGAGGACAATGTAAAAGCATCTATCCTAAATAGATACTTCTGCTTAGTATTTACTGAAGATCAGGTAGGGCAGGGCCCACAGCTCAGCACCATGGACACGGGGGGGTGGGGAGGTGTGCACTAGTCCCTTCACAAAAGAAAGGGTCCTACAAGAGCTCAATAAGCTCAGGGTGGACAAGGCAATGGAATCTGATGCATACATCCCAGGGTACTAAAGGAGCTAAGGGTGGAACTAGCAGAGCCATTATCAGAATTGTTTAGCGAGTCTCTGAGCACAGGAGAGGTCCCAGAAGACTGGAGAAGGGCTCATGTGATCCCGCTCCACAAGACTGGTAGCAGGGAGGAGGCAGGGAACTACAGACCAGTCAGTCTGACCTCAGTAGTGGACAAGATTATGGAGGCACTCCTTAAGGAAAGGATAGTGTAACATCTGGAATCCATAGGAACACAGGATCTAAGACAGCATGAGTTTACAAAAGGAAGGTCCTGTCAAAATAATCTCATAGATTTCTTTGACTGGGTAACCAGAGTGGTGGACCAAGGGGGAGCAGTTGATGTCTACCTCGACTTCAGCAAAGCTTTCAATATTGTTCCACATAGTAGATTGATTAATAAGCTGGGTTGGCTCAGGGTGGATCAGAAGTTGGTTAACTGGGTGGCAAACTGGTTGACGGACAGAAAACAGAGAGTGATGGTAAACGGTATACAGTCAGAAGAGATGCAAGTCACAAGTGAGGTGCCTCAGGGATCAGTCCTTGGGCCAGTCCTCTTCAATATCTTCATCAGTGACATTGCAGACGGACTGGAGGGTAAGGTTTGTCTGTTTGCAGACAACACCAAGATCTGCAACAGAGTAGATGATCCAGATGGGCTGGGCAGAATGAGAAGAGATCTGGATAAACTTGCAAAATGGTCAGAAGAGTGGCAACTGGGGTTTAACACAAAGAAGTGCAAGATCATGCACATAGGGAAGAGAAACCCTGAAGCCACCTATAGGCTAGGAGGGAACTGCTGGCAGTCACAAGGAAAGAAAGAGACTTGGGCATCATCATTACAGATGACCTGAAATCATCCAAGCAGACCACTAATGCAGTAGGTAAGGCTAGGGGGATGTTGGGGTGTATTAGTAGGGGTATCACAAGTCATAAGAGGGAGGTAATAATCCCTCTTTACAAGACACACTGGTTAGGCCCCATCTGAAGTACTGCGTGCAGCACTGGAGACCACACCTTCACAAGGACATTAACCAAATTGAGGTAGTCCAGAGAAGGGCAACCAAAATGGTGCTGGGACTGCATCAGAAAATATTTGAGGACAGATTAACAGAGCTCAATAAGTATACCCTAGAGCACAGGAGGGGGAGAGGTGATATGATCAAAACATTCAAACACCTTAAGGGCATTAACAAGGTGAAAGAGCCTAACACATTTCAATATAAAAGAAATTGTAGGACAAGAGGACACAGCATGAGATCAGAGGGAGGCCAATTAAGAGGTAATGTGAGGAAGTTCTTTTTCACACAAAGGGTGATGGATGCATGGAACAGCCTACCTCAGAAAGTGGTGGCTATGAATACAGTGCAGGGCTTCAAACAGGCTTGGGATAGGCATAAAGGAGCAATACAGATGAGTATGAATAGATAAGCCATTGACAGAGCAAAGGCTGATGGTACATTCATAAGGTAGAAAAAGAAATGGGCAGACTGGATGGGCCTTGCAGTCCTTATCTGCTGTCAACTTCTATGTTTCTAAGCTGGCCACCATCAAGGCGTAGCTCGCCTGATGCAGACCAAAAGAGAAGTGCCACAGACCTTGGCTGCATGGTTAAAGCTTCTTCAACTCCTTGTCAGGGGGCTTTTCCACGTCCGCAGTGTTTCCTAACTTCAGAAAAGCAGAGTCTGAGACAAGACCCTTAGCTGAAGGGTGGTCTGAGGACCAGAACAGAGAGTCCATAGGGAGTGCATACTTGCGGACAATACAGGCTGAGGGTGCCAGGCAGGAGGCTTCCAAAGCTCCAGGGCCAGTCCTAAAATGGCCTCAGCCATGGGAAAGGCAATCCCCCAGGATTCGTCCCTATCAAGACTGTCTGCAAAAGGGTATTTAGCCCTTTTCTATGCAGGTTACAAGGGGACAGACATGGATGCTGACATGATTTTGAAGAGACCCCCAAATGACATCAGCCCATGGTCGGCAGTCAACTCTTCAACCAACTCGTGGTCGCTGGTATGAGTCATTGACGACTGCATGGAAAAAACATCTAAGTTGACTGAGGACTCGTAAAAAAAGGCCCTCGACCATTGGACGTCGTGAACCACCCAAGAGTCATCTGACTGAGTGATCGCCAACAAGAGCCAGCCTAAAAAGCTGGTCACAGCACAGAAGTCCGTGATCAGGGCTCCCTTCAACAGTTGCAGTGGTGGTGGTTCCACCACCAGGGATGAAGAGACAGGTGTCGGTTACAACTGCCTTCGGCAGATCAGCATATGCTTGACTGTGCTGGTCACCTGACCACAAGGGTTGGGGGTTGAGCCCTACCCTGCCCTGCTCCTGCCAGAAGAGTTCCTCATAGTGCCACCACATGTGATGGCAAAGCCTCTCCTCATCTAAAGATGAGGAGGATGAGAAACGTCAACAGTGATGCCTCCCAGTCCAGTGAGATCGAGAGCACAAGCAGTGCCTCAACCTCAGTCTTGACCATTGGCCCAAGGCTAAAGATGACGAGAAACCACCAGGGGTACAGTATAAATTACATGCACCAGCTGTGGTGGAACAACCACCGGTGGAGGCTGGTCCTCAGTGGAACTGACCAGGGACACTGACTGAGCCACATCCTCCTGGGTAAGGAATGGGAGCACTGGGGTCTTGGAGGTCGACTCTCTGTCGACCTCCTCTGCCAACTGGTCAACTGGGTCTCGACTGCCTGGTTGACAAGCATGACGGGGCACCATGGATCTTGCAACCTGACATTTGACCAATTTTGGCTTGACCGAAGTTGGGTGCTCGACCTACGTTGAGCAGTGAGGAGAGTTGAGGGAGCAGGAGAAGTGTGATCTGTCCTGGTTCCATTACCAATGGTGATGTTTCTTGTGCTTTTGCCATCATGGGCAGGGCTCTCCCTGAAGGGCCCGAAATATGTCTCGAAATTCACCAGTAAAGGATGCTCTGACACTTGCCCCAGCCAGAAGAAGCACTGGGGTTGACGAAATGCCTGCCAAAGTCTTTGCCGCTGCTTCCTCTTTGACTGCGAATTGAGCTGCTTACCCCACTGCAGCAGAGGCCTTCTTGTGGCCTTCTGGCCATAGCTTCACATCCCGACTGGCCAGCCAGCTGAGGAGAAGACATGACACAGGATTCTCCAGGGAGAAAGGGTGAATAGACTGGCACAGGCTGCAATCTGCAACCTTGTGTGTCATTCCCAGGCAGTAGAGGCACGAAACATGTGGGTCCGTCCGTGACATCTGTTAGCACATGACACAGAATTTGAAGCAATGGGCTGACTTCGCTTCACTGTGTTCCATCTTTTGTCACTAAGGCAGAAGCAGAACCAAGGAAATAGTTTTAGGAGTGGTATATGTTGTTCATCCACACTCTGGCATGTCCCTTTCCCCTTTAAATTCACCGGAAAGTCTTCAAGCTGGCTCCTCCCACCCACCAGGGTGATAAATACCTCGGCTCCGCCCCATGATGCCAGATCTTCCTTTCCACTGAAAGATTCAGGTTCCCTCGTGCTACTTCTGCAGTTCGTAGGCCCTGGATTCTCAACGACGGTTTTCACCGCAATCGCTTTCTTTAACTCATCAGAGTTTACAATACCGATCCGAGCGCGTCGGACGTGGAGGACAAGTCATTCCCCCCCCCCCCGATTTCGCCAGTGTCCCTGTGGACAGAAAATGTTGCGCACTGATCCCCACCTCTTGTGTGTCTACTGCTTAGGTGTTGTGCATGACACCACTTCTTGCACCACCTGTCTGGCCTTCCATCCCAACGTCCTGGATGACCGCAAGGCGCACCTAAAACTGGGGAGAACGAAGCTCAGAATCCACCTAGGGATCCACTGAGCAGCTTTCGACCAGATGGCGAAGCCAAGAGGAAGCTGCTCAACCTTTAGCCAGCTGAAGTTTTTTCGTGCCGCTTAACCTGGGTTCTACCTTCACTGGGTCCTTTTGGGAGCTGTACCAGTCTCTCCCCACCAGGGGTGAGGCGCCCTCAGACTCGCACTCCTCCTGCCCTAAGAAAATGGACAAGGACCCTAAATCTTCTTCCTGAAGAAGACGACATTCCTGGGGCTGAGAGCGGTCCGATTCTCAGGATCTTGCGGTCTCGACCTCGGTCGAAATCACTTCCTCGGCCACTGGCTTCTCAGACCTTCTGTCAGGCCAAGGCACTGAGGCAGAGGACACGGCTGAACAGGACGAGATTTCTCTCAACCCGATCGAGCCGTTGTTGCCGACTTCGGTTGCCGACTCCTTAGAAATGACACCTATCCTTTCCTTCCCTGACGAGGAGACCCAGCCCTTGGGTATCCCGATCAAGGGAAAGGTGCCGGAACCTCGGTTCTCCCTGACTCCGGCTTCTCCGGATCGAGGGCCAGGACCCCTTCAGTTGAAAAACCAAAGAAAGGTCACAAGCACTCTAGAAAGAGGCGGCGCCACTGATTCTCATCGTACTCGGATGAGGAAAGACTTCAGTGGAAGCTCCGTCGACGTTGTGAGGATCTCATGGCAACAGCTGATTCTGACCGGTCAGAAGCCGGCTCCGCCGGCAACACCGGCCATTACTTGGCCTCAGCCTCTTAGGCCAACGCCGACCCCTCTGGAACTGAAGATCCCGGTTCCTCCACCCGTAGGGCAGCACGCATTCCAGCTCGGCCTGTTTCGGTCTCCCCACCGATTTTGGTGGAACCACCACTTAAGCAGCCTCAGGGAGGGGCTCCCTCGACAGAGGATAGGACAGATACCAGCCTCCCCCATCATCTGTCCATTATGGTGGTCCCCGATTGCCCTCAGCATATCGAGGGAGACATAGATGGGAGACCTTTATATCCTGATTCTTCGGACTCGGATGCCACAGGTCTGCACTCGAATCCGGGGGATGACAAGTCATCAGTGGTAGGCTTGGAGGAAGGCCTTTCCTCTTTTCAGGGCATCCTCCGCCTCATTTCAGAATTGACCAGAATGCCCTTGGAGCCCATCCAAAAAAAGGTGGAGTACCCCCTCACAGATATCCTCAGAGGGGATATCCGACGAGGCTTTCCAGTGGCTGAAGCCATTGTTGGCCCAGCCCTTGAGCTATGGCAACGCCCTGCCTTCTGCCCAGCTCAGTCTGCCCGCGTGGCCCGCAGAGATGGCTCCTTAATTAGCCGAACCCATGAGTGTACGTATACTGTCATATCTCACAAGACCTGCCAATAAAGAAGGGGGCATGAAGTTCTACAGGAAAAAATGTCCAAAGGGTAACAAAATGTAAACTTCTGTATTGTGTCTTCTGAAAATACTCAGCTTTGCTGCAAAAACTGCTTACTTAAAATGTGCTACAAAGGGGCCCACCATTTTCTCATTTTCACATACAATGTCATCAATTAGGGTGAATCTGTCTCACAATGATGATGTCACTCCATTGACACTATCTAAGATTCATGTAGAAAGACACCATCATAATGCGACTTAGTTCAATCATGATAATGTCACTGCCTCAGAACAAACACACAGTAACCTCCTCCCCACCCCCAGAGTCAATACAGGTACATATTATTTGCAACAGAGCAGCACATTTTTGGAAAAGTTAGTATAGTAGTTAACCTTTGACAAATATTTGGAAATATCTTTGTTTAGAACTTTATGTCTCCATAAGTAAGAAAAACAAGCAACAGATCACATAGGACCAAGACAGCCCACATACATTTTCTTTTAAATTTCGTCTATTCTTCCCTTACAGGTGGGAATTTATCTTATAGATCGAGCTCAAGGAAAAGGGGCAGTTTAAATTTACTGCTCCTGAAGCGAGGAGGCATCCTCTGGATAGATTTCAATGGGTGAGGCCGTATGATTACCTGAAGCGAGGGATCTGTCTCTTATTGTAGTCATCAATGATTTTGTCAGCATTGATTCGAAGAATCTTTACTGTGATGCCAGCAATGCTGGTTGCGTTCAGCTTCTCCACCACGTGACTGCAAGGTCCTAGCAAGCAAGCAGTGGAACACAGCAAATCGATCAATATCCTTCTGAAGGCAACAGGAATTGTCTTAAAATATCTGTAAATTTAAATTATTTCTTGTCCTTTCCTTCAACTACTGTCAACTGAATATTTCTTTAAAGAATTTCGACTTAATTCCTGAAGAATGTTCTTTTTGCTTTGTGTCTGGAATCTTTTATAAGGAACAAAACAGCAGGCTTAAATGTTTCGACTAATTTTATTGCCATGCTGCTGTAACAAGCAAGAAAATGTAATTTTCTGAATCCATAAATGGCAAAAAAGATGTCAGCGCTAGATCACTGCTGAGCATACTTATTTATGGATTTATTTATTCTAAAAGTTTCATCAGGAAAGACATACTGGGCTGGTAACAACTCACTTCCAGATGCGTCTTGTTGGGGAAAGGTAGAGGAGAAATGGAAATACAATTATAGCTAATTACATAGCAGGCAAAACATACTAAACATCACCTACGTATCATATAACAAGCGTCATTGATGCAACAAAACAAATTATGTACACTGGCACAGACAGATATATCAGGATGCATCTTGAAGACAAACAGGAGAATGCGATTAACTGTACAGTGCAGAAAGTAGCTAAGCTAACCAGTAGATATTAGAAGAGTCTATTGGGAGATGGGGAAATGGGTGTTGTAGCCTGGCCAGCTGAGGATGTCTTAGTAGTGTGTGCAAGGGATCGGAAACCAGAGTAACAAAGATTGTAGTGTGGGGGGCGGGGGGAGACGAGGTGAGGTAATATACAAGGAGGCATCATGGGTAAACAAATCCGTATGCAATGCAGGCTGTGCATGGGTTGGAGACATGCAGAGAAACCAAAGAATTCAGATATCTGTACTGCTTGTCCTACAACCTGCTTCTTCGGTCTGCTACCTCCGAGTGTACTAAATGCCTAACCAGATGATGAAAGGTCGTGTTTAAAGCTATTAAACGCCTCCCTCTGGACCTTCAGAGCCATCGCTAAGAAGCTGCCTCAGTATATCTTGGATTGTTTACCCCTAAACGTGGTAGGTATGTATACGTGCCTAAGGTCAAATCACGCTTTGGTAGGGTTTCCATAAGCCATATGTTACCTGTGTGCTGGAACAAACTGCAAAAAACCTTGAAATGGTCCCACAGCATCAACATAACAGCATTTAAAACTCTCTATGCTCGTTCATTCATTCAAGGAAACCTGCAATTGTTTCTCCTGATCACCTCCTCAGTAACCTGCCGGTCTACTGTGTCTAAAAGTATTACATACGCTATCCCATCTTACTGACCCTTCCCCTTCCTCCTTGTCATTGCATTCCTTTTTTGCTTTTTTCCTGACATAACCTGTTCCCTTGCGTAGTTGTCTTAAATTATGCGTTTACCTCTTGTTCATATACCCCCCCTTTCATCCTGGAGCTTTCATCTCACCTACTGCCTCCCTTCACCCCCTTCAACTTGAGCCTGTCTTTACCCATGGCCCTGGTATCCTCATCTGCTGCTACGACCATCATGGGTTCCCCTCCCCCTTCCTCTTATTCCCTGCTCAACTCCCTTCCTCTTCTCAGCAGCTCCCTAACTTACCCTTGTTGCCCCCTCTTACTCTGTGTTTGTTTTAGTCTGTCTTCACCTCTCTATAGCGTTCAATATCGATTATAACCTGTAATTATCTGCTCATGTGTATATACAGTTCTCAAGGTACTACTACAGTTATTACCTAGTTCATTATATTTAGCTCCGACTATGTTAGTTATTTATATATTATACAATGGCAAGAAAGAATCCTGGATTCTGATTGGTCAGTGTGTGCCTGAGACAGTGATGATATTACAGTATAACATCACTGTCACTGATTAGCATTAGCTTTGCCTGCCATTGCCACTAATCACCTGTACCCTTTTTTCTCTTCTCTTAAGAAACTCACTAAAAATCAACTAAAAACATTTAACATTTTTATTTTTTTATTTTGTATAACATCGAGCCATTGTATAATAGCAATAAGGCACTCCAAGGTGTGTGTTATTGTGTAATAACGTCACTCCTGGGGTGGTGGAAGCACTCTGCTTCGCCTCGTGCTTCAACCCACCCCAGGAGTGACGTTATTACACAATAACACACACCCTGTTGTGCCTTATTGCCTAATTGTGTGGCTTTATTGTTTTCACTGTGCTGGGTAATGTTCTTGTATCCTGCCCAGGTCCATCTCGCAGATGAGCTTTGCCTGGCTGATGGAATTGGTTTTCACCTATTTGGGGGGGGCTAATAACCCTGCGCTGCAGCATCTCATGTTGTAACACTGTTTTTTTTTGTTTTGTTTTGTTTTTTTACTTTGGACATTTTTATTAAAATATTTTCAGAGTAAAACTATATCAATGGAACAACTATAGCAACCAGTGGGAAACATACAACATGAAAACAAAATATACACTGGCCAGGTAATACTTAAGCAAATCACGCTTAACATTAGCCAAGGTAGGCCGGCCCTTGGAGGGTCAGCGGGTGGGATGGACTGAGTGGCTATCGCGCGCTCTCCATCTCTGGGGGGGGGAAGGAGGGGGGTCATGCCTCCTGGTACAGCTCCCTGGGTGACCACGGGGACGGCTTGCCAGGGGGCTGAGGCTGGGAGGTGTGCAGAGGCTAGGCAGGGCTCCGCCGCTGGGTCACTGCATGCCACACCTCCCAATCCCGTAACTAGAAAAAAATAAATAAATAAACTCAGCCCCGGGCTGCCACCTAAAGCCTGCTTGATGCCTGGATATGGGGGGGAATAGCTGGATGCCCACTTCCCTGCCTGGAGGGTAAACCGTGACTCTGTGGGGGCGAGTCAGCGTCAGTGAGCCAGAGGGCCAGCCAGAGACAAGAGGGCTTCCAAAAAGCATAAAAAAAATTAAAAAAACTTATTAGCCAAGATAATGGTGACCTAAAAAATTTCAAATCAATAATGCACTATATGAAAAGGGAAAATTTTGGAACACAAAGTCTGTTTATTTCCTGATTTTTACTGCTCATGAAAACTGCCCTACAGGCAACACTGGAGGCTGAAGTCCATGTGATGGACACAGCATGAACAACCACAGTTGTGATGTGCACATTAGGAATTGGACTGAGAACCACAGCAACTCATAAAACACAGACCACTGAACAGCCGTCACATGATAATGGCTTTTGGCCATTACCAATCTGGGCTGGATTTGAGCCAATGATCTACAGGCAGCAGAACCTATCACAACTTATTTATAAAAGGGTTTTGAGTTTTTAAAGAGATTTTCCTTTTTTTAACTTCAATTTACTGAACTTTTTAAAATGACAGAGAGAAAGTAAAGTTATGTAAGAACTTATCGTAACAGTAGACCTTCGAGAGAGGCTCTTGCTCTAGGTAATAACCTTGAGGACTGCACCCCCTGGCGTCAGGACCACACAGAAACTTTAGCTAGCAGCGTCCGGTGGGGGACAGCCCACCCATCACATGACTGACGTCAGCGGTCAGCGTGACACTATATAGTGGGTGATCCCCACACCCGCCTTCCAGTTCTCCCACCAGAGACCTCCAAAGAGAGCGACAGTAGAACAGAAAAATTAGGCTCTTGGAGCCAAGACAGAGTCAAAGAAGAAGAGCAGCAGAAGCTGGGGGAAAGAGGGTGGGAACAAGATTACCTACTGCAAGAGCCTCTCTCGAAGATCTTCTGTTATGGTGCGTTCTTCCGTAACTGTACTATCTTGTTTTGAGAAGGCTATTGCACTAGGTAATGACCTTGAGGACTGAGTCTCAAGCAATGTGAATCAGAAGGAACTGAAACATGGGAGGCAGGAAAGGTCTGCAGAAAGGCAGGGAATTTAGGAGAGAAGGCCTTGGAGGACAGCTAGACCAAAGCCAGCCCTGCACCTAGAGGCAATGTCCAGACTGTAATGCTTGGAGAAAGTGTGGACAGAGCTCCAAGTAGCCGCCGCACAAATGTCAGCGGCTGAGACATTCCTGAAGCAAGCGGTAGAAGCAGCCATGCCTCTGGTAGAATGCCCCTTAACCTCCCCCGGAAGGGTTTTACCATATCTCTAGTAACAGAAAACAATACAGTTTGCCAACCATTTGGATAAACACTGTTTGGAAACTGCTGCACCCTTCTCTTAGGTACAAACGAAACAAAAAGCTGGTCTGTCTTCCGGACAGACTTAGTTCGGTTAGTATAATAAAGTACAGTTACGTAAGAACTTACCGTAACAGTAGATCTTCGAGAACAGCTCTTGCAGCAGGTTACACCAAATGGACTGAAGCCAGCAGGCGTCAGGACCTCACAGAAAAATTCTAGCTAGCTATACCCAGTGAGGGACCACCCTCGACGTCATCCCCATCCCCGACGTCCGATGTCACATAAAAGGGGCAGTCTCCAAGCATCCCTCAGTTCTCCCACCAGAGCCTCCCGGCATAACGATGCAATTCTGAAGGGGAGACCAAGGATCCGCTTCCAGAGGAAGGCAAAATTTAAAATATCTGCGTCTGAGACATCATAAAGAAGAACCAAACCTCCTGAGGGGAAGGTGGGAGGGAAACTACCTGCTGCAAGAGCTGTTCTACTGTTACGGTAAGTTCGTACGTAACTGTACTATCTTACTTCGAGATACAGCTCTTGCAGCAGGTTACACCACAATGACTGATTCCCAAGCAGTAATGGTGTAGGTTAACCCTTTCGGGAGGAGATAGGAGGGATCCCAAAATTGACCATCTAGAACAAGAATCCCTGCAGGATTGCCAGGCAGAAGCCTGCTCTGCGCCTTGAGGCAATGTCCAAGCTGTAGCGCCTGATGAAAGTATGCGCTGTACTCCAGGAAGCAGCTGCACAAATGGCTGATGTAGAAACATTCTTAAGCACAGCAAAGGAGGTGGCCATCCCCCCCCCGCCCCGGGTGGAATGACCCTTCACCGGTCCAGGTAAGGGCTCATTGCGCATCTGGTAACAGAATTCAGTGCATTTAACCAGCCACTCGGAGAGTGTCTGCTTCAACACAGGAGCTCCCAACACTCTGTGTGCAAATGACAAAAACAGTTGGTCCTACTGACGGTACCATCTGGTTCTGGTCGAATAAAACCCGAGGATCCTATGCACATACAGAGTGTGCAAGAGAGCTTAATCTCGATTAGAGTGGTTGGGGTAGTACACCGGAAGGTCAATGTCCTGATTCAGGGTTAGGCTGAAACCACCTTGGGAAGAAACTTAGGGTTAGTCCTTAAGGACACCCAGTCCTTATGAAAAATTAAAGGGATATTTAAACATGAGCACCTGAACCTCTGAAATTTTCCTTGCTGTGGTGACAGCAACCAATTCGCTCACAGCTCACAGACTGCCCAGGCAGAAATTCTGTTCTGGAAAGAGCGCGCCCAACTAGGAAGGGGAATAAGCCCCTTAGCACCTTGTTAAGTGCCAACACAGATGTGTATGAGGAGGGGGTAAGCCCTACAGAAGACAGTTTTGCATAAAAGGATAGAGTGGGAACTCAATCGAACTCTCTGAAGCCAAGGCAGGAACAACAGCTCAAGGTAAATTAAGTGCCAGAAGCACCAACCAGAAGAAGCTGACACAATATTAATTAATACCTGGCAGAGGGAACCTGAAAATTGGGGCCGAGCCATAGAGGGACGGTCTCTTCAGCTGTGAACTGAAAACATGGCTAAGAAGCCAAAAGGTCACCCCTAGGGGCAATCAGAAAGAGTTTACTCAGGACAGAATAAATTCTACTCATTCCTCTTTAACTTGAGAAAAAAGGATCCGTCCAGAGAAGAACGGAAAATCAAGATAGGGTTTTTTTTTTGGCTTAAAGGCCAAAAAGGAAGGGAGAGGAACGAGAAGGGAGGGGGAGACGCCGCAGTAGGAGGCTACTGAGGGGAAGGGTGGGTCAGTAATGAATGGTGAAGATACAAAAGAAGATCAAGAATTACGGTAAGTAAGTAATTTTCATATCTTCCCTTGTCAATCTTCACCATTCATTACTGCTTGGGTGAGTACCAAGCTCCCCCCCAAGGGGGGGGGATAATAGAAACCCTGAGGGAACAAGACCCTCAGCCTCCTGCTGGTGGGAAACAGAAGGGGAAGACCCTGGGCTAATCAGACGAGAAGCCTATGGTGGAGAAGAGCTAGGAGGTGTCCCCCGATGTCTGCTTAAGGGACATTAGCTCTGTCGTCTTCCTTGGGGTGGGGGGAGGGCGTCTGAGCCCTTCGGAGGTTTGGAGACCGAGCGTTGGTCGGTGTCCCAGCATCAGTCTGATGTGTCTGCACCCGATTTTGCAACCGACTCAGGATGATGCTTTTGCCGGTCCGAAGCCTCAGACCTGGCAGTAGAGCCGGATGACCGGCTATCTTTAGGCTTGGATTTTAATGGCTGGAGGGAAACCCAAGCTGGAGCCCCCCCGAAGTCCAGAGGGGGCTGAGACTGGGCCCGGGAAGGAGATCTCTCCAACCGGGTAGAGCTGGAGCTGGCCTGGAAGTCCGAGGCCCGACTCTGGGTTCTAACTCTATCCCTGACTTGCTGCTTCTCTCCATGTTTCACTTGACTTATGATGGGAGGATTCCCCTCTGGAGGAAGGATCTTTTTCCATGGCTTTGAGTTTTTCTTCCAGAAGTAATCCCTGGAGTGCTTTCTGGCGGCAGATCCTGGCCCTACTGTTAAACTGCTGGCAGATGGAGCAGGCCTTGGTGTTGTGGTCCGGGCCTAGACACCTCACACAGGCCGAATGCCTGTCTTTGAAAGGAATCTGCTTGCCGCAGGCACACTTAGAGGGGTGTCCTTCTGTAGAAGGAATGGGGAAAGAAGACATGCGGGTACTTAAAGCAATTTTTGAAAAAAAGGTTAAAGTTCTGGCGTCGTTAGTCTGCTAGAGGCGTCCGTGGAGCCGATGCTGGCGAGTCGACGGTGGGAAAAGAACTAGGGGATGCTGGGGGACCACCCCTTTTATGTGACATCTGATGTCAGGACGTGGTTCAGACATCGGGGGCGGTCCCCCGCTGGATATAGCTAGCTAGAATTTTTCCATGGGGTCCTGACGCCTGCTGGCTTCAGTCCTTATGGTGTAACCTGCTGCAAGAGCTGCGTCTCGAAGCAAGATCGCATGATTCTGTGAACATCTAAGGTATGCAGAATTGCCTCACCCTGACTGTAATGCTCAGGGTAATACACTGGGAGTTGAATAGATTGATTCAATGTGAACTCAGAAACCACATTCAGTAAAAACTGAGTATTGGTACGCAGAGCCACCCGGTCTCTGAAAAATCAAATAAGGCTCCTTATACATCAGGGCCTAAAGCTCGGAAATCCTTCGAGCAGAAGTATAAACAGCGCATATCACAACTATCAGCCAGTCCAAAAGGAGGTAACGTCAGTTTTTCCAAAATAAAAATTGAGATCCCAAGGTGGCGCAGGACTGCACACTGGGGGTTTCAGGTGGAGGATCCCTTTCAGAAAGGTTTTGGAAACCTCCAGCTCAGCCATGGTTTGCCCTCCATTAAGGTGTGGTAGGCAGAAAAGCAGACAGGTGAACCTTCAGCGAAGAGTAACTCAGGCCCAGGTCAGAGAGGTGAAGTTAATACTCCATGACCTGAGGGTGAACACGAGGGATCCCAACCCTTCAAAGTGGCCAAATGGGCTACTTCCATTTCGTGGCACACTTCATCCTCATAGAAGGCTTTCTGGCGTCTACAAGAACCTGAGCCACTCTAGAGGAAACCCCACAACATGGAGCAGCCATGTCATGAGGTGCCACGTGTGAAGGTGAAGGGATTTCAGCCCTGGATGGACCTCTCCTGAGTCAGGAGACCATGGCAGAGGGGCAGGGGAACCGGAGGCTCCACGGCAAGCTGCTGAAGAAGCGGAAACCATATTTGGTGAGGCAAATATGGGGCGATCAGGATCATGTGAGCCCCCTCCGCTTGAAGTTTGAGCACCACCCACTGCAGGATCGGAAATGGAGGGAGGGCATACAAAAAACTCCCTGTCCAGGAAAGAGATGGCGCGTCTCACCAAAAAACACCATGACCGGGAACGAGCAAAATCTGGGTAGTTTTGCATTGTCTGGGGAGGCAAACAGATCCAGGTCTGGATGACCCCATAGGTCGAATATGTCTTCGACGGTTCCATGTCACCACAATGATGGAGTGGAATAATGATCGGCTATTGCGGCAAGGTACATAACCAAAATAAATTTTGGCGATGCACACTTGCGGTGAGGATGACGAGGCACCCAGACCTATGTGTGTTTTTAATGTGGGGTGAAAACTCCCCGCACCTCTACTAATGGATTCTCAACTCCGGGGTGCATGTTGGGGGCTTGGAAAATAGAAAGCCACCCACTGGCAAAGGGAGGGGGACCGCGCCACGCGACCCAAACCCTGCACCCCAAGCGACCACCCACCCCACCACCATGGTAGCGGTCCAGCTAGGCAGCTGCACACCACACCCCCTCCCCTGCACACGTGTATATGTGTATACATCCATTCACCCTACCTCGCCCACCCCAGTATCTGCTTGCTACCCTGCAAGGTAGCCCTGTACACAGGCGCCGTGACTGAGTTGCCCTTTTTGTAAGTGCTCAAAGTCGCCCTGTACACGGTATGCCGTCTTCGACCACCATTTGCTTGCGCTCCCATTCGTGGGCTCTTACTCTGGTGCGGCTTGAACGTGAACCATAGAGAGGCGTATCCAGTCTAGAATTGCCCAGTTCCATACCAGCATTGCTTTCCAGCAGAGGGAATATGAGCGAGTGCCCCCCTGCTTGTTTAGGTACCAGACTACATACATATTGTCCAACTGGACTAATAGGGGGCCCTGGTGGAGCAAGTACTGGAAGCCTTTAAGAGTATACAGCACTGCCCTCATCTTCAACATGTTTATGTGCACAGAAAACTCTGAAGGCGACCACAGCCCTTGAGTCCTGTGGCTCCTTAGATGAGCGCCCCAACCCATCCCTAACGCATCTGTAGTCAGAGTCTGGGTGGGAGGAGGGGACTGCAAGGGAATCCCCTTGGTGAGGTTGTTGAGATCCTGCCACCATAGGAGGTCCTGCTGCACTGAACTGGAGGCCATGACCATCTGGTCTAGGTCATCTGACCTCTGATCCCACTGTGCTCTGAGTGTCCACAGCAAAATTCGCATGTGGAGCCTGGCTAGAGGGACAGTGGGCAGGGCTGCTGCCATAAGGCCAAGAAGTTGTAGAATTGACCTAGCAGGAATCCACCTGCTGGGGGCTACTAAAGGAGCCAGTTTCCACCCTGACCAAAGGGAGGAAGGCCATACCCTGGGCCATGTCCAGTACCGCTCTAATAAACTGGAGGCATTGGGAAGGGGCAAGTTGGGACTTGGGATAATGGACAGTAATCCCCGCTTGTGCAAAAAGGACCAGGGTAGCTGAAAGGAAAAGTTCCAGCTGCTCCCTCAAAGGGGCTCACAGATACCAGTCATTAAAGTAGGGGAACGTGTAGTGGCCCTGGTGTCTCAGTGCTGCCGCCACTACCGCAAGACACTTGTTAAAACCTGGGTGCCGAGGACTGGCCAAAGTGGAGGGCCTTGAACTGATAATGTTCCCCCTGAAAGGAGAATCTGAGGTAGCGGAGGTGGGCATGAAAGATTGGGATGTGCAAGTAGGCATCCTGCATATCCATGGCACAGAGTCACTGTCCCTTGCGCAGGAGGGGCAGCAGACCTGTGAAAGTCAGCATTCAAAAACATTTGTACTCTATGTACAGGTTTAGAGTGCTGAGGTCCAAGATGGGATGTAACTCTCCAGTCTTTTTTGAAACCAGGAATAAGTGGGGGTAATACCCCTTTCTTTTCTGGTTTGGTAGAACAGGTTCTATTGCTTCTTTTTGCAGAAGAGCCTCGATTTGCTTCTTTTTGCAGAAGAGCCTCGATTTCTTCCCTTATGAGGGGAATGTGCACCTTTGGATAATGAGACACCCCTGGTGGTTTATCTTGGGGCTCTCAAGAAACTCCAGAGTGTGGCCTTGTCTTATCAACTGCAGGACCCATGAGTCTGTGGCGGTTGCCTCCCAGGTGAGTGCCGAATCTACCACCCACCAGCTCCCCCAATGGAAGAGGAGGAGAGGGGACAGGCCATGAGTCGAGAGACAGAGGGAGGGGTGGAAGAGCTGCCCCTGAGGATCTCTGGGTTTTGGCTGGAGGAGTGGCTGTTGCTGAAGGGGCCCGACATTTAGTCTGACATCTGGCTGTCTGCTCTTGCCTCATCTGCCGCTTGGTCTGGCAACAAAAAGGTATCATCACCTTGGATCTAGGATGGTACATGGTGTGAACCGACCTCAAGGCTTTGCCCTTATCCTGAAGGCTGGTAATTATATCCTAGGCATCACCGCCAAACAGGACAGAACTCTTGAAGGGGGCAGCCGCCTGGACATCAGGTGCCAAGCCTGATACCCAGAGCCAGGAAAATCTCTTAAGACATACTGCTGTACTGGTGCCCCTGGCTGAGAAGTCCACCGCATTATAGGTGGCCTTCAGAGAGTAGCGACAGGTGACTTTGGCCGACCTAATGGTGTCTGCCAAAACAGTCTTGGTATCAGAGTCCGGCATGGCCTCAATGACAGGCTCCAACTGGTTGAACAGCGACCTTTGGTACACTAGCATGTGTGCCACATAGTTAAGTGCATGCATGGCTACAGTGGAGGAAGAATAAAACTTTCTCCCAAACTGATCAAGCTGCCTCAACTCCTTGTCAGGAGGGGAGGTGCTCATGTGCTTGGGCTTGGAGAACCTATCATGGGCCGCTGTGATGACTACAGAGTTGGCCTTAGGGCGGACACTTAAGGGATCCTTATCCTCTAGAATTCCATGGGTCCTATCAGCCTTCTTCACTACAGCTGGAATGGAGAAAGGTTTCATCCATATAGTGGAGGCCAAATCCTCATGAGACTCTAGCCAAGGGGGTGTGAGGGCAGGTGTTGTCTCCTGGATGTACAGGTGTTCAGCAAGCTGATGGCGTTTGGGATCCTGAGTGTACGTCTTCCAGTCATAGACCTTCGCAACCTTTTTCAGGATGTCCACAAATTAAGGGTCCTCCGGAGGTGATTTGGGGGACTCCTTCAACTTGGGCCCCTCCGGAAGGGGAGAGTCTCAAACTCTGAAGCTGCAGAGGAAGATCCAGATTTGGATTCTGAGTCCAAACAATCCAAAGGTCTAATGTCTGAACAAAAGACCTCCTGATTTCTAGGAGGGCCATCAAAGGACCTTTCATCAGGCCTGACGTCAACTGTCGCGGTTCCGGCGGGGAAACTGACCTAGCAGTCTGATCCAGGTGGACCAGGTAAAAGGTTCTCACCAGGTGCTGGCTGTCCAGCTCCAAGACAAGCTGATATTTTGTCTTGGACCACCAGAACTGGAGGATGGCCCAAAAGTCCACCTGGTGTTGAGAAGGAGAAGGTGGAGGGGACAGAGGAGGTTGACAGACTGGCTGGAACCCCGAAAGGTATCCCGTCATTGGGTATCCCAATATGTAGTACTCATGCGCTGGGTAACCCAGCCAAGGGTACAAAGGCGCATACCCCGACGTCATGAAGCCAGATGTCTGTTAGCCTGACAGAGGGTACCCAAGAACATAATAAGAGGTCAGGTAGCTGGGCAGAGGGTAGCCTGATAGAGGCCCCAAAGGAGGAACTGTGGGGGCCGATGTGGGACCCTGAGGAGGCCTAAAAATTGGCTCAGAAAGATCCAAAAGAACTGAGTCAGGCACAGAGCTGATGGGAGGCAAGAAGTCCCGTGGTGGCACCAACGGTCCCGCCAGAAAAACACTGGGGAAGAGTCCTCTGGGTGCCTGGAAGCTCAGACATCAGGTCCGGGAGTGATTCAGACACATGACACCCGATGGACGACCCCCGTCCTCCAGCTCCCGTTGGTCTGGGGAGGGTGGAGGGGGCCCCACAATGGGAGAAGAGGATGTATCTCTGTGGGTAGAGCCCACCGGAGAAAGCTGCCCAGAGACCAACAGCTGGCTCTCATCCAGCCGGACATTATTGGGGCTCATGCCAGAGAGCAATGTGAGTGGAACGGTCAGGAGGTCATCGAAGGGTCTGACAACCGGCTTATCGACCTTGGCCGTGTGGGCACCAGAGTCTCCGGATCCCGACTTATCAGCCCAGGCCGGGTGTTCATCGGAGGGACCAACAAGTGGCTTAACACCACATTTGCTGTATCTGATTCTGTCCCTGGACAGAACCATAGGAAAAACTCACTCTGAATACCAGTCGTCAGCAAAACAGTTTGTGAGGGCACGGTGGTGGTGGGAGACAGAAAGGACATAGATAAACGATGCTACCTTCAGGTAGGAATAGCTTTTGGGTAAGGAGATCCTCTGGTAGCACAGCTTCGGGTTTCCGCTGTACAGCAGCCTGTTCCTCCTCTTCCCCCTCCCGTTTCTTCTCACACAGAACCAGTGTGGTAAAGGTCCGGTCGGTGGAGTCTGTGGAAACCTAGAGGGAGGAAAAATACAAACATAAATATGTATAAGGGCTACAAAATGGGTTGAACAGTGATAAAACTACAAAAAGCTCTACATGGCAGGGACTTATCCTTACCCATTAGGATAAAGATGGTTACCTTGCTAAGATTGCTAATTTACATAATGTAAAACGAATACTTATTATGCTGGGACCAGTGAGGACGATGTTTGTGTTTAAGCCTCAAAATGCAATCAAGAGGCTGGCTGGTGGCTGAACATGCGGTAGTGGTGAGGAAAGTGTTCTATAAGTTCCACCAGGAAAGACTTACTGACCTTGTATCAGCTTGTTTCCAGATGTGTCTTGGGGGGATGGAAGGAAGTATACAGTATCCATAACGCAAGGCAGCAGTAATAAAACTAGTGCACTAAAATGCATACAACAGAACAAAGTCCCTGAGATTCACCATCGCCCACCACTGGCTGACCAAGGACCAGCATGGGAGTCCAATGAAAACGCAGCTGGAAGGAAGATGCAGCTATGGCAACCCTTAGTGCCGGGCGGGGGGCAGCAGGAAAGATAAACAGGTAAAAAATCCTAATTTCATTACTGAACAGAACTGCTTCGTCTAAAAAAAACTTGTATAAGCCTCAGTGCTCTATGTTGAGGATTTTTTTCAGGTAGCCACTATGGCAACTAACTAAAAATTTAACATGCCAAAACAAAATTCCAGGTAGTTAAAAATATTAATTTTGTGAGCTTTTAGAACTGTGCTACTTTTCAGGCACTGTAGTCAATCTGGCTACTTGTATTTCTGTTTGACTAGCTTAAACCTAACGGGAATCTGACTACCGTTCTAATAGAAGGCAGAGCACTGGTAAGCCTCCACGTCAACCATTTATGTATTTGACATTTTGGAGAATACCTTGGCGCACAGATGCTATTTTACAAAGGTTCCACGTCAGCAACAGAGACTACAGGGTAACATAACAAACACAAGAAATGCCAGTGGAATGTAGTCAAACAAGCACAAAGTGGTCAAACAAGTACATGATAAACAGGCTAGATTAACTGCAGGCAATTTAACAAAAAGGCAGGTGGCCAGTTGGTGTAGGATACTGCACTGAACTGTTAGGGTTGCCCGTGGTGCTCTCTTAAATTGGGCAAACTTTGGTAGATTGAGCAAGGCATCAGGCAGCTCATTTAGCCAACCAGTGGTCCTGAGGATGAACGCATACCCGGCCAAGGCCAAGTATGATGAAAAGACAGTTTAAGAGCATTCAGAGCCATGCTCCTGGTGTTGTAAAGCTTGGCAACAGGGCGGAAGCAGTGAGGTTTTGGGGGTAGGCCCGGTAGTGCTTTCTTGCTAGCAGACATGTTTGAAACTTAATTCTGCTAGGCGGGTGGGGTTGCCAGTTAGTTTGGGTGCAGAGGGTGCAGCTGAGGGTGCACTTGTCTCCCTCAAGCACAAAGCAAGATGCCTTACAGATCAGATTTATTCTGCTAAGAACTGAGTCAGACGGTTGCATAGACAGGGAGACTCAACTAGTGACAGTACTGAGCTTGCCACTGTGAGGCCTCTTATCTGCAGTGAGGTTGATCCAGTTACAGTAAAAGGCACCCAGTCTTCTGTTTGCTGCAGAAACAAGGTGGGCATCACGGGGAGCAAAAGATTAAGGTATCATCCAGGATCACCCCAAGGTATTTAAAGGCTTCCACCTGCTCAAGTATATGTGCCGGGTCACTGCAGATGACAAGGGGAAGGGTAATTTTTTCTTCATTTGAGGACTTGCGAAGAGCATGATCTTCAGTTGTTTTTTTTTTGTAATTTAGAACCAGCTTATTTTGGGATAATCATCTTTCAAGGGCCTCAGAATCGCCCTGTAGGACAGAGGTGAGGCTGCCAAGGTCAGGGCTCTTGGAATAGATGACAGCACCGTCCGCACAGAGAAGTACATTTGCAGACTGAGGCACTAGGCAGGTGGATTATGAATAAGCCAAAAAGCTGAAGGTCCAGAATGGAGCCCTGGGAAATGCCAATGGATAAATGCCCAACATCTGCCAAGGTGCCCTCTATCTTCACATGCCGAGTACGATTAGTAAGATCACTCTGGAACCAGGTGACTGTGCCTGGTGAAAAACTTGGGCAACTCATCCTCTTCAGAGCAAGTAAAAGCAACAGTGGCAAACGAAGTATACAGGGAAAATGAGAGGGTTTGTTCCCCTTCCCCACATATTCTGTTTTTCTGCCGGCTCACATCCGTCTTTCTTGGGAATATGCTGGCCACCCAAGCTCCATCTCCACCAAGCCAGTTAGTGCCAGACCCCATGGTTACTCTCTTCTGTAGTAAGGGCTTCGGGGGATCGGGCTTCAGTGTACCAGTTCTGGCTGTTATTCTGATGGAGACTGGATGTTTCGCCCCGCCCCCCGGTGGTGTGCGCCCAGTCTCCAAGGACCTTACAGACAAGCAGTGTCTCCTGCAGCTGGAAGATGACCCTACCGCTGGGGCTACTGCTGTGGAAGCGGGCTGCCAACCCTCCTGATGGAGGACTCGCTGGCATACCTCTGAACTGTCCCCGATTATGATGGACGTCCCTCCTTTTAACCCTCAAAACTGCTCTGTCCCTCATCCATCCCCCAAGGAAGAGGAGCAGCCTAGAGAATGTGGTGCAAATGTAGACTTTAAAGCAGAAATTCTACTTGCATTCAAAACATAGGTGTGTTGAATTAAAGCTACAAGACTGCACCATTACCAATGAGTGGACTGCCATCCTCCTGAAGCTCAAAGCAGAAATTCATAATCTTCAAAGATGCTAAATCCCAAAAGTGAGGGTCACTGTCCCTCATCATGTCTCATTTTGAGTGTCTGCCTCCCTCATTTCAGTGATGAAAGGTTGAGAGGTATGCTCTGTGGTCACGCTTTGCCAGTGTCCCAGGCTATGTCCTAGGCCTGCTTCCGAACCTGGGTTGGCGACAAGGCGGTGAATCCTGCTTCAATGAAAATGTTTTCAGTAATAAAAAATAAAGCTCCTACAATTCCAATTTGGAGGGAAATTTGCAAAACAGATTTTTGCTCATTCCAAGGACAAGTTTTTTTTTGGTTTTTTTTTACTGGAAACCAGAAAACTCCTAGTGTTGTGGTGGACATTGGCTGGGCTCTTCTTTCATATACTTTGCTTAAGGCCAGACAGCATTCTACTGTTGGCCTCTGATACAGCACGCGCACACACACTGGCTTACGTGCATACATGTGCTCTGGATAGGAAGCACAGGACCAAAGTATTACTAACATCACCCTTATAGAGCCTTATTGTCCATGCCTGTCTACTTACCGACTCCCACCCCCCAACCCCGGTACTGCCCAGGCCATTTTGCTCCCCTCATTCCCCAGTTATACCTGTATGAGTAGCTTCTCCTGCTTATCAATACTCAGTTTTTATTTACTACATGGACCTGGTGCACTGATTTGCCTTACAATGTTTAGGATAATGCACCTTTGGTATAGTGTATTGCTGTGTATGACTTTAGTTTTGTAATGCTGTTAATACTTTCACTTTTTTCCTCCTTTTAATTATCTCCATTATCCCTCACCTCCAGGATGCATCTGGAAACGAGCTGTTAGCAGCTCAGTATGTCTTTCTTGGCGAAACTTTTGAAATAAATAATAAACAAATAAATAAAATTGATCCTGCACCATTGTTTCCCCCAAAGCAACAATCCAGTGTGCTGCTTACCTGTAGAATGACGGCCAGGGCTTTCTTGTGCTTGGCGTTGTCCACTATAACCACCCGTCCCACGGAGAGCGCCTTGACGCCACTGACAGACTCCATCACCTTTTTCTAAAAAGACAAAAGAAGAGCCTGAATTTAACATCTGGACCCTTGTCGTAACGATGGGGTGGGAGTCTCCACACCAGGGTATGGCAAGTCACTGCAACAGGGTTCAAACTCTCTGAGTGTCCTCGATTGCAGAAGGCATTCTAAGTAACCACTCACATTGAGATGCACATGACTCACATTGGAAAACAATGACTCAGTGTCAGCCTGGTAGCATGGTGGTCTGCGATGCTGGCAGCCTTACTGCCTGCCATACTGCTTATCCAGGTTTCGGAACGGACCAGGCTCACTCTGGAACTGGTTGCAAGAGGGAGGACTAAGTGGTCCAAGGACAGCTCTCCTCCCTCATGCAGGGGAGCCGAGTCCCTCCACTTGCCTGCCACCTGATGGAGTCTGGGAGGTTGCACTGGTGGGACCAGCAGACATTGGGAGGAGGCTACTGACACAGCACAAAAGTTTGTCAGTCCACACATGCGTGCCTATCACTGACGCTGACAAACAGGGCCATAACACGGAGAAAAATGCCCCGGCTCCCCCAGCATCCCCAGCAGGCACTGCACGACCCTAAGTGGCAGGTCAACCACCAAATACGGCTCTGTGTAAGTGGTGGTTAACCAGTACATCCACAACGCAGGTCGGTACCAAGGCTGGGGGGATGCTGGCAGAAAGAGGGATAGCAGGAGGAAAAAAGCAAATAAAAGATTACAATGATTCACATTTATCTCTATAGCGAAAGGATACAGGGATCACACAGATTTTCCCCCTCCCATCTGCCAATCCCTCAGTTCCTACCCAGGTACCTTAACATAAAATCTTAATTCTGGAAATCTTCTGGCTTTCTTACAGCTGCTTGTTGCCTCTGGTTCTGCCACAACTATTTTGCAGCACTTTCTCAGACCGAAATTACTACTGATTGACGCACCTTTTGCAAAAGATGCAGCGGCAAGCAGAAGTGCTTTATCATATATTCGTGCCCTTCAAAGCAATTGTGGGCAGCATCTTTGGGAACGAAGGTCTGTAGGAAAGCCTGATGCTTTCTAGGATTAAGACATTACATTAAGATACCTGGGCAGAGACTAAGGGATCAGCAGTGGGTGGGTGTGGGGAACTAGGTTGACAAAGGGCATCCCCAAGTCCATTCTGTACCCCCCAAAATATCAGAGGGTATATAGTGAACCCATAAAGCGGGAGTCTGAATGGGAACACTGCGTCACACAATTTGAAAAGGAATTCCAAAACAAATGAGGTTATTCACCACTGTAGGTTTCCCCGTTTCCCTTAAACAAGTGTGGAGCCGGGGCAAGCCTCTCCCTGCTCTGCCTCTCTATTGCACAGGCCTTTCTTGCTTCCTCTGTCTTGTTCATACAAATCAAGACTAGGGAAGTCAAGGCTCCTCCTTATATTGGGGGAGTTATGGATGATGTAATAATGTAGGGTCATAACCAAGTCCAGAAAATTTTCTCTCAGCCAAATATGGTACTATCTAGGTGCGTCTGGATGTAGTGAGGGAAGGAATGGGAAACAAGAGTAACTGGGAAAGGATCTTGTTATTTCTGGGACTGCCCATGTACTGTGACACAGTCCATATGCTGACCCCCCTTCCCCCAATTACCTTTAATGTATTCCGTGTGTACTGAAGCTCCTGAACAGTGGTGTAGTAGCGTTCCAGGTCACTCAGCTGCCCAACGCTCTCCACCTCCTCCATGCCGGAGAGGATCCGAGTCAGCTCTGCTATCTTCTGCTCATAGATCTGAAACAGCAGCAAGAACAAAGGATGCATCACCACATGAGCAGTTTGTTTACTGTAGATTATGAAATGGGTGAGACAAAGCAAGAAAATGTGATTGGTCAAATGTAATCACATGACCATGTGTTATTCCAGCACAATAGCACAGGTCAAAGTTAGTTTTTATTTTTATTTTTTTAACCAGGAGACACGCTAAGCTGAAGCTTGTTTACAGGTGTAACCTGGGAACACAAGGAAGTTAAGTGACTTGCTCAGGGTCACATAGTATGCAAGTGGGGGCTGTGAGATTCAAACCCTTGTCTCCAGGTTTGCAGCTCAGAGCCTTAAACTACTGTTCTATACTGCCTCCTAAACCATGCACCCGGAAAACAGGTTACTCACCTGTAACAGTAGTTCTAGAAGTGGTATATGTTGTTCATCCACACTCTTTGGCATGTCCCCTTCCATTCTGAATCTTGCCGGAAGCCTTCAAGCTGGCTCCTCCCACCCACCCGGGTGGTATAACTCTCAGCTCCGCCCCATGACATCAGATCTTAGCCCGCTGGAAGCCAGGTGTTGTGCAACCACAGCCAGGGAGGTCGGGTGGGTCCGTGTGGATGAACAACATATACTACTTCTAGAACTATTGTCACAGGTGAGTAACCTGTTTTTCTAGGATCGTGGATATGTTGTTCATTCACACTCTTTGGCAGACCCTAGCAGTTCTCCAGGAGGAGGGAGGCAATGCGCACACCCCCTACTTGGGAAACAGAGATTGGAGAGCTGAGGCCCCAAAACCAGCATCCCAGCGTGACTCAAGGTTGATGTGGTAGTAGGTAATGAAGGTGTTTGCTGACTTCCAGGTAGCAGCCCGGCAGATTTCCTGGATAGGGATGTCCCTGGAAGCACCCACTGATGCAGCTGTATGGCAGGTAGAATGAGCTCTTATCCCTTTGGGAGGTTCCATGCCCGCCAACTCATAACACAGACTGATGTACTATGTAATCCACCTTGCAATAGTCCGTTTTGCTGCAGGTCTGCCAGAGGTGGCTTCAGCATAGATGACACAAAGCTGGCGAACCTCTCCTCAAATTTCCGCCGTCCTCTCCTTATACTAGGAGAGAGCATGTCTCAGATCCAAAGTATGGAGCCTGTACTTGGCCTCCGAGGTGTAGTTAGGGTAGTAAACCAGCAGAGTTAACACCTGGTTAAGGTGAAACTCTGACACTGCCTTCAGAAGGAATTTCTGGTGGAGGCGTAGGACAACCATGTCCCTGTGGAAGACCAGATAAGAGGAGTCCACCGAAAGCACCTGGAGCTCCCCTGCCCTTCTGGCTGACGTGATAGCCACCAGGAAGGCAGTTTTCTATGACAAGTGTGACAAGGCACACTTGTGCATTGGTTCGAATGGCTTGCCCATGAGCTTCGCCAGTACCAGCAGAAGATCCCAAGGAGGTGGAGGTTCACGCACCGGAGGGGATATGTGATCCAGGCCTTTGAAAAAGCACCCGACCATTGTCTCCTGCACCTTTGTCGGCTGACTGGCCCGTGCCCAGTAAGCAGAGATGGCTGCCGGGTGCACCCTAAGGGTCGATGACCACAGACCCCCTTTGGAAAGAGACCAAAGGTAGTCAAGAATGTTAGCCACTGGACAGGACAAAGGGTCCAGGCCCTTGCCCTGACACCAAATGGAAAACCTTTTCCATTTGAAAGTGTAACATTTCCTGGTCGAGTCCTTTCTGGATGCCTCCACCATGGTGAAGACATCCTCGGAAAGACCCAAAGCCTGGAACTCTAGCCGCTCAGGTAACAGGCTGTGAGGTGCAGGGATTGAAGGTCCAGATGGAATACCCTTCCCTGATTGAAAGACATCAGGTCTGGGCATGCTGGAAGCTGCTCCGGGGACCTGCAGCTGAGGCTGAGGAGATCTGGATACCAAAACTGGTGCGGCCACTCTGGGGCTACCAGGATCACCTTCGCCTCATTCCTCCTCACCTTGAAAAGCACTCTTTGGATCAAGGAAAATGAAGGGAAGGCATAGAGGAGGCCTGGGATCCACGGCCTCGAGAAGGCATACCCCTGCAGCAAGCCCTGCTGAGGGGGGTGGGCATGGAATAGCCTCAGCTTAGTGTTTTCCCCTGGAGGCAAACAGGTCCACCATCGGTTTGCCCCAGTGGGAGAACAGGCTGTAAGCTATCTCTGGATGGAGAGACCACTCATGGGATATCTCGCCTAAGTGACTGAGAGCATCCACCAGATGGTTTGAGGCTTCCGCCACATGGATGGCTAGGAGATCTGCCCCCAAGCGGCTGATGAGGGTCCAGATGTGGAGTGCCTCTCTGCAGAGCAGATGGGAGTAAGTGCCGCCCTGTTTGTTGAGGTAGTACATGGTCGTGGTATTATCCCTCTGGACTTGAACCACTTCACCCTGGAGCTGAAGAGCGAAAGCTGACAGCGCCAGTCTGACTGCTCTGAGCTCCAACAGGTTGATGTGGTATTTGGACTCCTCAGGGGTCCAGAAGCCGTGGGCCCTTTCATCCCCATGTGGTCTCCCCAGCCCATGAGAGAGGCATCGGTCATAAGGACGGCTGTTGGCTCAGGGCGAACAAACATGATCCTTTCCTGCAACTGGTCTGGGGCGGTCCACCACTGGAGAGCGTCCCATATCTTCTGGGTTACAGTGACCAGCTGGTCGAAATGACCGTGGCGCCGAGTCCACTGGGCAGCCATCTCCCACTGAAGGGGGTGCATGTGCAACTGGGCCCAACAGACCACTGAGGTGCATGCCACCACGTAACCCAGAAGGCACAGAAGGTCCCGGGCAGGGCACAATTGCCCAACCAGAAATGACTGGGCAAAGGAGGAGAGAACCTCCGCCCTGTCCACCGGGAGCCAAGCTCTGGCTTGACAAGAGTTGAGCTCTTCCCTGATGAGGCACATCACCTGGGAAGGCACAAGTTCCGACTTGGCCTCGCTGATCAGGAGGCCGAGTTGGGAGCAGATCTGGAGGGCCAGGTCCCTGGACCTCTCCACCTCCCGTTGGGTGGGACCTGCTAAAAGCCAATCGTTGAGGTAGGGATAAATCCTGACCCCCACATCCGAGATGGGCCGCCACCACTGCAATGCATTTGGTGAAGACCCGTGGGCCAATGACCAGCTGAACAGCATGGCTCGCAACTCGTACAGGGTCCCTTCGACTCCGAAGTGGAGGAACCGCTGATGAGATGGACGGATTGGGACATGAAAGAACACGTCCTGCAGATCCAGTGAACAGAACCACATGTTTTGCTCCAAGGATGGTATGATCTGGGACAGAGTGACCATCTAAAAGGTGCATGACCTGAGATATTGATTCAGGTCGTGCAGATCTAGAATGGGGCACCAGCCCCCCATCCGTTGGGCACCAGGAAGTACCTGGAGACAAAGCCTGGGTCTGCTGGAAGATCCACCACTGAAGCTACTGCCTCCTTGAGGAGAAGCAGAGCAATGTTGTCTCGGAGAGCCGACTGAGTCTGGGTGGATATTCTTTTCTCCCGAGAGGCGCAGGCTCGGCTTGGAGGGTACTGCTCAACTTCCAGAGGCAGTCCCTGACCGACCACTTCAAGAATCCACCTGTCCAAAGTGACAGAGGACCTGGCTGAAAGGAAGTGGAGACACGGGAGAACCCAGAGCTAGCGTGATCGAGGACCCGAACCTTGGCTACCTTTACAGGTCTGGGAGGGCACGGGCTTGGGCGCCAAGCTTGAGCCTGTTGCTGCTATTGCTGCTGTCCTCCTTGAAGGAGGGCTGCTGTGCCGCAGGGGAAGAGTGCCAAAAAGGCTTCTTTTTCTTCTGCTGGTTCTTGCCCGAAGAACCCTTGGCAGAAGTAGTGTCCAAGGTGGCACTGGACTGCTCAATACGTTAGAGATGACCAGCCACACCCGGGCCGAAAAGATCAGTGCCCAGGAAAGGCACATCAGCCAGTTTGTGCTGAGTATCCGCTGGGAAGGAGAAGAGTCTCAGCCAAGCCCTGCGATGAGAAGCAACTGCAGCTGCCGTCAAACGGGCACAAGAATCCCCAATGTACTGGGCTGTCTGAAGCTGCTGTTTGGCAACAGCTCTGTCCTGATCCTGGACCTGCTTGACCATGGTCTGCATGTCCACGGGGAGGTGTGGGAGGACTTTATCCAAAGACCCCAAGAGGGCATGGGAGAAGTGCGCCATGATGACGACTGAACTTGCCTGACGAAGGCCCAAGGAAGAAGCTGCAAAGACCTTCCTGGTCGAATGGTTCTCAGAGCTTGGACTCTTTCTCTGGAGGTCAGTCAGTGATGGCAGAACTGCCAGTACGCCTGCTCACAGAGGCAGTCACCAGGCTCTCAGCCAAAGGGTGCTCTGTGAACTTCGCAAGGGACCCCAGGGGCAAGGCATACTTGCGGGCCATGTGGGCAGACTGTGCTGGACAAGAGGCAGGGTGCTGCCAGAGTTCTAAGGCCGGGCCAACAATGGCCTCGGCCACCGAAAAGCCTCCATCGGGGTATCCCCTCTCTTGAGGATGTCCGTGAGAGGGTACTCTGCCTTTTTCTGGATTGGCTCCAGGGGCATCCTTGTGGACTCAGAGATGAGGCAAAGAATGCCCTGAAAGGACGAAGACCTTCCTCCGTCTCTAACCTACTGGCCGATTCGTCATCCCCGGGATGAGAATGCAGGCCGGTCACATCCGAATCCAAGGAATCCAGATGCAATGGTCGACCGCCCAGGTCATCCTTGACCCGCCGAGTGCGGTCCAGGGTGACAATGACCAAAAGACACCAGGAAAGCCCGGTGTCTGGCCTATCTTCTTTAGAAGGAGACCCTCCCACAGGCTGCTTGGGGGATGGTTGCACCACTATCGGTGGAGAGACTGGTTTAGGCTGAACTGGAGGTTTCGCCGGCTCCGCGGGCGGGGAAACCAACTTGATTGGCTCTGAAGGAGTCTGCTTTGGTCTAGGAGGTGAAAGCCAAGTAATGGCCATGGTGGAAGACAGGGTCGGCTTGTGGCTGGTCAAAATCAGCTGTTGCCACATGAGGTCCTCGTAGTGCCAATGGCGTTTCCGCCGGAGCTTCTCCTCATCCGAGGATGACCGATGGCGTCGCCTCTTTTTAGAGCACTTGTGGTTCTTCCTCGGCCTTTTGGTCGAGGGGGTCCTGGACCTTGATCGAGATCGGACAGGCTGATTCAGCTGCTCGGGAGACACCAGCAGGACCAGTGATTTCCCGAGGTTGGGGACCACTTCCTCAATGGAATTCCCAGCAGGCTGGGTCTCCTCGTTGGGGAAAGTTAGAACTGGAGTTCGATAGAGAGAATCGTCGACTGGAGTCAGCGACAATGGGTCGATTGACACTTCGGTCAACTGGCCAGACGGCAAAGCCGAGAAGCCAGCGGCCGAAGAGGCAATTTCGATCAAAGTCGAGACTGCCGGTTCCCGGGACCGAGATCTCTCCCGATCCCAAGAGCGTCTCCATCAGGATGAAGATGATCCCGGGTCCTTTTTCCGCTTACAGGACCGAGAGGAGCGTGTGCCTGCAGGACCCTCTCCTTTGGTTGGGAGAGACTGGCACAACTCTCGGAAACAACCCAGGAAGGCGGAGCCCAGGTTGAGCGGAACAATGAAGCTCCGAGTAGTTTCTGCAGCCCGAACCGCTTCTTCCTCGAATGCTTGCATGCGTCCCAATTGCTCAGCAGATCCCGCAGCCGTGGAAACCGCCCACCAAGCCTCCTTAGATTTCACCAGAGGGTTCCATTTCTCTGGCCTCCCCAACTTCAGGCAGGCGAGACGGTCGTCGAGGACATTAGGATGAAAAGCGAGACAAAGATCGCACTTCAAGGTGTCATGGTCGACCCAGAGACAGTAGACGCACGCAGTGTGGGGATCGATGCACGACATCTTCTAGCTGCAGGGACACCGGCGAAATCCGGGGGAAGACTGGTCTTCCATAACTGAAGGTAAATAGTCACGATCACTAAAGCAAACTAGACGGATTTTCAGAATAACCGAAGGTTTTGAAGCCAGGGCCTACAAAATGCGCGAGTACAAGGGAGGCAACCTGAATCTTCCAGCGGAAAGAAAGATCTGGCATCAGGGGGTGGAGTCGAGGGTTATACCACCTGGGTGGGTGGGAGGAGCCAGCTTGAAGACTTCTGGCAAGATTTAAAGTGGAAGGGGACATGCCAAAAAGAGTGTGGATGAACAACATATCCACAGTCCTAGAACAGTTATTTAACTTGAACCTCCATTCTGAAGCAAAAGAAACAGTAGGAGTTATTTCTTTCAGATTTTTTTTTTGTAACTACAGTAAGGCACTTTAAGGTGTGCAGAACTGTGGGATAACACTTCATAAGTGTGTATAGCACTCATCATCACCTTGTACCCCATTTTCTGGGGTGTGCTGATGCCCCACAATAGCATGCACAAAGCATGGGCCAGCAGTATAACCTAGAGGTTAGAGTAGCGATCTGTGAATGAGCTTGGCAGATCCAGCAGACCTGGGTTTGCTTCCAACGACCTCCACTTGCATACTGTGTGACCCTGAGCAAGTCACTTAACCTCCCTGTGCTCCTGGGTCACCCCGTGAATGGGCCTTGTGCCAAGTGGGCCTTATCCGGTTGCCAAAGAATAAAAATTAAACTATAAATAAAACATTCTCTCTGTGTAATTCACCATCCCTCAACTGATGCCCCCACCCATCATGCTGTAGCTTTGCTATCAGACCACCATGCATGATGTTCAGTCCTTGTGCATGGCACCCACGGGGGGGGGGGGGGTCCGCTGTGGTCAAATGCATTTAACTGAATAGCCTGTGCATGGAACCAATGGGAGTGTTGCTGTGAGCAAGCACATGGAGTATGATCGTTTGTTGCGGCATCAATAATGCCAAACAGCTTATCTGTGACACCAGTAGGAGCACTGTAGTGGGTAAACACATGGAGCTGAAAAGTTTACCTGTGGCATAACTGGATCACTGCCATGGGCATATCCATGGAGCAAATTAGCTTGTCCATGACACAAATGAAGCCAAAGAGACTGCCTTTCACACCAGTGGTAACACTGCCACAGACAAGCATACGAAGCCCAAAAGCCACGAAGCCCAACAGAATATCCGTGGCACTAATGGAAGCACACCATCTTCATATGCATGAACCCAAACACCTATCTGTAAAACTAAAGGGAGTGTTGCAATCAGCATACTCTTCAAAAAAACTGCTTGCCCACAGCTACAATGGGAGCGCAGATGCTGTCATTTTCATTGACCACACAGCTTGTCCGTGGCACCAGTTTGAGTGCTGCAACCAGCATTCAACATTGGCCAGTTTGTCCATGGTATCAACTGGAGCACTGCAAGTGGCCTACGCATCGACCCAACATCTTACCCATGGCACCAATAGGATCCCTCACATTGTCATTCCCATCGAGCCAAACAGCATGTCCATGGCATCAACATGGGTGCTGCAATTTGCATAAAAATAGAGCCACGCAACTTGTCCGTAGAACCAAGAGGAGCGTGGCCATCTGCATAAGCATGAAGGTAAGCAGCTTATCTGTGGCATTAATGGGGCCAAACGGCTTGTCTGGCAAATCAATTACATATTTTTCCAACAATTATGACCAAGAACAGCTGACAAAAACTAAATCTAGTTTTTCTGCCCAAATAGACCACAAAAATTGGGATTTGCTGCCCAAGCTGGAGGCAGAGTTGTGTTTGCCAGTCAAACTGGGAATTATAAACAGTTCAAAGCAGTCGATAGGGATGTCGACCTGCAGAAGCCCTAATACGCATCATGTTTTGCTGTGCAGACTAACCCTGCTATCTTAAAACTGTGCCCTTTTTAGCTTTATCTGGCTCTTTAAAAAAAAAAATAAAAAATACAGGACCCCCTTGCCTTGGATGCAACTGAACTGTACTGTCTGATCAAAATGAAAAGGAAACAATGAAAGTCCTGCAGTACCTTAGTGTCCTTCCTGGTATGGAACTCAGAGAAGCTGCGTTTCATCATGTCCTCCACTCTCAGTGCCTCCACGCGCAGCAGGTTCAGAATCATGGTATACGTTAATCTGAACTGGGACTGTAGCTGTGTGGGTTTGCCCTTGGTTAGGAAAGAGACAGCGAGAGAGAGAGGAAGGGAAAAGGAGAGAACACATGAGAGCTCCATCCTCAGTAGAGCGATTACACATTACCAAACAGCAGCAGAAGGTAAGATGAGCCAAATCAAACCTGAAATTGTATAAAATCTTCTATCATTCAGACTTGCAAGGCATCTGATGAAGAGACCCATTTGGCCCCAAAGGCTTGTGTCCTGTAACATCTATGTACAATATCTGTTTGGCCGGTAAACTGTATCACAGTACCAAACATGCCTGACACAGTTACCTGACAAAAGGGCCTGAGTAGCCATGAAAGCTTTTGTGGTGTAATACTGCATCTCTGTACAATATCTATGTTGGGAGAATGCAAGTTCTCACACCATCTAATGAGTCTGACACTGCTGCCTGACGAATTAACATGCAAGCCCCAACAGATTAAAAACACAGAAAACTGCCAGCAGAATAAGGCCAACTGATCTATCCAGTCTGCCCTTTATCCTACACAACCACTGAGACGAGTCACCCAAATGGTCACGCTTCTGCCCTGTCCCCTCCTCTGCTTTTCCCCTTGGTGCCCTCTCCATAGCCCATGTGTCTATCCCACTCCTGCTTGAACCAAACTGCCCAGTTCACACTGAGCAGTTTGTTCCCCTTTTCTGCAACTCACTGCTTTCAACCTTGCTAATCCCCTAGAGAAACTTGAATGTCTCTATCATGTCCCACCACTCCCTCCTGGTCTCCCTTTCGAGTACATGCTCAGGTTCTTCAGCCTTTCCTCATAGGGCCTCCTCTGCTAGCCTTGAATCATTTTCTCTGTATCGGCTCCACCCTGTCTTTGTCCTTCAGGTGTGGATTCCAGACCTCTACGCAGTACTCTAGGCATGGCCTTACTAGGGTTCTGAACAAGGACCATATCACCTCCTTACATCTATTTTTGATTCTCCAGCCAATGTATCCCAACACTGTGTTGGCTTTGCCCATCGCCTTACGCACTGATCTGACTGTTTTAAAGTATCAGATATGATAACCCCAGATGCCTTTTCTCCCTAGCCTGCTCCACCCTCATCCCACCCATCAAATATTCCATTCTTGTGTTCGGATGTGTGTGATTCTGAACTTCTTTGCATTGAACTTCAGCTGCAATATCCTAGACCACTCTCTTTCAATCTCTCCCGATCCTCTTTATTTATCCTAATGCTTTCCTCAGAGTCCACCCTTCTGCCCAGGTTTGTGCCTCTGTGAAAAGGCACATCTGGCCCGTAACACCTTCATCAGTGTCACATATGGAGATGTTAAAAAGTACTAGTCCCAAGACTGATCCCTTTGGTACCCTGCTAGTGATCTCCTTACTCCCAAGAATTCCTCTTTTTGCACCATCCTTTGGGTTCTCCCTCCAATTTCTAACACAGGTGGTTAACCTCTCCCCTACACTCCAGTCCTCCAGCTTTTTGACCAGTCTTCTGTATTGCACGGATTCTAATGTCTTACTGAAATCATGGTGCAGTATGCCCATAGCCTGGCTTCTACCTATGGCTAGAGTCACCTAAAAAGTCAATCAGGTTTGCCTAAAAAGATCTACCATCTCCCCCACAACGGATCCATGCCATTTACTGTCCTGCAACCTATTTATTTCCAGGAACTCCTGGAACTTACTGCTTCCAGTAACTTGCCCACTATCTGAGTCAGACTCACCAGTAGTTACTTGGGTCGTCCCTATTCTGCTCTTGTGTAGCGGCACCACATAGGTTGCACTTTAGTTGTTCAGTGTCTCCAGTCTCCAACGAGCAACTGAAGAGGCTTGCCAGTGGTGTCAAAAGCACTTGGGACATCTCTTTTAGCATCCTTGGGTAGAGACCATCTAGAGCTGGAGATCTGTCTATTTCAGAGCTCCCAGCCCATTCATAACCCTTTCCTCATGTACAGCGTCTATATCCATGCCTCAGACCCGCCTCCCTTCCTGGACCGGATCCCACACTGTGGGAGTGGCCCCTTCTCTTCTACTGTAAAAAAAAAACAAAAAAAAAACAGAAATGTCCTTTCAGTATATCGGCTTTGCTCGAATCATTCTCCTTATCCTTTTTAGCCTTACAATCGTATCTTTAGTTTCAACTTCTACCTACTGTAGCTGAATAAAGCCTTGTCCTGTTCTTTTGCCCCATCTGTGATTTGAAGCTTGGCCTCTGCTGTTCCCCAACTCACCCAGCTATTGACCTCCTTCTGTTTGTTCCAAGTAGACCTCCATTTCTTCATCAGAGTGGATGGCCTTATAGCACTTGAAGGCCCCCTCTTCTCCCTCACTGCCTCGCCTACCTCTCCCATGTACCAAATTGGATTTCATCATTTTCTGTTCTCCCCCACCTTCCTTATGCAGATGGTAGCTTCTACATAACCCACCTGTATAATATCCTTCTTCTTTTCCACCCCTTGTAATTCATCCCCAAGTACTTTCCTTATCCTGCCATAATCCATTTTTCTCAAATCTAGTACTCTGCTCTTGGAGTTGGTACTGTCATAATGAAGTCCCCCACCAGCACTACTTTGCCCCTGTGCCCCTGATCTCATCCCCCTGGTTTTGTCCTCTGCTGCCTTTTGAATAGGTGGCCTGTAAATCACCCCCATCTTGATGACCCTCCCCCTCTTCCTGCAGCTAACTGCACCCATAATGTCTTTATGGTGGTCTTTATCCACAGCAGCTCTGATGCCTTCCCCGATGTATAGTGCTAAATCCTTCACTTTCCGCCCTGTTCTGCCTGTATAGGAAGTAGCCTTAGGATTGCTACAGCCAGGTGCTCAGGTTTCCATCGTCCCTTGCCTGCAAATCAACTTTCTCCTTCAGACTCCCCTCCCTTTGAACCATCTTCCCCACCAACTCAGTAACTCACTTTCTTACCCCTCCCTCAAAAAGCATTTATGCCCCCGCCTGGCATCACTATGTCCCCTCCCCACCAGACTCCTCTGCATAACACTAGCTCAGGGAATCAAACTGCAGCCTTCCTGTATTGACTATATATTTATTTGTACGTTGTATTAACTCATATGTAAATAAAATTCAACATCTTCGATGCCTGTAAGTACTGCTGCTCAGAAATTGTACTCAAACTTTAACTGTATGTATTTACCCTTTTGTCTGTATTTGCTCCCCATCCCTCGGGTCACACCTGGAAACAAGGCTGGCTCAGTGTGCCTTTCCTGGTTATCAAAATGTTAAATAAATAAATATCCCTACTAGGTCTAACCTGTCCAAGCTCACACCCCTACCAGGTCTACCCTGTCCAGGGTTGCACTCCCTACCAGGTCTACCCTGTCCAGGCTTGCACCCCTACCAGGTCTAACCTGTCTAGGCTTGCACTCCCTACCAGGTCTACCCTGTCCAGGCTTGCACTCCCTACCAGGTCTACCCTGTCCAGGCTTGCACCCCAGGTCTACCCTGTCCAGGCTTGCACCCCTACCAGGTCTACCCTGTCCAGGCTTGCACCCCCTACCAGGTCTAACCTGTCCAAGCTTGCACCTCTACCAGGTCTAACTTGTGCAGGCTTGCACCTCTACCAGGTCTAACCTACCCAGGCTTGCACCCTTACCAGGTCTACCCTGTCCAAGCTTGCACCCCTACCAGGTCTACCCTAGCCTGTCCAAGCTTGTACTCTACCAGGTCTAATCTGTCCAAGCTTGTGTACTGTAACATCTGTGAACAATATCTAAGGCTGATCCAATCAAACACTATCCAGCAAGCCAAGCATCAAATTGGGACATACTGTATACACACACAAGTATTAAGTTTAGTTTCTGGTACCAACAGTAGGCACCCCAAGAAGAGAGCTTGATTTATATCCAAGATTGACCTATCAGCTGGGTTTACAATGGATAACTATCTTTGCAACAGTGTAACCTGATTTTGTGTCCAGTTTTGGGCTCGGTGACAGATTACTTGCCCGATGATGATCGCAAATCAGTTTTTTTCCATCCAGTTTGGGGAGCAAACTTTTGTTGGTAAGTCTGCCAACTCTGATACGCAAAAAAAGGGGTCAACATATACGTGTGGTTGACTAAAAGGCTACTATATTTATTTACTGACATTGTTTTATTAGGTAAATATACATGGATTAGGGATTTTTTTTTTTGCAGATGCCTGGAGGAAGGGCAAGGGATAATCAGGAAAGCAGTCAAGATAAATAAACTAGAAGAAACATAGTGTAGTAGATATACAGGTCCAGTGAACAGGCGATACAATACATGTTATAATACAATGAATGAACCAGGGTGGAACCAGTTTAAGCCTGGATCACAACAAGGTCAGGTGCAGATCTAGTACAATCGCAGTAGGATGTAAAAACAGTCTAGTGTATCCTCTTGGTGGATGGGACACTGGCTGGTAAGGTGGGACTCAGAGATAAGCTCTTCCTTAGCTGGGGCAGCCTATGCCAGAAGGCGAGTTTCCCCGAATTCTTGTTAGACCTGGCAATAAGGAATCTATTTCTGGAATGACAATGCAGGCTGGGATGTAGAGGGAGAGGCATCACCAGCATAAAACAGGAAGTTGTCATTCCTCTGTGCAGACAGTTAGTAAGACCCCATCTGCAGTACTGCATGCAATTCTGGAGACCCCATCTCCGCAAGGACATAGACAGGATGGAGGCAGTCCAGAGGAGGGCAACTAAAATGAATTTGATTTATTAGAAAAGTCGGATTTACAACCTTTGAGTCATGGACTCATTTACAAAGGCACCTTGTCGGGGGGTAGACAGAATTACATAGTGTGGTTACAACAGTGAGAACAGTACAGGTGCAGAACATTAAACATAGAGTACACAAAGGTTACATAATAATGTTACTTATAATAGGTTACAGTCATATACAAGGTACCCAAGGGTTACACTGGGGGTACAGCCCTGGACATACCCAGATAATACCTGGAGAGGGTGGAGGTAGGGATGGGGAGTGTGGTGGGTGGAAGGGAGGGGGAGAGGATAGGCTGTTGGTGGGGAAGGTGCAGGGTCTGCAAGAGAAGCCATATGAGGAGAGACTAAAGGAGTTTAATATGTATACCCTTGAGGAAAGGAGGGAGAGAGGGGACATGATAGAAACTTTTAAGTACCTCAGTGGAATCAACGAAGTCCAAGAGGGTACCATGTTTCAGATGGTGAGACGAGGCCCACAAACAGAACCGCTTCCACTTCATAACGTAAGTGGAGCACGTGGAGGGCTTTCTCACCGATGCAAGAACATCCGCCACCTCCAGAGATACCCCATACCTGTATTTTGCTACGTCCGAAGGAGCCAAAGCATGAAGTTGTAAGGATCAGAGATCGGGATGGACCAGTGAGCCCTGATCCTGGGACAGCAACTACGAGCATATTGGCAGTGGGATTGGAGGTTCCATGGATAGCCGCTGAAGTAGTGGGAACCAAATCTGACGAGGCCATAGCGGGGTGATCAGAATTATTCACGCATCCCCGGCCTGTAACTTCAACAGAACCCTCTGAACAAGAGGAAAGGGAGGGAATACATAAAGAAACCTCCCTGACCAACAAAGGGACAATGTATCTGGCCAAAAAAACACCAGGCGCGGGCTCTCGTGAGCAGAAAACTGGCAGTTTGGAGTTGCGTGGTGATGCAAACAGGTCTAACTCTGGATGACCCTATGTGTCGAACAGCTTGTCTGCTACTGATGGCAGTAGATCGCACTCGTGTGCCTTGGACTGAGACCTGCTGAGACTGTCTGCCAAGGCACTGAGGACACCTGGAATGTGCACCGCAGAGAGAGTGATGTGCTGTTCTAGTGCCCAATACCAGACTCTCATCGCCTCCCTGCATAGGGGGTAAGAATGAGCTCCCCCTTGCTTGTTGATATAGAAGACGACCACCATATTGTCCATCTGAACCAGAAGAGAGCCCGGTATGAGGTCCTCCTGAAAGGCGTGTAGCACACTGAGGACCGCTCGCATCTACAGGACATTGATGTGGAGTTCGCGCTCCTCGGGGGTACAAATACCTTGTGTTTGGTGGGCCCCTAGGTGCGCCTCCCCACCCCAAATCCGAGGCATCTGTCATAAGGGTCTGATTTGGGGGCTCCGGACGGAAGGGGAACCCTCTTTCCAAATTGAGTGGATCCATCCACCAAAGAAGCATTCTCTTTACTGGCTCTTTGACTCTGACCATGGGGTCTAGGTCGTCGGAGCACTGATCCCACTGCACCCTATGCATCCACTGTGGGACTCTCATGTGGAGGCGTGCCAGAGGAGTGACTGGAATGGCCACTGCCATGTGCCCCAGAAGTCTGAGGAAGGTCCTTGCTGGGACCTGAGGAGTTACTAGAACTGATATGGCTATCTCCTGCAAGCGATCGCCCCTCTCCGGGGGTAGAAAAGCCATGCCCTGGACCAAATCCAGGACCGCTCCAATAAAGATGAGTCTTTGGCTGGGTTCTGGGGAAGATTTTGGAAGGTTCAGGGTGATCCCCAGGTCTCTGAAGAGAGTATAGGTGTCTCCGAGAGCATGACGCAGGCGTGACCTGGACGGGGCCGGTAGCAGCCAATCATCCAGGTACGGGAAGACAATATGCCCCTGATGCCTTAGAGTGGCAGCCACTACTGCCAAGCACTTCATGAAGACTCAAGGAGTGGAACAGAGGCCGAACGTAAGAACTCAAAACTGATAATGTTCCCCTTGGAAGTGGAACCTCAGGAACTTCCTGTAAGGGGGAAAGACCCCGATATGCATGTACGCATCTTGCATGTCTAGGGAGCAGAGCCAGTCCCCTTGGTGCAGCAGAGGAAGAAGACCTGGAAGGGTTACCATCCGGAACCTTTTGTACTCTAAAGATTTAGAGAGCTTAGGTCCAGAATGGGATGAAGGTACTAAGTCTTTTTTGTAACCAGGAAGAAGTGGGAGTAATACCCTTTTCCCCGCTGTCGCAGGAGGACTGGTTCTATCGCCCTTTTTTGCAAGAGGGCCTGTATCTCTCCTTCTATGAGAGGGGATATGAGAAGAAGGATATCTGGAGAACCTTGCCGGAGTGTCTGGAGGAATCTCCATGAACTCTAAAGTGTGTCCTCTCCTTATGACATCTCGGACCCATTTGTCCGCAGTTATCGAGCTCCATCCCTGAAAGTACCGGGAGAAGCGACCCTCTACCACCTCCCCTGACACCTCCACTGGAGGGGGGGGGGTCAGAAGGGAGTCACTGGGCGGAGCCAGGGGTAGGCAGAGAGGCCTGGGAGGACTTGGACCCACGAGGAGGAGCGCCTCCAGGTTGCTGGTGTAATGGCCGCTTTCGGGGTCTCTGCTGGTCTCCACGGTACATTTGGCAGACAGATCAGATGAATTTGCCTGACTCTTGAAAGCGAGAGATCAGAGACTCCGTCTCAATCAATCAAAATCTTTATTTATCCAGGCAGACACCATTAAGCAAGCTCATTTGCAAGGTGGACCTGCGTTACACAAGGTCAAGTAACAATACATTTATGTACATGCAAGGAGCAGTAAATAGAAGTATACATCAATCCTGGTGGATCTGCGTCACTCCAGTCGAGTATTAACACATTATGTACAGACAAGGAGACAGAAAATATTGGCATACATAGTAATATAGCAAATGAAGTAATGATTAGTACTGGATTCAGCTAACATACACCTGGGCAGTATTCAGGGAAGGGATATGTCGTGATTTAGATAAGAGGAGAGAGAAGCTAAGGAGAGTGAAGGAGGGGTTCATTGGCAGTTACAAAACATATACATTATGAATGATGTCATAAGGAAGGAGGAGGTGGTAGACGGGAAGGGGGGTCTGGGGCAGTGATAATACGATCAGAGGAGATAGGTTCACTGCCTTGAGAAGGGGGGATAGGCAGGCGTAGGGGAGGGACTTGAGGACAGTAGGTAAGTAAGTAAGTGAGTCGATACCAAAATTGTGTGAAGTGAAGATAGGAACAGGAGGTATTAACGGGCAGGCGTTACGCGAACTATGATTGATGGAAGCAACTGCAGACTTCTTAGGGTGTAAGCTCCAAACACACGGGATGGCAGACAATTAGCAATATATTGTGGAAGTTTGCCAGTAATAGCACTGTATGTCCAGAAGGCCAAATTTCTGTTGCATCTATACTGTAGGGAGGTCCTTCCCACAGCCGCATATAAAGAGCAGTGGTGGGTGGAGAAAGGGAAACCGGTAATGAAGCGCAGGGCTCTATGGTATAGAATGTCCAGTTTTCCAAAGTAAGAGGCAGCACATCGACTGCAGATGGAGCAGCGTAGTCAATAAGGGAGAGGAACGTTGACTGAACAAGCGGTCTCTTAGCCTCTGTAGTTAGTAGGCTGTTTATCCTAAAGAAAAGACCAAGTCTCTGCCTCAGTTTTTTTTTTTTTTTTAACAGCTCCTCTAAGTGATATGTAAAGGAAAGTTTGTGGTCTAGACAGACCCCCAGGTATTTGAACTGCAGTACAAATTCCAGGTTTTCCCCTAATAGAGTGGAGATGGGAGGGATATTACCAACAGCAGCAGAGTATGTCACATTATTAACAGGAGAAAAAGCATCGCTTTTGTTTTTTTGGCATTAAGTAGCAGTTTTTTGTTTATTAATTGTTGTTGCAATATGTAGAAGTCGGCTTGCAGGTCTCTACAGGCAGTGTCAGGTGTAGTGCGGATTAGGTAAATCACAGTGTCATCCGCGAACTGATGGATCTTTGCCTCTTTGATAGCAATGTCTATACTGTTAATGTAGATAGCAAATAGAAGTGGTCCCAGGATGGAGCCCTGCGTGACACCTCGTTTTAACGTATTGGATGTAGAAATCTCACCTTCAGCCTTGACGTGCTGGTGTCTGTCCATGAGGTAGTCATCAAACCAACATAGGGAAGTAGAGTCGAGGCCAATTTCCTTTAGTGTAGAGAGAATAGAGAAAAGTAGGATGTGGTCGACAGTGTCGAAGGCCTTGCTTAGGTCTAAAAAAATGGCACAGACAAATTTTTTGTTTTCTAGGTCGTGTTGCCAGTAATTTGTCACCTTGGCCAGGGCCGTAATCATACTATGTTTGGATCTGAAGCCAGACTACATGGGGTTTAGCAGATTTGTGTTATCTATGAAAGATCTCAGTTGGGCATTCACAATTTTTTCCTGTAGTTTTGATAAGGTGGGGAGGAGGGAGATAGGCCTGTAGTTATTTAGGTCGAATGGGTCCCCAGATCTGAACAACGGAATAACGTGTGGTTTTCCACAGGTGAGGGATGATCCCTTGTGAAGGAGACAGACTGAGAAGATGCGTAATGGGTGCAGCCAAGACATGGTAGGCAATCTTTAGGTAGTATGGATCAAAGGTGTCAGCGCCTGCACTTTTCCTGGAGTCTAATTGAAGTAGGAGATCTTCCACCTCTTTCAAGGAGGGAGGACAGAAGGAAAAGACTGCTTTTGTGGATCTAGAATCTGAAGGTTGCATAGTCAGCTGGGAACGCAGGCTACATGCAGGTGAATTATCAAATACTAGTCCTGCGGTAGCAAAGTGGTTATTGAAGGCTTGTAGTATCTCTTTTGTTGTTGATAGTAACATTTTCTGAGATAATTTTTGTGGGGAACGTGTTGCCTGTCATATGACCAGATAGTTCTTTTATCGTGGACCAAAACTTGGTAGGGCATTTAGAGGCAGAGTCGAGTTCGGTGCGATAGAATTGGCCTTGGCCTCTCTAACCAGCCTAGTACAGAAGTTTCTGGCTGTTCTGAAGAGACACCTGTCTTCTGCTTTATGTGATTTGTGAGCTATTTTCCAGAGCTTGTCTCTTTTTAGTAGAGCCGTCTTAAGCTCGGCAGTGAACCAACGGCACTTTCTAGCCTTTATGCAGGTTTTGACCAGGGGTGCATGGGTGTTAAGGGCAGTGGATACAATTTCATGAAAAATGGCATACGCTGATTCTACTGATTTGACTAGATAAAGGCTCTGCCAAAGCAGGGAGGCCTTCAGGTCACTGATGTATGCAAACGGATCGAAGTTCCGTTTTGATCGTTTGGTAGAGAATTTGGCAGTAGATGGCAGTTGAGGGGCTGCCCTTATGGCAGCAATAAAACAATGGTCGCCAACAGCGGCGGAGAAAATTCCAGCATGGGAGAAGGAATGCGGTTTACTTACTAACAGAACGTCTAGTAGCGTGCTGTTCATGGTTTTTCTTATTGATATGTGTTGGCTCATTGATAAGTAAGGTAAGCCCATGGGAGTTGCAGAAGGATTCGAGTGGCAGTGAGGCTTTGGACAGCCAGTCATAGTTAAGGTCCCCTGTTACGATAGTTTCCATGTAGTCAGTCCCCATAATAGATGAGAGATGGGACAGTAGCTGCGGCCCCGTGGACGGGGTCTGTAGCATCCTATGACATGGACAGCCAATGCCGGAGATCTATCAATTGTAATGGACAGGCATTCGAAACCATTGGTAATTGAGATGGAATCGAGGGTGGTGGCCGTGAACTTGTCCTTAACATAAATGGCTATGCCACCACCTCTAGTACGTCTATCGGCTCTGAATAACGGTTAGTTGGGAATGTTGACCTCTTTGTCCGGCGTGGCAGGTCGAGGCCAGGATTCCGAGATCACAAGTACATTAGGTTCCGTGTGGATAGCCCAAGCTTGTATTGAGGTGAATTTCTTTAAGAGGCTGCACACATTAACATGCATGAAGCTGATTCCTTTATGCTTTGCGATTTCTGAGGGTGAGTAAATTGCTTTAGTTGGACCAGGGTTAAATTTAACATTGCCTGAGCATAGCAATAGAAGGGGCATGACTTTCCTTAATACTACAAGTGGTAGTTTGGAAGTTCTAACCCTTCTTTGGCTGGATAGAGCATCAGAGTACGAGAGCGGTGACTTATTTTTAGTATTGTGCTGTCCTAATGATGCATATACTAGGACCCTTGCCATACAGCACCAAAAGATGCAAGTACTGGTCAAAGTAGGTAACATTCCTTGCGTAAGTACTGCGATACTGGTGACACGCTGAAGGGGAGATTCAAGGGAGTGTAAGCATGAGAACTTAGGAGTACAGCACAAATTGTATAAGGACTTAATAAGTAGGCATTCTTGTGGTACAAGATACAATTCCTGCTGAGAGTGATGTCCACAGGGCATGTACCCAGTTAGGGGTAGGGTACATAGGGCGGCATAAAGATAAAGCCAGAACGCAAGAGCCATGCTTAAAATCTAAACGGTCAGAGAGACAACAGTTGCGGTAGAATAGGCCGCGAGGAGAAAGCAAGAATTGTCCTGCCGCGCACCTAATAGCAACAGTTTACAAGAGTCGTATTTCAGGTTATAGGTTGCCTAGAGGAGGTAGCTGGTGAGACCACCGGAGGCTGCAGTAAACCCCAGATAGCTGGTGCCTAAATTCGATGGCCTGTTATCTATGTATTTGTACCTATGATGACAGGCAGGCAGGATAATCACTGGAGGGCCAATGACAATGGAGGGCGGGACAAGAAGGTCTATATAATAAAACTCAAGGGTGGGAGATGGGTGGGTGGGCAAATAATTGCGGCTTTGCCATACCTCTCAGCGATCGGAGTCCGAGCACGTGGTCTCGGGTGGCAGCTTCGGAAGCGCCAACCGCCCGGTGGCCGCGGTTTCCTGCGGCGGATGAGCTGGGAGCCCAGGAGGGTTCGCAGCTGAGGGGGGAGAGAAAACGGAGCCAATTACTACTGGTGCAGGACAACAGGGTCGAGCTAAACCAGAGGAGCACAATTTACAAATGAAAGGGGAGCAATTTCCTTGGTGTCTTGGAGTCTGGGTTGCAGCTACAGAGGCAGGAAAGGGCTGTGTCACTTTACACAATACAGAGAGAGCAATCAGCATGAGTTCAGGATCTAGGGCAGCTTAACAGTCAACATACAGTAATAATTCACAAAGCATTCAGTAAATTTCTCTGAAAACAGCTCCCTCTGTCTGGGGCAATTCTCCATAGCATGGAAAACTGCGACAGTCACACCTATCCACAAAGGTGGTGACCGGTCCACTCCCAGCAACTATCGGACAATTTCCATTCTCCCCCCCCTCTCCAAAGCCTTAGAAAAAGTGGTGGCCACCCAACTCAAGGAATATCTAGCAAAATACAACATCCTGTGTCCAGAACAGCAAGGCTTCCACGCTGGTCACAGTACAGGCACAGCTTTAATGGAGTTCTCCAAATTCCTACACGCCTCCTGAACCACGGCTCACTAGTTGGGGCAGTGTACATTGACCTCTCTAAGGCCTTTGTCACTGTCTCCCACCCACTCCTACTAAATGCCCTCAACCATACAGGTTTCTCTGTTGGCCCCCTCTCCTGGTGTGCGAGCTACCTATCAGCCCGCTCCCAGCGTGTCAAAAACAATGGGGGTGCTCTCTGAAACCCGTCCCATCTGCTCCGGGATCTATCCTGGGCCCACTACTCTTTAGCCTGTACCTAAACGCCCTGCCTAGTGTCTGTTCTGGCAATATTTTACTATATGCCGACGACGCCGTGATTTATGCAGCTCACAAAAATCTCACCTCCCTCCAAGACTCCCTCCAGCACTCTTTCAATGATGCTGAGAATTGGTTTAAGAAGAGCAGACTAGTAATGAACCTCAAAAAAACTAAGGCCATGCTCTTCGCTCACCACCAGAACAAAGCCAGCAAAAGTCCCCTCCAAATCTTCCCGAGCATTTGTCAACCACTCGCACAAGTTTACTCGTACAAATACCTTGGAATCACATTTGACTCGGCCCTCACCTTTCATGCCCACATTACTGCTCTTGCTTCTGCCGAAAATGCGAGCCTTGGCATCCTCTACCAGCACAAGGATTGCCTCCCACCTGATGCCCTCAGGCTCGCCATTACGTCCGCAGTAATGTCCCTTATTGATTACGGCCTCCCAGTATATGGTGCTGCTGACTCCACTGCCCTCAGCAAGATTAGACTCACGCTAAATAAGGCCTGCAGACTACTGACCAGTGCCCCTAGACTCACCCACACCTGTCAACTCTATGACATGGCCAAACTCCTAAACCTTGACGAACGCATCCGCTACCAAACCGGCCTGCTAACCAAGAAGATTCTACTTGGGGCCCCCCCCCCCCCGGGTGTCTGCCTCCATCCAATTTACACACCCCAGAGCGACCACCTGAACTTCAGACAAGGTCACTATACTAGTGCCCAGAACTAGGACCTCCCGGGCTCAGAGGTCATTCAGCTACAGAGCCCCTACCTGGTTCAACTCACTCCCCGTAGCCATTTCCAACACCACCAAAACTGCCCCCTTCGAAGCTGCCTTACGAGACCTGCTGTTCAACACCTGCTGCTGCTCCTGTCACTAAAACATAATCTGCTGTTTCTTCTGGCACTACTGACATGGTCCACTGGACTGAACACCCACCCACCCCACCCCCCGGCCCTCTCTCCTCGCAGTACGCTGATACTACTTGAAATATTTATTTATCTACACATATGTTCAAGCAATTGTATGTAATACTATGTATCTCTGTTCATGCAACCTATGTAATACTATGTTGACTCTGTATGTCTGTATTCTGTAAACATGTAAAAATCTGTTACTCTGTCTTGACTGTACTCTGTAAACTATGTTAACCATGTGTGTTCTCTCTACGATGAGGTACCTTTATAAACGAGCCGCTGGCTCAAAGGTTGTAAATCCGATTATACAATAAAAACATAAAATAAAAGAATAAAAGAATAGGTAGGGGTGATGGACCAATCAGAACGAGCCTGGAGAAGGCGCTCGCACTCCAATTGGTCTCCTGCCCAAACAAAACGGTACCCTGGAACGATAAGTCCCGGATGCCGGACTGCAGATCCTAATGAAAGCCCAAGACCTTCAACCAGGAATGACGCCTGAGGCAGACACCTGACACTGCCGCTCTGACTGCCGTATCCGCAGTGTCGTACGAGGCACGCAACACACGTGTGCCTATGTCCGAGCCCGATTTTAGGACTCCAGAATCTCCGTTTTCTTCTCGGAGTCTGGCAAGGCCTTTACCAGCTCTTGTCCCTGCTCCCATAATGCACTCTGTTACCAGACCATGTGCGTAAGGAAACTCAGGGACCTAACTGAACAGGTGGAGGCAGAATACACCTTCTTGCCCACCTGGTCCAAATAGCGGGACTCCAGATCGGGAGACTGTGAGCTGAAGTGTTTGGGCTGCTTAGATTTGTCATGAGCAGCTGTAATAACTGAAGAGTCCGCCCGAGGGTGCTCGGCCAAGAATGGTTCATCCCTCGGGGCTCTATACAGCCTGTCCGATTTCTTTGGAACTGCCGGGACCGAAGCCAGATGCTTCCAGGTCACTCTGGTGAGGTCTTGTAACGTGTCCACCAAAGGAGGTACCACCAAGGGTTTACGCTCCTTCTGCCACAGGTACTTAGCCAAACGCCGACGTTCCGGATCCAGGTCCTCCATGTCCCACTCATTGGAGGCCTGGATGTGCCTCAAGATGTCCATGAAAGTGGGATCATCAGGAGGCAAGCAGGGCTGGTCCTTCTCTTCTGGGGAACCCCCAATTCCCGAAAAGGAAGAGGTACAAGACGAAGAAGAGGAGGAACGGCTACTGGGTGATGAGTAGCCGGACCTATCCTTATGGCTAGCCCCACTCGAGCGTCGGTGGCTCACCAACCGACGTCAGTCAGAAGACAGACATTGATCCCGGGACCGACGGTGGAGCGGAGACTGATGTTGGTCAGGGGACTGATGTCAGGAGTGGTCCCATCTAACAGAACGGGAATGGCTCCTGGTGTGAGACCTGACCCAGCGTCAGCTACCTGATCTGGTAGAGCGCCAGTGTCGGTCTACGGACCATGAACGGGAATGAGCCCTGGGAGGAGGTGTAGGCGGCGGCCTCGGTGAGAAAGCACCTCCTGGCTGTGGTTCACCTGAAGGGTCCAGGACCGTGACGGGCCAACTGGGGTCCGCTTCTGACCTGCCCCACCAGAAGGAAAAAGATCCTGGAGCTTGTCCTTCGAGAAAACGGAGGCCATTTTCCATGGAAATGGAATATCCGGAACATCGACCTTGGAAGAGGAGGACTTAGGGATGGGGGCGCAGCCCCTTCTGGCCTGCGTCCGGATCCGTCGCCCATCACCGGCGTCGGTGGGGGACGGAGGGGCGAGGTACCAACCGGGGCTGGGTGTCCTTAGACTCAAGGCACCCTTGATTGGCGGGCGCCGTAGGCCTTGGAAGGTGGATAAGCTGTTTCTCGAGGACTTTACGGTGACCCTTAGTGGAGCTCACCTAGGGCTTCACTGGCCTCTCCCCAAAGGCCCAGCCTTAGCCTGATCTTTAGATTTAGGACGCTCACCTGAGTCTGTCAAACCACGGGCTTTCTTGGGAGAAGGCCGCGAGCGGAAGCGAGACCGGGACCTGGACCGGTGCCGGGACCAACTACAGTCTTTTTTCGCGGGACCGCTTGGTTTTATCTTTCTTCTTCTGCTTCTCCCCTGAGGTGTGCAGGTCCATTTTCTGTTCCAGCAGGTATGCTTTCAGGGCCTTCAAGCGGCGGACTCGAGTTTGGCTGGTGAAGTTCTTACAGGATGAACAGGCCACAGTCTCGTGCTCAGGCCCCAGGCAAAAAATGCACTGCTTATGGCCGTCTTTAGATGGTATTTGGCGGCTGCAAGGGATCCCGATGAGGAGACAGAGGACGGTGAAGACATACGTTGGTAGACAAGGAAAACCGTCGAAACTGTGGAGAAAAAGGCTCAAAAGATGAAAAAACAGTTTTTAGCTGAGTGGCAAGCCAAGGAACAGGAACTCTTCATATGCGCGGGACGCGACGGGAAAAGAACTGGGGTGGAGCTAAGTCCGCCCCCTTTTGTACCAGAGCTGACACCGGGGTGGAGCCGACGTCGGGGGTGGTCCCTGATGGGTATTGCTAGCTGAGAAGTTTTCTGGAGTGTCCTAGTGCCTGAGGCATAGTCCTAATTGTGATAGCCTGCTGCAAGAGCTCCCACTCGAAGTAAGATCTGGCATTAGCTGCCACGGCGTTTTGCCAGCCTTCCTGATCAGAGGAAGGGTCCAGCTGTGGCAATCGCAAGTGTTAGGTGGGGAAGGGGGAAAAAACAAAAGATGGCATAAATAAGGGGTGGAAACAAAATGTAATAAATTAGGGTTGTAGCAGCCCCCCCCCATCCAATGAAAAGCTGGATGCTGTATCTTAACTGGAATATCCTGCATAAATAAACTGCAAGTTGGGCAACTCAGCGGAAGGGAAACTGCATGATGCGCTCTTACCAGCATCATCTTGTGGAGGTCGCCCATCTCCGGCACCTTGTCCTTGCACAGGATAATGACCGTCCCAGTTGGGTCCAGCCCACGCCGCCCTGCTCTGCCCGCCATCTGGATGTACTCTCCTATCAGGTTGTGCAGATACAAACCAGATAAAGAAGAAGAAAACAAAAATGATTCACAAATTTGAGAAACTGCAGAAAGTCTCAAAGTACAGCAGCTATTCATTTTTTGGGATACAAAAGTTAAAGGTCAAAGTAACACTAAAAAATAATGAAGTAGGCCTTAAAGTCTGCTACTAAATCATACTTGTCTATCCACCAGAAGGTATCAAATCAACCTACTCTGTCCATAAAATAAACAAGATCACGGGGTTCAGCTGTGGACCAGTTTGTTATGCGTATCTGGGGTGGGTGAGGTTGCACTACTGAAACTTTAATTCCGAAATGTAACATTCACATCACTCTATAGGCAAAGCCACCTTGAGCAGGAATTCGAGCAAAGAAACATAGAAGTTGATGGAGGATAAGGACCACAAGGCCCATCCAGTCTGCCCATTTCTTTTTCTACCCTGTGAATGTGCCATCGGCCTTTGCTCTGTCAATGGCCTATCTATTCATACTCATCTGTATTGCTCCCTTATGCCTGTCCCATGCCTATTTGAAGCCCTGCACTATATTCATATCCACCACTTCCTGAGGTAGACTGTTCCACGCATCCACCACCCTTTCTGTGAAAAGAACTTCCTCACATTGCCCTTAATCGGCCTCCCTCTAATCTCATGCTGTGTCCTCTTATTCTGCTATTTTTCTTATACAGAAACATGTTAAGACTCTTTCACCTTGTTAATGCCCTTAAGGTGTTTGAATGTTTCGATCATATCACCTCTCTCCTTCCTTTGCTCAAGGGTATACATATTGAGCTCCATTAATTTGTCCGAATATGTTTTCTGATGCAGTCCCTGCACCATTTTGGTTGCCCTTCTCTGGACTGCCTCAATTTGGTTAATGTCCTTGTGAAGGTGTGGCCTCCAGTACTACATGCAGTACTCTAGATGTTGCCTAACCAGTGTCTTATAAATACAGGTTACTCACCTGTAACAGGAGTTCTAGGAATGGTATATGTTGTTCATCCACACTCATTGGCAGGTATCCTTGCCGCTTTAAATCTTGCCGGAAGGTCTTCAAGCTTGCTCCTCCCACCCACCCGGGTGGTATAACTCTCGGCTCCGCCCCATGACGCCAGATCTGGCCCGCTGGAAGCTCAGGTTGTGCGTCGAAGCCGGGGAGGTCGGGTGGGTCGTGTGGATGAACAACATATACCATTCCTAGAACTCCTGTTACAGGTGAGTAACCTGTATTTCTAGGGACATGGATATGTTGTTCATCCACACTCATTGGCAGACTCCTAGCAGTTCTCCGGGAGGAGGGAGGCAAGACGCACACCCCCAATACTTACTTGGGAAAGAGAGACTGGAGAACCGAGGCCCCAAAACCAGCATCCCGGCGTGACTCAAGGTCGATGTGGTAGTGGGTAATGAAGGTGTTTGCTGACTTCCAGGTAGCAGCCCTGCAGATTTCCTGGATAGGGACGTCCCTGGAAGCAGCCACCGTTGCAGCAGTATGGCGGGTAGAATGAGCTCTTATCCCTCTGGGAGGCTCCATGCGCCCAACTTATAGCAGAGATCTATGCAGGAGGTTACCCACCTGCTTATCGTCTCGCTTGGCTGCAGGTCTGCCAGATGCAGCTTCAGCGTGGGTGACAAACAGCTGGCGAACCTCTCCCAATTTCAGCCGTCGCTCCTTATAATAAGCGGCGCCCTTCTAGGTCAGAGTATGGAGCCTATATTACGCCTCCAGGTGTGATTGGGGTAGAACACGGCAGAGTCAACACCTGGTTAAGGTGAAACTCCGACACCACCTTCGGAAGGAATTTCGGTGAGGCGAGGACAACCTTGTCCTTGTGGAAGACCAGGTAAGGAGACTCGATGGAAAGCACCTGGAGCTCTCCCATCCTTCTGGCTGACGTGATAGCCACCAAAAGGCGGTCTTCCACGACAGGTGAGAGAGAGCACACCTGTGCATAGGTTCGAATAGCTTGCCCATGAGCTTTGCCAATACCAGCAGTAGATCCCACGGAGGTGGGGTTCCCGCACTGGAGGAAATGTGATCAAGGCCTTTGAAAAGCGCCAGACCACCTTCTCCTCGCCACTGACTGCTTCCAGCCCCGCCCGGTAAGCAGAGATGGCTACAGGTGCACCCTTAGGGTCGCCGACCCAAGCCCTTGACTAGAAAGGGACCATAAATAGTCCAAGATGCTTGCCAAGGAACAGGAGGAAGGGTCCAAGCCCTTGCCCTGACACCAAATGGAAAACCTTTTCCATTTGAAGGCATACATTTTCTGGTCGACTCATCAGGACGCCTCAACTACATTGAGGACCTCGTCGGAAAGACCCAAGGCCTGGAACTCTAGCCGTCAGGAACCAGGTCAGTCAGGTGCAGGGATTGAAGGTCCGGATGGAACACCTTCCCTGATTGACTGAGAGCAGGTCAGGCGAGCTGGAAGCTGCAGCGAGTCCTGGAGCTGAGACTGAGGAGATCTGGGTACCAGAACTGGCGAGGCCAGTCTGGGGCTATCAGAATCACCTGCGCCTTGTCCCTCCTCGCCTTGAGAAGCACCTTGTGGATCAAGGGAAATGGGGAAAGGCGAAAAGAGGCCCGGGGTCCGCTGCCGAGAAGGCATCCCTGCAGCGAGCCCTGCTGAGGGGGCGGCATGGAACAGACTCAGCTTCGCTTCCTCCTGAGGCAAACAGGTCCACCTGAGGTGTGCCCCAAAGGGAGAACAGATGCTGTACTACCTCCGGCAGGAGAGACCACTCGTGGGATGCAGCCCCTATCCGGCTCAGGGCATCGGCCAGGGTGTTGGAGGCTCCTGCCACGTGAATGGCTAGGAGATCCGCCTCCAGGCTGCGCACGAGTGACCAAATGCGGAGAGCTTCCTTGCATAGAAGCATGGAGCGCGTCCCGCCCTGGCGGTTTAGATAGTACATGGTCGTGGTATTGTCCGTCTGGACTCGGACCACTTGACCCCGGAGGAACGGAGCAAAGGCGGTGAGAGCTAGGCGGACCGCTCGGAGCTCCAGCAGGTTGATGTGGCATCGGGACTCCCGCGGGGACCAGAGGCCATGAGCCCGGTGTTCCCCCAGATGGGCACCCCAACCCATCAGAGAGGCATCGGTCGATAGAGAGACCGTCGGCTCGGAAGCGGGCGAGCAGGATGCCCTCCTGCAAATGATCTGGAGCGGTCCACCACTGGAGAGCGTTCCACATCCCCTGTGTCACCGACACAAGCTGGTCCAAGGGATCGCAGCGTTGTGACCACTGGCTGGCCAGTCCCCACTGAAGGGGACGCATGTTCCAGCGGGCCCAACGGACCACGCTGGTGCAGGCCGCCATGAGACCCAGGAGGCGCAGGAAGTCCCGGCAGGGCGCAATTGCCCAACCAGAAATGATCGGGCAAAGGAGGAAAGAACCTCGGCCCTGTCCGCCGGGAGCCGCGCTCTGGCTCGAAGAGAGTCGAGCTGCGCCCCGATGAATAGAATCACCTGCTTCGGCTCGAGTTCCGACTTGGCCTCGTTGATAGGGAGGCCCAGTTGAGAGCAGACCTGGAGGGCCAGATCTCTGGACCACTCCGCCTCCTTCCTGGAGGGAGCTGCTATCAGCCAGTCGTCCAGGTAAGGGTACACCCGGACCCCTCGGCGCCCAAGGAATGCTGTCACCACTGCCATGCATTTGGTGAAGACCCTGGGAGCTGGAGACAAGCCGAAGGGCATGGCTTGGAACTCGAAGAGGGATCCTTCCGCTCGGAAGCGAAGGAATCTCTGGTGAGGAGGACGGATGAGGGACGTGAAAAGCCGTCCTGCAAGTCCAGAGCAGGAACCGCACGCGTTCCAAGGATGGTATTATCTGAGCCAGAGTGACCATCCTGAAGGTTCGAGACCTTAGGAACTTGTTTGAGTCGTGTAGGTCGGAATGAACGCCAGCCCCATCCGTTCGGAACCAGGAAGTACCTGGACACAAACCCTGGGTCTGAAGGAGGGTCCACCACCTCTCTTACCACCTCCTTCTGGAGGAGGAGGCGATGTCGGCTCGACGAGCCGCCAGTGAGCTGGGGATCCCGAAGCCCCCAGGCGGCTCTGAAGGAGGTGGTGCCTGCTCGAATTCCAGAGGCAGGCCTCTTCCCACCACCTCCAAGACCCACCTGTCCGTGGTAACAGCGGACCAGGCGGAACGAAGTGCGGGCCGTCCCCACGGGGACCGAGGCAGGTGACGGGAATGGGGTGACACCCTCAGCCCGTCACTGGGCAGGCTTGGAGGAGGGACCGGCCGAGGGACCTCCTGGGCCCTTTCCTCCCTGCCTCCTGTTAGAGAAGCGGCGGCTTGGGTTTGGGATGCCAAGGCCGAGCCTGCTGGCCCTGACGTTGCTGGGCGGCGCCGGGGCACAGAAGGCCGAAAGGGCTTAGGCTGTGGTTTATGCCTTTGTCCTTCTGAGCGGAAGAGACCGAGTCCAAGGTAGCATTGGACTTCTCGATCCTCTGCAGGTGACCTTCCACCCCAGGGCCGAAGGGTCAGTCCCAAAGGGGAACATCCACCAACTTGTGCTGGGTATCCGAGTAAAGGTGGATATCCTCAGCCAAACCCGCTTGACGCGATAGCCACTGCGGCCACACCCGATCTGGCACATGAGTCCCCTATATCCAAAGCAGTCTGGAGCTGCTGTTTGGCCACTGCCCTGCCCTGGTCCCGCACCTGCTTAACCGTAGTCTGCAGATCGGCGGGAAGATGAGGATGACCTCATCCAGGGAGCCCAACAGGGCATGAGAAAAAATGTGCCATGAGGGCGGCCGAACTGGCCTGCGAAGGCGAGAGAGACCTGGCGTAGACTTTCGCCCGACATAGTCAATTTCTTGGACTCCTTGTCAGGAGGTTTGTCCACATCCCTGGCGTTGCCGCGCGAGAAAGCGCTGTCGATGACTCAACCCCTCAGCAGAGGGTGTTCGAAACCGGACAAGGAACCGGTAGGGACCGCGATACTCCTGGCCATCCTGGCCGAAGGCGCAAGGCAGGAAGCAGAGGCGCTGCCAAAACTCCAGTGCCGACCCTATGGCCTCGGCCACCGAAAGGCTCTCGTCGGAGAATCCCTCGGTCCAGAATCTCGAGGGATACCTGGCCCGCTGGAAACGGGTTCGAGCTCCATCCCGGTGGACTCCGAGATGAGCCGAAGCAGTCCTAGGAAGGACGACGGGCTATCGTCCATTGACTGACCTCCTGAAGACTCCAAGTCCAGTCGCTTGTAGAAAAAGGAGGAATCATCTTCGGACTCGGAAGAGTCCTCGAAGAGCTGCCTCTGGCCTGAGCCACCCTTCACCTGCCGAGGTCGTTGGGAGTGAGGGTAACTGACAGCCGATGGGGTAGACCCTTAGCCGACCGAGAATCCTTGGTCGGAGCCCATAATGTGGCTGTGGAGGCGGAGGTTCCACGAATCGGTGGAGCAGCTGGTTTTATCGAACAACCGGCCTGGGTATAGCTCCTCGGATAAGTCGAGGGTTGTGTCGGCCGCTCGGTGACAACCACTTAATGGCCGGGAAGGCGACGGGGTCGGCTTACTCCCGGCCAGGAGGAGCTGTTGCAACATAAGGTCCTCGTACCATCGACGTCATTTACGCCGAAGCCTCCCCTCATCCGAGGACGAGGGGCGACGCCGCTTACCGCGGTGCCGAGACCGAGACCGCCTATGACGGTGGGATCGGCTGGACCGCGAAGAGGTCCGAGACCGAGACCGAGAGTCCCAGAATTTCAGAGGTCGGTGCGGGGAGGTGTCGGCGGAACCGCACTCCTTGGCTCGGATGGTCCATCCGAGGGCTCCGGAACGAGGCACAGGTGAGCCACGGGATCCTCAACTCCTCCGGGGAACGGGGAGAGGGAATCTCGGCTGCTAAAGGCGACAGCCCGTCAATGGGTCGAGAAAATCTCGACTTCATCGGTTGGGAGTCTGGCCAACTGACCTGGCGGGGGACACCGTGAGGCCAGTGGCGAAGCCAGCGGTCGACGAAGCCCGACGGTCGGCGGCCGGAGAGGACCTTTCCGCTCCCAAGGCGTCGACGGAGGGACTTACCCTGTCCCTCTTTTGGACCGAGAATAAGGTCCAGGCGTAGGTCCTTCTCCTTTAGTGGAGGGACAGACAAAGCTCCTTAAAGAAGCCGTGTAAGAAGAGCCCAGAAGGCGGGATAAATGCCGCGGCCGAGGAAGATACTGCCAGCGCCACCTCCCTCTTCGAGGGCGACTCATCCGCCGAGCTGATCCGCCGAAATGCCGCCGACACCGCCAACCGGGCCTCCTTGGACTTCACACTGGAGGGAACGCTTCGGGACGGCCCAGTTGCAATCGGGCAGCACGGTCTTCGAGGACGTAGGCCGAGAAAGATGAGCACAGGTCGCAAGCCTGCGGGTCGTGCTCAAGGCCTAAGCAGTAGACACACGTGGAGTGTGGATCCGTCCGGGACATCTTCTGCCCGCATGGGCATCTCAAATCCGAGTCGATTTGTCCATCGCAGCGAGGGATAGAAGACCGAAGTCTTTTCGCAAAATTTATTTTTAAATCATAAGCGGAGAAATAGGAACCAGTCTCAAGCGCAGGAGCGTTAAGGAGGAACCTGAGCTTCCAAGCGGTAAGGAAGATCTGGCGTCATGGGCGGGCCGAGGTTATACCGGGTGGGTGGGAGGAGCAAGCTTGAAGACCTTCCGGCAAGATTTAAAGCGGCAAGGATACCTGCCAATGAGTGTGGATGAACAACATATCCATGTCCCTAGAAAGAGGGATTATTACCTCCCTCTTACGACTTGCGATGCCCCTACTAATATACCCCAACATCCCTCTAGCCATACCTACTGCTTTAGTGGTCTGCTTGGATGATTTCAGGTTATCTGTGATGATGATGACGCCCAAGTTTCTTTCTTTCCTTGTGATTGCTGGCAACTCCCGTCCCAACCTATAGATGACTTCAGGGTTTCTCTTCCCTATGTGCATGATCTTGCACTTCTTTGTGTTAAACCCCATTTGCCACTCTTCCGACCATTTTGCCAGTTTATCCAGATCTCTTCTCATTCTGCCCACCCCATCTGGATCCTCTACTCTGCTGCAGATCTTGGTGTCATCTGCAAACAGACAAACCTTACCCTTCAGTCCATCTGCAATGTCACTGATGAAAATATTGAAGAGGACTGGCCCCAGAACTGATTCCTGAGATACCCCACTTGTGACTTGCATCTCTTCTGATTGTATACAATTTACCACCACTCTCTGTTTTCTGCCCCCAACCAGTTTGCCACCCAGTTGACCAACTTCTGACCCATCCCGAGCCTACCCAGCTTATTAATCGGTCTTCTACGTGGAACAGCATTGAAAGCTTTGCTGAAGTCAAGGTAGGCAACATCAACTGCTCCCCCTTGGTCTACCAGTCTGGTTACCCAAAGACATCTATGAGATTAGTTTGACAGGACCTTCCTGCTGTAAACCCATGCTGTCTTGGATCCTATGCTCCTATGGATTCCAGGTGTTGCACTATCCTTTTCTTAAGGAGTGCCTCCATAATCTTGCCCACTACTGAGGTAAGACTGACTGGTCTATAGTTCCCTGCCTCCTCCCTGTTACCACTCTTGTGGAGCGGTATCACATTAGCCCTTCTCTAGTCTTCTGGGACCTCTCCTGTGCTCAGAAACTCACTAAACAGTTCTGATAATGGCTCTGCTAGTTCCACCCTTGGTTCCTTTAGTACCCTGGGATGTATGCCATCAGGTCCCACTGCCTTGTCCACCCTGAGCAACACGGTTTGCCAACTTATGGTTCATGGCAACAAGCGGGGAGTTTGATGATGTTTCACTGAGGGCACATTACCTGCAGCCAGATCCCGGAAGTTAGTTCCATCATGTTTACGTGTCGAGTCGAACACCACAGTCCTGGTGGGCATGTTCACCCCCATGGCGAAGGTCTCTGTTGCAAAGAGGACCTAAAACAAGGGCATAATGATAGACTTTAAGGAGCAAATGTACTAGGTTATCAGCCCCCCAACCCTCCCTTTCACTGTCTCATGTCTACACATCCCTGGACTTTTCTTTCACAGTAGTTAGTATAAGGTCAAAATTAATTCTTGTGAGCAGTTAAACACTGGCCACCTAAACACATTACAACTGGTTCCCTTTTAAAATGGCAGAGCAGACCTTGACTGTGATTCAGTCAAGAGTATCATTAAAAGACTAATGCATTAATCCTATGTATTCCCATACTAGAAAATGGCACTAACCCAACCACTGATACGAACAAATGAAGAGAGTTAGCAGAAGAAGACCACCTGGCCCATCATGTCTGCTCGGTAAATGATGCAGAATCAGGCCTTACAATTTACGCCAGTGACCCTGCCCACCTCCTCCCAACTGTCCCCCTTCTCTTCTTCCTTGCTCCAAAGGTTTCCCTTTGTGATTCTCCCAGGTTCTCTTGAATGCTCCCACAGTCCTTGCTGATACCACCTCCTCCTCCGGCCTCTGGGGGGGGTTGGGGTAACTTACATTAAAGTGAAGCTTGTGCTGGCGATAGTCTCCCTGCATAAATATTGATAATTTTTCTGCAGCCATTATTGAATGGGAAGGGATCGTAGTTTGACCCCGACAAGGTGGCCAGTCGGTCCCTTGCACTTCCTGATTCCATGTGCTCAGGCACATCATGACATGCAGCAAAGGAGACGCACCCCATGGAAATGAATGGGGGTATTTTTTATTAGCATTTTATACATTGTGATGGCGAGTTAGAGATTAATACAGGCCACGGTTCAACTAACAAGGCCCGTTAATCCGACAGCGGCCTTCATTAATCTCTAACTCACCATCATAATGTATAAAAACACTAATTAAAAACTGCCCCATTCATTTTATCGAAGCACTTCACACTTTCGCTTGAAGCATGTCATGGTGTGGGTCAGGAAATCAACACTGAAGTAGAAGGGATCAGCTGGCCACCTTGCTGGGGCCAAACTCTGATCCCTTCCCATTCAATAATGGCCACAGAAAAATTATTAACATTCACACAGAGAGACCGTCACCAGCTTCTCTTTTAGGCAAGTAATGCACTTCATTTTGAAGTGCACAAACTCACTTTAAAAGGCATTTGTCCAATCACACATCCCTTTACTAGAATGGGAACTAATCCAGTCGCGTGTACCTTTACTAAATGCTGGCAAGAGGCAGAGAAGACTATTATTAAGAGAATATGGCACCCATACCAGCAGACACGCATTCGCTACACTATGATGGAGTCACATGCGTCTTTAAAGAGAGGCTTCAGTCTCCAGCAAAAAGTACCAAAGTTAGCATCGTCAGAATTCTGTTACACAAAACACCAAAAGCAAGCCATTCTGTTCTTTGTTGTTACTGGCATCTATGTGAAAACGGGATCTTTATTCCGAACAGTTAAATTACAGCAGAAGCATTATCTGGAACAGAAGGCACACCCACAGCTTGTGCCACTACAGGCTGAGGCAGTGACGGATGTAACGAGCAGGACATTAGCACTTGAGCTCCATAATTAACCTCAATATCAAAAAACTGCATGGGGGAAAGCTGCGGTTTTCATGTAAATACTTTCCATAGTTCAGCAATGAGGCATGACAGGATGTGCATTATTGTGGCACACTGGCACGGCTCAGGAAGCAAGGTGCTACACAGCTGAGCAGTGTCGTTATCCCACATTTACGTACGCCATGGAGTGCCTTATTACAATTATAAAATGATCCCTCTGACTTTTATTGTAAAAACTGAGTAATATGGTTCAGAACCCTCAGCATTTCTGACCTGTGCTGTTATGCTTTAATAAACATCCTGTGACTGCATTTGACCAATCACAGGTCTCGGTTTTTCATATCCATGTTATAATGATGGCGGACTGGCCTGAACTGCAAGTTTTTTTCGTAATATAGTAAGACTGAGTTCACGTTTTGTTTTTTTTTTTTTAACCAGCAACCGCCCCTCTAAAAAAAAACAAACACACAGACAAAAAAATGGGGTGGCAAAAACTAATAGTAATAGATTCTGGCACCCATACATGTAAAAACTAGACTATGAATCAATTGCATACGACGTCCACCTAAATCCTTCCTTTGCTCACCCACAGTGATGCTGTTGTGAAGGGTGGTTATAGGCCCTGACCCATGGCCCAGCGCTAGCACACTGTGCTGTCATGCATGCAACCCAGGTTTAGAAGTGGACTCCGTCGCTGGCTGTGTCAGGGGACAGGCCAGGCTGAAGTTGCTGCTGCTCGACAGAGTGCCTCAGTCAGAGAGGGTAGGCAGCAATAGCTGGCACCAGAGTGATCCCCTGGGAATGGGCCCAAAAGCTTCTGTCTCACCGCAGGGACACTGTGACGTCCAAGGCCAAGGTAGGCACCACCCATGCCACTGGGTGGAGGGAGGGACTACGTGGAGAAAACAGGGGACAACATTATGTGACAATCGTTGGTATGGCCTCTGCTCTTTGTGGACCGTCACCTGCTGGGATGGTGGGAGGAGTGGCTAACAGGGCCAGAGGTTGCTAACAGCGCACAGCAAGACTTGATCAGCAAGAGTGGGTGACAGCCAGGGGAGCCAAAAAGCAAAATTATAAACACTTATACCAAAAAAATAAAAAAAAAGACTGTTATAGTTGGGGTGTTGCTGGAGGACTAGAGACCAGCTGGCATAGCACAGTATGCTACACTAGTTGTGCTACTTTGGGTTAACCGATATGGGTACAATGTTTCTATTATCAATTTGACCGGGGGGGGGGGGCAGGTGGGCTCTGACCCACACACCCCCCCCCTTTTTCTTTTTTTTTTTTAAATTAAAAACTGGGTTGGAGCCCACCACCTTGAACAATCAGGTAAAAGAAACATTGTGACCATACTAACCAACCCAAAGCAGTGTAAATTGCATTGCGTATTGCAATGCTACACTACTTACTGCTGGTCTGTGGTACTTCACCACTGCCAGAATGGCCATGTGACCTACTTCCATCTTAGAACTTTATGAACCTTTGTTGGCCTTGGGCACTTTAGCTAAAACTTGGAAACGAATGACCCAATCCAACGTACCTTTACTAGCCCCCTGGTGAAAAGCATCTCTATAACCTCCTTCAAAATTGGTAGGATTCCACTGTGATGGACACCGATCCCTCGCTTTAGCAGCTCCACCATGTGCAGCACCTAGGTAAAACGAATTGTTAGCACATCTGCAGGAAGAAGTGATAGGTCAGAATCCCACAGTAGATAAAACCCCACAGTAGTCAAGAGACAACCACACTATGGAAGAAAACACTTTCCTGACTGAAGTAATTAAATATGGCCACCGGTAGCAATGTGTAAACAATCCTTTCCCTCACAGTTACTTTCTGATATTACACACTAGATTCATGCAGCGGATGTATTAGGAGGGTACCGGCACACTTTTCTGATGGTAAACTGCACAGCACCACGCCAACAGGTTTCATTTATTCACAGTGGGTATGGCCAGGTGGTTGCTTTAAAAAAAGTCACACCCTCATCTCACTTCGGGAGTGAAACGCAATAAAAAGAAAAAGGAATATATTCATATTTGTTTTCCAGAAATACACCATTACTAAAAAAAAACCAAAAAAACCTTATATAACGAATATTTTTTCTTCTACTAACAAATACTGCTATTTTAACCTCCCACTAACTGAATGTCCCAAAACAGGATCATATCTGCCCATGTTGTGATGCCGGTCCAAAACCTTTGCATAACTTTGCAAACAGTGCCGGACAGTGAAATGGAACATTTCAATTTTATGACAATTAAAGGAAAGCTGTCCAAAACGTGGGCTCCCGCCCCCAGTCAGCTTACCCTCCGGTTTAGATTTTAACAGCAAGAGTGGCATTTTTCTCGTGCCGTAACTTGCTGTATTTTAATTTTAAAAACTCCAGAAACCAGAAGTATGGAAGAGGCAGGGGATGCTCCATTTGCTGAAAGGGTGCGGCGACGCACCGCTCGCGTCAATGTACTGAAGTGAGCAAATGGAGCGTTCCACTGCCTCTTCCTTACTTCTGGGTTCCGGAGTTTTTAAAATTAAAATACAGCAAGTTGCAGACCTGGAAAGGCATAATTATTATAATAATTTACCTGACCATGCTAGGGTGTGTAAGACTGACTGCATTTAAAAAGCAAAGTCGATACAAACTTTGGCACATTCACTGTGACTCCCAATTTCTCAAACTGTTATGTTCGGGAAAGGGTGTGAAGGAGAGCTTTCCTGGAAATGGCCTTTAGTAGCCCATTGTCCAGATAAGGGAAGGCATGAAGCCCTTCCTTGCGAAGGGTGGCTGCACCCATTGCTAAGCATTTTGTAAAGACCCGTGGCACAGAGCATAATCAAAGGATAACACTTTGAACTGATAGTGCATGCCCTCCAGCAATAAAGTGGAGTTACTGTCTGTGACACCTTTTTGATCTTCATGTGAACATATGCATCCATCATGTCCAGGAAACAGAGCAAGTCCTGTGTTTGTAACGGGAGATCAGGGTCTACAGAGGCACCATTCCAAACTTCTTGCACTTGATGTACAGACTGAGGTCTCCAAGGTCCAACAGAGGACACAGATCTCCTGTTCACTTAGGGACTGACTAGTATCTGGATTAGAACCCTTAGTTCCTTTCTTGTGGAGGAACCAGTTTGATAGCACACTTCTGAAACAGGGTCTGGACTTCCTCCTTTAGAAGGCTAAGTCACCCAGAAGACAAGAGGAATGAGGCAGAGGATGATCTGGAGGGGTTTTATTAATTACAAAGCGTGCCCCTTTGCAATTATCTCCAGAACCCACTCATTTGTGGGGATATCCATCCATTGCTTCAAATGCAGGGAAAGTCTTCCCCTCACACTCATCCCTGGAGGAAATAGCTAACTGGGGGGGGGGGGGACAAAAGAGAGCCAGGCAGAACTGGGGTGGCAGGGCCACTGGAACAAACTCCTTTGAGTGCTCTGATGTGCAGCGAGGGAAGGAGAGGACCCAGAAGAGGACCACTTCCCCTGCCACGGCCCTGCTGATGGTATGTACGGTTACATCTGGTAGCAAGCTGATGAAAACAGCCCCTACCATGCCATCTAGTAGGTGTGGGGTAAAGGAACTTACTAGACCTTAGTGTCATTTTAGAGGACTGAAGGCACACAGTGCTTCTTGAACTTCATAACCAAACTGTTTGGAGCCCTTTAAAGGGACATTCAAAATAGCCTGCTGTACATCAGTAGGAAAACCTGCTACTCTGAGCCAGGAACACCTGATACAAATAACAGAGGCTGAACCCCTATAAGAGGCATAAGACACATCAGTAGCAGATGACTGCCTACTTTAGCACCAGATGACAAGTTTTATTAGTAAGTCAGTCTTGGAAGGGCCATCAGGTAAAGCCTGGGCTACAGTATGTGCACCCTTCTGGAGGCTATTCAGATATTTTATCATACGGGCCTGGTAATTCCCAATCCACAGGACCAAGGATGCAGAGGCATAAGTAGACTTGGCCGTAACATCCAGGCTCCTTGATTCTTTATCATACGAGTATACGAAACTGCCAGCAGATAAAAGCCATACGGTCTATCAAGTCTACTCGAATGTGCAGCTAGCATCCCCTTACTCAGCAGCTGCCCCTCCCGGCCTGACCCTCATAACGTTGAGGCAATCAGGAGGCAAAGTACTCACGTGCCTAGGGGCCTTAGAGCAGCCATGAGCAGCCAAAATGACTACAGAGTCAGTTTCAGGCGGAGTAACATAGTAAGGCTTAGCCAATGGAGCAGGGTACTGCTAATTAACCTTCCTTGGAACTGCAAGCAGGGTATTAGGCTTATGCCATGCAGCAAAGGTAGCATCCTGATACACAGGAGGAATTATAATGGAAGGTGTGCAAGGAACCTCCAAAAATTCCATAAGATTCCATTTAGTGGAATCTTCCTCAACGGTAAAGCCCATGGCAGACTGGATCTGCTGCAGCATGACTTGGAAAAAGGAACACTCAGGGGAAGAGCTGGATATGTAAACCAGAGTCCTCACTTCAGGATAAGAGGGTGGGACTGGAGGGCAGATTTCCTTCTTCAAACTGTCCCTCACCCTCGTATTCCTCCTCCACATCCACCTCAATATTCATGGGGTCAGTATTATATTCAACCTCGTCGTCGTTATCATGAACAATGATGGGAGTCGCAGAGGGAACTGGTGACACCAGCGGTGGCTGAGAAGGAGGAATCTACGGTGTGCTAGAAGAAGCCACCAATGACAGTCCAAGGCATCAACAATAGCAAGCATCGTAGCATGTCAGAAATTACGCCAGGACAGCCTGGGAGTGATTGGTGCCCTGCAAATGGTTTGGGACTACCAGCAGTGAACGGCCTGAGCCCAACAAGTGGCAACTTATTGTCCACAGATGGTATGCCAGTGCCTGAGCCAAGCCCCCGACCTTGGTGTCTCAACAACAGTCATGGGGCTTTCTTCAATGCCGCTAGAGCGGGTGTCGAAGAGGATGTACCCGATTTCTTTAACAGTGACCTGGATCTCACCGACAAAGCACACTTTTCATTATGCTTATGTCTGGACAACAAGGAGGCCCATGATAACGACCATTCCTCGTCCTTGTCTTCAGACTTTGATGACCGTTTCTCAGTCAACAGCAAAGGAGAAGCAAGCCTGGAACCCACCATCTTTTCCATGGCTTTCAGCACTTCCTAGCGAGGGAAGTCTCCAAGGCCTTCTCACTGCGTTGTCTTGTAGCCTAGTTGAAACTTCAGCAAATCTTGAAGGCACTCACGTTGCGAGACAGGCCCAAACAGCACACACAGACAGTAAGTGTTGTTCTTGTAGATTTTGTAACCACAAACACAATACAGGAACAAAGGCTCTTTGTCCTTTGGAAGCGCACAGAGACAGTGGTGTTACTTAAGAAAAACAGCAAACAGTAACCTCTATTTCAACGCTGTTTCTCTTCAGCAGGTCTGAGGATGATCGCTGGCTGGAAAAGGGACCAAGGAATGTTGGGGCTGCCCACATTATATATATGTCTATGATGCACAATACTGTGGGCAGCCCCTGGCTAACACAAAGTTTTCACGTGGTCCTGATGCTGACAGCTTCCAGTTCCAAAAGTGTGACTTAATGCAGGAGAGATCCTTGATGACGATCTACTGTCCCCAGAATGTAGTTGCCACAGTAACATGACACACACAAGAAGCGCTTATGATTAACACAAGGTAACAAAATGTAACAGAAATGGTAATAGACAATGCAGAACAGACTTAGTTTCTGGTGGCCCTGGCGGACACCAGAACCCAGTGCTGTGGGGGACTTGCGTCCCTGATCTGCTCTCACCCTGACAACATCTTTGCTACGAACAATTCATACCTCTGACCCACAAGAAAATGATACCAACTGCACCATAGAGATGAGGCACATGGGGAGCAAGGGCATGGATCACCTAATATTAGCGTCCCCTCCCAGCAGACCAGGGAGAAGCACTGGGTGTCAGTTGTGAAGGGCCAGATCAAGGTTATAGCTATGATGACCCCATCAACATGGGGGGCAGAGACACCATGGAGGGAAGGAATTAGGAAGAAAAAATCTGCTGCTGGTTTTATGATGATTATCATCAAGTTTGACAACTCTTAATGAGACCAAATGCTACCCACAAGAGATACTTACAGTACGTGAGAGAACTGAAGAATCAATCAAGTCGTAACCCAGAACATTTTCAGACAGGGTTACTGTGCAGTTCGCATGTCTATCATTTTGGGAGGAAACAGTTAATACCAACCTGAGGTAACTGCCGGTCAGTGCCCTTTAACCTGGAGACACACTTCTGGAAGAAGATGTGGATCTCACTCTTCTCGGTGCTGGTGGTGAGGTCGACGGTGGTCAGTATGCTGGCGTTGTCGTCACAGCGATTTCGGGAGAAGGTGAATGCCACCACTGGCAGCTGGTCTTTCTTCCGGAGCATGTCGATGATGGACAGCCACACATTCTTATCCTGTAGGGAAGGAGTAGAAATGTTTTTTTATGCTGCTGAGGGGCTTTCTACATGTAGTAGTAGTAGTTGTTCATCCCTGACTACATTCTGGGGCCCCTAATCACTGCTGTTCTCCCTGCCCCCTGTGGACTGCCCCCCAAGCTGGGGTCCTGCCTACAGTACCATGACAAATGTACCTATCACATATCCAGTGGCTCACAGAAAGAGAACGATGTACTGCGTAATCTCTAGGAGTATGGCGGAAAGGCCATGGTTGACAAAAGAGTGGGTCGCACTATCCTCCTCCTCCTCATTTTCCATTCATTACATGTCTTACCCTGAAAAATGCAGGCATGCTGGTGCTGGCACGCACCACATTTGAGTCCAAACCTCTGCACTGTGAACCTCAGATGCAGTGCCACATGTGGTCACATAACTGGCAGTTATCACAGCAGAGACGCCCCCAACCAAGAAGGAGAGCAAGGAAAGCATTCTTTCGGAATCTCGACTCTGTCCTTCTGACCCCACTGTCATCCAGCCTTGGCATGTGAACCCAAGTCGCTAGTACTGCAGGAAATGCCTGCAGTCACTGCATCATTAGGCATGGGAGGAAAAACTGTTCAACTATAGCTCCCTCCTTAATCACCTTTAAACCCGCCTCCCCATTTAGCGCTTCTGCCCCAGTGATACCAGTGACGTGACGGTGGTGGGGGCTGTGACACTGCCCATGAGCCTTGGGACCCAGCAGAAAGGGTCAGCTTGATAGGCTCTGTCAAGAATATCACAAGGATTCTAGAACAGTTATATCACAAATATATCTCCTGTAATGTGATGGGATGGTGAAGATGTCACACGCACGCACACCACACACACACACACACACACACACACACACACACACACACACACACAGTCTGAAATGTGACTGAATGATGATGTCTCACACACACACACACACAGTGTGAAATGGGATGGGTAAATGATATCACATACACCTCATCTGAAATGTGATTGGCTAGTTCTGTTGTCATCAACATCAGTCTAAAATGTAATTAGTGACGAAGTCTAAAATGTGATTTGTTGAAGATGATGTCACACACACACACACACACACACACACACACACACACACACACACACACACACACGCAACGGAGTCTGCAATAAGACTGTGTGGCGATGATACAGCAACACTTTCCAACAAGTGTTACTGTACTCCCCAAAAGCATCACTGGGTGACATTGTCCCTCGAATACTGCAGAACATCCAAACTGCTGGAGATTTCTGGTATTTAATTTGGTAAAATCACTCCATGTTCTTTTATCAGCCATAGTCATCGTATTATACCTTCCTTATACCCTGTCCAGACTACATGCAAGGAATAATTGCTGCCACAGGGGAGTGCATCAGGCTCAAAGGGAATAACTCGAGGGCCAAAGCACCCAGCTGGTTTAGCACTGACGTTGCCCAGGCAGCAAGGGATACGAGTTCAGCCTGCAAGAAATTCAGGCGGACCCAGGGGGAAGACAGGGAGCACTACCCAAAGATGGCTAGCATAGCCGGTAAGGTAGTCTGGCGGGCTAAAGCTGAGAAGGAACTGCAACTAACTGAGGGAATTAGAAAGGGAGAAATTGGCCTTTTTTGCTATACTAGTGAGAAAAGTGACAAGAAAGATGGGATTGTTAGACTCGGGAAAGGGGACAGGTGGGTGAAGAATGGGGGCAAAGCAGAGGTACTGAATGAGTACTTCTGTTCCATTTTCACCACGGAGAGAGATGGACTGGTGCCACTATGGGAAAGGAGAGGAGAGGAGAAAAGGTGGGGAGGCACACAGATGTTTTGACAGAGATGGATAGGGAGAGGGCAGGGTTGCTAGCATCGAGGCCATAGTACCGTCACAGCTCTTACTGAGCTCACCTCATTCATCCATGAGGCCCTTGGCCAAGGCTCTATAGCAGGGGCGATCTATGTGGATCTGACCAAGGCATTTGACACGGTCAGTCATGAGCTATTGCTTTGTGTCCTTCCACAACTAAATGTGGTCCCTGAGGCTACTGCCTGGTTCAAGGACTACCTAACAGGCCGGTCACAGCAAGTCAGGATAAACACCACCATCTCCTCCTGTAAAACAGTTTGCTCAGATGTCCCTCAGGGGTCTATTCTTGGCCCTCTACTATTCACCCTATTTTTAAACTCTCTCCTCAAGTCATGTAGCGGTCACCTGCTACTCTACGCTGACGATGCGGTAGTGTTTTGGAAACACCCACAGCCGAGAGCCCTCCAACGAGCTCTACAGGGTTTCTTCAGGGAGCTAGAAACTTGGTTCACTGAACACCGCCTGATCATCAATTATCAAAAAACAAAGTCCATGATCTTTGCCCACCGACAAAGCCCATACAGCCAGTCAGCTCTCCTAATCAAAAACAAACAAGGCGCCCCACTTGAACATGTTACATGTTTTAAATACCTGGGAATTTCATTAGACACCTCCCTCTCCTACCATAATCACATACAACTTCTCTCCTCCGTTGTCAACACTAGAGTGGGTATCCTCTACAGACTTAAATACTGCTTACCCACACAGGCCATGCATCTTGCGGTCGCCTCCTCTATCCTCTCCCTAGTAGAATACGGGATAGTGATATATGGCTCTGCGGAACCCACCGCCCTTCATAGCATCAACACTGCTTTGAATAAAGCTTGCCGCCTAGTCACCGGGTGTGACAGATTAACTCATACCTGTGAGCTCTACGCTTTGGCTGGTTGGCTAAACTTCCAAGGAAGACTCAAGTACCACTCCTGCGTTCTGGTGAAAAAGATCCATCTCCAGCTGGAGCCCATCGGCCTTCTCTCAATAGTCAGCGTAGCTCCCCCCAGGCATAATACAAGACTCGCAGCATCCTCCTCATTTCTGGTCCCCCATTGTAGAACATCCCTTGGACAAAGATCCTTCCGCTACTGTGCTCCTCTTTGGCTAAACACTCTACCCCCCCAATCTCTCAGACCCTTAGCCTCTCCTAATTCAAAACAGCCCTCAGAGCCCAACTCCTTGAGTCAGAAAAATGTGACTGTGGCTAACTTTCTGCCCTCCTCTGGTGTTTTCATACCCCCCAATAAACTTGACACAGGGTCTCGATAGATCCCAAGAATCAGCATCATGTACGTCTCAGACAAGGGTTATCTAGAATCGCTGACTACTACCATCACCAGTTAACTAAGATGAAGCCTGGACTGCATTTGCAGTACTGTTTTGCGAATTTCTGCTTGTTTGTGCGTTCTCTGTATTTGTTTACCCTCCACCCCCTGTAACTGACGTGGAGCCTTTGCAAAAGAGTCTGTGACTCAAAGGATTGTAATTCCGATTGTGTCCAATGAATAAATAAAAAATAAATCCTCAGGCCCAGGTGGCATACACCCAAAGGTGCTGAGGGAGTTGGCAGGGGAGCTTGTAGATCCCTTAGCTAACCTTTTCGATAGTTCACTGGAGTTACGTGCAGTACCGCAGGGAAGCAGAATGGCACATGTAGTCCCCTCCATAAGAGCGGTCCCAAGGATGACCCAGTGTTCGACAGTTCACTGGAGTTACGTGCGGTACCGCAGGGAAGCAGAATGGCACATGTAGTCCCCTCCATAAGAGCGGTCCCAAGGACAACCCAGTGAACTACGGACCAACCAATCCGACCTCAATCATGTGCAAGCTCATGGAGAAAATACTTAAGAAACAGTTAGACTATCTGGATGAGAAAGGTCTCCAGGATGAAAAGCAACGCCGGTTTATGGGAGGGAGGGAGGTCATGTCAAACAAATCTGATTGACATATTTAACTTGGTCACTAAAATGGTGGACAGAGGCCAAGTGGTGGACATCCTCTGTCTGGACTTCAGCAAGGCCTTTGACTCTGTACTCAACAAGAGGTTGATCAGGGAGTTGGTGGATGTAAGGGTTGGTTAGAAGTTGACCGGCTGGGTGGAAACCTGGCTGGGGGCAGAACCCAGAGTGTGGTGGAGGGAGGGGAGCTATCCAGCACCAGTGAGGCCACCAGTGGAGTCCCACAGGGCTTGGTGCTCAGACCAGTACTATTTAACGTCTTCATCAATGATATTGGGGATAGCATTGAGAGCAAAATTTGCCTATTCGTGGAAGACAAGCTCTGTGGAGGGTGGACACAGCAGAAGGGCTACAAGACCCAAGGGAAGATCTGGAAAAGCCAGAGGGGTGGTCCAGGATTTGGCAACTTGACTTCAATGCAAAGAAATGCAAGGTTATGCACAATGGAGCCAAAAACCCAAGGCCCGAGTACAGCCTGGGTGGGGTCCGGGTATCCGCATCAGAGGAGGAAAAGGGCCTAGCAGTGATGATCACTAGTGACCTAAAACACTCCTCACAATGTCAGAAAGCAGCTGAAAAGGCAGATATAATGCTGGATTGCACTGCCAGGGGGATCAGCAGCAGGCGGAAGGAGGTAATACTGCCCTTATACAAGTCATTAGTGAGGCCACATCTGGAATACAGTGTACTAGACTGGTGTCCATACCTTAAAAAGTACATAAACCTGGTGGAGACGGAGGGTAACTAAGCTAATCATGGGCCAGCAGGGCAGAACGTATGAGACACAGTTGGAGGCCTTGAACTTGGTACTCCCTGGAGTAGAGTAGAGAAAGAAAGAGGGGTCATCATGATTGAGATGATCAAGTATTTGAAAGGAATAAATACAGTGGACAAGGGGGGGCCTCTTCCAGCTTAGTGGGAACCGAAACATGAGGGGATACAGTCTCAAACTGGAGGGGTGGGGTTTAGGAGAGAGGCTAAGAAGCACTTCTTCATGAAGAGGATGGTGGCTGGTTGGAATGGGCTTCCTGAGGAGGTGGTTTCATTGAAAATGGTAAGCAGCTTCAAGAGAGGCTGGGATACAGTTAAGCGGAAAATAAGGGTAAAGACAGGGGCACACAGAGGGGGAAGGCAGACTGGGGAGGGATCAGGGTCAGTAGGAGATGCAGAGTACTATGTAATATAAGCAGACTCAATAGACCTAATGGCCGTATTCTGCTGGCTTCGTCCTATGTTCATATGTACGTACTTGTTCCTGAACCAATGTCCTGAAACCAAGCTTGATAAACCAGTTTACTGAGTGCTAAGAACTAAACTGTACTATTGCATCCAGCCCTCTGCTATAGATCAGTTTTACATTTCAATTCACATCCTGCTGCATTATGGGAATTCTTGTGATGATCCATGGAAATCTGGAGGTGCGTCTAGCATGGTTCTCCAAAAGTCTCTTTCCAGAGTGTACTACACGGACTTAACTACTAAACCATTTTGTGTAATACTGATCACTAGACCCCCCCCCGATGGTCTTAAGATCAGTGCTCAAGGCCGGCCCTGTGGCGCTGAGGGTTGAGGCGCTGGACACCACAACTCGCGCTACGCAGGCCACCCGCTCGAACGAGCCCGTCCGCTGGGTCGGTAGGGAGAGAGAGGATCAGAGTCCGTAGGGACTGCTATCCTCTCTCGGAGAGGGATCCAGGGGTAGCCCGGTGCAGCAGCGGCCCCCGGTGGAGACCAGTGGCACTGCTACGCACATGGAGCTTAGCGAAGGGGTAGACGTCAGGTGGCTGTCCTCCAGATGTGGTTGGGAGCACCCACGTCTCGGGCTGGGAAGGCATTGTACGTCCCGCGTCGGGGAGGCGTAAACACCACGGGGAAAAAAACCCTCTGGGCCGGATAGGCGATGACCCGCCTGAGCCACGCTGTCACACGTCCAACACTGGAGCCCCTCCACCTTCCCTTCTATCTCCTTGGGCCCCATGTCCTCAGGGGGGCTCGGGGAGGAACAGCAATGTCCTTGAGGATGGCGGGGCTCACAGTGGGCGGTAGAGCAGCACTGGCCAGAGGTGAGGCCCAAGACAGTTCCGGCTCCAGAGGTGAGAAAAAGAGTTGGGGGAAAAAAAAAAAGATCAGTGCTCAAAAGCAGTTCTACAACTGCCTGTAGTCTTACCACCTTTGAGCTTGATTCAAACAGATTTCAGACGCTAATCAGGGTCAGGCCTGGTCTGTAATGGGATGGGATACCTCCAAAAAACACCAGGCACTGCAGGAAGTGGTGTTGGTAGCTCTGCAGGGGGCATTCTCCCTCTAGTTATAAGTAATCATACCAGCGCCCAGCATCATGTTAGGGAGACACTGCTATCATGAGGTGCCTCTGGGAATGGAAGCCGATCTCAAGAAATTAGAGGAGTAATCAAGAACATGACAGTTAAAATTTAATACCAAGATGTGTAAGGTGATGCACATGAGTAAATGTGACCCAAGAAAGACGTACACACTGGATGGGCATCAATTAGAAGAATCAAAGATGGAATGGGACCTCGGAGTAATTGTTACCGATGATCTATGCTTTGCATGTAATCCTGTCCTGCAGGCCCCACCAGGTCTGCCCTTATTGCCAAATCCACCAAACAGGCCTATACCACCACAGGATCCATCTCCCCAGCCTTCAGGTTCATCTCCCCCCTTCAGCCAGGTCTACACCACCACTGGAACGGACTAGGCCAGCCCTATTGCCAACACCTCAACTTCGTCCATTACTGGATCTGCCTCTGTCTGCTCCATTACCAGGGTGGCCTAAGCCTGGAACCTTTTCATGCACCTGCCCCACCAAATTTGCCTATGCCTTTAAACTTTCATGGCCCTTGGCAGGAACTGCCTGGCCCACTGAACTTATCTGTTCCACCACGCCTACCCATGCCACCAACTCATCATGTTCCATGGCTGGAAAACTAGCTAAGATTACTCACCCCACGGGCTCTACCTGCCCCTTTACCCCAATAATTGAAGAAATGGACCCAGGGTCCGAAAGGATGGTGACCAGGTGGATTACTGCAGACATTTCCAACAGACGTTGAAGTCAAGGCTAAAAATATAAGTCAAGCCAGTAAGGCTGGAGCATTAGCTTGCTAATTTTTTATAACTGATAAAAGATTGCAGTAGTTAATTAACATTTATGATCTGTTGTTTACTAATAGTTTTTAGTGTGTATTGATCCTGAACTAACTGATTAGAAACTCATAGCCCGACAGATTATTCCTATGTGCTTTAAAAATCTAGGTACATAGTTTTTATTTTTTATTTCTCTTTTCTTCTTATAACTTCAGGCAGATTTAAGTGCAAAAAAGAAGCTTGCAATTTTCCATACATGCTGTGTCCTCATGAGCACTGAGCATAACCTCTTGAACTTCTGACACTTGTTGGGTACTTTCCACTAGTAACCGCATGAGCAACCACGACCAGCCAACCCTGTTCTATTAGACGAATAATTGGCCATATAAACGGCCAGCCGTGTCCTACCAAGTAAACAACTAACCACAAAGTGGTATCAGCTGTTCGCACCTTAACCACAATGAGAGATCAGCTGTTCACACCTCTGACAAAGGTGTGAGCCATCTCACGGTCTTATTTTTAACCCCTGGGAAGGTCCCCTGGCCACCTAGGAGCCATGACGTCAAGTCCAGGTTACAGCCCAAATATTTCTCTATATCAGTCAGATGCCCCTGGGTTATTGCCAGCTCTCAGCATCTAATCATCAATTAGTGACCAGCTGGCTTATAAAAGCTGCTAACACCTAAAACTATCAAAGCAGCTGGCCCTCCTATTTTCTGCCTTGACAAAAAGTATATAATCCCTCAACAATCCCAACCAAGGTGAGGAGTCTCAGAGGGACAGCTGCAGGTTGTCACCTTGGCTTCTAGGATCTCAGAGGACATCAGGTTTTACAAGGTCTGGTGAGTTGTTACCGCACCTTAGGCATAGGACCCAAGAACTGGCACTCTGGCTTAAGTTTCTACTTCTTTCAAATGCAGCGTAACTTTTACCTGCGACGAGGAAGTGATTTTTTTTGCTTTGCACTGCTGCTCAGAAAAAGTTATAATTGTGTTCTAAAAACGTTATTACAATTTTGGAAATTGTGTAATGCCAAAAACTGCCTTACAAATATTGTATTAATAGAACAGTTCAAAAATATGACATTAACTTTAGATTTATAGTTGCTTATTCCTGTTATCATCAAGACTACTGTTGAAAGTGGCCAGTTGCCAAAGTTTAGTGACCAGTGACCAAAGTTCTACATAAGTTTAACAAAGACAACATTTATATGTAGTTGGCTAACCAAAAGGTTGAAAACATAGAAAAGGCTTGCAAAAGGCTGCGGTGGCTAAGTAAATGAATGACACCACCATGTCAGTTAATATGTATGTATGTGTAAGACTTTAAAAGGTTAATGGTTACAATTCTTTAAATGTAGAAAATAAAATAATTCAAGAAGCACAAAGCCAAGGTCTAACTTGGAATTACCCCATTCAGAAGAAAAACACTGTGTACCAAAACATGTCTTTTTGAAGGTTACAGCCGAGATAAGAATGCAGCTGCTGGTAACTGCGGCTGGCCTTGATGATTGAAGTTCCTCATCTTGTGATTACTAATGTTTAAAAATATGTGTTACAAGGAATTGATATAAAAAAATAATGAGATACCTAATTTGGCCACTGTCTGGTTTCTATCTGTAAGCCAGTTATTTTTAAAAACAGCCACATCCCCTCGCATGTTTTTTGTATCCTAAAGAGAGTTATTTTTTTTGATATCCCCATATCACTTGTTTTTCCATCTTCGAATGACTACATGTCTCGGCAAAGTGTCAAATGTATCTTATGACCGAGGTATCTCATGGCCACTCTATTTTTCGAAGCCAAACCTCAGGATGTATCAGATGACCTAAGGTCTAGGCTAAAAGTTACTGTAACAGTTGGAAATTTCCACTATGCATTTTTTTTGTGTGTATAAATGCAAGACCTAAATGTCCTGTCCCTTGTGTTCCAGAAGACTAGCCCTATGGGCTGCTATGGATGCTGGACACCCAGAAAGAGGGAGCCAGTCTGCTTTACTTTGTCTGTACCTGTAGCCCTGGTGGGAAAAGGCCATCAGCTGTTTAGATTTAATCATGTTAGAGGTAAAATTGTTAGGGTTTATTTGATATTAATAAACTGCAACTGATTTAAAACAACATTTGGTGTCAGGTGGCTTCATTGGATTACCAGGGACCACTAGCCAAGAACCTTGTGCTTTTACACTATCTTGTAAACATCTTGAAGGCAACAAAATCAAAAGTAAATACTTCTGTCCTGACTTTAGTCATCTTTCTCAACATAATATTATTAAACTTAGAGCAATGAGTTTGAAACATGGAAATCTGAAAAGTAAAACAGGCTTAGATGTTTGCTTCCAGGGCACGCCAGTACTCTTAAAGTGACAGTTAAGGGTTACAGCCACATGTTAAATTGTGCAGACCTCTCATGTACTGAGCCCTTACATAAATATTTGGGATGGTGTTTTATAGACTGACAGAAAACACTGGTGTAAGATATCTGATTGTCCTAGACATCAGGTAACAGATGGGTTTAAGGTTCATGTAAAAACATTCAAGGAATTAGGGAAGTACCACTGTTCCCTAGCACATAATCATGACCACAAAGGCAATTTAGATTTTAACGAACATGCAGCCTTTGCAGACTGAGACCAAATAGTCTTGGTCAGTCAGGTGTCAGATGAAATAATAGTGGCAGGCGCCCTGGGTCAAAACTCAGAGGCCACACTGCCCGCTCTCTATGTCTCCACCCCAAACAAACTTTATCCCAACCTGGTCAGACTGGTGGATGAATTACAAAAATGTAATTCCCAGTCAGTGGCCTGCACAGAGAAAATGTCAGGTTCTGCCGATCTTGATGAAAGCCATGTACACAAGCCTGACCAGGGTTCTTACCCTGGGGAGCCCGAAGGCACACCAGGTGACCCCCACACTTCATCTAAAAGTGGGGAAACAATGTGAAAAAGCAGCACAGAAGGCTAGCGGCATCCTCGGCTGCATAGGTAGAGGGATTACGAGAAGGAAGCGCGAGGTAATTATCCCGCTGTATAGGTCCTTGGTCAGGCTACACCTGGAATACTGCGCGCAGTTCTGGAGGCCCCACCTAAAAAAGGACATTGACCACTTAGAAAAGGTTCAGAGAAGGACCACTAAAATTGTGCAGGGTCTGCATCAAGAACAGTATAAAACAAGACTGTGAATTAAACTTAGAGCAAGGAAGGAATGGGGGGCATGACAGAAACGTTTGAATACATACAGGGAATCGACACAGCCCAGACAAGACTGTGAATTAAACTTAGAGCAAGGAAGGAATGGGGGGGCATGACAGAAACGTTTGAATACATACAGGAATCGACACAGCCAGACAAGACTGTGAATTAAACTTAGAGCAAAGGAAGGAATGGGGCATGATAGAAACGTTTGAATACATACAGGGAATCGACACAGCCCAGACAAGACTGTGAAGTAAACTTAGAGCAAGGAAGGAATGGGGCATGACAGAAACGTTTGAATACATACAGGGAATCGACACAGCCCAGACAAGACTGTGAATTAAACTTAGAGCAAGGAAGGAATGGGGGGCATGACAGAAACATTTGAATACATACAGGGAATCGACACAGCCCAGACAAGACTGTGAATTAAACTTAGAGCAAGGAAGGAATAGGGGGGCATGATATAAATGTTTGAATACATACAGGGAATCGACACAGCCCAGACAAGACTGTGAATTAAACTTACAGCAAGGAAGGAATGGGGGGCATGACAGAAACGTTTGAATACATACAGGGAATCAACACAGCCCAGACAAGAGACCTATTACAGGAAAACAAAACAACGCGCACAAGGGGGTACAATCTGCGCCTAGTGGGAGGCAGATTTAGAACCAATAAAAGGAAATACTTTTTCACAGATAAGGTGACAGAACCATGGAACAGCCTGCCCTCAGAGGTGGCAACAACGAAGACAGTACAGGAATTCAAACTAGCATGGGACAGGCAATGCAGGCACCTGAAGGGGTAATAAAACGGGGGGGAGGGGTAGAACTTTTTGGGCAGACTAGACAGATTATGTGGTCTACCATCTGCCAGTTACTTCTTATGTTCCTCTTTTGAGACATTAAACCAAGGTCACGTCTGCCTCTGTTTTGGTGGTTGTTCAGGTGGACAGTATAGAGGCCACAGCACGTCTGCCTCTGTTTTGGTGGTTGTTCAGGTGGACAGTATAGAGGCCACAGCACGTCTGCCTCTGTTTTGGTGGTTGTTCAGGTGGACATTATAGATGCCACGGCACTTCTCAAAATGAAAAGGTAAATTTCCTTGGTGTCCTTGCCAAATTTCCCTCATTCACCAGCTCGCCAACAGATTAGGCTGGTTACACACCAATTCGTTTGCATCTGGGCAGAGAGAGTTCTAGAACTGGTGTGTAGTGTGCTGGCGTAGAGTGGCTGCCGCACTCCACCCCAGAGATGGTTACACTTCAGAGAAGGTCTGGCGTGAAGTTGTGCATTGAATAAGATGATTTTAGAAGTTTGCATTAAAAGTGCTATATAAATGGTATGGTACAGTGCGGTGTGGTATGGTATGGCAGAGGATAGTATGCTCTCGTGCAGTACACGTGTGGTATGGTATGGTACAATTCTGTATCGTATGGCACGGTTCTGTAGGGTATAGCATATTATAATTCTGTACGCCATTGTATGGTATGGTATAGTAATGTACGGTATGGTATGGTACAACCATGACAGTCCACTCTAAATAGACGCCGAATGCTTCAGACATTTTAAACCAGTTTAACTTTGCAAACTGGTTTAAAAGATCTAGTCTGGACAAAGCCAGAAGATAACCCCCTCATCTTTATGCTTTACTCCCAAGACCTCTAGAAGGGGTTACATCCTTACCTGGCTGGCCCCACCATGGTAGAAAGGTTGCCTAGCCCCGAACGACTGGGAATGCTTGCTGGTTCGATCCTTCTTTGCATCTATAGCAGCATAATACCTACACATGATGGGGACAAAAAAACAAAAACAACAACTAGTCACTGATCTCACAAAGTGACAAGTTAGGCTCGAATGCATATCCTTATTTATGTGGGGTATAGTCATAGCTGTGCAGCAGGAGGGATGGACGAGAGGGGTTATAAGCCCCCTCTGTCATGGCAATAATATGTTGCTTTGTTAGTGTATGCTAAGAAGTCTTGGGTCTTTGCCCTTAATAGATCCCCTCCTCTTTTATACACTGGGAGTAGCTATGATTGTGCACAGAGACACTACCACCCCAATAGTGACACAGAGAAGGTCTGATCGAAGGGTAAATGCTGGGTTCACCAGGCTCCAGTCTAGTCTGGACAGAAACCTACTGGAAAGAATCAGGTACTCACCCCTTTGTTAGGAAGTTGCCTTTGGCATCAACCAGTAAGAAGAGCTCGTTCTGTGTTTTCTGACTGTTTCCAGTATACAGGTAGTGCTCCAGGGGAACGGGTCTTTTCAGTGTGCTGATCACGTAGATCTTCTTCCGCTTTATTCTCCTGGAAATCAAACGAAACCCAGCAGAGGAGGGAGGGGAGAAATCAGTACTGGATCTTGACAGCTAGCTACTGTAGCAAAGAGCAGACGTTTTTATAGTCATTTTTAGGTGCTGTATTCACAAGCGTCAAAAGTTTCAATCCTACCAGAGCCACATACACGCTGCGTGGCCTTGAGCAAGTCACTTAACATAGAAAGATGGACAATGGCAGTGGAAAAAGACCACTGGTCCATCCAGTCTGCCCATAAACCCTAATATCCCCGGAAGCTATTGTCCATATAGGGTTTTAAACCCACATTCAACACCACTCTCCCAGCCCTACCACCAACACCCTGAGCAACTACTAAGCCCTTCCTTCTGTCCCAGCCATGTCTGAAACCACTGATAGTTTTGGTGCCCACCACATCAGCTGGCAGACTGTTCCATAACTCCACCACCCTTTCTGTAACATAAAACTTTCTCACTGCACAAGACTGGAAGTAGGGAGGAGGCAGGCAATTACAGACCTGTAAGCCTGACCTCAGTGGTGGCGAAGCTGATGGAGACCAAGCTTAAGGAGAGGGCATTAAAGTTCCTGGAGTCAAGCGGTGCAAAAGACCCAAGGCAGCATGGATTCACTGAGGGTAGGTCCTGTCAGACTAATCTTATCGATTTCTTTGATTGGATGACCAGGGTTGTGGATCAGGGAAGGGCGATGGATGTGGCCTACCTGGATTTCAGGAAGGCCTTTGACACTGTTACACATAGAAGGTTGCTTAACAAATTGGGGAATCTGGGTGTGGCTCTAAAGTGGTAAAATGGGTTGGAAACTGGCTAAAAGGCAGGACCCGGAGGGTGGTAGTAAATGGCATAAAAGCAGAAGAGGGGGAGTTGACCAGCGGGGTTCCACAGGGATCGGTGCTGGATCCAGTTCTATTTATTTAGTGTCTTCATAAGCGACATTGCAGAGGGACTGGAGGGGAAAGTATGCCTGTTCACAGATGACACCAAGATCTGTAACAGAGTCGACACACAGGAGGGACTAGATAAAATGAGAAATGACCTAAGACTACTTGAGGAACGGTCAAGAATTTGGCAGTTGGGTTCCAATGCTAAGAAGTGCAAGATAATGCACCTGGGACACAGAAACCCAAGAGGGGAACAGAGGATGAGGGGCAGATTCTAGCCACCACAAGTCAGGAGAGAGACCTAGGGGTTTTCATATCCGATGACCTGAAGTCAGCCAAACAATGTGAAAAAGCAGTGGGGAAGGCAAACAGAATGCTGGGGTGCACAGGAAGGGGCAAAACCAATAGGAGGAGTGAAGTGGTGATGCCTCATCTGGAATACTGTGTCCAATTCTGGAGACCGCATCTCAGGAAAGACACAGACAGAATGGAAGCAGGCCAGAGAAGAGCAACAAAAATGATATATGGACTGCACCACAAGCCCTATGAGGAAAGACTCAAAGAAAGTATGGTTAAGCAAGACCTTACCGTAACATTAGATCTTCAAGAGGAGCTCTTGCAGCAGGCTATAACAATTAGGACCAACACCGCAGGCATTAGGGCCCACCGAAAAACTTCTCAGCCAGCAGTACCCAGCAGGGACTTCCGACGTCAGCTCCACCCTGTCAGCCCTGGTACAAAAGGGGGCGGACCCAGCTCCACCCCAGTTCCCCCACCAAGACCCACAAATGGGCCCTGACAAGAGAAGGAGGTGAAGCCTGAAGATGACAATCTGCACACCTTACCCAGGGGATGGAGGACGGGAAAGCATCACCTGCTGCAAGAGCTCCTCTCAAAGATCTACTGTTATGGTAAGTTCTCATGTAACTGTACTATCTTACTTCGAGTGGGAGCTCTTGCAGCAGGCTATAACAATTTGGACCGAATCCCAAGCAGTCCCGCACCAAGGAGGTGCCGAATCCCGGGAGGTAGAAAATTATAAGGCTGGAAACAGCAAGTTAAGGCAAGAGTCCCTGAAGGATTGCCAGGCCGAAGCCGGCATGGCATCTGGATGCTATGTCCAAGCTATAGTGCTTCACGAAAGTGTGCACAGATTCCCAGGTAGCAGCTGCACATATGTCCCCAATGGAGACATTCCATAGAGCAGCAAAGGAAGCAGAGACTCCTCTGGTGGAGTGACCCTTAACCGGTCCCGGAAGGAGTTTATTGTGCTTCTCATTGCAAAATACAATGCAGTGGATGAGCCACTAGGAGATAGTCTGCTTGGAGACCGGTTTACCAAAGTGTTGTGGCGCAAATGCCAAAAACAGTTGCTCCAATTTACGGCGAGTAGCCATGCTCTTAAAGTAATACCTCAGCGCCCTGTGGATGTCAATGGTGTGAAGGAGAGCTTCTCCTCTATTAGAGGGAGAAGAGAAATAAACTGGAAGGTCAACAGACTGGTTAAGGGTCAACTCCAAGACCACTTTAGGAAGGAACTTAGGATTTGTTCTTAGGGAAACTCTTTCCCTATGAAAAATTAAATACGTCTCTTTACACATCAGAGCCTGGAGCGCAGAAACTCTTCAAGCTGAAGTAACAGCAATTAAATAACAAACCTTCCAGGAAATGTAACGCAGCTCACAGTCCACTGCGGGTTCAAACGGAGGAAGAGTAAGCTTCTCCAACACAAACAGGAGGTCCCAGGGTGGGATGGGATCCCGAACCGGAGGTGTCATGTGTAAAATCCCCCGTAAAAAGGTGCGGGCCACATCCAATTGGGCTAAGGTTTTGTCTCCCAAAAGGGTGTGATAAGCAGGAATGGCCCACATGTGCACCTTTATGGAGGAGTAGCTCAAGCCTTGTTGATATAAGGAGAGGAGATACTGCAATGCTGAGTTCACTGGACAGGTAAAGGGGTCCAGATGGCGAGACAACACCCATAAGCAGAAACGCTTTCACTTCATAGCATAAGTGGAAAGAGTAGAGGGCTTCCTCGCTGAAACTAGTATGTCCGCCGTCTCTTGGGATACCCCATACCTGGACTTTGCTATGTCCGAAGGAGCCAAGCATAAAGGTGCAAAGACCTGGGATCAGGATGGACCAGTGAGCCCTGGTCCTGGGACAGCAACTGTGAGCATATTGGCAACGGGATTGGAGGTTCTGTGGACAACCGCTAAAGTAGTGGGAACCAAATCTGCCGAGGCCACAGAGGGCGATTATAATCATCAGAGCCTCTTCGGCTTGTAACTTCCAAAGAACTCTCTGAACGAGAGGGAAGGCGTAAAGAAACCTCCCTGCCCAACAAAGGGACAATGCGTCTGGCCAGAAAACACCAGGCACAGGCTCTCACGAGCAGAAAACTGGCAGTTTGGCGTTGCGTGGTGATGCAAAGAGGTCCAGCTCTGGACGACCCCATGTGTTGAAGAGCTGGTCCGCTACTGAATGTAGTAGCTCCTACTCATGCGCCTTGGACTGAGACCTGCCTAGGCTGCCGGCCAAGTCACTTAGGATGCCTGCAACGTGCACTGTGGACAGAAAAATGTGCCGCTCCAGTGCCCAGTACCAGACTCTCATCGCCTCCCTGCATAGGGGGTAAGAATGAGCGCCCCCTTGCTTGTCGATATAGAAGACGACTGCTATGTTGTCTGTCCGAACAAGAAGAGAGCCTGGAACGAGGTCCTCTTGAAAGGCATGTAGAACATTGAGGACCGCTCGCATCTCCAAGACATTGATGTGGAGTTCGTGCTCCATGGGGGTCCAGGTACCCTGCATTTAGCTGGCCCCCAGGTGCGCCCCCCCAACCCAAATCTGAGGCATCCGTTGTAAGAGTCTGATTCAGGGGCTCTGGACGGAAAGGGACCCCTTTTTCCAGATTTAGTGGGTCCAACCACCAAAGAAGCGTCCTCTTTACTGGCTCTGTGACTCTGACCACGTGGTCTAGGCCATCTGAGCATTGATCCCACTGCACCCTGAGCATCCACTGTGGGATTCTCATGTGGAGGCGGGCCAGAGGAGTGACGGGAATGGCCACCGCCATGTGTACCAGAAGTCTGAGGAAGGTCCTGGCCTGGACCTGAGGGGTTACTAGGACCAATCCGACAATGTCCCGTAAGCAACTGCCCCTCTCTGGGGGTTAGAAAAGCCATGCCCTGGACCAAATCCAGGACCACTCCTATGAAAACGAGCCTTTGGCTGGGCTCTGGGGAAGACTTTGGAAGATTCAGGGTGATCCCCAGATCTTGGAATAGAGTATAAGTGTCTGAGAGCTTGAAGAAGACGTGACCTTGACGGGGCTGCAAGCAGCCAATCGTCCAGGTAAGGGAAGACATAATGCCCCTGGCGCCTTAGAGCCGCAGCTACTACTGCCAAGCATTCTGTGAAGTCTCAAGGAGCGGAGGAGAGGCCGAATGGGAGAACCCAAAACTGATAATGCTCCCCTTGGAAGGGGAACCTCAGGTACTTCCTGTGAGGGGGGAAAGACCCTGATGTGCATGTACGCATCTTGCATGTCTAGAGAGTAGAACCAGTCTCCCTAATGCAGCAGAGGAAGCAGTCCTGGAAGAGTCACCATCCGGAACCTTCTGTACATAATAGTTTAAAGAGTTGAGGTCCAGAATGGGACGAAGGTTTTGTGTCTTATTTGGAATCAGAAAGAAATGGGAGTAATACCCTTTCCCCCACTGCTGCAGAGGGACTGGCTTTATTGCCCTTTTCCGCAAGAGGGCCTGAATCTCTCCTTCTATGAGTGGGATGTGAGAAGGAGGATATCTTGAGGACCTTGGTGGAGTGTCTGGAAAGATCTCGGTGAACTCCAGCGTATGTCTCCTTATGAAATCGAGGACCCACTGGTCTGCAGTGATAGAGCTCCAGCCCTTCAGATGAAGGGAGAAGCAACCCCCTACTGCCTCCCCTGAAGCCTCCACCGGAGGAGGGTGGTCGGGAGGGAGTCACTGGGCGGAGCTGGGAGTGGGCAAAGAGGCTCGGGAGGACTTGGGGCCACAAGAAGGAGCGCCTCCAGGCTGCTGGTTGCCATCTCTCCTTCGAAAGCCACCTCTCTGGCCTTGTTGGTTGCCACGGGCTTGGGCACCTGAGGGCTTACGAAATGGCAGTTTCTTTGCTCTCCTCTGGTCTCCTCTGTATATCTGACGAACAGACCAGATGGATTTCCCTGACTCTTGGAGACGAGAGATGTGCGACTCTGTCTCCTGCCTAAACAAGACAGAACCCTGGAACAGGAGGTCCTGAATCCCAGACTGCAGGTCTTGGTGAAAGCCTGAGACCCTCAACCAAGCGTGGCGCCGGAGACAGACTCCTAACGCTGATGCTCTGGACGCCGTATCTGCAGTGTCGTACGAGGCACGTAGAACGTGTGTGCCTACATCCGAGCCCGACTCAAGGACATCCAGAATCTCCGTCTTCTGTGTGGAGTCTGGCAAGGCATTCACAAGCTCTTGTCCCCGCTCCCAGAGCGCATTCTGGTACTGAACCATATGAGTCAGGAAATTAAGGGACCTAATGGAGCAGGTGGAGGGAGAATGAACCTTCTTGCCCACCTGGTCCAAATAGCGAGACTCGGGGTCAGAAGGCTGTGAGCCAAGGTGCTTCAGCTGCTTTGACTTGTCGTGGGCAGTTGTAATCACGGAAGAGTCCACCTGAGGGTGCTCAGCCAGGAAAGGCTCATCCCTTGGGGCTCCGTACAGCCTATCTGACTTTTTGGGAACTGCTGGGACCGAAGCTGGACGCTTCCAGGTAATCCTGGTGATATCCTGGTAGGTGTCCACTAAAGGAGGCACCACGAGAGGTTTGGCTCCTTTTGCCTTAGGTACTTGGCTAGTCAACGGCGTTCCGGATCCAGGTCCTCTGTATCCCATTCATTAGAGGCCTGGACATGCCTCATGACGTCCATAAAGGTTGGGTCATCAGGAGGTGAGCGGGGCTGGTCCTTTTCTCCTGGGGAACCCCCGATTCCTGAGAGGGAAGAAAAAGAGGAAGAGGGCGACCGACTACTAGGTGACGAGTAGCCGGACCTGTCTCTATGACTAGCCCAGCTCGTACATCGGTGGCTCACTGAATGACGATCACGAGACCGACGATGGAGCGGGGACCGACGTCAGGAGTGGGCCCGCCCATCGGAATGGGAACGCTCCCCGTATGAGACCTAACCCGGCGTCTGCTACCTGACCTTGGTGAGCGCCAGCATCAGTCTGCAGAATGAGATTGGGAACTTGCCTTGGAGGGTGGGCAAGACAATGGCCTCTCAAGGATCTTCTTCAGCGAAGGAACACCCTCCAGCTGGGGTTTACCTGATGGGTTTGGTACCGGTGACGGGGCCGGCTTGGGGGGGGGTCTGCTTTTGGACCTGGCCCCACCAAAAGGGAAAAGATCCTGGAGCTCCTCCTTGGTAGACACCAAGGCCGCTGTCCCCGGAAAGGGGACCTCTGAAGTGTGCGGCCATGAGGGGGAGCCACCTGGAGAGCCCCGAGGGGAGGAGGACTTGGAGGATAGAGACAGTGTCTCTTCACCAGCAGCGTCAGGATCTTTCACCCCTTCTACCAGTGTTGGTACCAGGACTGGCAACAGTATCACGCAAGGGGGCGCTGGAGTGTCCCCAGACTCCAGGGTCTTGCCCTTATCGGGTGAAGCCAGGAACTTGGCAGGCAGGGCTGTGGCTTGTGCCTCCGAGGTCTTAGGGGTGACTCTGAGCGGCATCACCTTTGACCTAGCAGGCTTCTCCCCAGACGTACCTGCTTTGGCCTGTACTTTCTTTGCAGAATCTTTCTTGGAGTGCTCTCCAGAGCCCCGAGAAGAGCGGGCTTCCTTAAGGAGGAACCGCGAGCAGGACCGACTACGGTCCTTCTCTTGGGATCGTTTGGATTTCTCCTTAGGTTTGGACTTCTCCCCAGAGGTGTGCAGGTCCATCTTCTGCTCAAGAAGGAACACTTTGAGAGCCTTTAAGCAGTGGATCCTGGTCCTACTTGTGAAGCCCTAGCTGGTGGAACAGGCCGCGGTGTCGTGGTTAGGCCCCAGGCAAAAGACACACTTAGCGTGGCCATCCTTGGCTGAAATCTGATGGCCACAGCTGCACTTGCTGCGATGGGGTCCCGATGAAGAGACAGACGACGGGGGTGACATACGTCGGTACTGAAAAAAACATCGAAGATAATAGTGAAGAAGGCGAAAAACTAAGTTTTTGCTGGTAGCTAGCAAGCCAAGAACTTTCCAACGTGCGCTGGTCGCGGCCGGAAAAGAACTGGGGTGAAGCTGGGTCCGCCCCCTTTTGTACCAGGGCGGATGTCGGGGTGGAGCCGACGTCGGGGGTTGGGGTGGGGTCCCTGCTGGGTACTGCTGGCTGAGAAGTTTTCTGGTGGGTCCTAATGTCTGCAGCATTAGTCCTAATTGTTATAGCCTGCTGCAAGAGCTCCCACTCGAAGTAAGAGCTAAACATCTATTCACTGGAAGAGAAAAGGGAGAGAGGGGATATGATAGAGACTTTCAAATACCTTAGAGGAATAAACAGAGTACAGGAGGGAAGCATATTTCAGGGACGAAAGTGCACAAGAACAAGGGGACATAACATGAGGCTGGAGGGAGGCTAAGGGGGAATGCTAGGAAGCATTTTTTCACAGAGAGGGTGGTGGATCTGTGGAATAGCCTACCTGCGGAGGTGGTGGAAGAGATAACAGTACGAGGATTCAAAGATTCATGGGATAAACATAAAGGCACCCTGCTGCGCAGTAGAACGGGGGAAAGGCAGTCCAGATAAAGAGTAGGGATTGCCAAACCAAGTAGGAAAATGGGCTGTATGGTCCTTATCTGCCGACAGATTCTATGTTTCACTTCCCTCTTGAACCTCTCCCCCATCAGTTTCCACTCGTGCCCGTGTTCTTGATCCAGTATGCTAAATAGTTCCTCACAGTTTACCTTGTTCATTCCTTCAGGAACATAAAGGTTGCTGTCGTATTGTTGCCCCTCTCATCTGGCCTTCAGTGAGTACATGGTATTAATTAGTACACTGGCCTTTCAGCGTGTCAGTCTACCCCACTGGTAAAAGGCATAGAAGCCAGACCCCATTAAGAAAAAGGCATTACATTTTAGCAGGCTAGCCTGGGTTTATAGGTTGGTGCGGCAACAGCGGAATATGCTACCGCCTAGAAGCCAGGCACCTGCATGCAAGTCCAGAGATTTTCAGGTTAGAACCCCTGATTCCCATCACCACTGCTAACACAGGGTGCCACAGATTCCTACCACACTGATGCAACCTTGATGGCCTACCTGTTCAATCTCCCTGTCCGGGATTGACATGGCCAGTAGGTGTCCAAATTTAATCATATCATGAAAACGGTGACATCTACCCACATGACTGAATTGTCCTGGAACTGCTATTGTACTTTGTACTCCTGTCAGTTTTTGCGCTACTGCAGTTCATGTACATTATGTTTAGCACAGTATGCACTCTATACACCGTACACAGCTTTTTATTCTACTACTTTGATTACTGTAGATTGTGTAATGCCCTGTTGTGATCTGCCCCCCCCCCCCAATCGTATCTCTGAATGAATACATTATTTTTTCCATGGCTTTCATAGAGTAAGTGGCTTTATACTGTGGCGTCCTTTGCGTTAGAATGCGCCTTACCCGATCCAGTCCGCAAACTCCATGGTATTTGGGACCGTGGCACTGAGCAGAATCAGGTTCACGTGGTCGGGGAGCATAATGAGGACTTCTTCCCACACCACACCTCGCTGCAACCAAAAGGGAGAGCCAAGTCAGCCTGGCTGCAAACAACTAAGTCCTTACATTTATACAGTATATTCATTACAGGAAAGAAAGCCCAGCTCCAGGACACTGAGCAGTGGGGTAGCCATTCAGCATGCTGGCATTCGGCTCCACACCCAGGATGGCAACAACAGATGCAGAGTTCACAGGGCGGGTTTGACTCTTCCACTTATGGTGTGGTTCTTGGCGGCTTCTAGTAATGCGACTAAGACACATCTCCCAACAAATGTACTGGAACTCGGAGGTCCCACACACAAAAAGCACCATAAGCAAGTACTTGAGAATATCTGGTTGCTCCTGCCCCCCTTCCAGATGCAGGAGGACTCCATATGCCCCCATGGCTGACATCAAAATAATCTGTCACAGGATGGTTGCATGACACCAGGCCTGGAGTGGAGGATGCTGAAGTGCTTAAAGAGCTAGTAGCAACAAAAATAGCAGACATAAAATAGTATTTTTAAAAAGTACTTGGTTCTTTTTTTACCTTTGTTTTACCAGGAGAGACACACTAAGCTGAAAGTTCATTTACAGGTGCAACCTGGGAGCACAAGGAAGTTAAGTGACTTGCTCAGGGTCACACAGTATGCAAGTGGGGCCTGTGGGATTCAAACCCAGGTCTCCAGGTTTGCAGCTCAGAGCCTTAAACCGCTGCGCTATACTGCCTCCATAGTTGGCTCTTTCATTTTATTTCTGAAATATTTTTCTTTTTCCATTTGCTCATCAGAAGGCTTTCTGTCTGATAGTATTTGGTGCAATATGTAGAACGGTACTTCACCTGGAGGCTGGCATGTCTAGTTCTGTTCCTCTTTATAACTCATCAGCACTGTGACCTCACTGACTGTGACATCGCAAGTGACTCATCTGGCAGCAGGTGACCGGCTGGTGTTAATTAGCTGTGATGCCACAGCCGCTGAGGTCACAGTACCGATGAGGTATGAAGAGGAATAGAATTAGACATGTCAGCCACCAGGCCAAGTGCTGTTCTACGCATCACACCTAGTGCCGTCAGGTAGACAATCTTCTATTTAGGGGAAAACAGAAAGTATCTCACATGAAAAAATTACTCACCATAGTAATGTTGTTTCTTCTAATGGAGTCTTGCTGTATTCAGACCTAATGTAGTTAGCCCCAGCACTTGAACTGCCCCGGAGAGGAAAGAGTTAACTCCATGCAGAAGCATGGAACGTTGAGCTCAAGCTCAGTTTTCAAACCTCTGTCTGTGGTACTTACCAGTGCAACCGTCAGATTCTTATGAGCAACTAACTAACTTAACACTAAAATGTGGAAATTGTTTGAACACATAGCCAAAAGGCAAAATACTTTTTGGGGTCCAAAAAAGACTCAAGCTGAGAACCCAAGAAGAAATAAGGTAGTGACAGTTCAAACTATGCAACACAAGAAGGAAAAACATAACAGTTACCCCACCAAGAGGGAGGGTACAAGGTACACCCCTGAGGTGCAACACTGTGCCTGCCAGCCACTTCCCAAGAAGCAGGTTGGAAGTGTCTGAATACAGCAAGACTCCATTAGAAGAAACAACATTACTATGAAGTAGTAATTTTTCTTCAAACAAGAAGTCTTGCTGTATTCAGACATAATGCAGACTACCAAGCAGTTCCCTATGGTGGAGGGAATGCAGAACCTACTTTGGGAACAGAGACTGCAGTACTGCTGTGCCAAACCTAGCATCACTCCTAGCCTGGATGTCCAGAGAGTAATGCTTGGTGAATGTACGTACTGTTTTCCAGGTGGCTGCTTTACAGATCTCTAACAAGGGTATATCTCTGGCCGCAGCTAGAGTAGCAGCTGTATCCCTAGTCAAGTGAGCCCTCAGGCCTGAAGGGGGTGTTCTACCCAATTTGTCATAGCAAAATTGTATACAGGAAACAATCCACCTAGCAATAGTTCTATTAGTGGCAGGCTTACCTTTCCCCACTTCACCATAAGTGAGGAACAATTGAAGACAGTCATTTCTGTGTGCCTTAGTATGCTCAGTGTAGTAGCTAAGTGCCCTTTTAACATCCAGACTGTGTAACCTTCTTTCCCCTGGGGAAGAATGGTCAGTGAAAAATACAGGAAGAGACATAGACTGGTTTAAGTGAAAATCCAATACCACTTTAGGCAAGAACCTCCAATTAGTTCTTAGGACCACTTTATCCCTATGGAAGGATATGAAGTCAGGTTCAACTGACAGGGCCTGTAATTCGCTAATCCGCCTGTTAGAAGTAATAGCTACCAGGAACACAGTTTTCCAGGTCAAGTATTTCAATTTGGACAAAGCCAGAGGTTCAAAAGGTGCTGCATTAGCTGAGCTATGCAGACATTAAGATCCCAAGGCGGAGTGGGCTCCCTAAAGGGAGGGTTAATGTGAACCAGGCCTTTGAAAAACTTCCTGAAAACAGGATGAGATGCCAGGGAAGAGCCCTTCCCTGCTGAAAGTAATACATAGACAGCTGCTAGATGAACCTTCAGAGTGGCAGGCCTAAGACCTAGACTATTCAGATGAGCTAGATAATCTAAGGTTGTGGAAAAGCCTGCAAAATCAGGCGCGATGCCTTTCTGAGAGCACCAAATACTGAACCTCTTCCATTTGGAGTTGTAAGTTTTTCTAGTGGAAGGTTTCCTGGAAACCTTCAGAATATCCAGAACTCCCTGAGAGAGAAGTAGAGCTGCATATTCTAACTCTTCAAGAGCCAGGCCTTGAGGTTGAGAGACTGGAGACTGGGGTACCAGAACCGCCCCTGGAAGGAGGAGAGAAGACTGCATCTCCTAGGAAGAGACAGGGGACGTGAGACAGCCAAGGACAGCAGTAGAGGATACCAGGGTTGTCTGGCCCAATCTGGAGCCACCAGTATCACTGTGCAGGGTTGAGTTCTTATCTTGATCAGAACTCTGAACAGGAGAGGGAAAGGAGGGAAGGCATAGAGAAACCTGACCTTCCAGTTCAGAATGAGGGCATCCTGGGGAACTGTCCCCAGGACTGGAGGTCTGCAGCAAAAGAGAGGAAGTTGATGATTATCTGGTGCTGCAAATAGATCTATTTCTGGAATGCCTCACTTGGAGAAAATGATTCTCAGAATGTGAGGATTCAAGGACCATTCGTGATGCCCCTGTGAAATCCTGCTCAGGGCATCTGCCAGTACATTGTCCTTCCCTGGAAGATTAACTGCTACCAGGGAAGTCTGAAGGGAATAGGCCAGAGACCAAATCTTCATGGCCTCAGTGCACAAGGCCATGGACCGAGTGCCTCCCTGCTTGCTGATGTACCACATTGTGGTAGTGTTGTCCGTCCTGACTTGAACCACCTTGCCTTTGACTGAATCCGAAAAGGTCTGAAGGGCTAGAAAAACTGCCGTGAGTTCCAGGAGGTTGATATGAAGAAGAGACTCCTTCAGGGACCAGATCCCCTGAGCTGTTAGGGCTCCCAGGTGGGCTCCCCAGCCTAGGAGAGAAGCATCCGTATTCAGTACTACTGATGGAAGTTGAGGGAGAAATGGAACCCCTTGTCTGAGGCTGTCCTGGTCCAGCCACCACTGGAGAGCCTGGACCAGAGTTTGGGTCACTGGAATCAGTTTGGTGAGAGAATCTGTTCTCTGTGACCAAAAGGACCTTAGATAGAACTGAATGTCCTGCATCTGATATCTGGCTCCCTGAACCACTGCAGTGGAGGCTGCCATGTGGTCCACGAGTTGGAGGAACTGTCTGCTGGAAGAGAAACCTGAGGCCGAAAGGAGGAAGCGAGGTCTAATAACGCCTTCACCCTTGCCAGAGGAAGGAAAGCTTTTGCTTGGGTAGTATCCAATTCCACCCCTATGGAGGTGAGAAGCTGTACTGGTTCGAGAACAGATTTTGGCAGATTGAGAAGAAACCCTAAGGAACTGAGCAAGTCCTGAGTGGTTTGCAGAGCTGACCTGACCTGGTCTGAAGACTGCCCTACTAGGAGCCAGTCGTCCAGATATAGAAAAATGGTGATACCCTGTCTTCTGAGGTAAGCCACCACCACTACTACAAGGCACTTTGTGAACACCCTTGGAGCTGATGTTAGGCCAAAAGGCATGGCCTTGAACTGATAATGGCCTGAAGGCAACTCGAACCCGAGATATTTTCTGTGGGAGCACCTTATAGGGATATGGAAGTAGGCATCCTTGAGGTTCAGTGATGCTAGCCAATCTCCTGGCCTTAAAGAGGGAAGGATTATTCCCAGAGTTATCATTTTCAATTTGGGTTTTGAAATGTGTTTGTTCAGATACCTTAGATCCAGGATGGGTCGCCACTCCCCTGTTTTCTTTGGGGTGAGGAAGTACCTGGAGTACAGGCCTTTTCCCCTGTGTTGAGTAGGAACCTTCTCTACAGCTCTGAGAGCCAGGAGAGAGGAAACCTCTGCCTCTAGGGCAAGGGTTTCTGAAACTGATGCAGGTGGAAAAAGACTTGGCCCTTCTTTTTGGGTACCTTTTGAAGCTGAGGGCTAGTCCCTGGCTTACTACTTCCAGGACCCACTTGTCTGAGGTAACAGACTTCCAGGCCTGAAAGTAGTAAGCCAGCCTGCCTCCTACTGGGATTGGACAGTCGACCCGGGCTGACTTCTCAGGGTGTCTGCTTGGCAGGAGCCTTAGATTGGGAGAAAGAAGCAGCCCTGCTCATCCCCCCTTCTACCCCTTCCTCGGAAAACCCCCCTTTGTGGGTAAGACGAGGAGGCCTGGGCTTGGCAAAAAGGCCTGTGAAAAGGCCTGCCCCTGGACTGCTGCTTCTGAGGAGTGGCTTGCCTTTCCTTGGCCTGTGCACTCCAGTAAATGGTTCTATATTCGTCCATTTTCTTCATGTAAGCCTCTGTCTGCTCCCCAAACAGAGAGTTACCAACTACAGGAAAATCCATAGCCTTAGACTGGGTGTCCTGTGATAGGCTAGTACATCTGAGCCAAGCATGCCTTCTGAGAGACACAGATGTAGCCATGACTCTGGATGCAACATCGTTGGAGTTGACAGCAGCGTGAAATTGTACTTTGGATGCCTCAATTCCATGTGCAGACACCTACTCCAGCTCTTTGGCTAGCTGAGGAGAGGCCTTTTTAGCCAGTTCCAGAACCGTATCCCACTGGACTTCTGGTACCTGGCTGTGTAGGCCATATAATTTGTCTGCCTGAGTCCCAAAGAAGATGCTAAGTATAGTTTCTTGGCCATGGCATCGACTTTCCTGGAGTCCTTGTCTGGGTGGTGTGAAGCCAAAGGAATGTTTGCCCTGTCACAGGCTCCAGCCTGCACTACCCCAACATGGCTGCTATGTGAATAAAGGAACTCTGCAGCTGAGCCTGATAACATGTATCTCCTGTCCATTCTTTTATCTACAGGAGGTAAAGAGTTAGGAGTCTGTAGAATATTTTGTGTCTGTTTCCCCAAGGACTTGTGAAGGGGAATAGACAACCTTTTGGACTCTGGGATGTCCATCATCTCCACAAAATCAAGCTCTTCCTCCTCAGCAGCTTCAGCCAAAGGAAGCTGGGGGGTTTCCGCCACCTTCTTGTAAAACAAGAAGTGAGAAGGGGACTCAGAAAGCCTGGGAGGGGAGATATCGGAGGGTCTGTCTGGGGAGATGGCCAGTTCAATGGGCACATCCAGACCCCCACCATCATAGTCGTCGGGATAGTCTTCGTCTCCCTCCCACTCCTCACAGAAAGCATCCGGATCATAATCCGAAGGAGCCGGTTCCGACCGAACCGACCGCCTAACCAGCAGCATCGGTTCGGACAGAGCCGGACGAAGCGATTGGACAATACTAATTGCTTTGGCTATCTCGTCCACGGTTGGAATAAGCAGTACTGGATCTGAACCGGTGGACTGCCGTTTCTTTTTTGGCGGAACCGACCCCTCAGAGTCGGCTCTCCTTTTGCCTGAGGAGGTATCACCTAGGTCAGCAGGCATCTCCTCAGGTTCGGCCGTAACCGAACCGGGCTGGCCATCCGGGTCTACGGACTTCTCAGCCACCCTTTCCTTTAACCTACTCAATCTTTTTTTTAGAGTGGTTTTAGGAAAGTTTTTGCAAATTTGGCAGTCTGACTGGAGGTGGTCAAACCCCAGACAATAAACACAGATGAGGTGGGGGTCGGCCTTGGCAAAGGCCTCCCCACATTCAGTACAGTGTTGAAACCCAGTGGGACCGGTTTTCTTTTTGGGTTTCTCAGACATGGCCAACCTACCAAAATTACCCTATAGAAGTGTTCAAGCCAGGTAATAGCAACCGATCGGTAACAACCGTGTCACGGGTTTGGAAAAGAACAGAGAAAAAGGCCGGTTCTTTTGAAACCGATCTGTACCGGAACAGCACTCTAAAATAACAAATTTAAAATTAGAAGGAAACAAGGTCGGTTCCTAACCGGACCGACCGGGAAGAAACCGAAGAAACCAACAATTTCCACACGTTATTTTAAAATAAAATACAGTCACTACCTATCTACCACACTACCTGTACCATAGACAGAGGCTGGAAATCCGAAAAAAAACAATAAAGAACAAGTTTTAAACCGAACGCTTTACTTTTACCGAACCGAGCAGAGGAATCTCCGGAGCGACTTCACTGTTAGGCGGAGTAAAGAATCTGACGGTTGCACTGGTAAGTACCACAGACAGAGGTTTGAAAACCGAGCTCGAGCTCAACGTTCCATGCTTCTGCATGGAGTTGACTCTTTCCTCTCCGGGGCAGTTCAAGTGCTGGGGCTAACTGCATTAGGTCTGAATACAGGAAGACTTCATGTTGTTCGAAACAACACGTACTAGTGCACTACTTTTAAAGTTAATATTAATTTCAGGCAGTATACAAGCTCTTTAATGCCAACACTTCTGATACCACTATCACTCCCTGTACCACATCCTCTTCATTCTAGCACCTCTGATCTAGCCCAGCCCACATGTTACTCCTCATTAAAAATCACTACAACAGTTTCAACCAGTCAGGTGCCAGAATGCGCTTACTGCTTATCCAGGGTATAGTCACACTGTTGTGTACAGCAACAAGCTGTGGAGAATACACCTTCTCCCATCATCACACATTCACATCGAAGAACTCACTATAGCTGTGACGGCACATGTATAACTGTCTCGAGGTAATTTTAATATTGACTTCAAACAAGACTAATTTGGCCCACTGAAAAGCATTTTAACTCTCTTTAACTTCTAAACTATTCCACTCCTGATCACACCTAAGCCAAATGTGCCTTGAGTGTACATTACCTCTCCAAATGTTGCACAGTGCCATCGACACATTTTACTGTAGGAGTGAACAAATCATTAAATAAACTCAGGAGGGTTTCACTGCATTAAAACATGTGTGCTCCATGTTTTTTGTGTTGTCAAATGGAGTAATTTATGTTTATGCGTTTACTGCAGTGCGTCCCTTTCTCTGAATAAGAACATTATCCGCTCCTGTTTGGGCTGACAGAACCGCTTCACTTTGCGATCCTCTTGCCCAAACAGTACGAGATAACGTTCCGATTCAGTTAGAGGCAAACGGCAGTAGACATATAAACATGTATTATAAATCACTATAGTGATTTCAACCGATCAGTGAGCAGAGCCACTGTACCGCTTATCCTGTGTACAGGGTGCTCTCGTGTCGGCGTGGTTGGAGTAAAAGCTCCACTTAAGTGCCAGGGGAGGATGGCAAACAACAATAATAAAATAAAAAGACACTAAACTTACTATAAATCACTCAAGCTGAACTCGAGTGATTCATAATAAGATAGTAGGGCCCCTGAGGGATGTCTGTTATGGTATGACGGACTCTGCTCGAGGTTTGGGCCAGACAGAACCAATCTGCTTCGTGTTCCTCTTGCCCAAACCTCGTGCTCAGTCTCCTATACCCTAAGAGACATCCCCGGACGAGTTTTTAACTTATACATACTATAAGTTACTTTTTCTTGGGTACAGTCAGTGTAGATTGGCGGTAGTGCTGATGCTTGTGGTCTCTAACCCTATACCAAGCACCTGGGCTGTTATCCAGTTCCGACGCTGCTGTACAGTACTAGGGCCGGAGGGGGCCAGAGCAAGGCACCATCCTCTGGATAAGACATTAAGTCAAGGTCCTTTCCATCCACCTCAGGTTGCTCTCATGGTGGACATTTGAGAACCCAATAAGAACTTTTCAGAAAGAACAGGGGAAGCCACCGGAATCCTGGCCACTATGCCCCTCTCCCATTAAAGCTGACCATGCTGTAGTTGTCTATGGCAGTTAAGTACTGGCATAAGGTAATGGCTGCCGTAGTTGTCTGAACACAATCTCTGTTTTTTTTTTGTATTATCTATTTTATCACCCCCGAGCTCTGGTGACCCCCACTCCTTCAGACCCCCTCAAGACCTCTCTGACTTACCTCTGTCGTCCTCACTCAAGCACTCCTCTCTCTAGCCTCACATCGCAGCTGGTCCTACTGGGATATCCCGGACGTAACCCTTCACCATGCAGGTCCCCCTCCTCCAAGGGGGAAGGCACCGGGGTAGTGGGGGATCCCCCCACGCACTCATACTAGGGTCCAGGGACACTGCTGAGGCAGAGGAGGAGGTTTCCTGGAGGTTCCAGGGGTGTTGGGGGTCGGAGAGCCGTCATCCAGTGGACACCGAGCGGATTTTCCTGTTTTCTCTACTTCCCACAGTGTGTCGCTTCAGCCTATACCTCCAGTCTTCACTAGGGGCTGCTGCTGAGCGACACCGGCCCCCCCAACCCCAGGAGAGGAGAGCCATCCTCCGGAAGCCGATAGTCTCTTGTCCCTTCCGGCCCCCTGCAACCTGAGACCATTCCCGAACCCGGGTTGCCGGCATGGGTCGAGGTAAGTCACCAGTGCCTCAGCCCACTACGCCACTGGGCCAGCTACAATCTCTGTTTTATCAGTATCCAACTCACTGCTCAGAAAGCCCTGCAACACCACACCCTCCGCCAACCGCTAACAAACTGCTACATTTTCCCATTCCGTTACACCTATGCAAGTGAAAGGGAGAGGGAGACTGAGTCAGAATAGTCATCTGGCACCAAAAGAATGGAAACAAAACTTAAAAAAAAAACAAAAAAAAAAACAGTTTGCACTTACCTCTGCATCATTCACATAGTGAACCTCATCAAAAATGACCCACTCCAGGTCACGGATTACATCAGACCCATTGTACAGCATAGATCTGAGAGTCAGAAAGACAAAGAAGTCAGAATAAAGCAGATAGTTCTGACATGCTGTTGAGGACTGACAGAAACTTTCCAAAATCCAGCAGAATCACTGATTCAATCCTAGCACTCGGTCAGGGCTTAAAGAGAACTCTTGACATCCTGGGTGAAGTTTGAACAAGCATAATTTTTATGCACAGTTCAGCCAATATTCAATATCTTCTATATTTAGTATTCTCTTTTCCATTATGTTTATGTGCAAAGGTGTGCAAATATCCCATGATATACTACATCCTGTTGTGTACTAGTCTTTAATTATAGAATGGATATAAAAAATCCTGTAACCCAACTAGTCAGCTAAGATCTTTTCTCATGGGTAAATCCTGCAATAACCCACAGCTGAGGAAGGGTATTTATTAAAAGCATAATTAAAACTCATTTTTAAAGTTATACTACACCTGGGTCCGTTGTATAATCACAAGTTGCAAGAAGGCACTCCAGGATGTGGATCACTGCTACAATGACCCAGCTCTGGAGTGCCGTACTACTGTATTATAAAATGGAACTGCTAAAAAAGTTTTAATTTATTATACTGTTTTCACTGCCGAGATCTTCATTTTACTGTTTCTTTACTTGTATGTTATTACCATTTTTTCACTGTTAAAATCGTATGCCTGCATAGCTTGTTACCTCCCGAGCCGTACCTGAAAATAGGCATTTGTCTAGTGTGCGTACCTGATCAATAGAAAATAAAATAAATATTTTATTTAAAATGCAATAAATAACGATGGGATGCACTTGCCAATTCAAAAAATAGTCACAAATGAATAGTTTTGCGCAGCTGGAAGTACAGGGTTGGTGTCACAGAAGGGGAATCCTCCTGAACAGGTTCATCCCTTATCAAACGATTCAACCAAGGAATCAAACATAGGCAAAAACAGACAATCGAGCTCCCTGCTTGTCCTACTGCTCTGTAATACTACCGCTACTCCCTCTCCTCACCTAGGATCAAGAAGTGCCGTTACATCGTACTCAGCTACAGTGTCTGTTTTTGCCTATGTTTGATTCCTTGCTTTTTTATCACTTTATAGGATTCGTGCATCTTCTACTTTTACTGATAATCTTCCCTTACTAAACTGCATTATACGGCTTTCTACTTGCTTCTGACAAATGCTCTTATATTGGGAGTGTGAGGAAATGTGTATTTTTTTTCCTGTTTTACACACTGTTACTCCTGTTTATTTACTGTACCTATACTATTATCCACTGTTGTACTATAGTTTGACTTCTGCCCTCCAGGGTCGTCCCTGAAAATAGGCATTTCTATGTCTAGTGCACCTACCCAGTTATCAAAAACAAGTAAAATAATAAAATAAACACTGGTTCCTTTCATGATACGTTCCTTGCACACATAAATTCAAAACTGAAGTACTTCTCGCAGTTTTTATTCCTGGTGATGCTCTCTCTGGTGATCAACAACTATGAGACCCCCCCCCCCCATTCATGCCAGCTTGCCAGGACAATCTCTGCTGCTAACCAGGCCACACATAAAATTGAAATCTTGGCTCCATATAAAACTACCTGGTGTGTGTGTGTGTGTGTGCCCGCGCACGTGGGGGTGTATGTGAGGGAATGAACACATTTTGCCAGACAAATTCTGCAGAAGACTGAATCCTGTATTTCGTAAACATTCCATCTACTGAATGTGCAGAAAGACACATGACAGGTGGAAAGAGACTACTTTTTCCTACATACTTTTAACAAAAATAAATATTTGTTTTTAATTTTTAAAATTGGCGATTTTTTTTTAAGTTGGTTTTCAGTTTACCTATTTTATAAGCAGAATAAGACACTCCAGGTCATTGCTCCTCTGGGGTTGATGCACTTGCAGGTGCTAAAGGCATTCAGCTCAAGTACCTCATGCCTCCTTACGGACCTTAGCGTGCATAAACCTCAGACAGCCAACGCCCTGTTGTGCCTTATTGCTTGCTTTCCACACATTCAACAGAGGGAAGGATTGTTTACCACGGAACGCAAGAATTCAAAATTCTACATAATTCTGCTGCCAGAATATTCAACCCACCCAGATAAGAACACTCATAACAGAAGGCTTCACATGGAGCCGTGGCCTCAGCTTTACCTGCAGCAGAGATTTCTCTGGTAAGCAGGTACGGTTAGAAGGGGAATTTTTCACGGGAAGAAAAAAAACACAAGAAAATAAAACCGAGTTGTACTTTTTTACTTTCAATTTTTTGGCCCCATTTCTCGTTGCCACCTCCTTCTTCCACCTGCCAAAACCCTTCTGCCCAACACAGGAGTCCTCCAATATTCCAACTTGCCACCAGCTTCTGCTTGACATCCTCTCCAGAAACCCCGACCGCAACCCACGGCTTATACCCTGTGGGTGGGACTCCCTGGTTTCCCAAGATGGAAGGAGTAGCAGGCAAGGCATGTGAGGGGAAGGACCCTACTGTGGCATGGAGGGCAGCTTTATCTGCCTGGTGCAGCTTGGGTATTTCCCCCCCCCCGACAAAGCCCTCCTGTATCCCTCCCCAGGTTGCAGTCCTGAGAAGTCACTCAGAAGAGCACCTGTCGGGGCTGTAGGAAGGGTGGATGAGCTCCGCCCTACCTTCAGAACCCCCTGAAGACCCACTCTGGGCGTATAAAACCTCCACACCTCTTACCACCCGAGCAGGTGCATGCCAATGTAAGGCCACTCCAGGGGGACCACTTGTTCCTTCCCACATGACATGTCCTCCCTAGGTCACCAAGGGGCTGTTGTGCAGCGGAAGGAGGTGTCCTCCCTCCCTCCCTGTGCCAAGAGGTGTCCAGATAGATGCTGAAAACCCACCTCGCCAGTCAGCAACACACATCCTGGACTTGGGATATAAACCCGGGTCATCTGGCTAGCAAGCGGTAGCTCTATGGCTGTGCTAGCCAGTCAGCACTTCATTTTTGTTAAATGCAGATATGAGTGAAATGAGGATGTGATCAGGGAAAAGCCAAGATGGAGATTCGTAGTGAGGGGAAAAATGGCTGCCATTTTTTTTTTTTGTTTGTTTATACTTTTTCTCCCTCCCTGGTCGGCCCACATCCGACCGCCGTCCTACACCCCCTGCTCCCATTCAAGGCCCTCACCCCAGTGGTAGCTCTGATGGCTTGCCCCCGGGTGGGGGTGATGTTCCCCTAACTTACCGCCCAGGCGGAGAGCCAGCGGGCGCTACCCAGGATGGTCATCAAGTCACATGACCAAGGCCTTTTCCCTATTTTTTTGTTCGGGAGTGGGGCATGCAATGACACCAGCGGAGGCAACACGCCCGCTCCCATGAGCACTCCTCCACGTGTCTGCCCCATTCCCGCCCCTTGAATGCCAGCGTTGGCACTCTGCCCCCCCAGCCTCCGCTAAGGGGGCAGGCAATCACCAACTACTGGACCCCCCCCCGGAGAAGAAGAGCAGTCCTTAGGATACTCGATCCTTCTCCTCCTCTGCCAACTCCCAGTGGTCCGTGCTTGTTCCCAAACATGGGTCGTCGGCATGGTGCGAGGTGTGGCATCCAGCACCTCAACCCTCAGCACCACCGGGCCGACAAATGGATGCCATTTAAAAGTTTTTAACAAATGAATGTTCCAAGATGTACACATATGGATTTTAATGTAGGTAGTGAGGCTGACTGGTCCTTTTGCTGTGTGTCATGGCAGGATTTAACCAGGGGTAAAGACCTAAACTAACCAAATCAGCCTGCATGATTTTTGTTGCAAATTTTACAATGTGGCCTAAATGGACACTGTCAACCCTCTTAGGTCTTAAAGTATCTCTAGTTTAAAATAAATGTTATGATCAGTCACTTTCTGTAGAGACTGCTGATGTAGCTGGTAGTTTGATTCTGATTCCTTTTTTTTTTAAGTGAAAAACATACTGCCAATCATATTGGTGTTACCACACAAATATATACTTGTCTATAGTCCTTTACTACTTACTACGGCATGTTTTCTGGACTCAGGAACACCTTGACTTAGTCTAGTCACTTGTGACACAATGGATGGAGGACAGATTATTGCATCATGAGTGGCTACACTGTTTGGGGTGTTCCTATTGTTCAGGAAGTATGCAATAAGAATAGATCAAGGATTTGAAACAAAACATGGTTGGGTATAACACCAATAGCACGCATGTTAGTTCTGTTAAGAAAGGAAGTAGACAAAAGAACCAATTAAAATTAATGAACTTTAGAGAAGATAAGTAACTATACAATGTGAGTTTTCAACTTGAAATAATATGATGCACAAGGGTTGACAGTGTCCCTTTAACCCCCATCTTCCTTCTAAATAAAAGTTATAGTAAAGGCTGTCTCCTTAGGAATGCTAACACCATGACAGCCCAAACACATCCCACCCCATAGCCAACAGGAGTGCCATATCTTCACCTGCACAATGGCGTGTCAGGACCTACCGCAGGATCTCGGTTGTCATGATCAGACAGGAGGCCTCGGGGTGCAGCTGAACATCCCCAGTCAGCAGTCCAACATCCTTGAAGGTCTGTTTGAAGTCTCGGAACTTCTGGTTCGACAGGGCTTTGATGGGCGATGTGTAAATGGTCCTGAAATGTTGAAATTAAATGTGAGAGATCAGAGAGGTAAAATCCAGAACAGGGAAAAAAAAAAAAAAAAGAAAAGAAAAAAAGGAAAATACAGTTCTCTGTGTGCAGCCCCATACTGGCGTCTCCAGGATGCAGCACCAGTAGGTACTATTTCAGTGTTAAAACACCACATGCCAAATCTGCTAACTTTAGCACGAGGCTCCAGAGTTTGGCTACGACTTCCTTACAGCCATAGTCTGTACTGGGATCCCAAACATGTTTCAGAACACAGAAAGTAGTGGCAGAGGTGGTCATAATGGAACCTGATAAGCACTTCGACATAGGTTCCAATGTATATACTTTTTACTTTACAGATTTATTCAACCAGGATAGCCCAGGTGAGATACATCTCGTTTTGGGAGAGAAGGGGTTGCTTCTACCCATTTCCATAGCTGGCTATACTGGAGCACTGGAAGATTAAGTGACTTGTTCAAGGTCACACAGTGAGTATTTGCCTCTAGCGGGGTCTGAACCTGTGATCTCCTAGTTCCCAAGCTAGTGCTCTAACCCCTAGACCCCATTGTGTCCCCAGACTAGAGCTGGTATACTTGCCTTTTATATAGAAATTGTTTTAACTCTGATGGGTGGATTTTACTTGTACAACATAAGACTGCCTCAATGCATGGAGAATACGTTGTTTTTGAGGGAATTTGTGTACACTGTATGGCCCAGATTAGTTCTGAACCTCGGTCCTTCAGATAAACCTTTGTTTTGTTTTCAAGATCCCCAGCCCCCTAAACTGCATTTTCGCTCATAATCTGCTTTCCAAAAATTGAACTCGAACAGGGCCACGTGTAGTGGAATCACCTGAAAATCTAGCAGAGGAAAATGAAGGAAGCAACGAGGTCCCAGACTTCAAAAATGTTGATCAGCACAAGCACTGGCTTCCTGCAATCCAAGAGCATATGATTCTCTCTTGAGGGTCCAGTTCTCCTTTTCCACCCTCCCGGTGCTCACAGTGTGCACTGTGGCAATCCAGCTGAAATGCAAGGATGCACAGACAGCAATCTCAATAAACTAAAGTGCAGTTCTTTTGTCATTCACAAGATGGTGCTGCTGAGAAAGGCACGCACCTTCTCTCCCCAAATAACATAACATAAAGGCACAGAATTTTGCCAGCAGAAGGCCTTGCAGTCTACCAAGTCTAACCAATCTGAAGCTGCATGCCCCTTAGGGTAACATGTTGCTGCACCCTTCCCCCTCCACATAATTTCCGAGACTATCCCGCCCTTCGATGGCCCAATAAAAGACAATCCTGAAGTTACACTTAAACGTGACAGCCACTCACCTAGCGATGCAACAACAAACCACTGAACCAGCTCTGTGCAGGGTCTCTGGTTTATTATTATTTTTTTTTAATCAGACAGCATGTTATCCATGGGCTGCCATCGGAGCTGGTAAAAGCACAGAGATCACTTGCCTGGTCATGTGCTTCTGAGACAGTGCAATGGCATATTCTGCAACCACGGTCTTTCCTGCGGAGGTGTGGGCGGCGACAAACACAGAGTCATGGTTCTCCAGATGCAGGATGGCTTGCTTCTGGAAGACGTCGGGCTCAAAGGGCCACTGTGGAGAAAACAGTCATTGCTGCTTATCATAAATAGTATACACACATCCACGTGTGTACACACAGCCATGTGTGTACGCATACACAGCCACTTGCACCAAAGACAATCACATATACACACACACACACATATGCACAGACGCACATCCATACCCATATACACAAATGCATGTTCACACACACATCCAAGCATTTATACATGCCCATCCACACATGCCACATGCCCATGTAGTCTACAAAACACACAACCACACTTCCTGAGTACACACACACACACACACACACACACACACACACACACACACACACATATGCAATCCACCCAGAGACAGATCCTGGTTCACCCACACAAGCACATGTATGCATATCCATGTGCAGACATGACACTTGCATGCACACACACGCGCGCACACACACACACACACACACACACACACACACACACACACACTCTCACACTCACATATATCCAAGCACACACATCCAAACACACAATATTTATGTAGGTCCACACAGCCATGTGTGCACAACACACGCACACACCCAAACACACAATACATATGGCAAGCCCACACAAATCCACATGTGCACATCAATACATACACACACTACATAGGCATGCATAAATGTTTTTCTCAATCACATCTTAAAAGGGAATGGCAGTAAGTGTGGGACTGGTCCTCATTCGTACTTTGTGTGCAAAAAAATTTTTTTTTTTTTTTTTTTTACTTAGTTCACTGCAGTATAGTAGGTTGTAAGTATTACAAAAAATAAAATGTTTTTGCATACACAGTTAAAATTGGGACCAGCCCCATACTTGGGTGTGAGGGCTTTAGTACTGACTGTTCCCCTTTAAGTGCCTGCCACAGCCTTCCTTTCTCAGGTTAGGACAGGTGAGGAGATGGCACTGCAGACAACTCCAAGGATGTTTAGCTGCTGGCCCCAATCATCCACTTACTACCCCCAGACCCCTTCATATATCCTCAGTTCACACTGGCCCTAGGTGCATCTATACAGCAGTGTGTTACAATAAAACATTGGCACCTACACGTTTTCTTTTCCATTTTAGATTACTCTTTTCTCCAGACTGGTAAGATGCCCCCTCTTTCCTCATCTGAGTCTGTTTAAATATTTTCTTTCAATTTGAAATCATTAAAGAGCTTTTAGAATACAGCTGTCACAAGGTCTGTATCAAGATTCTGAGTTCTGTCTGAATGCCCACTGTTTGAACTACTGTTTTAGGGAATTCTATTGATCTGATGATACCAAGTCGCCACTAGACTATAAACAACCACAGCAGGGTATGAACACCAGTTTGAACCATTATATAAGGAGGCAGGTGATGTGTGGGTGTCCTTACCGTGATCGCTGGATCCGGAATGCGTTTGTAAAAGTCATCCACGGGGGAACTGATGTCCACAGAAACAGCCCAAGACTCCTTCACTGGCTCCTCTGGTGCAGCAGTCTTCGGAGCCGAATCAGGCACAGAACTGGGGGCCGAGGCCTGAGGAGAAAACATGATCCCAAGCATCATTGCCAAAGGGACAGAGTGCACCAAACAGAATGCAGGCACTCCCATGTGACTACGGCACAATAATGACTAAATGTCAAACTTTAGGTGACCATGTTGGTAAAATGAATCGAAACCGGTAGGCACATCGCAACAACTCAATAACACATTCCATCACAATATTTCTCAATGACTATAACATATCGTAAACAAACACTATTCCGATCATTGTGCAACAGCACAATATACTGCAATATATCATGATAAACCATCTTAGGCCTTCTCACCTATGGACCGGTAGTCAAGTGGGTGCCTCTCTGGATGCAACCACTACTCCTGTTCTGCCTCCCCTAATCAAATGCTCACTCTTTTTCTTTCCCTGAATTCTGAAATGCTGTAAATAATTGATTATACAGTAACAGTTTTTTGTTTTTTTTTAAGCAGCAGTACTTGGTTGCCAGCAAAAAATTTCATCATACAATTTTTTTTTAGCAATACTGTGTTTCTGACACCGTTGGTATAGCTTTAGCTTTCTCAGATATTTTTAAAACAGCTTCTTTATCAAATTTTTTCACGTCACTGAAGAGGGCCGGCACTCACAATTTTTTTAAATCTTTTCTGTTGAGGTTACCTGTTGTATTAAGATGGTGTCATCACTCGTTTTTGATAGCAAACAGCACAGTACTGTACCAAGATATTTAATGTTTTCATTTTTAATTAAGGCAGGCACTGCATGGTAGCAGGAACTTTTACAAACTTCAAAATCCCATACATTGGTTCAGAGATGAAGGATAATGAAAAGAAAAATGGGTATCTTGATATTTGTGTCAGGAAAACATTACTGTTAAATAAAACAATAAGGTCGCTAATGAATACTGCTGCTTTAAAAGAAGCCTTTTCTCACTCCCTCGACTCGCCCAGCGGCAACCTAACCCAAGCCCAGTCACCAATCTTCCCATAGACTAACTGGTTATCCATACCTAACCCAGGGCCACACTAGTGGTGGACAGCTAGTCATATCGGTAGTGTGTGGGCCTTTAAGGTATGCCGGCGCAACGGCGGGCCCACATTTCTTCTTCTAACTCCTGGTCCCCCCCTCCAGGTAACCCTTGTGCAGTGGTGTGTAGGAACATGGTGGTTTGCATACATGCCACTATCTGCCCCTCCCCATCCTGTGCGTCTGCTTTGCTGTCTCCCAGCCTTCACCAGGGAGCAGATGAACAGTGGAGTGCTGTGACTCTGCCCCCCCGGGGTTAAGCGGTCCCTGATAATTCTTGATCCTCCCTCCCCAGGGCAGCCCCTGAGTGACCCAAGTCCACTCCAGATCCAGGGTTGCTGTCATTGCAAATGATAGCCCTACTGCTATGCTACTATGCTGTACCTCAGTAGTCATGTCTGACCCTGTGCAGTACGTAAAGTACTAATCTAAAAGGGTTCCCCACCCACTTTACCACCCATACCCTGTAATTCTGCTGATAATCTGAAATTTGTCCAGACTTGCCTTGAAGGCCCATGCTGTCTTCATGTCTACTGCCTCCACTGGTAGGCAAGTCCACAGATTTACCTGCTCTCGGAGAAGAAGTGCCCTCAGTGTTACCCCAGAAATTCCTGCTTCTTAGCTTCAGGGCATGTCCCTGCATTCCTCTGGAGGACAAACCTTTTTTTTATTTTTATTAGATATATTTTAATTATCTGGGTATGGTCTACTGGGCACAAGGCCCATTTACAGGGTGGCCAGGAAGCACTGGGGAGGTTAAGTGACTTGCTCGAGATCACACAATATGCAAGTGATGGTTGTGGGACCCAAACCCAGGTCTCCTGGATGTACCAAGCTTGTTTACTGCTTATTGCTCTAACCTCTAGGGTATCATGAACATTTCTGATCAATCTTGTCGCTACACATTAGTATGTGGAAGACTCGGATCATGTTCCCTCTCAGTCTCCTGTTTCTCCATGGTGAACATTTAAAGAGGCCACCAGCCTCTCCTCATAGCTTTTGTCCCTCAAACCTGATTATGTGCACACTCTCGACTGCCTCAATCTGTCCCCAAAACTTGATTATGTAGGAGGGCTAGCAATGTGCACTCTCAACTACCCCATTTTGTTTCCCCAACCCCATTATATGAGAGGCCCTGCATTGCAGACTCCTGACTGCCTCACTGAGTCCCCCAAACTTGATTATGTTGCAGGGCCTGCACTGCGCACTCTCGACTGCCTCACTGAGTCCCCCAAACTTGATTATGTTGCAGGCCCTGCACTGCGCACTCTCGACTGCCTCACTGAGTCCCCCAAACTTGATTATGTTGCAGGCCCTGCACTGCGCACTCTCGACTGCCCCGAACAGCATGCAGTGTTCCAGGTGGGGTCTGACCAGGGCCTTATAAAGTGGCTGCATTACTTCTGTATCCCTGCTGGTCACCCTGGTTTAATGCACCCCAGCATTCTGTTGTCCTCTTAGTAGCCATACACTGCTTCTCAGCCCCTTGTCCATTATAACTCTCTGATCCTTTTTCTCCTCCTCCTCACAACAAGACAGGTAGGACTGCGAAAACCACAGTGCTGGGTCAGTGCACTGGAGAAAAGGGCAGCCAGTCATAAATTCACAATGAAAAACCAAAGGACTCCTGCACTCGAAAGGAACCAAACACAACATTTCTGTGCAAATCCAGATACATACTAGTTTTAGTAAACAAACAGAAAAGTAAAGGTGCAGGCTAGCTGCATGCCACAAATAGCCCTGGTGTTTCGAGTACACAGACGCTCTCTGACAAAGCAGTCTGTATACTCGAAGCACTGGGGCTATTCATAGCATGCAGCTAGCCTGCACCCTCACACTTCTGTTTATTGTTTAATAAAAAGCACGTATTTGGATTTGGACAGAAGTGTTGTGGTGTTTGTAGTTCAGATAATCAGCTAGCTTATTCCAGTCATCCTGAAACCTGTCCCCATCCTCAAAGGACTCCAACATCCTGACAAGTTTGGGGTCATCAGTCAACTGGAGACCCCAGTGTCCAGACTGCTGATGAAAATATGAAAATGTACAACAACAGTGAGCCCAGCACCGATCCCTGAAGGACACCACTTAGGACCCCCTCTCCACTCGGAGTAGCGCCCTGTCCGCCACCAATATACTGTGACAAATGCTTACACAAATACTGAGACACTGACAACTTGATTATCATGACCTCCCTAGAGGCAGGTCCTGCCAGGATACACAAGAAAAAAAAAACAAGATGCTGCTTATCAGCTGACCTAGCCTGGGTCAATAAACCGCAAAAAAACAAAACCAAAAACATGGAAATCAATCCAACTATCTAGTCCCCAAGGTCACAGTTCTCTGTGGGCAGCGGTTGAATCGCAAATGTTTACCAGAAAAAAAAAATCTCATCTCAACACTGGAGAGGGGGCGGCCATCAGTTGTCTTGTGGTATATAATAGGGCTTATGAGGAAGCCTGTTCTAATGGCACAGGCACCAAACTCAAGAGACCCAGATTCAAATCCCGCACAAGCCACTTACTCTTGTGACAGTGTGAGGTGAGTAAGAAGCAAGACCTCTCTCACAATTTTTTAAGAGGAGGTGGAAAAGAGGTTGTTGCCGTTGGATAAGGATAAACCTGGATAATAAACCAAACATCACCTCTGGCTCCACTCTTTTTACAACCGACAATGTCAGAGAAAACATTCCTGGGACAGTAAAAGATGGCACTTCAGATACAGAGTGGAAAAGGGCATTAACAGCTATTCTTTTCACACACCTGATTTTGTATAATTTTGGGTGGAGGTGTTAACAACAACAAAATGGGAAACAGATCTGGGGTCATCCTATCTGATGACCTGAAGGTAGCAAAGCAGTGTGATAAGGCAGCAGGAAAGGCTAGTAGGATGCTGGGGTGCACAGGGAGGGGTATCACCAGCAGAAAAAGGGAGGTAATGTTACCCCTATATAGATCAATGGTGAGACCACATCTGGAATACCGAGTCCAGTTCTAGAAGCCCCATCTCGGGAAGGACATAGACCAGGTGGAGGCGGTACAGAGAAGGGCAGCCAAAATAATGCATGGCCTGTATCAGAAGCCCTACGAGGAAAGACTCAGGGAATTAAATGTGTGCTTACTGGAGGAAAGGAGAGAAAGGGGAGACATGATAGAAACATTCCAATACCTCAAGGGTGTCAATAAGGTACAGGAGGGTAGCAGATTGCACAGAAAGAGATGCTCAAGGACAAGGGGTCACGACATGAAGCTGGAAGGGATGAAACAGAGGAGCTGTAAGGAAATATTTCTTTGTGGAAAGGGTGGTGGACGCCTGGAACAGCCTCCCAGCAGAGGTAGTGGGTACTGAAATGGTAACAGGTTTCTAGCATGCATGGGACTGACACAGGGCGCCCTTACCAACAGGTCTGGAAGGGCAAGGACAGAGGTCAACTGGGTCTACGGTGGCACAGCAGGTAGGGACTTTAGGGCAGACTAGATGGGCCAAGAGGCCCTTTTTCTGTCGACAGCTTCTATGTTTCCATGTTGTAAGCAGCTGTCTGTGTGAAATCCAATACAAGTATGCAGCCCAGGAGTGCAGCCAAAACCAGGAGCGATTTGGCAGTATTTGTATAAAAGCACCTGTGTTTGTTACTAACCATGCAGATTTTTCAGCAAAAATATTTCTCTGGCAAAAATATCATGATGCTCATTTTTCCATTCCTGAACCAAGATATGGGATTCTGAAGTTTTTAAAAGTTCATGAAAAGTGTGTGTGTGTGTGTGTGTGTGTGTGTGTCGGGGGGAGGGTTGATCCCTAGGAGCTAGAGCCCTGTATTTGACTCTGTGTGTAAGGTGCGGAGGAGTTACCAGTAGCAGTGTACTACAGTTAAAGAAACAGTGGGAACTAAACTCCTCAGATATAGTTTGTAGTGATTTTTATTTTGTGACAGACATTTTGTGGAGTACCTCCACTTTTATAAGGCATGGCGGTCAGCTGTTGAAGTGAACATAAAGAAAATACAGTAAACGTGTCAATAAAAATAACTTGTCTGTTAACAATGCAACACCAACCACCTTTACCACATATCCTGGTGCATCTCAATTTCTATATTGATAGTGTCACATCACTGTACGGTGACAAGTGTTTTCCACTTTGTGCTCAATGATAGAAAAATACAGGTTACTCACCTGTAACAGGAGTTCTAGGAATGGTATATGTTGTTCATCCACACTTATTGGTAGGTTCCTTGCCGCTTTAAATCTTGCCGGAAGGTCTTCAAGCTGGCTCCTCCCACCCACCCGGGTGGTAAAACACTCGGCTCCGCCCCATGACGCCAGATCTGGCCCGCTGAAAGTTCAGGTTGTGCGTCGAAGCCGGAAGGTCGGTGGGTCGGTGGAATGGAACAACATTTACCATTCCTAGAACTCCCAAAGCTACAGGTGAGTAACCTGCATTTTAGGGACATGGATATGTTGTTCATCCACACTTATTGGCAGACTCCTACCAGTTCTCCGGAGGAGGGAGACAAGGCACACCCCTTTAATACTTACTTGGGAAATAAAGACTGAGAACCGAGGTTCCAAAACCAGCATCCCGCGTGACTCAAGGTCGATGTGGTAATGGGTAATAAGGTGTGTGCTGACTTCCAGGTAGCAGCCCTGCAGATTTCCTGGATAGGGACGCCCTGGAAGCAGCCACGATGCAGCAGTATGGCAGGTAGAAATGAGCTCTTATCCCTCTGGGAGGCTCCATGCCCGCCAACTTATAGCAGAGATCTATGCAGGAGGTGACCCATCTGCTTATCGTCCGCTTGGCTGCAGGTCTGCCAGGTGCAGCTTCAGCGTAGGTGACAAACAGCTGGTGAACCTCTCCCCGAATTTCAGCCGTGCGCTCCTTATAATAAGCGAGCGCCCTTCTAGGGTCCAAAGTATGGAGCCTATATTCGGCCTCCGAGGTGTGATTGGGGTAGAACACCGGCACAGTCAACACCTGGTTAAGGTAAAACTCCGACACCACCTTCAGAAGGAATTTCAGGTGGGGGCCCAGGACAATCTTGTCCCTGTGGAAGACCAGGTAAAGAGACTCAATGCTAAGCGCCTGGAGTTCTCCCATCCTTCTGGCTGACGTGATAGCCACCAAGAAGGCGGTCTTCCACGACAGGTGAGAGAGAGCACACCTGTGCATTGGTTCGAATGGCTTGCCCATGAGCTTTGCCAGTACCAGCAGTAAATCCCATGGAGGTGGGGGTTCCCACACTGGAGGGGAAATGTGATCAAGGCCTTTGAAAAAGCACCCGACCACCTTCTCCTGCGCCACCGACTGCTCCCCGGCCCGCGCCCGGTAAGCAGAGATGGCTGCCAGGTGCACCTTTAGGGTCGTCTACCTAAGCCCTTGACTAGAAAGGGACCATAAATAATCCAAAATGCTAGCCACAGAACAGGAGGAAGGGTCCAAGCCCTTGCCCCGACACCAAATGGAAAATCTCTTCCATTTGAAGGCGTAGCATTTTCTGGTCGACTCCTTACAGGATGCCTCAACAACATTGAGGACCTCGTCAGAAAGACCCAAGGCCTGGAACTCTAGCCGCTCAGGAACCAGGCCGTCAAGTGCAGGGATTGAAGGTCCGGATGGAACACCTTCCCCTGACTGACTGAGAGCAGGTCCGGGCGAGCTTGAAGCTGCCTCGGGAGCCTGGAGCTGAGGCTGAGGAGATCTGGGTACCAGAACTGGCGGGGCCAGTCTGGGACTATCAGAATCACCTGCGCCTTGTCCCTCCTTGCCTTGAGAAGCACCTTGTGAATCAAGGGAAATGGGGGAAAGGCGTAAAAGAGGCCCGGGGTCCAAAGCCTCGAGAAGGCATCCCCCTGCAGCGAGCCCTGCTGAGGGGGGCGGGCATGAAACAGCCTCAGCTTCGCGTTCTCCCTGGAGGCAAACAGGTCCACCTGAGGCGTGCCCCAGTGGGAGAACAGATCTTGTACTACCTCCGGCAGGAGAGACCACTCGTGAGATGCAGCCCCTATCCGGCTCAGGGCATCGGCCAGGTTTTTGGAGGCTCCTGCCACATGAATGGCTAGGAGATCCGCCTCCAGGCTGCGACGAGTGACCAAATGCGGAGAGCTTCCTTGCATAGAAGCATGGAGCGCGGCCCCGCCTGGCGGTTCAGGTAGTACATGGTCGTGGTATTGTCCGTCTGGACTTGGACCACTTGACCCCGGAGAAACGGAGCAAAGGCGGTGAGAGCTAGGCGGACCGCCTGAGCTCCAGCAGGTTGATATGACATCGGACTCCCACGGGGACCAGAGGCCGTGCACTGTGTTCCCCAGATGGGCACCCCAACCCATCAGAGAGGCGCTCTGTCGACAGAGACCGTGGGCCTCGGGTCGGACAAACGGATGCCCTCCTGCAGAGTGGGATGGAACGTCCACCACTGGAGAGCTGCCACATCTCCTGGGTCACCATCACTAGCTGGTCCAAAGGATCGCAGCGCTAGGACCACTGGCTGCCAGTCCCCACTGAAGGGGCACATGTGCCAACGTGCCCAACGGACCACGCTGGTACAGGCCGCCATGAGACCCAGGAGGCGCAGGAAGTCCCGGGCAGGGCGCGAATGCCCAACCAGAAATGACTGGGCAAAGGAGGTAAGAACCTCGGCCCTGTCCGCCGGGAGCCGTGCTCTGGCTCGTACAGAGTCGAGCTCTGCCCCGATGAACAGGATCACCTGCTTCGGCTCGAGTTCCGATTTGGCCTCGTTGATGAGAAGGCCGACCTGAGAGCAAATCTGGAGGGCCAGATCTCTGGACCGCTCCACCTCCTGTTTGGAGGGGGCTGCTATCAGCCAGTCGTCCAGGTAAGGGTACACCCAGACCCCTCAGCGCCGCAGGAATGCTGTCACCACTGCCATGCATTTGGTGAAGACCCTGAGCTAGAGATAAGCCTAAGGGCATGGCTTGGAACTCGAAGAGGGATCCCTCCGCTCGAAAGCGGAGGAATCTCCGATGCGACGGACGGATAGGGACGTGAAAGAACGCGTCCTGAAAGGTCCAGAGAGCAGAACCACACGCCGTGTTCCAGAGATGGTATTATCTGAGCCAGAGTGACCATTCTGAAGGTTCGAGACCTTAGGAACTTGTTCAGGTCGTGTAGGTCGAGAATGGGGCGCCAGCCCCCCGTCCGTTTCGGGACCAGGAAATACCTGGACACGAACCCCAGGTCTGAGGGGGGGTCCTCTACCTCCCTTATCACCTCCTTCTGGAGGAGGAGAGTGATGTCGGCTCGACGAGCCGCCAGTGAGGCTGGGGACCCCGATGCCCCCCCGAGGGGCGACGGCTCTGAAGGGCGGGGCCTGCTTGAACTCTAGAGGCAGATCTTTTCCCACCACCTCCAGAACCCACCTGTCCGTGGTAACAGCGGACCAGGCGGAAAGGAAGTGCCGGAGCCGTCCCCCCATGGGGAGAACCGGGGGTAAGGCGACGGGGATGGAGGCGACACCCCTCAGCCCGTCACTGAGCAGGCTTGGAGGAGGGGCCGGCCGAGGGACCTCCTGGGCCTTTTCCTCCCTGCTTCCTGTTGGAGGAAGCCGACGGCTTGGATTTGGGGTACCAAGGCCGAACCTGCTGGCCCTGATGTTGCTGGGCCGGGCGCGCCGCGGGCGCAGAAGGACAAAATGGCTTAGACTGAGGCTTGCGGCCTTTGTCCTTCTGTGCGGAAGAGACCGAGTCCAAGGTAGCATTGGACTTCTCGATCCTCTGCAGGTGACCTTCCACCCAGGGCCGAAGAGGTCAGTCCCCAAAAAGGGAACATCCGCCAACTTGTGCTGGGTATCCAAGGTAAAGGTGGATATCCTCAGCCAAGCCCGCCGATGCATGGCCACTGCAGCCGCCACCAACCTGGCACATTAATCCCCGATGTCTAGAGCAGTCTGGAGCTGCTGTTTTGCCACTGCCCTGCCCTGGTCCCGCACCTGCCTGACCGTAGTCTGCAGGTCCGCGGGAAGATGGGGAACAACCTCATCCAGGGAGCCCAACAGGGCATGAGAAAAATGTGCCATGAGGACGGCTGAACTGGCCTGACGAAGGCCGAGGGAGGACGCAGCATAGACTTTTCGCCCGGCATAATCCAATTTCTTGGAATCCTTGTCGGGAGGTTTGTCCACATCCCTGGCGTTCCCGGCATGCCAGAAAACGCTATCGGTAACCAGCCCCTCCGCAGAGGGGTGTTCCGAAAAAACGGACAGGGAACCGGTAGGGACCGCATACTTCCTGGCCATTCTGGCCGAAGGCGCAGGGCAGGAAGCAGGACGCTGCCAGAGTTCCAAGGCCGGACCAACAATGGCTTCGGCCACCGGAAAGGCCTCCGTAGGAGAATCCCCTCGGTCCAGAATCTCCGTGAGGGATATCTGACCCTTAGAAACGGTTCAAGCTTCATCCCGTGGACTCCGAGATGAGCCAAGTAATCCTAAAAGGACGAAGGGCTATCGCCCACCGACTGTCCTCCTGAGGACTCCAAGTCCACCGCTTGGAGAAAAGGGAGGAGTCATCTTCGACTCGGAAGAGTCCTCAAGAGCTGCCTCGAGCCTGAGCCACCTCCACCTGCCGAGGTTTATCGGGAGGAGAGGACCGACAGCCTATGTGGCAAACCCAAAGCCGACCGAGAGTTTTGGTCGGAGCCCAACCAGCGGCTGTGGAGGCGGAGGTTCCACCAGAATCGGGTGGGGTCAGCTGGAACAGGCTGAACAACCAGCCTGGCAACAGGCTTGACTACGGCGAGGTTGTTTGCCAGCCCGTGATGCCAGCCACTTAATGGCCAGGAAGACGACTGGGTCGGCTTATTCCCCGCCAAAAGGAGCTGTTGCCACATGAGTCTCGTATTTTCGACGTAGCTTGCGCAGCTTCCTCGCCCCGAGGAGGAGGAAGAGGAAGAGCGGCGGACGAGACCGCCTATGACGGCGGGATCGGCTGGACCGCGAGGAAGTCCGATACCAAGACCGAGCATCTCGGCTAGGCTGAGGTTGGTGCGAGGGGGTGTCGAGAATCGGCACTCCCTTCGGCTTGGATGATTCCACCGATGGCTCCGGAACCGGAGGCACAGTCGAGCCGACGGGATCCTCAACTCCCACCGGGGAACCGAGGAGAGGGGATTATCAGCTTTCAGCCGATAACCGGCTCAACGGGTCGAAAATCTCAACCGCTGCCGGGTGTCTCGTCAACTAGCCTGACGGGACACCGTGAAGCCAGTGGTCAAGCTGAGGGGCCCATCAAGCAGACTGTCGACCAGGAGGGGGGATCTTTCCCGCTCCCAAGAGCATCGACGGTGAGACTTACTTTTGCTCTTTTTCGACCGAGAAAATGGTCCAGAAGAAGTTGGACCCTCGCCTTCGCGAGAGGGTCAGACAAAGCCCTTGAAGGAAGCCGGTACTAGGCGCCGAGAGAGCGCGGACAAATGCCGCGTCGGGTAGAAGCGCCCGCTGCCGCCCCTCTTCGAGGGCGATCATCTGCTCGAGCTGATCCGCAGAGCCCGCCGCCGTGGACACCGCCAACCGGGCCTCTTTCGACTTGACCGGTGGAAATCTTTTCTCTGGACGCCCCAGCTGTAAACGGGCAGCACGATCCTCGAGGACGTAGGCCGAAAAGGAAGAGCACAGGTCGCAAGCCTGTGGGTCATGCTCAAGGCCCAAGCAGTAAACGCACGTGGAGTGCGGATCCGTCCGAGACATTTTCTGCCCGCAGGGGCATCTCTGAAAACTGGGAGTCGATTTATCCATCGCAGCCGCGAGGAGAAGAAGACCAGAGTCTTTTGAGAAAAAATTTTTCGATTTTTCCAACTTTGAAGAATTAGGAACCAGTCTTAATCGCAGAGCGTTAAGGAGGGAACCTGAGCTTCCAAGCGGTAAGGAAGATCTGGCGTCATGGGGCGGAGTCGAGAGTTTTACCACCCGGGTGGGTGGGAGGAGCCAGCTTGAAGACCTTCCAGCAAGATTTAAAGCGGCAAGGAACCTGCCAATAAGTGTGGATGAACAACATATCCATGTCCCTAGAAATAATGTTATCCAACTCTGACCCATTCACTGTTCAACACAAGTCCCCACTCAGTTACGGATTTATTTATTTAGCTTTTGTTAAATCGGGTAAGTATGCTAGACAGTCAAGTGCCTATTTTCAGGTGCGACCCAGGAGAAGTGCAAGGTACAGGCAATAACAATACAGAGTCATGGCACACCAATCAACAAGGTACAGTCAGGTACAGGCAGTAATAACACAGTGGCAAGTACAGAGCCGAAGCATGGCAACAACAAGAAAGCAAACATATAATCAGCAGGGCAGATACAGAGTATTCCCTAGACACACGCGGTAACTGCACGTAGTCACTGTGACACTGGGCCCACCATACAGGTTGGGGCAACTAGGAAGAAGGGCAGGAGGATGCTTGCTTTAAGTAGCCCCAGAGGGAGGACCTGCAGCTGGTGGGTGAGGGGCAGAACTTACATGGGCAGGGAGTATGTTCCATGTTCTGGGAGCGAGGACAGCGAAGACACGATCCCCTGCGAGGGAGTGAGTTTTGGGGACCTTGAGGGCCTGGGAGTCACTGGACCTCAGCTGGTAGAGGGGGACAGGCTTAAGAGTTCAGCAAGTACAGTCACACTGGTGATTAGCCATGTAATTTACTCTTAGTAACAGAGTACCTGTTTCTGGAGCACTATGCCTTGATAATAAACACCAGCGTATTATGCTACATTAGATCTTTTAACACCATTTTTCCACCATCTGCCGCAACAAGGACTGTGCTCAGGGTTGCAAGGTCGGGACTTGCAAGTCTCCTGCCTGCCCCCCCCCCCCAACCGATCTGCACTCCGCTTGAACTTGTAGCCTGCCAAGCTATGAAGACCGGCACCAGAGCTCCTAGTGTTGCCAGCCAATCAGGCACATTATGGGCTTAACTTCTTTTCCTCTCTTATTTCCAACTCCTACCAATAAATGGGCCTTCACACTGGGGGGGGCCAGAGTTCAAAGGGCAGAAAGAATAAGGGCAACGCGGGAGTCTGACCAGAGTCAGCCGTGATTCAGCCGTTCGGCCAGCCATGCTGCTCCTCTTGTCTTCCTCCTGTAACCACTGCCACTTAACTCGGAGTACTGCCATGTCTCTGTGCACTGGTAACATTCTCTCGTGGAGCAGCTACCCTTTAGGGTTACTCCACTACAGCCCCCACTGCCAATACCTGTTCAATAGTGGTTGTCTTCAGCCAAGTCTGCAGGACTTTGTTAGCCAACTAGCGAGTCCATCCATCTGTGTTAGCCCACCCCTCTGGTTATATAAACGTCCTCTATCTGTGTGACTCCTAGATACACCCAATCTGGGTATACTGGTTGTATTCATATCCTGTGCTGTATTCAGCTTAAGCAACGTGGTTCTGATTGTGCTATCTTGATTGTTGGTTTTTGTGGGTTTAACTCATACATATTTAGTTCTGAGGTTTCCTCTGCTTCATTCATGCCTCCGGCCTCACTGTACTATCCATTTCTGCAGTTAACCTAGATATGTCAGTGTTCTGCAACCTTAAGCAGCCTTGAACAGTTTATTTTTACTCACTGTTCTGCTATCGCTTTGTCACTGTATATCACCTCTTGATCACCATGTTCCTCACCTTCCTCTGCCTTCTCCAGTTCCCCCCATCCAAGCTACCTACCCTCCTCTTGTTCCCCTTCTCCACCTGTCCTAACCCTATACCTACCCCTCCGCCCTCCTTCCACTCCATTCACCACTGACTCCCCTCCTTCCTGCAATGCAGAGTTTCTACACCATACACTCCTCTCCAGACTGGGCAGACTGGGGTAGGCCAAGCTATCTTTATCTGTCATCAAATTTTATACATCTCCTTTCACTGTTTCCCTTCCCCTGCTCCAAGGGAAGGAAGTCCCGCTTCATCCTTCTCCTGCTACTCCTCCTGTCTGGCAACGTGGAGTCCAACGCTGGTCCCTTCCCTTCTCTCTATCTCTGCTACTGCCAAAGACCTTACCATCTTTCATCTCAACACTAGCAGCCTCCTCCCTAAGCTTCACCTCATCTCTGTCTGAGCTCTATACCGCTCTTCTGACATCCTCTGTATTTGTGAATCCTGACTGTCCTGCAGGACTCCAGACTCTGGCCACACCCTTTCTGATTTCAGTCTCTTCAGGCAGAACAGCAGAAAATGTAGTGGCGGCATCCCCATCTATGTTTGCCAGAGCCTTTCCTGTACCTTGGCCCTCAGGGAGGCCATACTCTCCTCCCACAAATTTTCCTTGTAAAGTGTAATTCCCCTCACATGTTTCTATCTTCACTGGGGTTTTCTACGCATCACCCAAAATTTCTCGTCCCCCTGATTAACTCTCTCTCCAACATCACCTCACATTCCTCTACAGGTGAACTCATGCTCCTCAGGGATTTCAACATGAACTGGCTCTCCCCAACTTCCAGATCAACCTTCCTCAGGACTGAATCCTTAACTCTTTCCCAGATCATCTTTAAACCCCGCTGGTTCAGTCCCCATTCCTCCAACGGCACTCTTTTGGACTGGATTCTCTCCTCCCACCCCGACTGCACTGTTGCAGCAGGTATGTTGATGGATTCTGTCAGCAATCACTGCATGATGTTCTGCATAAGGAAACTCTGGCCTCCCCTCTCATCCCCAAAATACATCTGACCCAGGTGCCTCTGTCACTGAACCTCAATGCCCTCCCTGAGCGACCTCACTGCAACAGACTGGTCAACCATCCTCTTGCGCCCCCCCCCCCACACTGATGTGGCCCTATCCCTGTCACTCCATATTCCCCTCAGTCTGAGACGTGCACACCCCCACCACTCAGGAAATCCAAGGTCAAATCTTTCAACCTCCCCTGGATTTCCTCCAAAAATCATCACTTGGTGCAAGTCCTGCAATCCCGCCTGGGCCTGCTATAAATTATCCCACTCTCTACCTGACCTCTTCCTCTTCTGCAGGACCCTGAGAAGCAACTGAACAAAGGTCATATGGGTGGCAAAACTGCATTAATTCAAGGCCAACCTCCAATACAACTTTTAACTCCTCAGCTAAATTCTGGAAGGCAAACCACTCCCTTTTCAATGCCATCTCCTCACGGTTAATGTTCCACCTGGGTCTGCCTCTTTCTCTGTTGCTGCTCACTTCAATTAATTCTTCACTATATGTGCTCTCCCTTCTCCCACCCTTCCCCCTTCTAGTCTCTCCTCATTCCCCTCCTGCCCCGTACCCCCGTCTCCTCCCCAGGTTTCCATCTCCATTCATCACTGTCCAGGAAACCCTGCCTGCCCTTTCCTCCCTCAAACTGTCCAAGATCCTAAACCTCTCCACTTCTTAGCTCTGCCACTGCATCTCCTCACCTGCTGTACCTATCATTCTCCCTCTGCTCTGTTCCTCAGTCCTGGAAAACTACCAAAGTTTTTCCACTGCAAAAAGGGGATGAAACCTCCTCCCCTGGCAATTTCTGACCTATCATCTTCCCTCCTTCCCTCCCAAAGTTGCAAGAGAAACTAGTCTACTCTAGACTCTTAAAACTACCCCTCATCTTCCAATCCCCTCTCCCCTTCCAGTCCAGTTTCTGGAAGCACCATTCCACAGTCTCCTCCCTGCTGCTTTACTGACCCCATCTTCTCCAGGATGTATCAGGGACACATCATGGCTGCCATTTTCATCTATCTGGCCATAGCTTTCAAATTTGTATCCCACCTGCTCCTCCTGGACAAGTCAAGTTCTATTGGCCGCTCAACTCCCACCATTGACTGGTTCCGTTCCTACCTCACAGGCCGTCAACAGCTGTTATAGGTTGGAGGCATCCTATCACTAACCTTTCCCATCCAGGTGGTCCCATCCTCTTCTCCATTTTCCTAAATAACCTCCCCTCCATCCGTGCCAACTCGCACATTCACACGTACGTAGATGAGACAGCCATTTTCATCTCCTGCCCCACTGCTGTAGCTGTGGAAGACCTACTCCAGCAGGATTTCCACAATGTCCTGTGCTGGTTCCAATCTGACCATCTTGGAGTCAACACTAAAAAAAATGGTGTCCATGACCTTGGTACCAGCAAGAAACTGGCCAGGCTCTCAAGACCCCCAGTTTTTCCCACACTGCATGGCTCCCCACTTGAAGTGGCACAGTTGTTCAAGTATATCAGTGTGTGGCTGGACAGGGTACCTTGTACCACAGTGAAGACTGCTTGCTCCATGGTATGGCACGTGAAAGACGGCAGGTACCCTATGGGAGAACAAACCTGGGACAAAGGTGCTTCTCTATTAGGGCAGCCAAGGTTTGGAATTTGCTTCCACTTGAGATCTGTGGTTTAAACACTTTAAATGGTTTTAAAAATTATGTATTTTATTCATTCACAAATAAAATGGTTTGTGATTGTAAATGATATTGCTCTATTTTATAATTCTGTATAGTGTGTATTGCCTGACTGTACATGATGTGGACACCTTTGAAAAGGGGCTATTTTAGTTCAAAGGTTTTCTGAATATAATAAACTAACTCCAGCTAGTTTGCCGTGAGCTTGCATCAAAATGGTGTTCACAGTTTTCGACTATTTTCCTAAACAGACTGGAAAACTTTACTGCACAAGATCAGTAGTGTCCTGTAACTGAAGTAAAGGTAATGGGTGAATCAGAAGCACAATCTGCATGCCCCTGTAGTATTTCCATTGAGACAATTCTGCTGGCTCACTTCTGCAACGTCATCATATCGCACGTCTGCGGTCACCTTATGGTTCCAGTGGAACGCAGGTTTTGAAAGATTTCAGTGTGCTGACGAAAATTTTGAAATATTACAAAACCAGGGAAAATATCAACTGTTACCAGCAATATCAATCAGAAGATTAGCATGTGCACTACAAACCCACGGGAGGGTTTGCAAAACGGTGCACATGCTTAAAAAACAGTTTGGGTAACTTTTAATAATGCAATTCATTAATTACAAAATTAGTTATAAAAGCCGTTTTAAAAATATCTGAGAAAACTAAAAATGCACGGAGGATGAATCCAAGGATGTCAGACATACATTTTTTCTATTAAAAAAAAAAAAAAAAAAAAAAAAAAAGTATGACGACATTTTTATCCAACTAACAAATACTGTTGCGTTAAAATGATTTGCCAAGATTAAGGTAAGCTTTACTTGCCCTGGTAGCTTATGTCAGCATAAGTCTCACTCTGTAAATGTAAATTTATCTGTGCAGTTTTCTGGAATGAGATGGATCATATTTTGACTCCACCTAGGCAGCCAGCTGATCCCTTCCATTTCCCGATTGACAGATACTCCTTACTCACACATGTAAAGACATGTGCCCAGGAAATGTGTGGGGGTATGCCCCCATTAAAGTCTATGTGGTTCAGGTTTTTTCTTTCCTATATGTAATTTTTTTTGTTTTTCCTGTTTGCGCCCCAGACCTGGGAACCCAGCAGACACGTACATGCATGTGCGTGGAGGTGTACACCGGGTACCGGCTCGGTCCCTTTTCCACACTTCTGGCATTCGCTGCCGCCACCCCCCCACACTTACACTTCCCACCAGACCACCACCAGGTGGGAGTGGAGCTACTGGGTGGGGGAGGGGTAGATAACCACCCCCCAGGAGGGGAAAGCTGCCTATGGGGGCAGCTCAATCCCACTCTAACTCCCCCAATGCCGGCTCCCCGAGGTCATTCCTGAACTCGGGTCACTGCCGTAGCACGAGGTAAGGCATCCAGCACCTCCAGGCTGGTGGTATGGGGTCAGTTTTAAGTTATTTTATATATAATGAAGACCATTCGGAGACAAAAGGGCATAATGCATTAACAGCAGAAGAAAAGACCTCTGCAGACCTCTAGTGGTGGTCTATGGTATAACAAGTATGAAAGTCAAAGGAGCTCTCCAACCACCCAGTAAGAGGGCATTTCATTTTAGATGACTGACTAGAGTTGGTGCCATCGTGAGTTGAGGTCCCCAGTTTAACCTCAAAGATGGCAGGGGGGGTTGCATCTGCCCACTTATATATAACAGGTAAACACTAAGGAAAACAAAAGTATCAGATCTAAACCCTAAAAACCAGATAAGGTCCAAAAGCTGGACAGGAGGCAACCCAAATGAATTCCTACCTAATGTGGCCCCTGCTCATGTGTACTGAAACAGTCCATGCTACCTGTAATACAACATCCTCCAGGCTGTTGGACCGCAGCAGGGCTGGCTTGGTTCCCTCCATCTTATCCATTTCCTTCTTCTTCTTCTTCCCTTCCTCTTCCTCCTCATCACTGGAGCCTCCCAGGTCAAAGTCCTGCATTGACCCCAGTAGGTTGGCCAGGTTCAGCATACCAGGAGATGCCTTTGGCCCTGGGAGAATAAAGACAGAAGTATAAGAGCACTGTAGTGATGGAAGAGACTCGGGGGTCCATTTTGCATGCCTCTCCGCAGTGACTACAAGCCTCAACTATGGACACGCATCTGATCTTAGCCATAACCTTACCCCTGCTAATTTTGTGTAATGCTCAATGCCATTTCCCCCCACGAATCAGCCTAGTCCAGCTTTCAAAGCCTGAATAGGGCTAGTTTCCTCAACCTCACCAGGTAGGTGTATTCCACATTTTATCCACTGTCAGTGTGAAGAAATGCTAGTGTTTCTCCTGATTCTCCACCCCTCCCACTTTGAGTGAAAGTTCTCCAGTTCTACTGTCACTCACCAGTTCTGTACATAGTATGTCAATCTGTTTATTCCTATTAATATTCAAAGCAATGTCATACCCCCACTCAGCCTCATCTTCTCAAGGATAACAGCAGAGTGCCCTGCCTCTTCTTGGAGCTCTTGCCCCATTAGACAATGGTGTCAGCATGGCTCAGTTGGTCGTACATCTGCCTTTAGGCCAGAAGGTTGTGGGTTCTGGTCCCACAGCAGGATTGAGCTCATACCATAAATGCTGGCACCTGAGTACAGTACTAGGGGGACTGCTGCACTTTCAGGGTGTGCAGCCCTTGGGATAAGACAGGATGTCCCATCTGCTTTTTCTTGTGGTTGTTCAGGGGGATGTTAAAGAGCCCATGGAACTTCTCAAGAAGAGTAGTGGAATTTGTTATTCATAATTTAAAAGAACTTATAAACAACAGTACTGACATCATACAAAATCATAAGAAAAAATTAAGAATAAGGTCAAATCATAAAGCAGTATTACATCATACGTACAATTCTATACATAAAGAAAATTACATTGCACAAACCCCCTCCCTGCACCCTGCTAAAAAAGTATGGGAATTGTATATGCATAACCCAAAAGAACAGGTAAAGAAAACAGTATTTCCATCATACAAAATCATAAAAAGGATATAAAAAGGTGAAATCATAAAGTAGCATTACATCATACATGCCACCCTATACATAAAAAATATGAAAAAACAGACCCCCCCCCCACTAAAGTGTAGGGGGAATTTTTTATTGAAATTTCAAAAAGGAAATAATAGTTATACAAAAAGGTGTTAAATCACACAAATCATAAACCAAACAATAGAATAATATAAAATAAAAAAAATAAAGTATATACAAAAAAAATAGGCATTACCGTCATACAGTATTGACAATCTTGAAAAAAACCTACTCCAATGGAAATCCCGCAAAAAAAAAAAAAAAGAACTGAAGAGAAAAAAGGGGGAATGAAAAAAAAAAAAAACCTTCCTCCACCTTACATAAGAAATGAACCATACAACAATCAGTTACCACAGAACATCCCATAGTTCCAAATCTGGCAAAAGGATAGACAAATTAATCACACCCTTCTTATATACAACATGACAAAGGGAAAAAAAGTGGGGGGGGGACTTTATTGATTTATACCCAACATCCAGTCCATATATTTCCACCGCTCTTGATACTAAGATGCTGAACAGATCTGAAAATCCAAGAGCTGGATACTCACTAGTGAGTTTTGTACCATCCAAAACAGTTGTTCAGCCGTAACTAATCTCTTATACAAGGTTAACTGACACCTTGTGTGCCAGATGTGGTATCTGAGCACCAACAGGATTAAATGAACAGTTCCTGGGTCATATTGGACCTATGATTGGGGTAGGAGTCTAGTAACAAAATATCTCTGGTCAGTAGTGTAAAAGGAAATTTAGGCCATTTTAAATATAAAAAGGACCAAAAGGAAAGAATAAAAGGATACTCTAAAAACAAATGCTCCATGGTTTCTAGCATACCCTTATAAATATCTTCCCTAGGACACCCTCTTTCCTTCAGTTCCTTATGTTTCAAATTGTTTCGCACATTTAATTTTTCGTGAGTCCACAACCATAGAACATTCCACATTTTTCCCCTGTAGTCTAAGATTTATCAACATCTTCCCTATGCCAGCTGTTTCAGTTGGAGTTTTGACCCAATACCTAGGTAGATCTAGAAAGAAGGTCCCAACTATATGAGAACACACTTCTTTTCCAGTAAGAGTCAAAATTTGCTGTTTCATAGTAACCCGAAGTTTCAATTTCCCAAAAATTTATTGCATAAAGTAGGGAAGACCTAGAAGGGATATTTGCTTTGGTATGTAAGACACCATTTCCCAGCTATCTAGCCAAGGGGAAACTTCGTCTAATATCCATGGGCCCCATATTTTATCAGCAGTAAACAATATCGGTTTCAAATTACCATACAAAAACATGGTAAAGAAGAAAACTATTGGGTGTATCATCTTTAGCCCCCCATCTTTGATGGACCGACAGGCGACCCCTCTTTTTATCGGATTAAGTCTACTCCCCCAGATGCACCGAAAGAAAATGCAGTAGAGCACCGTCTCCAGTAGTTTTGTTGGGGGGGGATTATACATAAATGCTAAAACATAGGTAATAAACGGTTTTAACTATATATATAGATATAGATATATATATATATATATATATACTACACACACACACATATACTCTTTCAAGTTCGGACATATGGCAGGAATTCCATTTTTTATTTTTTTTCCTTACTGTCTGATATTAGCAGATTCCAATTAAAAAAGAACACATATCACAGGACCCAAAGTAAACCCCCCAAATCTTTTGAGGCTGAATTTGTAAAGGGATGTCCAAACATACTGGAGCTGTACTAACAGGTTCTCCAATCGGGATGCGTGTACTTTTAGCCGTACTGATGTCAGTATTTGCGAATGAAGAAAACAAATTTATCTCATGAGTTGCAGCACCTCCTGATGCCTGATCCCCCAGTATCAGGCACACACCATCTGCATAACTGACACTTTTAATCTCCACTTCCTCGCTATGTACTGAAAGACCCCCAATAGTGTCATTTTGTTGTAACCTTACTAATAGAGGATTCAAGGCCAGAACATACAGAGCTTAGGGGGACAACCCTGTCTTATTCCCCGGTGAAAAGCGCAAGCTCTTCCCACCCAACCATTTATATAAGGCTTCACCGAAGCGTTCTGATAATACAGTCTAATCCAATTCAAAAAGGTTCTGGAAAGCCATGTGTCTATAACACCAACCATAAATATTCATGGCTAACTCTATTGAAAGCCTTTGTCTGAGCCAGGCTTACCCAAGAACCGCTTAATTCCCTCCCATTAACTTTTTCCATAATCTCCCTTAATAAAATTAAAGCATCTCCAGTCTTTCTTCCTGGAATGGCACAAAACTGTGTAGGGTGAATAATTTTGTCTAATACCATGGCTAATCTATTGTATAACAGTTTCGCCAAAATCTTGCTATCGGTGTTTTAAAAGGTAATGGGTCTCCAATTATCCAGACAGGTTCTGTCTCCCTTTTTATACAGGAAAAGAAATGAGGCCATCATACACACCAAAAGGCAGTTTATGATTATTTAAAAAGGAATTGAAAGCTGCCGCCAATTCCTGTTTAATTATGGGGAAAATTATTTGATAAAATTAATTTGGGAGCCCATCCGGGCCTAGGGCTACTCCCTGTTTCAACCCTGAGATATAACTGAGCTTAGTCCCCTCTCTGAGACTGGTGCCAAAAGAGAAGTTTTAAAAAAAATTCCAGAATCTGTGTCAAGCCACAAGCAGTCACCCATTGTTTAACCTCCCCATCCAAAATTCCTGAAAATGAAAATTTCTTGTTCACATGTGATTTGACTGCTATCATAATATCCTGCTTCCCCCTTATCTCTGTACCATCTTGTGTTTTTAAGTGGGACATAAGTTTATTATGCCTTTGAGTAGTACATGAATCAAAAGGGTTAACCATGCCCTGTGTTCCTGTACGTCCCAGCCTCTGTTCTATTTCTATGAACTTCATCCTGCCATATTGTAAATCTATTAACTGAGTCTTAATTTGGTTGATTTTTTTCTGTATAGCAGCTTCTAGTTTCTTTCTGTTATTGATATAAGACTACCAGTTGCTCCTGTAGAGGCTTGTACTCCTCTCTTTTCATTTTACCATTTAATTTGCCCATAAGTTGAAAATATTTTTGGAAATATTCCTTACTCTCAGTCCACCAGTCATCTACTGAATCATAGATAAAGGCTACTGATTCTCTTGCTTCTAACAAGTGTGTAAATCCTTCTTTTATCTCTGGACTATCCAATAGACTTAAATGTATCCTTCAATACCCCTTCCCCTAGCCACAAGGTCAGAGAGAGAAATGCTAAGCAAACCATGATCAGATGTCACCACAGGGGTCACAGCTTTATTTCTAATAACTAAATTAGGTGACAAGAACCAAAAATCGATCCTTGTGGATAAGACTCCTTTAACAAAATGTGTGAGGGGGACCCAAGATATTGGGGAAAGCAAAGGTGTCAATCAAACCACTTTGTAGTAAAACCTGATTAAGGTATGTTGAGTCACAGTACATCTTGGATGCATTGGGGCCCCTATCCGACAAAAACTTACTAGTATTAAAATCCCCCCTCCCCCAACAGAACATTTTTGGAGGTATAAAGGTAAGGCAAAATCAGCTTCAAAAGATCAGTCCTAGCTGTCTTTCCCGAGGTGAACAAATATTTATTAAACAAAATTCTGGACCTTGGAGTTGTACATCTAACAGCAGAGCTCTACTAGGGAAGATTTAATGCCATGCTCTTTAAAACTTATGCCTACTCCGCTACACACGTCAGTACCTCCTGACCAAAAACTAGAACCCCATACCCAAGCATTACTTCCTACCAGAATTTCTTCTGTAGAACTCAACCTAATATCTTTGAGAGGGAAAAAAAAAAAAAAAAAGCATATTCTATGCCTGAGAATAAGGCAAAGGTTGCAAGTCTCTCTCTCTCTGACAACACACTGTTAGTGTTCAGAGAAGCAATGGACAATGCATAATGTCCCATCAGCTAAGACCATCTTCACATTAGAGCTTCAAGGGACTTTCCTAGAAGAGGCTCTAACTCCCGTACACTTCCTCCTGGTTCGACTAGCCACTGCCCCTTCCGTGTCATCTGCATCCGAAGGAGCTTCAGCCTGTGAAGAGGCCCAAGAAGCTGTATCTGAATCCGAATGCTTTCCGAAACTCCTTCTCTTAAAACTTGGAAAGGACTGTTGTGTAAAACAGCCTCTTCAGCTGCTTCAGGCCTGGCCTGAGCCTTCCTCCCCATGACCCTTTTTTTCTTTTTGACCTCCTGAAACCCATCACTTCCGGGTTGGGGGGGGGCATGAGGGAGCCATCTCATCTCGTGATGGTAACATTCTAACCAGAACATGGCTTGGCTCTACTATTGGGTCAATGGGTCTTACAGGGACCACTATATCAGGCCTATCAGTGGTTGGGGCCTCTGGCTCCAAGCCTGAGCAGGAGGGGGTAAAACCCTCAAATCTGCAGGCTGTTTTTGTTTTTTGGATATAAAAATCTTGAACTGTATAGTCAGCATCGTCTGTGTTGTGGGAGGCCCAAGGGCAAGACGGAAAAGAGTGGCCCTTTTCTTCACACAGATTACACCTCTGTGTGTTTTGACAATGAAAACTAGTATGGCCCAACTCCCCGCACATAATACACTTGAGAGCTTCACAATTGGGACTGATGTGTCTGGCAGAGCTGTATTTGAAACAGCAATGAGGCTGTCCTGGATAAAATATGAAACCTTTATCTAGCCCAATATACAGACAGTTTGGCAGGTGTTTCAAATCTGTTCCTTCATAATGGAGTTTCACTTTAATCCTTCAGCCTCCATTCCAGAACCCCTCCCCATCTAAAATTGGATCAGGAGTGCCCTGCACTTCACATGTCTTATCCTACCAGTTTAAGATATCCTGAATATTAAACCCTTCATTATGAAATAAAACTATAACCACCCTAAAGGACTGTTTAGTCAGAGGGATTACTTGAAAGGGGGTCCAAATAGGGTTCGTTTTCAAAGACATATATTTAGCCTAGAATCTCTCCAGCAAATCAGGGGTTCAAAAACTAATATCAAGAGTATTCTCCCGCTGCATGAATAAGGGCATAAACATCAGCTGGGGTGAATTGTAAAGATTGTTTAAGCAACATGTTCCCCACAAAGAATCTATCCGGAGGTACTTCCATTCCGCCTGGATATCTAAAACACACTGCACTTCTATTCGCAAGCTCTATAGGTTTTTTAAATAAACTTGCAAAAGTTTGCTGCAATGTTTTCTGTGCCCGAGGGTCTGTCCTCAGAATCCCCACTCGGGTGAACACCTGCCTGTTCCGAAGGAGGAGGAGGGCTTCCATGGGTAATGCCTGCTCTTCCCCACTGGCCATAGATAACTGACCTGTCTCAGATATAGTCACAATAGAAGAGTATGATATGGTACCTGTAGTGTCCTCAGTTTGCAGATTTCCAACTACTTCAGAAATAACAGGCGACATCTCCTCTGGTACATCCTCCTGATCATTCCTCGCACCCACCTGTATCAGCAGTATCTCCAGTTCTGCTACCCATACTCCTGATTGATTTAGCCTCCAACCAGCCCCTTCTAGGGCCCACTCCGGAGACCATTGCCATCTCCGTCGCTGCTTTGTGATGCGAGTGGCTGGGGGGCCTTGACTCTACTCCTTTCCGGATCCTGCATTTTACTTCTTCTCACAAAGATTTTGGAGGTGCATCCTTTAGCAGTGTCAGGAGAGCCATGTGACAACCGCTTCCTTTTTTTTCCCCTCTTCCGTTCTGGCTTTCTCCACCTCCAATTGTGTTTCAACTGCTCGTAATTCCTCCTGTAGAATGGAACATTTTTTCCTCCAGAGACAGGTCTAAATCCGCAGACCGTGGGGTAACCTGATGCAGTGGTGAAGTAAGTCATTTCTTGTTTGGTGCTTCTAAATTCTGAAAGTCAATGGCTGTATTCATATTTTGCAACGATATATCAGTGTCAACAACACTGGTCAACAAAACCGAAGTAGGTCCTCTCCCTTCTTCTACCACACCTGGAGTGGAGATCTCCATGTTCGTGACAGCGGTTCCCCCTACATGCAGAGTAGGGGGTTTCTCTGGTGTCCTGGCCATAATTTCCCCCATTCTAACATACTAACATACTATTTGCCAGCAGATTAGGCCTTACGGTCTATCGAGTCTGCTCGAACCTAGAAAGAAATATCACCAACAGCTTAAATCTGGTCCCATGTCAGTTGGTTTGCCTCTGGTCCCACTTCCCAATGGGACCAGGCTGAAAATGGGCAGTATTAGCTAGCCCTCCTTTCCCAGTGAACAAAAAGGAAATTAATATACAATCTGCTTGATAACCTGCAGTGGACCTTCAACATCCTCCTCTCTGTAGTATAGTGACTGGATTGGGGCGCTGTACTTCAGATGCAGTCTAAGCAAGGCCTTGTACCATTTCATCCAAAATGTAATTTTACCATCTACAGTGAAATGTAAAATTACACATATCCCATAATGCAAAGCATCATGGGAAGTAAATGCAAATCCCCTTCTACAATGTCTGACTTCATGTCTGTGGTATTCTCCTGCCCGCTCATGCTCCCAGCAGTTCATAATTTTTTTTTCATTCCTGTGAGATTGCCAAGACAAATTTTCAAAATTTCACTTTTGCCACCACTCCCCCAGCACCTCTACTCCAGACAGACCCCCCAGGAACTACAGTACTCCCCTTGTGCCCAGAATGATGGAAGGGCTGAAGGAAGTCTCTTGCCATCTCCACTATCCCTTACCTGCCTGTTTGAAATCCATCCCTTTCTTCCAGCCAGGCGGCACAGTCAGTAAATCTGCAACAACACACAGAATAATTACAGTAAATAAAATAGAAATGAAAAATAAATTGAAAGGTGTCACACCACCAGTCTCTCATGATTTCTCTCCTCTTACTCCCCACCTTGGAGTGGTTACTGGACAGTAGCAGGTAACCACTTCCCTGATTTCTCTCCTCTTACGCCCCCCACCTTGATGTGGTTACCTGCTACTATTACACCGTGACCCTGTGACAGAGAGTTCCTGCCACTCTTGAGGACCGACCTTTTCTAAAATCTGGTGCAACAGTTCTTCTATTTCTTAGTCTATTCTATCCTTTACAATTTCTGGTCCATAAGGTTAGCCACCTATGAGCACCCCCTCCCCTTTCTTGACTACGCTGTAGTGTCCTCTTTAATTTTGCTTTTCGCTCTCAGGTCCTCGTACAGGTAGGTTATTGTGGTGACCTCCAAATGTATGTAAAACAGGTTGTGTTTATCGTTGTTGGATTTAGTATGTAATAGCACTATGTCATAAAATACCTTGATGTATACACCTTATGTTTATGAAACCTGTAAATGTTGAAAATACCATGGCACTAAGTATTTTTCATAATGGTAAAAAGTACTAGGTGACTATTATAGAAAAGTTAGTTGTGCTATGTAAAATGCATGTAAATTGCTGTAAACTGAACAAGTCTGAAATGTCAGTGATTTGCACATATCCCATGATGCTGTGCATTATGGAGGTATATATGATGTATTTCTCTGAAACTTGATTTACTGCCAATGCCCTTTGGGGTAACCCTTCTTTCAGTGATTCTGCATTAAGGTTCTTTGTCTATAGCTTTTTTTTTTTTTTTTTTTTTTGAGCCCCTACTACCCAAGCAAACAAGGCCCACACGGGGTAAAGGGATTTCACTAAAAATGTTTAAGATCAGTGTCAGTAGGTGCTAAGTGCAGAGAAAGGACATTCATAGTCTGCTGCTGCAAACTGATGTACTGAAGAAGGAATATGCTATTGCTGAAGCTTATTTTCCTGTATTCTAAATAAACGTCACACAGATATTGTGTGTTGAACCTGCAGTTTGGTGTCTGGTCCATCTGCTATCCCACAACCCCTCCACAGACTTGGTGTCAGGAGTGGGATAACTTGCTAGAAGCATCTGGACTGGCTGAAGAGGGACGTTTACTGGTGGACATCACCCAGATATCCCAGGTGGACTGATGCACCAGGAGTTGTCAGAGAAGAAAGTCTGTGGAGTTCTGACCAGGACCATGGCCGACGGACTGGGAGAGAAGCTGCTGTCTGAACTGGACCTGGGAGCTTGGAGGAAGGCCAAGCCTGAAGATGATGAAGTGATGCAGGTCAAGGCAGACTGAAGGTGCAAGAGACAACACCTCGGAGGTGGAGATCCTGAGGAGGATGATCCACTGGATGAGTGGGCAATGGCTGGAGACAGACCGACTGCGCAGACAGGCAGAACACTGGTGCCAGGTGCTCAAGAGGTTCCTGCCGGAGAGTTTGGTTAAAGAGCCAGAGGAGGATTTTTCATGGGCTCAGTTTGAGGAGGACCCCCTGACTGAGCAGGATATTCCTTTGTTTCCTGTGTTATCAGGATGTTACCTGTTGGAGGTCAGAGATGCAAGTATGGAAGTTGAATGTGAGACCCCAGGTAAGACTGTGTCTAGTGATATTGTGGGGGGGTTGAAGACTCAAGCACGCAAGAAGAAGCCTATGAGGCTGAAGGGACTTTTTCTTGTATTGATGCAGCTAAATCTATTAACAGTACTGACTGGGGTATACCGCAGGCTAAAGATGCTAATATTGCCAGAATGTTACAATATGTTAAGATCAAGAAGGTGGTACATGCGTTTTATTTTTTTGTTGAAAAAACCTACAAAGGATGAGGTGGCTGGAAAATGGATTGGAACCTTTTCTGGGGTAACACCAAAAGTGTGTCTACTCTCAGGTGTCTGTATCTGTAGCAAGTGAAATGAATAGAGAAACATAGTGAGTTTATGTAGAGGGGTCAAACCTAGGACTGGGCCCCTGCTTAAAACGGACATGTCTGGTGGGGTTGTAATTTGCACATATCCCATGATGCTGTGCATTATGGAGGTATATATACCTTATGTACCTTATGTTTATGAAATTTGTAAATGTTGAAAATACAATGGCACTAGGTGTTTCTGATAATGGTAAACAGTATTATGCGACTATTACAGAAATTAAGTTAGTTGTGCTATTTAAAATGCATGTAAATTGTTGTAAACTGAACAAGTCTGAAATGTCATAGTGAATTGCATATGTCCCATGATGCTTTGCATTACGGAAGTATGTATGATGTTGTATTTCTTTGAAACTTGATTTGTTGCCAATGCCCTTAAGGGTAACCCTTCGTTCAGTGATTCTGCATTGAGGTTCTTGGTCTGTAGCTTTTTGTTTTTCTTTTTGAGCCCCTACTACCCAAGCAAAGAAGGTCCACATAGAGGTGAAGGGATTTCACTAAAAATGTTTAGATCAGAGATCAGTGTCAGTAGGTGCTGGTTAAGTGCAGAGAAAGGACATTCATAGTCTGTTGCTGCAAACTGATGTACTAAAGAGAAAATATGTTATTGCTGAAGTTTATTTCCTGTATTCTGAATAAACACCACACAGAGATAGTGTGTTGAACCTGAAGTTTGGTCTCTGGCCTCTGTTATCCCACAACCCACACTCATACCAGCAGAGTCAAAATGGTCTAGGATGTCCAGCGCAGGGGCATGGAAGGCTAAAGCGCTGAGTGCCCCACCTCCTGCCATGCCAGCAACCCAGGATCTGAAAATCGGGTCATTCACAGGCCAGCAGGGGGACGAAGGAAAGACTGAGCGCCCCAGACAGCTCTCCTCCCTCTGGGAGAGGGTGGCAGTGTCCTGCTGCTAGTCTGCCACCTGGAGGAATTTGTATGGTAGCACAGTGAAGACCATGCAGGGGGAGGGACCCCACATGCAGGATGTTGACAGCATCTCCACTGAGGCAGAGTATGCACACTGCGTCAATTGCACGTGCAGTGGGCCCAGGGGTGAGAATGGTGGAAAAATCCCCAGCTGCAGGATGAAGCCCGGCCCTCTGACAGCCCTGTGCCAGTGACCAGGAACCTCTGAAAGAGGTCCTCTGGCGGAGGACAGTGACATGAGGCAAGCTCTGGAGAAGCCAAGTGATGGGGTGCCAGTCAGATGGGGCAGCCAGGCAGAACAAAGGCAGAAAAATAAAAAATGCTCCAGGATAACAGATCCGGAGATGTGGAGCTGTCCCCTGTGAGACAGTGGTTCCTATACAATCCCTGGAATCCAACACTGAGGCCGGGTTGGTCCAGGGTGCAGCATGGAAGTGAGGGGCTTGACTGCCAGGAAGTCGGAGCACGAGCCACGATTATTCACTCTTTGCTCCCCCATGACTCCATCACTCTGCTGAGTTTGGAACCAGCAACCTGCTGTGTTCAGCTCTACCACTCCCACCATGTTCCGCTCAAATACCCCATCCCAACATGATCCACTTCACTACCCCCACCATGGTCTGCTCCACCCAGCCCTGACCTGTTTCAGCTCTACCTCAGCCTCTATGGTCGCCCACCCTCCCCAAACGATGTTTGGCTCTAGCACCATCCGCCATGTTCACTTGCACCACCACCACCCTGCTGTGTTCAGCTCCACCACTTCTTGCTGTGTTTGGTGCCACCAGCTATCGCCGTATTCAGCTCCACTCCTGATCTCTACCTCTTGTGATTAGCTCCCAATAGCCCTCATTTTCTTAATTATCATGGTCCTCTATTAAACTCAGTTCATCTGTGCTCCTCTGCCAAAACCTCGTCGCCCATTCCTAGGGTGAAAAACAAAGTTCAGCAAAACATATTTTTTTCCTAAATTTATTTTTTTATTTATTGATTTGTTTACCAGATAGGCACACTGATCCAATGGACTGTTTTCAGGCATGACCCAGGCCATACAGATGGATAGTCAAATGTTACAATTCCAGTTACAGAGGACAGGTACAACAGGGTACAGGTTAGAATACAGTGACAGTTACAAATGATGATGAGGCAGTTTTACATAATGAATTGTTTTTAAATTAGGCACTGACAGAGTAGCAATACATGAAGCAACAGTCATGCGAATAGAGTCACCCTGGGAGGCAAGTGCATTTTGCTGCTACCGCTAAGGAGGCTTTATAATGAGTCCAGAAAGACATGTGCAAGTCAAAGGAGTGGAAGGATACAGGGAGATTATTCCATAACTTGGGTGCTAAGACAGAGGAAGCTCTACCTCCCTGGTTTGTCGATATTCTGGGGACTTCCAGTGGACTTCTTGAGGAGGCGGGGGGCAATGTCTCTTGTTGAGCAAGGAGGAGTAAGGGGATAGGGCACTGTCTCCAATGGCTTTATCCACTATAAATCCTAGAAAGTAGTTCCAGCGTGACTGAAGAGGAGCCAACCTAGTGCCTGGTAAAGGGAGCAGTGATGAGTGGTATAGAGAGCCATTTGGGTGAATCTGCAAATACTGCTGTAGGTCGTGGTAAGTCTGGTGAGTAGTTCAGAAGAGGCATGGGTGTAAATGGGGGCACAAGGCGAGGGGGGAGGAGGTTTCCTTGCACTATGGCTAGTCTGGCTTCTGGAGTCAGGTGATGACGAAGGTGGTAGCCCATTGCCAATTTCCGATTTACTCATTGAATAGTGGAGTTAATGTGTACCGAGTATGTCAGGGAGGGGTCCAGAGTGACAGCCAGGTATCTGAAACTATTCACGTTCTCGAGTGGCATGCCGTCCAGAGCTGGGATAGTTAGGGGAGATGAGTTTTTGCCAGGGTGGCTAACTTTGGTTTAGATCTCAGGGGCATGGTTTTAGTTTTACTGGTATTTACCAGCAACCTTTTTTCTAGGAACCAGTTGTGCTCTACTTGATAGTTAGCTGGGAAGAGAGGTTTACTAGGGGCTTGGCACTATGAAATAAAACCATGTCATCGGCGTAAGGGATGGTCTTGCATGTAAGGCTTTCCTCAGGTAGGGGGCTTAAAAACCGGGAGAAGAGTAGTGGGCCCAGTGGTTACGGCCTTTGCTGCAGAGATTGCACCATTTACTGTGACTGACTGGTGACGATTCTGGAGGTAATTTTTGAACCACGCTGTCATCCCCTCCGAATGCCCAAGGCTCACTAACCTGTCATGTAGCAGTTGATGGTTGACAAGGTCAAAAGCCTTGGTGAGATCAATGAACACGGCACATGTCAGATTCCCTGAATCCAGCTCTAAAATGTTGGAACAAAATATTTCCTGATCCAATGTCATTACAAGCCTCATTTATTTTTTAACCTGTTGCCTTTAATTTCATACAAAAAAATGTACATTTGCATCTGTTACTGTTTACGTTTACAGTAATGTTTCTTTTCTAAAATATTACTTGTGCGATTGTATTGCGCAAATGTAACTGAATGGATGCCATCACCCTTAAAAAAACTCCCTGGAAATGAGATTTTTAAATTCAATTTGCTTATTTTGGGAGGGAACCGTCATTAATAAATCCATCAATATCCAGTTTTACCGTCAATATATTGTGCTGCACTCCCCCCCCCCAATGTTTGGGTAAATAACCAGTCTTGTTTGGCTCCTCCAACACTACCAACACCACCTTGTTCGTCTGCACCAATGCCATGCTGGAGTCAATCAACCCCCAAAATGTTTGGCTCCACATTCCACACCATGTTCACAGCCACCCCCCTGCCATGTTCACACATATAAACATACCCAAACAAAAGGGCTAGCCCAGCACCCCACCTGGATATCTGCCGACAACCCTAGCAGCACAGATGATGACCAACCTCTCTCAAAGTCAACGTCCTCTTCCAGATCTCCTTTAGATTGGATTACATCCAGACTTGGCTCATCCATGCCACCTAGAGTGAAAGACATGCACATTTACACACCCACAGATCAGGGAGTCTCTCCAGCAACGTCGAGTCACTTATTTATTCACTGAAATGGTTTCACCAGGAAAATATACAGACAGAGGTACAGCAGGAATCTTATTTACAGATGAAACTTGAGGGTGGGGGATTTGGGAATACAAGCTGGGAGCAAAGGAAATACATAGAAATCTACACAGTAAGACAGTAGAAATAAAAGTTATTCAGTGTGGAGAAATGAGAATCTTCTAATGCCTTACTGGGGGCGAGTGTATGTCTATGCATGCATGTGTGTGTATATGTCTATATATATATATATATATATATATATATATATATATATATATATGCCTGAGTTTGTGTGTATATTTAAATATGTGTATGTATGTGTGTCTGTATGTGCGAGTTTGTATATCTATGTGTATGTTTGAATGTGTGCACATGTACTGTATGTGTGTATGTGTCTGTGTGAATATGTACGTGTATGTGTGTGTATGTGTACATGTGTGTGTGTGTATATATGTATGTGCATTTGCGTATATATGTATACGCGTTTATATGTATGTGTGTACATACGTATATGCATGTGTGTTCACATGTATGGGTACATATATATATGTATATGTTATATATGTATATACATGTGTGTGTATTTATATGTATGTATATATGCATATGTGCACGTGTATATTTATATGTACGTGTGTATATATGTATATGCGTGTGTGTATGTATGTATATATACACATGTATATGTATTTGTGTGTATATACGCGTATGTGCATGTGTGTGTACTTGTGTATATATGTATATACACGTGTGTGTGTTTATATGTACGTATGTATATGCGTGTATGTGTATTTGTGTATGTGTATGTATATGCGCGTGTGTATGTTTATATGTACGTGTGTGTATTTATGTATATGCATATGTGTGTGTGCGCACACACGTGTCTTTCATTTATAGGTTCTTCTATTTTTTTCCAATCAAAGCCACCACTCAGCAAACACGGGGCTGACTTTTAATGTGAAAGAAACAGACCTCTACAGTATTTATTTATTTAGCATTTGTTGACCAGATAAGTACACTAGACAAGTTATATGCCTATTTTCAGGTATGACCCGGGAAAATACAATGAGATACAGATACAGTGAGATACAGGTTCATACAGAGGACAACATGGCACAAGTTAGGCAGTATACAGAGTCAGAATAGAACCATGTGAACATAACCAGTAGACAGTAAGCACAGTTAAGATATGTATAGGAATATATATACACATAGAGACACCAAGGCTAGGAACAGTACAATCTTACAAGGTACACATGGCTCTGAGCCACAAACAGAGCCACAGTCTGAGTATCTCCTGTAACAGAGGAAAAAATACATTATATGCACCTCAGAATCCAGACAGACAGGCTGCGTCAGCAGGAGCTGCAAGAGGGGTGCCAGGAAGGACATAGGAGTCCGGTGCTAGGGACCAGAACTAGCTATGGAGGTCTAGGACACCCACATGCAGAGCAGAGCTTCCAGTGATACCACAAGGAGCTCCAGAGGCACCAGTGGGAGAGGGAGGAGCGGACTTGAGTGGGAAAGGAGTTCCATAGCCTAGGGACACATGAAGCAAAATCCCTGTCCATTTGCGTACAGGTGATAGGGACTTTAAGAACCCCAGGGCCCAGAGACCTGAAGGAGTAGGTAGAAGACAGAGCCAGTTTGAGAAACTTAGCCAGCCCTGGGGGAGTGCCAATACTGAGTTCCTTTCCCATGAAGCAGCCCAGGACAGAGTTCATGTGGTTGGGCAGGGAGAGCCACCCGAATTTGTCATATAGGTCACAGTGGTGGGTTGGATGAGGGGCAGCAAGTGCAAAATGGCAAATATTATTTGCAGGTTGTGTTCCATCTAGTGAGTTGAACTTTGGAGGTGCATGCAAACAGAAGAAGTCCATAGCAAAGAGAGGGAAGCAACACTCCTCTAGCCAATACAAGGCAAGCAGCAGACGTAAGATTTTTCATCACTCTGTAGGCCAGACCCAGTTTTCCGTTGACAGCTCTGCACACATTTTGGATATGGCACCCAAAGTAAAGTTGGGGGTTCAGTGTCACTCCAAGGTATTTCATGGAGTCAGTGGTTAGAAGAGGAGAACCACTGATACCAGTAACATACAGAGAGGCAGGGGAGGCCTTAATCTTGTCCAGGGACCCAAAAAGCATGGCCTGAGTTTTTTTTAGGTTGAGGACCAGCTTGTGAGTCATTACCCAGGACTGGATAGTTCCGAAATCCTCACTCAGATGATGGTTGATGACCCCAATGTCCCAGGAATGAGTGAAGATGACCAGGTCATCCGCGTATATGACAGTACTACATTTGGTAGCAATAGCTGGTAGATTGCTGACAAATATAAAGAAGAGAAGGGGCCCCAGGACTGATCCCTGTGGGACACCGGAGGTCACAGGAGTGGTACCTGAGAGGACCCTGCTGAATTCTGTAGGTTGCTGCTTGCCCTGGAGGTAATTACTGAACCAATTCAGGACAGGTGGGGACAGACTAAGGGACCAAATTTGAGAACAAAGTAAGACATGGTCAACTAGGTCGAAGGCCTTGGATAGGTCAATGAATATGGCACCTGTGAGTTTGCCCTGGTCCATGACAACCCAGATTCCAGAAGAGGCAGTGACAAGGGCCGAGGACATACTGTGCCCTTTTTGAAAGTCGTGCTGTGCAGAGGACAGTAGCTCATGGGCCTGGATATAATCCGTGAGTACCCAGCCACAACTTTCTCTAGAAGTTTACTGATGGCCGATAAGATGGCTATCAGTCGGTAATTGTCAATGATCTTAGGGTTGCCCTGTTTAAGAACAGGGACAATCCTCGCCATCTTCTAGATGTCAGGGACGACACTAGAGGCAAGGGACATATTGAAGATATGGGCCACTGGGAAGGCTATAAAAGGGGCACCAAGATGGAGGAGCTGAGGTTCCATGCCATCGTGGCCAGCACTAGAATGTAGGGAGAGACCAGAGAGAAGTCTCTGCATCTGCAATGCTGTCACAGCCTTAAAGTAAATTAACGGATGGGAGGTCAGGGCCACCAGTGGGGTGAAGGCCATGAGACGGCTATCACTCCCATCAGCAGAGAATAGAGAGGTGAAGGCGGACAGGTCTGAGAAGTGAGAGTTGAATGCATTGGCAATAGTTAGTGGACTGTTACAATTAGACCCGCCCACAAGCAGGTCAGAGACCCCACAGTTGGAGGAACCACTAACTATATTTTTAATATGTCTCCAGAAACTTCTAGGGTCCTTAGTTGAGTTGAGTAAGGCAGTTTTACAGTATTCACTTTTGGCTTCCCCGATTGCTGTTTTGCATTCATTTCTGAGCCTTTAAACAAGAGCCTAAGTAAATAAACGCTCCCGTTTACTGCTATTCCCCAAACACAGACATTGCTAAGTGTCTGATTGCAGGGGTTGGGCTGATATATTGTGGAAAGGAAACCGTTTAGGCTATAGGCTCCACTGAGCTGCAAATACAATGTACTTCCTCACAAAAATACTGCTCCTGCCGAATGTAGTTTCCGGGCTGGTGGCTGGGACTCCTCTTTAATGGTTCTCAACTTCAGTTGTTCAACATCTGAAAAGTGAATCCTCAAGCTTGCTCAAAATAGGGGTGGAGGGCTCCGGTTGTCATTTAATTACACTCATAAAGAACAGCATGGCAAGAAATTCAAATTTCTAAAGTGCAGTGGTGCATCACAACCGTGAGTCTTGTCAAGTCCCAATAGTTCAAAGTTATACTACATCCCCCAGTCCAAGAGCTACTGTAACCTTGAAACGCTGGGGCCAGGCCAGCTGCACAGCTCCAATGCACTGCTGAACTCTGGATAAATGAATTAACTAAATGAAGCCTGCTTTAAAAAGGGCTCTATCTTTTTGTAACAGCTGGATGGATCTGGGCTACATGATAATGCACTATAATCCTATAACAGTGCAAACAGTACAGGAGTGACGGGAGGGCAACAAATGCAACAGAAGTCTATAATTCAAAACAACGCAAAGAGAAGTGATGGGAAGCAACAAATGCAACAAACTCCATTATAATTCAATAATAATAATGCAAAGAGCAGAGGAGTGACGGGGGCAACAAATGCAACAAACTCCACTGTAATTCAATAACAACAATGCAGAGAGCAGAGGAGTGATGGGGCAACAGATGCAACAAACTCCATTATAATTCAATAACAATGACACAAAGAGCAGGGGAGTGTCGGGGCAACGAATACAACAAACTCCATTAAAATTCAATAACAACAACAACAACAGCAGAGGTGTGATGGGGCAACGAATGCAACAAACTTCACTATAATCAATAACACCAATGCAAAGAGCAGAGGAGTGATGGGGAAACAAATGCAACAAATTTCATTATAATTCAATAACAACAACAACACAAAGAGCAGAGGAGTGACAGAGGTAATGGATGCAACAAACTTCATTATAACAAAATAACAACACCAAAGAGCAGAGGGGTGACAGGGCAACAACTGCACCAAAGTCCATTAAAATTCAATAATAGCAGTGCAAAGAGCACAAAGGTGATGGGGGTAACAAATGCAATGAAGGTCACTGTATTTCAGTAACACCACAAAGAGCAGGGGGCAAAGAATACAACAAAGTCCATTATAATTTTATAACAACAATTCGGAGACTGAAGAAGTGACGGGAGTACCAAATGCAATGAAGTCCAATTATAATTCAATAACAACAGTGCAAAGAGCAGAAGAGTGACAGGGCAAAGACTGCAACAGTCATTATAATTCAATAAGAATTGCAGCACTGCAGTAAAGAGCAGGTTCAGAACCCATGCCACTGCAGAGAGTTGCGCACACACATCAAAGGGGCAAAGAAACAGGAATAATCAGGGTTCCCCACGTCTGGAAATCTAGGGCTAAGGTTGTGGTGACCAGGGACAAAGGTGCATTTTCCCTGGTACCACAGCAAGCACTGTACATGTAGTACAATACTAATACAAGAACAGGAGTAGGGATGCAATAGAAGATGACGGTAAAGAGAGACATGCAAATTATTTTACGAAAACAAATTATGGTGATGGCTAAAAATACATTGTGGGGGTAAAAAAATTAAAAGGGTAGTTGTAAAAACCATACAGCGGTGGTCCACCAAGCTAAAAGAATGAATGGGGGGGCACCAATAGTGATGAATAAGCACCAGAAGTACAACAGCAAGACTCCCATGCAATAGGGACTGCATATGCATAACCAGGTTGGGTGGGGGGGGCAGAGGTTTCAGAGGAAGGGGATGAAAAGTGGGAGTGGGATATAAGCTCATGGAGTTAGGCTTTTAGTGTCGAGTGGAAGGTGAAGGTAGGGGATTCCAGAGATGAGGGAATTCAGTAAAAGGAGCCAGCCGTCACTTTTAATCTGTGCTGTAAGTTCACCAAGTGGGCCAGTGGAATCGCCAGGAGAAGCAGTAAACACTCCAAGCCACTAGCTGCGAATGTCCTATGCAGAACGTGAAATGCAGGTGAAACTAGGAGGAGACTAGGCCAGTTACTTAAATAAATAAGGGTAAAAATGGAGATCAACCGTACCTGGCCAGAATGGATAGTTGGTGGTGCTTCCGCGGACTGCCTCCGAGAGCGGGCCTGGTGGTCGCTGGAGAGAGAGGGAGTTCTTCGCAGAGAGGCCAGTACCATCTAATAGCTCCTTAGTTTGCACACAAAAAGAAGAGACATGAGGAAGTCAGTTGGGAAAGAAAACTGAACAACAAAACATTTAGAGGGCAACAGCTGGCGCCAGTTTTCTGGTTGTTGTTACTGCATTGCTACAGAGTTAGCAGTGTTTGCAAATAATACATACCAGCCAACAAGCATGCCTGTCCATTTTTATTTTATTATTTTAAAATTTGTTAACTGGGTAAGGACACTGGGCAGAAGACATTCTTCAGGACCAACTCAGGCAATAAAACAATACAAGAGTAGAAAGTCAACAACATACAAGATCACATATACGGTAACAATTACATACTTCCAAAGACGATAAATAACTTTTAAATTGTGCTTTGAACCCAGACAAAGAGGTAACTGATCTTAAGGACAGTGGTAACTCATTCTATGAGCTTGGTGCTACAGATGCAAAAGAACGGAAACCATACTTATTCTTAACTGTACTGGCTTCTAAAACAACTCCCTTGTTGGATCTCAAATTAGCTGAGGATTCTCTAAATCACTACAATATCTAACAATGGGAAATAATTTTTAGAATAAATGGCTTGATGAACCAGACTACCTAATGAAAAAATACATTTTGACTTTGGGGATAACCAGCCTAAGGAAGAGTATAACGTACAGTGGTGAGTCATCAAAGGAACGGCAAATATAAATCGACAAATGCCATTGTCTGCCACACCCAGAACCTGTCTCTCCCTCACACCCAAATTATGGTATGGGAAAGAGACGTAGTCCAGGTGTGGCATCAAGGTACCCAAGGCAACAGATCTTCGTGAGTCAAAGGACCAAAACTGTTTGTCTTTGTGCTGGGGGTATACCGTACAGCAATAATTATTGTTACTATTAGTGATATAATTCTACAGGGTTACAAGTGTTTGCGAAAGAATATGCAACAGATATGAAGCACGCCTGTCCATTTACAGAGAGGGTCTGTCTTTGTGCTGGGCTACAAAGCACAGTAAATTATTATTACAGAAATAATTCTACAGAGTTACCAGAGTTTGCAAAAGAATGTATAAAAAAGCGAACAAGCACACCTGTACATACAGAGAGGCAGTCTGTGCTTGTGCTGGGGTATAGAGTACAGTAATAATTATTATTACATATTTCTACAGGGTTATCAGTGTTTGCAAAAGAATATGTAACAGATATGAAGCATGCTTGTCCATTTAGAGGCAACCTGTCCTTGTGCTGTGGGTATAGAGTACAATAATAATTATTACAGTATTAGATATATTTCTATAGGGTTAACAGCATTTGCAAAAGAATATGTAACAGCTACGAAGCAAGTCTGTCCCTTTACAGAGGCAGCCTGTCCTTGTGCTGCGGGTATAGAATACAGTCATCTTTATTATTACTATTTATATAATTCTACAGGGTTACTGTTTGAACATGCCTGCTCTTTTACAGCAATATCTTGTCCCTACACAATTGGGGTGAGGAGTAATAAACAGTTAAAACAGCAACCACAACTACAGAATCGCTATGGCTCAAAATTATTACTGAAAAAGGAAAAAAACTGAAGACATTGTTTTTGGGCTATGTTACAGACCACCCGACTCAGATAATCTACGGACACAGAACTAGCAAAAGAATTCCATAAAGTTACTGAGTTAGGTCATTTGATAAGTTCTGGAACTTTTAACTATCCCGATATAAAATGAGAAGGCAACACTGCCAGAAGCTTTGCTGGTCGGGAATTTTCTAGGCCTTTGTAATCAGTTAAATTTGGAACAGGTAGTTATGGACACCACCCATAAAGAAAATACTGTACCTTAGAACTCGTCCTAAACTAAGACACACAAAAGATTACAGAATGGATAATAGAAGAACCAACAGCTGACAGCGACCACAATTCTGTCCCCTTTAATATTACTACAATAGTAGTTAGGTCACTTGGGATTGCATAAATCTATTTATATCACACAGCAAATACAAGCCAAATCCACAGAGAACTGGATGAGGTAAACTTGGACACAGAACTACAAACGTTATCACTAGAACAAACATGGGGGAAAAAACAAGCAAAATAGTCTACCAATTCGCAATAGCAACATCAGGAAGATCAAGAAATACAACAATGGACTAAAACCAAAATGGTATAACAAAAAGGCAAAAAGGAAGACAACATTATACAATAAATACCTAAAGTCTAATGAGCAACGACGCAGACAAATACAAAGTGTCACTTTGCCAAATCAAAAGTAAACAGCAAAAAGGCAGAACGAAATTCTGAGCTAGCATTAGCAAAAAACACCAAGAAACAAAAACAATTTTGCAGATATGTTAAAGTTGACTGGAAACAGTTTGTGCACCACTAGATGCCTTCCTGCTGTCCTTTTAGTGTCTATCCAATATTTCAACACATTTTTGAAATTTTCCCTAAAATTAACATTATAATATTCTATTTTTAACTATCCCGAATTCCTCTCTCCTCAGCAGGTGTTGCTCTCTTTCTGTACTGCCTGAAAATGCTATACCATCAAAGAACAGCCATTCTAGGCCACTCAGATGAACAGCATGGAATGGGAGTTACTGATGTCACAGAGCGTCTTAGAAACATGAAAAGAAGAGCAGTAACTGCTGAGGAGAGTGGAACTCTATGTGTATACGAGGACACCCCAATAAAGCTAAGCTATTTATTTATCAAGAATTGGTCACCACATACCAGAATACACAACTGGCATGGAACTGAACATGGAAGGGCAGTTAATGTCATAAAAATGATTTCCTATTCCCTTTAGCTCAATAAAAACTAATGATGACACCACTGGCCCTATCGTCACAGACAGGGATACCAAACGGCTGAAGAATTTCACAACTATTTTTGCTCAGTCTTTTCCAACAAACAGCCCTTAGCTACACCAATCAGGGTGTGTGTGTGAGGGGGGAAACAAATTATCAGTACTGAACAGAGTAAGGTACTTATGATACATGTCATCAGCAAACCTCTATCCGCACCATCTAACAAATCCTTGCTCACTGGGGAGGTACCAACAGACTGGACATCAGCCATAGTGATACCCATTTTTTAAAAAAAGGGAACACGGGCGAAACACGAAATTTTCGCCCAATAAGCTTGACCTCAGTGCCAGGAAAAACGTTATTCTGTTGGTGCTGATAGGATTAAGGAAGAAGAAGAAAAATCAGCATTTATATAGGACTTTTCATACACAGTGTATACCAAAGTGCTCTACAAGCAATGCTAGACTGGTAATGAAGTGACTGAATGTGTAGTGGTAGCCATATTGCACATCAGCACCAACACACAGCCCGGACAATTGCATGAACTGGTTTTATGGGAAGGGGAATGTTAGCCAGGACACCGGGAATGCCCCTACTCATTGCAAAGAGTGCCCTAGGTTCTTTTACTTCCACCTGGACACCCACCAGGACAGCACTAGAATGGGCAGACGGGACCTTGGTTTAACATTTCGTCCGAAGAACGGCACACCCCAGCAGTACAGCACCCCCACCCCAATACTGCACTTGGACGCCAGCGTTTTTAGGTGCAAGTCCAATCTCAGTGTGGGACGAGAACCGATAACCTTCTGATCCACTGGCGGATGTGCTACCAACTGAGCCATGCCGACACCACCATCTAGTCTTTACAGGTAGCACTGACTATGACCAACTCGCTTTCACCAATGGCAGGTCATCTGTCATTAATCTTTTTTCTATGAGAAGGATAGCCAGGCTCTAGACAGAAACAACTCAGTCGATATTATAAACGTTGACTTCCGCAAAGCTTTTGCTAGTGTACGCCACTGGACAATAACAGATAAAATGCTACATCTTGAAAGTAATGCCTACATAATAAACCAAGTGAGAAATGGGATGCACAACTGTATCCAGGTGGTGTCCATGAAAGGCCATTTATCCCCCTCCCAGGGTAAAGTCACTAGTGGTGTGCCAGGGTCCTGGGCCCCATTATTTTTTCCTTATTCACAGCCAACATGAGCAGTGAGGTACTTAACTGGAATGAGGTGGACTGTGCGGTAACCGTGAGCAATTATCTCCTCTCTAGAGTGACCTCAATAAAACTGTATCTTGGGCATATAACTGGGGGTTGTCATTCAAGCTTAATACATGTTGTGTACTACACTTGGGGAGGAATAACCCTCTACATACACACACATATTCTAAGTAACTCACCACTTAAACCTATGACTGAAGAAAAAGACCTGGAAATTCTAATTTCAATTACCTTCAGTTTTAACAACTAATTCACAGCTGTTTTGAAGACAATAAAATCCCACGGGATATCAAGAAACACATAAAAAGCAGGGAACCGAAAGTTTTCCTTCCTATCTGTAGAGTGTATCTACGCCTGCAACTGGACTATGCTGGTCAGCCACGGCGCGCGCGAGCGCACACACACACACACACACACACACACACACACACACACACACACACCACCACACCACTGCACTAACAAAATCAAATGTATCCAGAGCTACAAAATGCATCAGGGGACTAACACCATCCCGTACACAGAAAGGTTAAATTGTTATGTCCCTTCACAGTAGAAGAATGAGCAGTGACCTCCTGTTGCTTTAGAACATAATACAAGAGCCATATCTGATGTCAGAGATGAACCTCATGTTTCAACAGAATAACACAGCAAGTAGAGGCCACCCACTACAGCTGCAGGGTCTGATGTTCTAAAAACAACAAACAGAAAGATGTTCTTTGCACAAAGAGTGGTGGTCCCCTGGAATAGGCTACCAGAATATGTCGAACTAAGTAAAACTAAAACCCAATTTAAAAAAGGCTGGACAAACACCTCATGAGTATTACTGGAGAGCTTGTATCATAATGACCATGAAGCTGTTTATGAGCTTACTTACTGCCTTCTAAGCTTCTATTCGTTCCTAGCATGAATAAACAGAGAGCGACTGCGACATGGAACAGCCTGTCAGCAGAGGCGGCGGGTGCAAGAACCATTAATGGGTTCAAACACTGGACAGACTAAAAGGCCTTACAGTTACATGAGGAAGGCAGAAGGGAAAGGTGGGAGGTGAGGGCAGTAACCCCAACAAGACAATAAGTGCCTGGGTAGGACAGGGTAAAACAGGGCAGACTGGATGGCTCAATGGTCTTTTTCTAACCACGTTTTTGTAATTATTAATATATTTCTACCACATTAGCCTTTGAACATGTCTGACCATTTCCCAAACTCAGGGTTCGGAGTAATTATTAGTACGCTGTGTCAAAATAAATGCACTGCTCCTCTGGATTCACTGTATTTTATGTTTTTTTATTCTTATTTAAGTGCATGTTGTACTTGAGGGTTTTCCAGATTACCAGGTTGTGGCATGCCAACCACACAGATTAGAAGCCAGATCCCCACCCAACTCCAGGGACAAGTTTTGTAACAGAAGAGGAAAGGCATGCTCACTACTCCAGGAAAATCCAAGGCCAGAAGATCCATCTGTCCCGGCCTTGCTATATATCCAATATGAGTTTCAACTGGACATTACTAGGTGTGATGCGTATATCAACACTGCACCTGGAGGCTGCCATATCTAGTTCCAGCCTCCGTCACTACTCGTCAGCACTGTGACCTCACGGACACCGGCATTACAGCTGATTGCGAGAAGTTCCTTCCCTCCTGCCAGACTGGTCGCTCCGGACGCGATAGCTGATGATGTGCCACTGCTGAGTGGTGACGGGGAAAGCACTAAACATTTCCGCTTCTAGGCAAAGGGTTGTTTCCTACGTCACACCTGAAACTACAGCATCAGGCAGAAACATTTCTAGATGCCAGAAAGAAGTAAATGCTTCAGAAGTAAAAATGTAACTGCTGTACTGGCTACATTTAAAGTCGATGACATTTTCTGGCTGCTGTTTTTGGCAGTACTATCTCTTTAACAAAGGTCACCCCTCTCCCCGTCATATTTATTTATTTATTTTACAATTTTGGTCAGGAAAGACACAATAACCTCAGGCTTGTTTCCAGTTACATCCTGGAAGCACAGGGAAGTTAAGGGACTTGCTCACGGTCACACAGTATGCAAGTGGTGGCTGTTGGATTCAAACCCAGTTCTCAGGTTTGCAGCTCAATGGGCTTAAACACTACACCATACTGCCTCCCTGTCACGTCTTCGCCCTTTCCATTCCAGTTCCTACAGAGATGGCAGTCCCATCACACACCTGAACAAATCCAAAAGCTTTTACTGCGGTTCAGCTAGTTTCCGCCATTACTGCACCATATTGGAGGTGCCTAACCTCCACAGCACCAAATCCAAACAGAAATATGGTGCTGTTATTGCCTGGAACTGCTTTTGCTACTTGGCATCCAGTAAAATCACATTGGTGCTTTAACCTTTTGGATTTTTGCCTTTTTTCTCCCATATGCATCATATTTCTGTTTGGATTCCATCACCCACCTGTCCTTACCTCTTTAAATGCCAGCAGCTCGCCTGTCGTCGGCTTCCGATCAACCTTCAGTGTGGAGTGGACAGGGGTGACATCTAGGTGGTAAAGTGACTCGATACATTTCTCACATGGCCCCACCCTGCACAGAAGCAACATGTAAATAAGAAAAAACATTAAAACACTAGCAGATATCTAACATTGTTTAAAATAGTCTTCATTTCTTTGTAATGGTTGCCCGTCAGCAAACTCATGGTGCCCTCCTTAATGCCAAACGTTCTTTATTCCCCCACACCTACAAGACTTGGGAATCTGGCTCCTAGCATCTCTGCAACATTTCCCACATTCTCAGCTATCTCAGCCCTGGGTGAGCTGCAATTCTCTTTCGTGCCTACGTCTCATCTTGACTACCACAGTTTCCCCTCCTGTACGGTCTCACCAAGACCCTCTTCACTAAGCTCCAATCCGTCCACAGAGCTGCTGCACTTCTCCTCACCTGCTCTTGCAGACTGGGCCACATTACACGCAGAAACCTGCACTGGCTTTCCACCCACATCTACTTACATTACAAAATCCCCCTACTGCAGGGGCATCATTTAGGGGTAGCCAGAGACTGTGCTCGAACCCACTAGGATGTCTCTACAACCATACATGGAGCTCTGCTGCACCCCTTAGTAACCGCTAAAGCAAGATTCATCCAGAATTTTTTGTTACAGAATTTGGCAGCTAGGGAAGCTGTGCCACCCCTATGATTCTGGTGAAATGGGGATTTGTAACCAGTATGGTTCCGTAATGACGCTGCTAGTACTGGTTTTCAGAATTTCCCATGGTCTCACATCCCCCCGAATTCATCGTCCCCTATTCTCCCTTCCATGTTCCACGCTCCTCTAACTCTGGGTTTCTCTCTGTCCTTCATGTTAACCCCATCCCCTTCCCACCACCACCACTGTGGGGCGGTTCTTTCAGTCAGCTGCTCCTCCAGTCTGGCACCAGATAGTTTGTTCCTATTCTAACTGTGTTTACTGACTGCTTGTGTTATGTTCATCTGGTTCTACCCAATTCTGTGTAATGCCTAACTTGTATCGTGTTGTCCTCTGTATGAACTTGTATTTCATTGTACTCTCCCAGTTCGTACCTGAAAATAGGCAAATGTCTTGTCTAGTGTACGTACCTGGTCAACAAAAGCTAAACAAATAATAAAATAAATAAAATCTTCCTGTCTCTGTATGCCCTCATAGAGTTTCCACACCACCTTCAACATCCTGCATCGAAATCCACCTCATCTCTCTCGAGTTCTGGCCCCCCAATGCCAGCCTAGCCTAAGCAGCAACTCGTTTTCTGTGCAGTCCTGTGACATGCCACTCAGCTGTTACAGCGGGGGTGGGGGGCAGAACTGAACTACTGAGGAAGAGCATGCAGCTTGCCCAAGGTTCGGATGGGAGCCGGCATACTGGTGGGATTCGAACATGGGATCTCCATGGCCCAGTGCTCCAACCCCTAGACTGCACAATCTTGCTCCCTAACAAACAACAAGAGAGAAAGAATATACAGGAAAAACAGAACAAACAAAATGAATGGTCTCAAATATTTAAGAATTTTCCCTAAGATGTCAGTAGCCCTTTTAATGATCAAACTATTTTGGTGGAAGAGAAATTTCTTCCCCGGCATTCCACTGTCCATTCACAGCATCCACATGATACTAAGACTACCTCGAGTGATACTGCACATACAATGCAAAATATCCATGCATTATATATTGTTTCCATTTTATGGTTCTATATAGGTATACAGGTATTAGGTACATATGGGAGAAAAGGAAAGTGAGGGCACAGATCAGCAGGATTAGGACTGCAGAGGGATGGGCTCAGGAAGTGGGGGAGCAAGCTGAGATATTAAATGAGTACTTTGCCTCAGTCTTTACCGGGGAGGAGGAGGGGGTCCACACTTCCCAATGGAAGGGATGGTGAGACCGCAAATAAGGTAGGCCACTTGGAGTTGGGTGGAGTGGAAGAGGCTTGGATGGAGGATGAGTCAAAAATAGAGGGGGGGGGAACGACAGGCAAATGGGGGGAGGGCATAATCATGGTGGACAGGGTGAGGGACCCTTCAGTCACTAAAGACTAAGAAGGCGCCAGGGCCGGACGAGCTTCATCCAAGGGTGCTGAGGGAGCTGACGGATGTGCAGACACCTCCACTAGCTGCACTCTTCAACATCTCCCTGCAGACAGGGTAGGTACCTCAGGGTTGGAGGGTGGCACATCTTATCGTGCCTATCCACAAAGGGGGTCTGTAGAGGAGATGGGGAACTACAGGCCTGTTAGCCTAATGTCCGTGGTAGGCAAGGTGATGGAGGGCATTATCAAGTAGAAGTTTGGGGGAGAGCTGGAATGGATGGGGCACCTGGACGATAGGCAGTATAGTTCTGTCCCAGGGAGACCAACCTTGTTGATTTCTATGATTGGGTGACAAGGGCCCTGGTCCAAAATAGGCCAGTGGACATCCTCTATCTGGACTTCAGCAAGGCGTTTGATTCGGTCCCCCACAATGGCCTGATGACCAAGCTGGGGAAGATGGGGGTTGGGGACTGTTGCTCAGGTGGATAGAAAACTGGCTCTCAGGGCAAGTACAGAGAGTGGTGGTTGGCAGGATAGTCTCCTCCCCGGAAATGTCATTAGTGGGGTCCCCCAAGGATCGGTCCTAGGGCCACTCCTGTTCAATGCCTATGTCTCAGACACAGGGAGAGGTATTACGAGTAAACCGAGTCCCTTCGTGGATGACACTAAGCTGAGGGCATTGGCGGATGGGAAGAAGGGGAGAGTGGCCATACAGGGGGATCTGGATGTCCTGGACAGATGGTCAAGGAGGTGAGGGTGAGGTTTAATGCAGGGAAATGCAGGGTGTTGCACCCAAGGGCCAGAAACCCGGGTCATGCATATACCCTGGAGGGAGACACACTGCTGGCCTCGTCGGGCGAGAGGGACCTTGGGGTGGTGGTGGACGTCAAAATAAATAACACTGAGAATTGTCGCAGAGCGGCAGAAAAGGCGAACAGGATGCTGGGCTCCATAGCCAGGGGAATTACCTGCAGGAAGACGGAGATGATCCTTCCTCTGTATAATGCTCTGGTCAGGCCGCACTTTAAGTACTGTGTGCAATTCTGGAGACCACACCTAAAGAGATACATTGCACTGTTGGAGAGGGCCCAGAGGAGGGAGACCCAGATGATCTAGGGCATGGGGAGTAGACCCTATGAGGAGAGGCTGGAGGAGCTCAATCTGTACACAGTGGAGGAGAGAAGAAATGGGGGGACATGACAGAGGTCTTTAAGTATGTAAAAGGGATCAACAAAGGGAGAGCTGAGGAGGTGTTCAGGTTTAAGAAGGGGAGAACAACCAGGGGGCACAAGTGGAGGTGGGGGGGAGTTACGGGGGAGCGAAGGAGGCACTACTTCACTGAAAGGGTGGTGGATCCATGGAACGCACTGCCAGGGAGCTTGATAAATAAGGGCATAGTGGAGGGTTCCAAGAGGGGGTGGGACAGGTACAGGAGGAAACTTAAGCTAGGGAAGTCCCTCTCTCGGGGAGGGGTGGACAGCAAATCGAGCACCCAGTAGGGGTGCTGGCTACCAAGCAGACACGAAAGATCATGAGGCCTATTCTGCTGGCTTTTAGTATGTTATAGTCTGTATATTTCTTTCTGCTTTTTCTTGATTTTCACCATGAAGTGTTCTGATGTACAATGTGCATAAAAGATGCTCTACAAAAAAATAAAAAGCTGTAATATGGTTGTGTGTTGTGTATCTGTGACTTACTTCTGGGATCGTTCAAAGTGATGTATGGGCAACCATTCCGGGTCCAAGAGGTAGCGCTGCTCGGCCTCGACAGCAAGTTCCACTGCGTAAGGAGGCAGGCCATGAGGAAGCTGTAAACAGAGACAAAGAGCTTGATTACAGTACTGTCACCAGAGCACTGCGATGCTACTATACGCTCAACCACTGGTCATACCCACTGTCGCCACTTGCCCTTAAGTTATCCCTACAGTCACCATTTACTCACTGGCCAGCCACACAGTTGCTGTCTCTTACTGGCCATCCAAACAGGTGGCACTCACCTATCATTCAGTCACCATCTGCCCCCTCAAGTACCAGCACAGCCCCCAATAACCCATCAGGACTTTTCTATACCACAAAAAAAAAAAGCCGGGGGGTGGGGGAACTTGCATGAAGTTATAGAGGTTCTGTACCCATTTGTAGTGCATTAAAGAAATGGCACTTGGATCATCAGTAGAACAACTGCACCGGCCCTCAGGCTGTTTGTTTACCATGCCTGTTCTCACACCACCCACCCTGATATAGTGGCAAGATCCTGAGTGAGGTGTAACTATCATGGTACTGCTCGTGCACCTCCCCGGTACATTAAACAGCTCTGAGCTTCAGCACATATTCTGATGCCTACCGTGAGAGGGGAAGACACGCCATTTTGCTCCACAGGCTTAGTAACCAGTTCAAACGTCCCTGAGCAGCCCAGTTCGAGAATCGACAGTGGGAGGTCTGCTGGGTTTCTGGGGGGTAGTTCTGCAAGAAATCCGAAAAAATGTCAAGGAAAAAAAAAAGCTGTTATGCTCACAGACTGAAGCACACAAATGCATACTGTGCATGCAGATTTGGGGCAGGGCCAAAGTTTCAGGGTCGCAGCTGCAAATTTTGTGAAATGTGCTCCAAACAAAACAAAAAGCACTTTGTATGAGACGTGTGGATTTTTTCCAGTTTGTTTACAGAAAAAAAACAAGTCCCATACTTAGAAAATTCTGTTTATAGCATTTTTGTTTTTAATTCATATTTTGTTTCATGATAAAACAGCAGCATACAGTACATACTCCTGCCAGACTCAAGGAACCCTGGGAAGGAGCCATCCAAAAGGATGACAGGCAATTATAGCAGTCTGAACAGTTAAAAGGATCTGGGGGTGTGACAAGTTTTCCCAAGTGCAGAAATAACAGATATCAGATTCAGTGTACAGTAAACAGCTTGAGTTAAATTTAAAGCTTAAAAACCATACACCAGTTATAAAAATTGTATTTCAGTGTCACCCCCAACCAAAGGCCCAAAGACGTTTTGCTACCCCAAACCGATAAAGCTCCAGTTTGGGGAAGTGAAACGCCACTGGGCCTTGGTTGGGGGTGGCACTGAAATACAGTTTTTTTATGACTGGTGTGTGGTTTTTAAGCTTTAAATAAATTTAACTCAAGCTGTTTACTGCTCACTGAATCTGATATCTGTTATTTCTGTACTTGGAAGGGCTGCATGGCTATTTTGGATTTCACATTATTAACATTGTTTGCCCTTACACAGCTGCAGCCAGTGGGCAACCTTTTTTGTTGGTTTAAGTATAACAAGTTTACATGAAATATGCTACACTGCATAGAGCCAATGATGTCCCGTTTTTAAAATGACCAATTCCATTTGGCAAAATCTTTAAAATCCACTTATTCCATTATTTTGTTCTCCAAACGGAGCACTCCACCCTCCCACTCCAAGGAAAGCTCATCTCAGAATACGAAACAAAAAAAAAACAACAGTGAGAATTATAATATTGCTGCAACGTCTCAAATCTGTGAACTAAACAGATGTAGTCCTTGTAAAAAACGGACTTCAATAGGATGTGCCTTTACTAAGACAACTGTAGAAGAAACAAGAACTATAGTAGTCCCAGATCTCAAAAATATGGTCCCAGTATACAGATTACATTCTGCTGTGTCCACATAGTCCTGAATGACTAAGACTAGACCATACCAGTCTTGTATGATCCTAAAATTCAGCAAGGATTGTACAGATCTAGTGCAACTACCGCCATGTGTAGTCCGTCCGCCTTTTTAAAAGTCCAGCAAGAGTCCAAGTCGACAATCATGTACCACCAACAGAATGGGGTCACATAGACATCCAGAGTACAAGTTTAAACCACTGGAAATAAGGGAAAAGAAGCTGTATGCCTGTCCCAATAAAGGAAACAAGTCTCCTCCAGTACCTTATCTGTCCACAAGCTCACCCATTATTAGATAGACTGGTCTATGAGCACAAGGGTCTTCATGTTTTATCCTCTAGCTCTTCTCTATCCTGCATTCCGGTAGCCGCAAATTCCTGTTCGATCCATTCTTGCAAAACTCGGATGGGGTTAGTGAATTGAAATGTATGACCTCCATACTGTATGTGGAGATGGGCTGGGATCAACAGACAAGGGTTCTGGAACAAGGGGACATGATATGAAGCTGGAGGGGGGATTCAGGAGAGACATGAGGAACTACTACTTCACAGAAAGAATGGTGGATTCCTGGAACAGCCTTCCAGAGGTGGTGGAAGGTGCGAAAACAGTGGTGGGGTTCAAGAATGCATGCGACAGACAAAAGGGAATCACAGAGGTAAAGAAGGGTGGGATAGGAAAAAGAGCTGTAGATCAAGTAGGGTCTGCCACGAGAATGAAGGCAACCAAAAAAAAAAAAAAAAAAGGGCAGACTGGGTGGGCCAAGTGGGGCTTATCTGCCATCAGATTCTATGTTTCTATGAACCCCCGACTCTTGAGCCAGACCCATACCACAAACGTCTTCCTTCTGGAGCGGATCACAAAGGATAGGCCAAAAAACAGATGTAATGTGTGATCCTTCAAGTTCTGCAAACTGTGAGCTGCATGGAGTATACTGCTCTGGGTGACAGCTCCCGCAGTCACCATAAGCACCAGTATACGCAAGTCCTGCTGACTGGCCAACAATCTTGGGGAAATCCAATATGCTCATTTGCTGCACTGTAGTTACCCTCTCCAGCTGTAAGGCTCTGGGCAGTCAGTTTTTCAGAAAAGAGAGCAAGTCTGGCCCTTCGCTGCCCTCCGGTTGTCCCACCAGGTGAAGATTACCTGTCTGGTGTGCATTCTCCAGTGTCTCCAGTCGACAGAGGACTCGTCTGTTCTCCGGTACTAGTTTACTGGACATGGAGAGGACTTTAGTTGTTTGTGCTTCAGCAGAGGTCACTGTCTTGGTGGCGGCTTCTATCTTGATAACTTGCTCACCCATTCTTTCAACAGCGTTTTGGCCTTGAGGAGAATGGCTTTCATCCAGAACATCAGCGCTAGCCATGGAGGCTTAGCAGTAGTTGGCGCCACTGCCGTGGATGGTGCAGCCTGCTCTCCAGACTGCTGCTGCTGTTCACCACCTCCAGCTCTTCCTTTATTCGGTCAAACCATCGCTGGTTTGGGTATCACCTGAATTCTTTCAACCAGCTCTGTCGAACGGTGTAAGTTTGAAGCTAGTTTGTGGAGTAAAATGCAGTATTTTTATGAATTAAGAGCTGTCACCTGTAGAGCCGAAGTGAAGCACGTCTTCATAGAAAGCATGCTCAACAGTCCCCCCCATTTACAGCATTTGTATCTCACAACATGGATAATTTACCGATTTTTATTCCCCATCACAAATTGGCCAATTTGATTTTCACTTTTATTTATTATAATGGAGCACAAGATAAGCTAAAGCGCCCGTTTTCATGAATGATCAGTTGCAGACGACCAAAAATACAATACACAGATGGTACAACACTGGATTAAATTTTTTTTTTTCCCAATTCAATTCAATTTTATTTTACCAGGAAAACACCATTGAGAGAACTCATTTACAAGGTGGTCCTGGAAGGACAAATACAAAAAACAAGAGGATGCAAAACAATAAGACAGCAGACGTGAACTACAACAGTTCCTCAAAATACAGGAGCAGTAACTCTTAAAAAAAAAACAAAAAAAAAACATAATAATAATGTTCTATAACATTTATTTGCAACGGGTGACATGGTAACATACACAATAGGATTACATATCAGCTAGAGAATATATGTAGCTACTACTGTTGATAAGGAGGATAGAAGAAAATAGACAGTAAGAGGGGAAGGAAAAACTGGTTAAGTGCGTCAGGACAGTAGGTAATGGGTAAGGTGGAGGGAGGGGGGAGTTAGAAGAGAGGAACAAGGAGAAGGGAGGAGGGTAGGGCAGGGGGTAGTAAGGGGAGTAAGTGGTAGGGTGCAAAAGGTAGCGGTTGTGCGTGCTCGTAGTGCTTAGTAGGGGTCAAAGGGTAGGGGAATACAGGGCCACCGCAGATTCAACCGAAACAGTTACAATTTACCATCAGTGTTCATCTGAGCAGAGACCTGAACACATTTAGTTCAACGAGTAACTCAAGTTTAAAGTTATCATGTAACATGTTCCATGTGGAGGGCAAAGCATGCCTTATTCTTACTAGGATTATTAGATGTACAGAAGGCCGTAGCTCATATAAGGACATCTCCAGCAAGCTGGAAACAAATTACGCATGTTTTAGTAAACATCCATCTAGAACAACAAAAGAACTCCAGAGCAAATGCACTGGGGCAAGGGTTATCCCAGAGGATATTGGCCATACAGCCAAATTTTAGAGAAAACACACATTGCACATCCCCCTATAATGCAAAGTTTCATGGGAAGCATATGCAAATGTCCAGGAAATAATTTGGACTGGCTCAACTTTAAGAAGAACTGCATGGTGCCAAAAGGCCTCACAAACAATCAGCAAAGGCTGTTCTCAAAGTTGTTTAAAGTTGAGCCAGTCCAAATTAATTCCTGGGTATTTGCATATGCTTCCCATGATACTTTGCATGATAGGGGTATGTGCAATTTGTGTTTTCTTTTCAATATCTATCTAGGTTTTCCTTAAAGGTCTCTTGACTATTTGTATTAAGAATAGATTTAGGGAGTGCATTCCATATTAGGATTATTCTTTGCGTATAAAAGAAGCATCTACTGCCTGTCCTCTGATATGTTAGTGCAAGCTGGTGTTTATGGCTTCTTAGATGACATTCCCTTACATTAAATGTCATACCCAAATCTGACATCAGTTCTGTGTCTTTTGATATCAAACATTAACAGTAGATCACCCCTTATTGTCCTTGATTCTAGGGTGTAAAGATAGAGTTCCTAGAGTCGTGTCTCATAGCTTTTGTTTTGCATATTATCGATCATTTTTGTTACTCTTCATTGAACCCCCCTCCAATCTATTTTTTTTTGAAATTGCAATGTTATTGTTGTTCCATTTTTACATTAAAAAGCCCAAATAAAATTACAAAATAAAAAGTTATCTAAACAATAAAAAAAATAAATAAATATTACAATCATACAATTATACATAAAACAACCTTTTGCTCATTTCCTTCTCTTTATAAAGGTCTTGTACTTAATTATGCTATTAACCCTGAAAATCATCTAGCTATCTCCTTTCGCTGTGGGTGGGGGGGTCCAAGTTAGTTTAACATCCACTTACCCTCTCCACTTATACATCCCCTTTAACCATCCAACTATCATTGTACTCCCTACTCACAGAATATGGGCCCCGCTCAAAGAGATAGCACCTTAGAAGATAGGGAGAGAGATAAAAAGAGAAAAAACAAACAAACAAAAAAAAAAAACAACCTCCCTTCCCCTCCTCCACCCCTCCTCCCCTCCCTTCCTTCCTCCTCCCTCTTCTAACAAACAAACCACTACTACTAATCTAAACCTATCCTCCCTCCCTCCCCTCTCCCCACCCACGGTGGTGTTGAAAATATTATCTTCTTCCAGAGCCATGTCATTGCCTCTTCAGCGTGCTTTCTGTTCCTTTGACCCTGACACTACCTTCTCTAGATTCTCTCAGGGCCATCCATCATTTCATTAGCCAGGACCTCCATAATATCTATCCCTTCTATAGCTCCCCAGAACTCAAAAAAGGGGAACCAGCGAGATTTAAATTGCTCAATCCTTGAATTGCTAGCAGTAAGTCTCTCCACTCTCTTAATCTGATTACAGCTTTCCAGCCATTGGTCTTCTTCTTAAGGGGCCCCATTTAACCATAACCTCGTGATAGCTTTTTGGGCCGCTGCCACGAGGATGGGGAACAAATATTGTGCCTTAGGACCCTTGAGACCAGGAGGAGGTTCGCTCAGCACCAGATACCGGGCCTCCTCTGGGATATCTATTTGGAATATTTGCCCAATATCTCGAGCCACCTGACTCCAAAAACTTTTAATTTTAGGACGGCTCCAGAAGATATGTTCATATGTGCCCAGTTGCCCACACTCCCTCCAACACCTATCAGAGAAGGCCTGGGCAAAATGCTTAGTTATCTCTGGTGTTCTGAAAAATCTCACCAACACTTGCCATCGGAACTCTCTCCACGTGGGTGAGACAGAGGTTCTGTGTGCCACCCTCCATATCACATCCCATCTCGGAGCATCAGTCCCTTCTTCCAAACCCAGACCCTTTTCCCACTTTGTTTGTATTTGCACTCTAGGTTCCAGACCTTGCGGAATTCCAGCTTTGTATAGTTTGGAAATTAAATGACTTTGGGGTGCCAACCCAGTGAAAAGGTCACCCAGCTGTTCCAGTAGAAGACTGGGCCAATTTGTCTTCAACCTCCCTGCCTCCTTTTCTACCCCCAATATATAATGCCGCACCTGTAAATACCCGTAAAAATCAGAGGAGGGAAGGCCAAACTCCCGTCGCAATTGGGCAAAACTCTTAACCATCTCTCCCTCGAAAAGCTGTGAAAATCTTTCTAAGCCGGAACCCCCGCCCGCGCCTGAAGAGCGGGTTCTCCCTTCCTGGTAGAAATTCTACACTCTCCACAATTCTCCCTTGTTTTAGGACTCAAGGCTGAATTCTCAACTCCCTAATGGTCTGAGCCCACAGGGCCACTGGGGTCTTAAAGCCTGGGTTTCTCAATGATTGTATCATTCTGGGGATAATCCTATTAAATAAGATGGAAGTGACCGTGAACGGTTGCAGCAATTGTGTATCCATTTTAACCCAGCTCTGCCCCTCCTTAGGAGTGATATATATCCCTAAATGTTGCAACTGAGCTGCCCTATGGTACCACTTAAAATCTGGGATCCCCAAGCCCCCATGTCCTTTCGGAAGTTTCATAAGTGTCCAGCTGAGTCTGGGTTTCCCCCCCTCCCAAATAAATTTGCTTAGTACCTTTTGGGACTCCTGCCAGAAGCTCTTGGGGGGGGCGGGGTCAGCGGTAAAGCCTCAAACAGAAAAATCAGCCTTAGAAGAATATTCATTCTGACTGATTCCACCCTTCCAGTGATTGAAAGGGGGAGAGCTGCCCAGCGTTCACAGTCTTTTTTCACCTCACTCAAAAGTGGCAAATAATTACTTTGAAATAACTTGTTCAGATTCCTTGGGATTTGTACCCCCAGGTATCTAAACTGACAAGTACACCACTTTAAATTAGTCAAGAGTTTTCACCCGTCCTGGAATTTCAGTGCCCAGTGCCAATACTTCAGATTTAGCTTCATTAATTTTGAAACCCGAGATGGCCCCAAATCCCCTCCAATCTATTTATATCCTTCCTCAAGTATGGGCTCCATAGGGGAGAGCAATACTCTAGATGGAGTTGTATGTAGGCTCTGTACAATGAGAGGATGCATCCCCCGTTTTCTGGAGACAAAGGATCTTTTTACACACCCCTATTATTCTGTTTGCCCGATTTCTAATGTAGTTGCCATGGTTACCAAATGATAGATGAGATCTGATGATGACTCCTAGATCCCCTTCTTCTGTTATAGGGGGTCAAAGGATGACTGTTTAATGTGTACTGCTGCCTTGTGTTAGTATCACCCAAGTGCATTATTACGTATTTGTTTATATTATAAGTCATATTATTAAGTTGTGCCCAGTCCTCAAGATTTTTTAGGTCTTTGGTAAGATTAAGTATAGCTTCCTCAGTTCTAACTTTAGCTGCAATTTAGTATCATCTGCAAATTTAACAGCAAAATTCTTCAGATTAGTTGTCATGTCAGCTACAAATATGGAAAACAATACAGGTCCTAAAACAGATCCCTGCGGTACTCCACTTGTAACAGCACCTACACTGGAAGAGTGTCCCCTAATACGTATGACCTGTGTACAGTTCTTTAGCCATTCTTCAACCCAGTTTACTATTATGCTACTTATACCTAGCGTTCACATGTTGTTTATCAAGGCATAACGAGGCACTTTGTCAAAGGCCTTAAAAAGTCCATATACACAATATCCACTAGTATCTTATGTAACAATTTGCTCACATTTTCATAAAAGACCAGACTGTTCGTTCGTCAGGCAAGACCTTTGATTTTTAAACCCGTGCTAAGAGGAATCTACTAGTTTTTTGTTTACCATATATTTCTCTAGTCTTGCTTTCAGTATAGATTCGAAGATTTTGCCCAGTATATTGACGCAGAACCACACCTTGTTCTAATCCAAGTAATATCAAAGGTTATATAAGAGAGTTTCCTGAGGGAGTAAGCACAAGTATCAAGGTGACAATTACAGGCAGGTACCACACTGTGTCCAGGACCATCTTGCAAACGAGCCTGCTCAAGGGTGTTTTTGCCTGGTTAAATAAAAATTGGTTGCTTGATTGTGCTAGTAGTAGTGGACAAATCTGATAAATGATAGTGCTTCCTGCCAATAGGATGCTGGCGGAGGCTGGCATTGAAGGAGTGGATGCTAGCAGCTGAGGTGATTGGGCGCAGTAGGTGGTTGTAGGGGCCTATAGCCCTGAAGGACTGTGCTCTTTGACCAGCAGCTGCGTTTCTCAGGAGGAACTGGAAGGTACATTTGGACTGGGAGTGCATCATCAGCTTGTTAGTAGAGCGAGGAAACAGTGTGGTAATGCAGGAGGGAACTCTACTAGAAAGTAACAGATACCGCTGTAAACAGTGCACACCTTGGCGAGGGCCTGGAAGGAGCAGCAGCAAACACAAGGGAACCATAGTTGACAAACAGGGAACAGAAGGCTGGTGTGCAGGTAAACTCTTGGTTTCTGGGATCAGGAACCTTTTGACCCCATGCAGGGCTCCAAGCCTCTGGTGTACTGTTTCTATCAAGCTGTTGACATGGATTTCAAAGGAAAGGGTGCTGTTAAGGCTGATGTCTAGGCATTTACATTGATTGACAAGTTCAACTACAGTGTCTTCTTTCACCCAGAAGTGGATGCACAGTTGCTTCACACAAGGTTACATGCATACTGCTGCACATAGTTTGCCTACTGCTAATAGGTTCTGCATTACAGCCACTGCTATACAAACATTTTTTAATTAACTTTCTTTGGAGGGGGAGGCAATGGCCCACTGTGCTGCTGTGCACATGACAGAAGTTCAGGAGTGGATTTCAGTTACCATGTCAAGGGACGGGCCACAGCAGTTGCCAGACAGCAGCTCACCTGGGCTGGGAAGGGCTAGTGGCATGCTTCGGCACGTAGTGACCCCTGCAGGTGGGCCAAAGAGATTACTGCTCCACAAAGGCACCTTGCATTGTGGAGGCTTTAAGGAATGTCCCACATCAAAGGGGGCGTGGGAGGAAGGAGGAGAAAATGAGGGTAGCAAACATCCCTGCTGTTCGCATGATAGCAATCACCTGAATAGCGTATATTTTCTTTAACCGCCTTGCTGATAACCAATCCATGGCCTTCCACTGTAATCAGCACTGGAGAAAGATACCCGATCACAGTAGCAATTGAACTGCAGACTCCCAATGCAGTCAACTCTAGACCTACCAATGATGCCTACTTTGTTAATTCTGCAACAGCGAATGAAGCCATGGTCTCTCGTTGTGTTTGCATTATAGACACATAGCTTGCAGAGTCTACACAATTGCGTCAGGTCTCCTTTTTTTTCCCTTTTTGGACTCTCTTTATGCTCCTTTCACTGGAACCTCGGACTCTCTCCAGTGGGACACCCGACCAACCTGATCCCGCCTGCCTGAAATCCCTAGCCTAAACCTTGCCTGCCAGATGGGGAAGAGTACTCCGCTCCGCTCATCCCGGTCCACTGAACCCTTGGAAATAAGCCCCCCAAGGCGGGACTGCCAACTCCCCCTAGCAACCTTTCTGGAATCTAGTGCGCATGCCAGGAACTGCGCTGGAAGCATCCGGAGGCAGGCTGGCGGCTCCACCGTTGGCCGTGGTGGTCTGTAACTCGACCCACCTTCACCTACTAAGGCCCTAGGGCTTTTCCCTTGTTCTTCCCACCCCCCAATTGGCTCGAATGTGCAATGCATCCAGCATGGGCCACCCACAGGATCACCACCGGACCCAGTCCTCCGGCTGTGAGACCCACAAGCTGCTGTGCCGCCAGGAGCCACCATAGCCCAGGATCTGTTTCACCCTCCCTCCCAGGACAGGACAGCCATCCTCTAGACGCTCAATCCTGCCCTCCAACGACCCCTGGTGACCTGAGCTCACTCCCGAACCCTAGTCGCAGGCGTGGCGTTCAGTGCCTTAATGCCACTGGGACAGCCCTGTGCCAGGTCTTATGTTGGCGTTGGGTCTCTTGTTGCAGTCAGATCTGATCCTGCACTGGATGCTTGCATAATCAAATGGCAGTCTCTCTCAGCAGTCAGATCTTGGCCTACTATAGATACCTAGATTGTTGTACTGGCTCTGGGAATCAAACTGCCAGCTCTCACTGCAGTCAGAGGGATCTGAAACTAGTAGCTCAGTTTAAGTCCTTTTTTTTCTGTACTTGTATTTTTCCATGTCATTGTCATTTTTATGCAACATGCTAATGCTTGCCCATAATTCCATGCCTGAATTTGTACTGTTTTTTTCGATTATGCAATCTGTAAATACCTGTCTGTCAAAGGACCTCCTTGTGAATGAGCTTGCTCAACAGAGTTTTTCTACAATAAACCTGAAGTTACACAGGGAATCAAACTGCAGTCTGCCAGCTCTGTACTTAGATGGTTAGCTTGCCAACTCTGCACTGGGATAAGAACTGCAGTCTTGTCACTGTAGTTAGCTCCAGAGTCCAGACCCCAGACCAACTGACATGGTATCAGTTTAGCTCAGTTGGTAGTACATCTGCCTCTGGCCTGAAGGTCATGGGCAGGGTCACTGAAAAATTACGGAAAATGTTATCCAAAAATTCGGAGACATTTTGTAGGAGTTGCAGGGATTCGCTATACACTCCCTGTACTACCTAATAAATATGTTGTGTGCTGCAGCATGTACTTATAATATAAATTGTTAGATTAATATACTGCTGCTTGTATCTGCTTTCAATACAAGAAAGGTTTGTGTTTTTGAAATGAATTGCAATTTAAGCATTATGTAGCACATCTTCTAAAATCTAAAGACCTCTACCTCATGCAGTGCTAACTACATTTTATTTAGTAATTTACAGTCAAAATAGAATAAATACCAAAACAGCATTTTTGCCAGTTTCTAGGTGTTAAAGAGCTAGTGTACTGTCTGGAAACTGCCTGCAATTAATTGTACCTTTCATATGTAGTCAGCTATCACTTCTTATATCTCAAGTACTTTTTCCTTTTCTGTTTGCTAATTAGAAGATTTTCCACCTGGCAGTACTGGGGTGATGTGTGGAGCAGCACTCTATGGGGGGGGGGAGTCGGTTCTATTCCTCCCACTACATCAACACCGAGACCACACTGACTATGACATCACTAGTAACCAATAAGAACCATTTCTCACTGACAGGTTTCACTTTCACATGAAGCAGAAGGGACTGGCTTTCCCTGGTTACTAATGATGTCACAATTTCCTGCATATTGATTGGTAGCTTGTGAGAGTCACTGTTCAGGCTGCAAGGATTGTGGTGTCTCAAGGTGTTTGGTCTCATTTTTGACGCTGTAGTGGGAGGAATAGAACTGACTTTTTTCCCCTCCAGGCAGAGTGCTGCTCCACACATCACCCCAGTACTGCCAGGTGGAAAATCTTCTAACTAACAAACAGAAAAGAAAAAATACTTGAGATATAAGAAGTGATGACAGCTGACTGCATCTGAAAATGACTATTCATCCCAATTAGTACACTAGCTCTTTAAATAATGAAGCCTCTTTAACCACCACTTACTTTGGTACAAGAAAAAAGTAAACAATACCTGGGGTGCCTAATCAAGTTATTGTAAAAAAAAAAAAAAAAAAAAAAGTTTCTTTTGTTAAAATACTTGCTGTTCTTAATCAGCACTGTAAGTACACACATTTTAAAATCTCATGATAAAAGTATGAAAGCACACCAACAGCTTTTCACTACATCATACACTAGTTTTTAATATATGGCGCTTTTGTTTTACTCTGGTAATCGGGTTGCACTGATGTTTGTTTATTTGAAGGTAACTGTTCAAATATACTTAACCTGTTTTACCAGAGTGTTTTCAGAAATGTTTTTGTATGCTCTGTATGTGAGCAGGTAGCTGTGGCAGATTATCAAGTGAGATCACTGCCCATCAACTACCCCAGAAGCCAATTCAGGTTTATAAATCAGCAGGGTCATCCAAACTCTTCACAAATTCAGAATGAAAGTACGTCTACTAGGAAAACTTACCCTATCACTTAAAAAGAGGCACTGTAGATAATGCCCCATTTAGGTGGATGGGGGGGGGGGGGGGAATTTGCACCTTTTCTCATACCTATTACTTCAGTCTCTGTGGTAACAAAAAGGTTTCTGACAATAGTCTACTTCAACCCAGATTTTAAGTGCTCAAGTGTACAAGTGCATGGCCAGGGGATTTTGAAACCAAACCAGGGAAGTGAATTGCATGAAAGTAGAGTCACATTGGACCCCTCTTCACCTCACACTGTATTGTTTTCCCCAAATCCAAGTCTGTGAACCAAATTGTTAGCATATTTGAGTATATTTCCATGAGAATTTAAATATGTGTATACAGTTTCAGTCAAAAAGTCCATAAATTGCAGATTTTTTTTTTAACTTTTAATCAAAATCTCAGATAAGAATACCTTTGAGCCAGAGGCTCATTTATAAAGGTTCAACATCAAAAAATTGCACAGTACAAACATTAATCCAGCAGCCATTGATGCATGGAGACAGAAGTACAGAGGGAGGTTCAAACAATATCAAATACTTTCAGGCAAGTGAAAAGGAACAGTTGATACAAGCCTGGGTAACAGTGGAGGTGCTGTCAGAAGATGATGTTGTCAATTACAGAAATCCTGATGCAGTGAGCAGCAGGAGCAACCAGTGCTGGGAGGCGACTTGGGAAGTACCCAGGCTAGGCACACCATAGTAGGTACTAGGAAAGAGCCAACACTGACAGATGATGTCTTGGTCATGAAGTGGCCAGAAAAGGGTGCCGAGGAGTAGTGAAAGGGTGTGGGTGAAGGAAATAGTAGAAGAGGGTCAGGTGGGGGAGACACAGGCAAGGTTAAAGACTGATGGAGGGAAAAGGAGAAAATGGGGAGGAGAAGAAAAGGGGTAGGTGGTGGAGGGGATTAAGAGAGAATAAGGGGAGAAGCTGGCACAGTAGTGCAAGAGGGGTTTGGCGGACTAGGTGTACGGCAGACGACTAAGCACAGTCACAGCTGCTGAGTGCGAGAAAGTGCTGTCGGAGTTTCAGACTGAATGGCCTTGCTTCGGTTCAGACAGGATATCAGTGGAAAGGCCTTTAGCCATTTTGTGCAGATAATGGTGAACACGGAGGATCCTGCAGAATTCCTCTTCCCATAAAAGTTGTTCATACATTTGTCCAAGGTTGTGTTTAGGTGTTGATGTACGAAATAGCTGTGTCTACATATTTAGTCACTTCTCACTATCAGGCTCTCACTACTTGTAAAGTAGTGTGGGGTGAAAAGTGTGAGAAAAGCATTATATAAATGGTAATTTTACTTCTGCTGCTTCTACTGTAGAAGCTATTTAGTTTTTTGTGTTACTTGGTTGGGAACCGAACCACAGCCTCTCATTACAGTCAGATCCAGCCCTACTGAAGATGTCCAGCCTGTTGAGTCCCTGTGACAGGTGTCTGAATCAAACTGCAGTTTCTCACTGCAAGCAGATCTGCAGCAGGAAGCTTCCTTCCTTGCTTACTGAGTTCTTGTGCTGGCAACTGATCAGCAGACACTCACTGCACCATGCAGTCAGCTCTGTAACTAGCAGCTCAGCTAACTAAGGCAAGACCCTATACTGGGAATTTTAAAAGTGCCTCACTACAGTCAGTTCTGGACCTACTGTACTGTATGTTGAGGCTTATAGACAGGTTCCCTGCACTGGGAATCAAACCTGGCTCGTTCTCTTACTGGCAGCTCTAAAACTAGAAGCCCAATTCAGGTTCCTACACTGGACATCAAAGAGCAGTATCTCATTCAGTCAGCTCTGGGCCTGAATGCTTTACTTGTTGAATCCGCACTGGGAGTGAATCTGGAACCACGGGCTCTCATGGTACTACTTGCTTGCCATATTGGGATACAGTGTGTCACCATACCACCAAGCAGATAAAGTGCAACTGAATGCCCTTTTTTCTGATGAAAGCATTTTTGTTGGGTCTTTTTGTAATTTAAAAAGACACACCAAAGCACTGAAGTACAGCTGTTCAGCTATAGAAACATAGAATTTGACAGCAGGTAAAGACCGCTTGGCCCATCCAGTCTGCCCATTTCCCTACCTACTGGATAAGCTGCAGATCCTAGTTAACCAGCAGCCTACTTCTTCCTACCCCCACCCCCTAGAATTGCCTTATGACTATCCCATGCATGCTTGAATTCCACCACTGTTTTTGACTCCACAGCCTCCTCCGGAAGGCTGTTCCATGCATCCACAACCCTCTCTGTGAAAAATACTTCATTAAATTACCTCTGAGCCCCCCATCTTCAAATTGTGCCCCTTGTTCTTGTCACCTCTTTTTGAAAGATGCTACCGTCTTGGACTTTGTTGATTCCCTTGAGGTACTTGAAAGTTTCTATCATGTCCCCCCTCTCCCTCCTTTCCCCGAGGCTATACATATTAAGCTTCTTAAGTCTCTCTTCATATGTCTTCCGGTGCAGACCCTGCACCACTTTAGTTGCCCTCCTCTGGACAGCTTTCATTCTGTCTATGTCTTTGCGGAGACTGGGTCTCCAGAACTGCATGCAGTACTCCAGATGGGGTCTCACCAGCTATTTGTACAGAGGGATAACAACTTCCTGTTTTCTACTGGTGATGCCTCTCCCTATGCATCCCAGTAACCCCCCAGCCCTCCTTGCTGCCCTCTCACGTTGCCTGCCCACCTTTAGGTCATCTGATATGACTACCCCCAGGTCCCTTTCCATTTTTGTTGTTGTTAGTATCTCACCCCCCATTGTGTACTCTTCCCCTGGGTTTTTGTTTCCCAGGTGCATTACCTTGCACTTCTTAGCATTGAATCTAAGCTGCCATACATTTGACCATTCCTCTAACCTTGCCAAGTCCCTTCTCATCCTTACCACCCACCTTGTGCATCAACTCTGTTGCAGATCTTTGTGTCATCTGCAAAGAGACATACTTTTCCTTCCAGTCCCTCTGCAATGTCACTTATAAAGACATTGAAGAGGACCAGTCCTAATACTGAACCCTGCGGTACCCCACTAGTAACCCCCTTTCATCAGAGTGGACTCCATTTACTATTACTCTCTGTGTCCTATTCTCCAGCCAATTCTTTACCCAGGCTGTCATCTTGGGACCCACTCCCAGGCTGGCTAACTTGTATATTAATCTTTTGTATGGGACTGTGTCAAATGCCTTGATAAAGTCTAGGTAGGCCATGTCCACAGCCCCTCCCTGATCTACTACTTTGGTCACCCAGTCAAAGAAATCTATCAAATTCATCTGGCATGACCTTCCCGCTGTGAATCCATGCTGCCTTGGGTCCTGTGCCCTTCTGGCCTTTAGATACTCAACAATTCTTTCCTTCAGAAGTGATTCCATCATTTTCCCTATCACCGAGGTTAACCTAACAGGTCTGTAGTTTCCTGCTTCTTCCCTGCTCCCACTTTTGTGAAGGGGAATCACATCTGCCCTCCTCCAGTCCTCAGGTACCACCCCATCCTCCCATGATTTGTTAAAGAGGGTAGACAGTGGTGTCACTAGTTCTACCCTTAGTTCTTTTAGAATTCTGGGATGAATCCCATCAGGCCCCATTGCTTTGTCCACCTTCAGTTTTATGAGTTCTTTCAGAACCCTTTCTTCTGTAAATGGGCTGGTATCAACTTCTGTATCCAGAGTGTTTCTGCTGTTTGTTTTATGTACCTCCCCCTCTTCATTTTTAAATACTGAGCAAAAATATTTGTTTAGTATCTCTGCCTTTTCACAATCACCCTCTGCCCACCCTCCCTCCTCTTTACTAAGCCTCACTAGCCCTCCCTTGGTTTTCCTTCGCTCCCTGATGTACCTATAAAAGGTTTTATCACCCTTCTTAACTGAGTTGGCTATCTTTTCCTTGGTTTGGGCCTTTGCTGTTCTGACTGCCTTCCCAGCTTCCTTTTGCTTTAACTGATACAGTTCTCTGTCCTGCTCCTTCTGTGATTCCTTGTACTTCCTGAATGCTTTCTTTTTCTCTTGAACCTTCACTGCCACTTTCTTTGAGAACCATAGTGGTTTCTTACATCGTTTTGTTTTGTTTATTTGCTTCACACAAAGGCTCGTTACCTCTGTGATTGCAGTTTTTATTATTCCCCATTGTTCTTCCACCCCTCCTTCCTGCCCATTTGCTAGTGCATTCCTTAGGCACTCACCCATTTTGGCGCAGTCAGCCCTCCTACATTCCAGTACTTTTGCCATTGTATGGCTTGACTCTATTGCTGTGTTTATTGTGAACCATACTGTCCGATGGTCGCTGGTTCCCAGATGGCTACCCACTTCTACATCTGTGATCCTCTCTTCATCTTCATTTGAGAGAACCAGGTCTAAGACTGCTCCCTCTCGAGTGGGCTCCAATACTAGTTGTCTAAGGCATGCCCCCTGTAGGGCATCCAGAATAACCCCACTCTTCGAAGTGGCTGCTGCAACTGCACTCCAGTTAACATCTGGCATATTCAGATCCCCCATCAGCACTAGCTCCCCTTTTTCTGCCATTCTAAGCATACTTTCTATCATTCCTTGTCCATTTCCTCCCCCTGAGAGGGGGTGAAAAAGTAAATTGTGGATAGAGATGTAAGAGGAAAAAAAACTGCAGTTCAATTCCCACGTCCTACTTGCATGACAAACAAAAACGGCCAAAAAGTGAAATGAAAGTTCCTTTTACCCAGTCTCTCCAGCGGCAGGTCCATCTCAAACTGCTTCTTCTCAGTCTTTCACTCTGTCACTGGTTACATGGCACCCATTGCAGCATGACCTCTAACCTGGAAGCAATGGTGTCGTGGCGTTTGAAGCGGGGCGGAAGAAGAGACAGGGGCTGGTAGAGCTGGGGGCGCAAACGCCACGCAGAGTGAGGGGCGGAAGTGAAGCCAGTCCAGCAACAGCAAGCTCCAAAAAATGACTATAGCAACGCACTTGGTTGACAGGCGGCCCCGGCCTAATTGGTGAGTTGAAAATATATAAAAAAAAAAAGAAACGCGCTGAGCAGTAACATGCCCCGCCCTTGCCCCTCCCCCACTGTGATGCGTAAGTTAGGGCGTCCAAACCTTACCTTCTTTGTAATGACGCGTATAATGGGCGCCAGTGTTTAGGATTGTAACTTACAGAGGGTGGCTGTCAGAGAACTATACCGATTTCTAGGTCTGTGCTGCTAGTTGGGGGCGTGGGGCTGGTGGACGAAAGAGGACAGAGGCAGCAGCTGGGCTGGTGAGTTAGGAGAACAGAGGTTCTAGGGTCACTAAATTCTGGGCAAGTCCTGAAATGTGATCATGATAACATCTCGGAATTCTGGCCAGGTGGTTATTACCCTTATATCAACTGCACGCTGGTCCTTGAGGTGGAGGGAGGGGATCCTGCAGTTTCCCAGCCTCCTAGGGTTGCTACAGGGCTGGGTTGCTGGTGCCCACAGTGCCAGTGACCCAGGTTCAGGGTCTGCCATCAGAGGGCCAGCATCCCAAAAGGACGCTGTTCGAGGAGTCTTGGTTGTGCAACCCCCCACTGCTTTACTACCACGGATGACCACATGTGCAACTGGGGTCCCTGGCACAAGTAGGGGAGGGCAAGAACGCGGGCGTTGGTGCATAATATGTGATGACACCACCACACGCGCTCTCAGGGGTGGCACTGATCAAGAAACAGGGATCTGCTAGTTTGACAGTTGATGTGTAGCCATGATCCTCATGGCCACTGTGGGTCCTCCCGCCTTCCTGATTCCAGAATACTACTGAAACTCTGTTACCCCCCCCCCCAATAGTGGCTTTGCTGGATATGGGACTGCATGCATCTGCCATGATGCTTTCCCACCTCGATGGTAATATGGGGGAGCATCATGGCAGATGCTAAGTTTTGCCCCTTTGCCTAAACATAAACAGCCCTAAATGGAGTGGCAAAGGGGCAAATGTATGTTTAAAAAAAAAAGACAAAACCCAATGTAAGAACTGCACACTTTGGCACTGAAATTGTCAATCAACTAGGGTCAAAGGTGCCAACACCTTGGTGCAAGGTGAAGTTCAGTGCCCTCTGCCCCCTTTGGTTAGGGCTGCCACCTTTTGGTGCAGGTAAATAGTGCCACCTGCTCCAGAGAGAGAGAGAGAGAGAGTGTGTTTGTCTTGGGGGGAGCTCCCTTGTTAAAAGCAAAAAAAAAAAAAACACAGGGTTCAACTGGTGGCTTTAATAACTTAGTATTGTGGTGGAGAAAGGCGTCTGAGTCCCTCCGGGTTCATGCAGTTAGCCCCACCTGCTACAGGGCAGTGATGTCACTATCCACAATTTGAGTTTTGAAACACATCCAAACTTAACAATGGGAATGTACCCTCTACTCATGCTGTGTATCACTCAGTGCTGTTCTCCCTCAGGAATCTGACTATTGCTTTGAAAGTGCAAATTTATTTATTGAAAATATACTTTAGCAAGTCACAAGCAAGCCGAGCCCAGGAGGCTCATTTTCAGTTGCAAACTAGATTAGGGCGGTGAGACAGAGAAGAAACTTAACAGGTAATAAATTAAGGGTGAGCCCAATAACATTAAGCTACAATGATGTGTGATATTTCTGCATTAGTGAAGAGGAGATGTGATGCGCAAGTGATCTTATTTATTTTTTTTATCTCTGTGCTCCCTCGCTCTCTAGCCCCTTAGACCTCTCTCCAGCGTGGACACTAGGCTCCAGCTTTCTCCCGCTCTTCTAAGGTCCTCCAACCAGATCTCAGTCCCAGGAAGTGCTCTCTGCCTCTCACACGACCTGACACCACCCCCAGCTCTGAGTCCCCTGAGGTGGGACCTCCACTCCTCCAGTGCTCTGTCTACAATCTAGTAGACAGCCAAAGTGAGGGTGAGAGCTGGAGGCTTGCCAGTCGAATCCGGCGTCGAGCGTGGGTGCTGTCCATGGGTCTCACCTTCGCATCTTCAGGTGCCAAGGTTTTTTCACTTTTTCTCCCCCTGAGGTGTGGGTGTGCAATGGTGCCCAGTGCGTGGCGGGCACCCGCCCGCACCTGTACACAGAGCGTACTGCCGAACCTCCCCCAGCCTACGTGTCTCCTTGGTTGCAGTGCCTCTAGTCTCCACTGGCGCCGCTGGACCATCAAGAGTCCACAACTCGCCCTCCCCAGGAGGGGAGAGCAGTCCTCCAGAGACTCAATCCTCTTCTGCCCCAACCGACCCCCGGCGACCCATGTCCACTCCCAAACACAAGTCTCCACCGTGGCGCGACGTAAGGCAGATGCCTCTGTGCCATCGGGCTGGCTCGCAAGTGGTGTTATTAAATAGTAACTTTTCTGTTTCCCACAGCAAAATGTAGTAAAGAACAGGCTTTGATGGAACAAATTTGTATTTATTTATTTCACCAGGAAAAGGATCTGTTGAGCAAGCTCATTTACATGCAGGTCCTGGGTAGGACAGCATACATTGTTAAAAGGTGATGATACAGTGTTCAGAGGTATACAAGAGACAGGGAATTACAACTGAAATAAGATTACATTAATTAAAAACACTGACAGTTGTATGTAGATATAAAGTATACAGAGTGTAGCTAGGCAACCAAATAGAAATAGGTTCAACAGTTGTCAGTAACACATTGACAACTATCGCATATAATTGATAACCAACACATGGAATCAAGGGTAATCCTAGGTGTAGTTTAGCCACAATAACAAGCATCAGTGTACATTTTTTTAATGAGGGTTTTAAAGGTTCTAGATCTGACCAGTGTGGTAAGTTTTTGTGAGGCATGTACTGCGTTCGACTCTGTGGGAATAAAGCAACTGTTTGCAGATTTTCCTGCCTGCTTAGAGTGGTTAGGGATGTCTGGCAGTATGTAGTTAATCTTTCTAAGAGAATAGCTGCTGAGCGGTATATGGAATAGCCGAATGATATAGCTTGGGAGATCATTTAGAAGTACCTTGTAAGCCCAGGCACACAGATTCAGCAATCTCCTAGTTGTTAAGGAGGGTCAGCCAACTGGTGTACAGAACACAGTGCGAGTCCTGGGACCTAATGCTTTGAAAAACCTGAGTGGTCTGTGATAGCGCACGTCTAAACTGGCAAGATAGGTGGCTGGGCAGTGTGAGCAGATCAGGTTTGCGTAGTCTACAGTCGGAAGGAAGGGGGCCTGTACCAGGTGTTTGTCGGTGTCTCATGGGAAATGACACTTGTTTCTGGAGAAGAAATGCAATCTGACCTGATGTTTTTTGCATATTGCTCCTGTATGTGCAGTGAAGGTTAGCTTATTGCCAATCCATACTCCTAGATATTCATATTTCTCTATTACTTCACGAGTGCCTCCTAATAAAGTAGTGATGACTGCGGCTGATGCACATTGTGGTGACACACTGTGTGAGGCGAGGAACATGACCTTGGTTCTGGAGGCGTTTAACAGCATTTTGGAGTGGAGAAGGTTAAGTTGTAAATTGTTGATTGCCTTCTGGAGGTCAGAGCAGACGGTACTGATGTTAGACCATGATATGTTTAGGGCAGTGTTGTCCACGTAAACATGTAAGCTGGTATCCTTGATGGTCTCACCTATATCGTTGATATATAACATGAAGAGGAGGTGGCCTAGCACTGAGCCTTGGGAGACACCTTTAAGATGGGGGCACAGGTGGAATAGAGAGCTTCTGCTTTTACCTGCTGTACCCATCCAGTTACATTGTTTGTGAACCATTGCAGGGGGGCGGGGCCCAGCCCTGTTTTTTGCCAACTTTTGAATCAATATGTTGTGGTCCACAGTGTCAGAGGCTTTACTGAGCTCAAGAAAGATAGCTCCCTTGGTGTGTTTATGGTCTACTGCCTGCAGCCAGTCTTTTTAATGTGTGTGAGAATGGCGAGAGGAAACTGTTGTGCAACAATCCTCACTGGATAAGTGGAACTGCCTGCCAGCAGAGGTGGTGGGGACAGACTTCAGGCTTCAAGAGGGCATGGGACAAACGCATACAGTAGGGAGCCTGAGAACGCAATAAGCGAGGACATGTTTCTAATCGGAGATACATTGGTGCACAAAACACACTAAAATGGGCAGACGCAGTGGGCCCGTCTCTACCGTCAACATCTGTGTACATATCTACGTCTGTGCAATGAGACACTTAAAAGCCTTTTCTTCTGTGGCTGTCCAGGTAGACGTAAATGGTTCCAGGCACTTTTCATAAGAGATGGGATTTTACACACACACACCATTGTCCTGGTCACAGGTTCTAATGCTGTTATCTATGGCTATGTACAGAAGTTGCTGACCAAAAATATGTGGCCGTGTATGCAGACATTGCATTTAACATAGCATTTCTTGAAACATAGAATTTAACTTGCTGTTTTTTGAATAAGTTTGGAAGTTATCCCTCTTGTCCTGGTCAACTGTTTTTCTCAGTCAAACAGGTTCTCCTTTATTTTTTTTGCACTTTCGAGACCCCCCACCGACACTACAAGCTCCTCAACACCCCCACTGCCCACAATCCTCCCCTCATGCCTTCTGATCGTCCACCTCCAGGTTTTCTGCCATTCCTTATATTCCAACTTATGCCTACTGCCACCAGGGAGGAATTGTCCTTTTGACAGTGGCTGGGGGGGGGGGTGGAGGAGGTTGGAGATGGCACACTGAGAGTCCAAGTGGTGTGGGGGAGACACAGTGGATTTCATCTAGCATTCCTGAATGTGTTATTTTCCCATTTTCTTTCTGCTTTCTCTCTCCACCCACCTCCCTCAGGGGCATGCACGTATGGGCATCCTGGTGGGGGGTGGTACATGGCAGCGAGTGATCGCACACACAGCCAAGCCCACCTCCATTGGGCCACCACCTGGAGATGCTGTAGTGATGACTTAGATGTTTCTTCACCCTTCCTGCTGACCCCTGCTCCAGTCACCTCGGGCTTAGGGCATGAAAATAGGTCGCCAGTGTACTGCGCTCACTTAGCACCATACAGGTGGCTTAGTTACACACATTCTCATGTAATATATTTGTGTGTGTGTGTGAGACTGCGTGCACATGTGGTTTTAGAGCGCATAAAAGGGGACTCAGGTCACCATCAAAAATTCATTGTTTGCATCAGCAGGACTCAGTTATGCAACATACCCACCACCTACATTGAATTTGATCTGATTGTTATAGTAACTTAGAATAGCAAGGTACAGAAGGATACTCAGGAGGACGAGAGGCATAGGATCGGAGGGGAGGGGGTGACCAGGGTAAATAAGGAGGGATGGCAGGTGGCACCCAAATAGGGGAGGAGCAAGGAGCCGCTGGGGGAGGGCGGTAGAAAGGATGAGGACATGGAAAGGGAAATGGAGGAAAGAGGTGGCCAGAGTGCTCCTGTTGGGGATTCTATGATCAGGGGTATCAAATGGGATAGGGAGGGGGAAGCCTGCCCAGTTAGAACAAAATGCTTCCCTGGACTAACGGTGCACAGGGCCAAGCATGAGGTATATCAGCTAGCAAAGGATTGTGGAGGTTCCCCGGACATACAGTACTGGTCCACCTGGGTACCAATGACATTGAGGGAAATAGTGAGCTAGAGATACAGGCAAGGTTCGGGGAGCTTGCCAGGGTCTGTCATGATATAGGATGTGCAGTTTCCTTCTCGGAAATCCTGCCGTGCCAAGGGCTACTGGGGAACACAAGAGGAAGATTAGGGTGATAAACCAGTGGCTCAGGGAGTGGTGTGGGGCCAGATGGTATGGGTTGATGGGGGATTGGGGGGAGACCTGGGAGTATAAGGGCCTGTATGCTAGAGATAGGCTCCATCTTAAGTTGAAAATAGAGGGGTTCATTGGTGAAAGGTGGGGTTTAAACTTGTGAAGGGGGGAGGGATGGGAGAAAAGGCTGTCGAGGGGGGGTTCAATAAGGAGGACTCTGTCTTCACCCCTGGGGAGCTGGAGGAATGCAGGAAAGGCCGACTGGTGAGGTGCGGACCAGGAAGACCGAGTCCCCAGGAACACGAGCAGGGAAATGGAAGTATGGGGAAGGGTGGAAGGTAGTCCTGCTAAATGCCAGGAGCTTGGGCACTCACATTGCCTGAGCTCAGGCGATGCTAACTGTGTGGAGAGGTGGATGTGGCAGCGGTCACTGAGACCTGGGCCACTGCAGGGGCATGACTGGGACCTGAACTTGGAGGGTTACCATGTTCAGGAAGGACAGGGGTAGGGAAGGGAGGAGTGGTAGCGTAATAGTCAAAACTGCATTGGCATAGAGGAGTGGAGGAGGCGGAGGGAACTGTGGAGGCAATTTGGGTCACCTTGATAACAAGGGGGGGCCAGAGAGTAAAAATAGGAGTGGTGTATAGACCCCCTGCACTGGCGGAGGAGCTGGAGGAGAGTCTAGTGGCAGCTGTTGGGAGACACTGCAGATTGGGAAGGGGAAGGGTGGTGGTGGTGTTGGGGGACTTAAACATGCCAGGAACAGACTGGAAGACTATGACATCCTCGGTGGCCAGGGAACAGAGGTTGTTGGATGTCTTTCAGGACACGTTCCCAACTCAGCAGGTGGGGGAACCGACCAGGGAGGAGCGGATACTGGATGTGGTCCTGGCAGAAAGTGACCAGACTGGGGGCCTGGAGATAAGGGACCCATTGGCGGGGAGCAACCATGCCACAGTCTGGTTCTGCCTGAACCTAGGAGGGGTAGAAGGCTGCACAAAGATGGAGGTAACTGACTTCAGGGGGGTGGATTTCAAGAAAATGAGAAGGATCCTTAAGGAGCACTTGGATGGGATTGGGCCAGACATGGATGCTGACAGTAGGTGGGAAATCATCAGGAGGGGGGTGCAGGATGCTACCAGCACCTGCGCAAGAGTAAAACGAAAATGCAGTAGGGCCCAAAAACCCTGCTGGTGGACCAGGGAGGTTCAGGAGGTGGTGAGGGAAAGAGAAGGCGGCTATAGAGCAATTCAAGTGCTCAAGGGTGAAAGGGACGAGGGAAGTATGAGCTGATGGCCAGAAGGGGCCACTAGGGTCATGAGGCAGTTGAGCAAGGAAGGGCAGGAACCTGGCCAGGGAAATTAGGAGAGGGAACAAGGGTTCTTAATACATTGAGTAAAAGCGAAGGGTGAAGGGGCATTAGCAGGATTAAATGGGAGGGATGGGCACAAGACCCTGGGGAGCAGGCTGAGGTACTAAATGAGTACTTTGCCTCAGTTTTCACCAAGGAAAATGGGGGCTGCATCATACATGGGAGGAGACAGTGATACTGAGGAGGGGCCCTTACGATCATCGGGTCTGGGGAGGGGCATCACTGGCAGGTGGGAGAAGCATAAAGCAGGGGGACAAGGTGGGCGAGTGGAAATCACGGCAGAGAGAGTGAGGAAGCCCTCAGGTCCCTTAAGATGGAGAAAGCACCAGGGCCGGATAAATTACATCCCAGAGTGCTGAAGGAACTGGCGGATGTCCTGGCGAAATCCCTGGTGGAGCTCTTCAGCATCTCTCTGAGAACAGGGTGGGTGCCCCAGGACTGGAAGGTGGCACATATAGTGCCTGTCCACAAGGGGGTATCAAGGGAGGTGGCAGGGAACTACAGGCCCGTCCGCCTGACATCAGTGGTGGGCAAGGTGATGGAGGGCATTGTCAAGGAGAGACTGGGGGGACCTGGAAAAGTTGGGGTGCCTGGACGATAGACAGCATGGATTCGTCCCAGGGAAATCATGTCAGACAAACCTTGTGGAGTTCTATGACTGGGTGACAAGTGCCTTGGACCTGGGTAGACCAGTGGATGTCCTCTTTCTAGACTTCAGCAAGGCATTTGGCTCTGTTCCTCACGGGGGCCTGTTGGATAATCTGGGAGAAATGGGGGTGGGGAACCAGATGATCAGATGGATAGGAAATTTGCTCCAGAACCGGACCCAGAGGGTCGTGGTTGGCAGGATAGTCTCATCCCCATGGAGGATCATTAGTGGAGTCCCTCAGGGATCGGTACTTGGGCCCCTCCCGTTCAACGCCTATGTCTCTGACATAAGGACAGGAATCAGGAGTGAGATGAGTCTCTTTGCAGATGACTCGAAACTGGGGGCGGTGGTGGATGGGGAGGAGGGGAGGGTGGCCCTACAGGGGGACCTGGAGGCTCTGGAAAGGTGGTCTAGAATGTGGAAGCTGAGGTTCAGTGCAGGGAAATGCAAGGTACTGCACCTGGGGGCCAGAAACCCGGGCCAAGTGTACACCCTGGGTGGGGAAATGCTACAAGTCTCAATGGCTGAGAGGGACCTGGGGGTGGTGGTGGATGTCAAGGTGAACAACTCGGAGACTTGTTGGAGGGCAGCGGCAAAGGCCAACAGGATGCTTGGATGCATCACTAGGGGGATCACCTCCAGAAGGAGGGAAGTGATACTCCCATTGTATAACTGCTTGGTGAGGCCGCACCTAGAGTACTGCGTGCAGTTTTGGAGACCACATTTAAAGAGAAACATTGAACTCCTGGAGAGGGTCCAGAGGAGGGCAAACAAAATGATTTGGGGCTTGGGGGATAGGACCTATGGGGAGAGGCTCGAAGAGCTAAATATGTACACATTGGAAGAGAGAAGGGACCAGGGGGACATGATAGAGGTCTTCAGGTACATGAAGGGGTTAAATAGGGGAGGAGCAGTCAGGGTGCTCCGAAGGAAGGGGGGGCAATTAGAGGGCATGGGTGGAAGCTGGAGGGGGGAGATTCAGGGGAGAAAGGAGGAGGTGCTACTTCACTGAGAGGGTGGTGGAGCCATGGAATGCGCTGCCCAGGGGGCTGGTGGAGGCAGAGACGTTGGAGGGGTTCAAGAGGGGGTGGGACAGATACAGGGGAAGGGTTCTGGAAGCAAAAACCAGTGCAGTGAGAATATCTGGGCCTGGGAAGGGAGAAGCCAGAGAGGGAGAAGGGGGGGCAGCAAGGTCAGCTCCCAGGGTGGGGGCTGACCAAACGAGCAGACACGAAAGACCGTTAGGCCTATTCTGCTGGCATTTTAGTATGTTAGAATATGTTGCCAGAAAAAGAGCATTGGTCCATCTAGTCTGCCTTGTTTACCCTGTACTACCTCGGGACAGATTGGCAAGTCTGGGTTATTGCCCTCAACCCCCCCACTCCCTGCTCTACTGCTTTCTCTATGTAACTATTAAGCCTTTTACTCAGTCCCAGCAGTGTTTGAAACCAATAATGGTTTTTGCACCCAGCATCTCTGCTGGTAGGCTGTTATAGAATGGGCTAGCGAACCCCCTGTGCTGTGGTTGGGGGAATCTCATCACATGACCGTGCGTTTATTCCGGCACAACAGCACAGGTTGGAAATGCTTAACTTTCTGAACCTCATTACACAGTTCTAAAATTGAAAATCAGAGAAGCCGATTTATAATTGCAAAAGGGCACTCCAGTGTTTGTGTAATTGTGGGATAACTGCACTTCCGGGGTACATAAGGCACTCCCCAAGGTGTGCCATTATCCTTCAGTAACGCACAACCCATCTTGCCTTGTTGCTTACTTAAGAACATCTGCATTGAAAGCAGATCTTTCTCCCATACAGTTCTCTTACAGCTGAGGCCTATTCAGGTGCTGAAGCCATAACACCCCACTTATGATGTCACCGTCCTCAGCTCCTCAGTCAGAGAGTGGAGCAAAAGAGTCAAAAGGACTTCGAGTCTGGACAGTTTACACCTACCATTGTAAAACAGTTTGTGCCTCCAAACCTCTCAAATGGTTCAGAACTGGTGATTGTAAATGGGGGGCTAGTAAGTCCGAACTATGCTAGCGCTTCCTCATAGCTTAGATTCCTGATGTATGGAATAATGTGGGTTGCCCTACACTGCACCATCTCAAGTGCAGTACTTTTCTGCCTATATGGGACTGGAAGCAGCTTAAAGACAGACACAGAAATTAGTCGCTCCACAGCGGGACATGCTGTGTCTGAATAGCATACACAAAAATCGAAAAAAGACAGCACCATCCACAAAAGTAGCCAACAGAAATATTTATTGTACAAAACATTTTAAAAAAAAATTTGTTTATTCTTTTTTATTTTGTTGTTTAACCAGGTATAGCAGACTAAGCTGGAAGCTTTTTTACAGGAGCGGACCTGGAAGCACAAGGAGGTTAAGTGACTTGCTCAGGGTCACACAGTATGCAAGTGGAATCTGTGGGACTCAAACCCAGGTCTGGTCTGCTGAATGTCACCAGATTTGCAGCTCAGAGCTTTAGACCACTGTGCTATACTGCCTGCTTAACATGCTCCAAACCTTAACATCCTCCAAAACATGCGGAGCTGCTTAGAATAAAGTGCATTATCAGCCTGTCAGGACACCAACTCTAGCTCAAAAAACGTCCGTTTGCACAATAAATATTTGTATCAGCTACTTTGGTGAATGGTGCCATCTTTTTTTTCCATTTTCAAGCAGCTTAATGACACCATGAAGTGGGAGTTAAGTTGTAAATATTGTCGGCCCGGTGGCGCTGAGGATTGAGACGCTGGACGCCACACCTCACGGTACACCAGCAACCCGAGTTTGATAGCGAGCTCGTGCACCAGGGGTCGGCAGGGGTTGGTGAGGATTGAGCACCACCAGGCTGCTCTCTCCTGGGGGCGGGGAGGATGGGACATCGCTCGGCGTGCCAGGGGCTCCCGGCGGAGACCGGGGGTACTGCAGCATGCAGGGCAGCCCGTATACAGCGTGATTGATGCTTGGCAGGGTTGCCGTGCACCATAGCGTCAGGGATGTGCACCACGCACAGGAGGGGGGAGCACACACCAGAACAGGGAAAACACCGGTCTGCAGGGTAAACAACGGCACCTGCCCCCATGCCCGCTGCCAGTTCTAACCTGCCTGACCTTCCAGTGCCCTCCACCTGGGCTGTCACCCACAAGCCGGAGACTGACTGTATAGAGCGCCCAAGAGAAGGGGCGACCCCACCCTGGAGGGGTTAAGCTGGGGGTGCCAGCTGTGTGGGTTGAGAGGGAGGAGAGAGGAGGCTCAGGTAGGAAGACTTCAGGCAGGGCAGGAACAGGCAGGATGCCTGAGAGAGGCTCCGCAGACCGTGACCGGAGGGAAATGGGAGGGGGGAAGTAGTAAATATTGGTAGGCTCCACCTCCAATGTGCTCGTGAGAACATGATACATTATAGACCTCTGGTGGAGGTTGTGTGGGCAGGGACCCTTGATGGGTTCGTACATGGGTGGGACAGAGGCAGGGGACGCATAATCCCACTTGAGGGAACCAGGCGGAGGGAGGAAGGCAGGGAATACCCCACCGCAGCACTAGGTCAGCAGTAAGGTACTAACAGCTGTGGGCAGACTTTTTTGTCATTGATCTCCTTCTGCTACCAGTTTCTGTGTATGTAGAACAGCTGGGAGGGTATCCTTCTCTAATAAACCTTTGATATTGGTGTTTTTTGCAGGTTGAGTAAAGTGAAAGGATTGCAAAGCAGGAGACAAGATGGTTCTGTTTCCCCCCAGCCTCACTGAGGAAGAAGAAGCCCTGCAGAAGAAGTATGCTAAGTTAAAGAAGAAGGTGTGTATATGACTTGGGGTGGGGGGGGGCAGGGTCTAAAATGCCCTGGGCACAGGGTGCAAAACTGGCACCAACCCACGGCCAGTTGCTGGCCAATTTTATGTATTTGGCCAGTACAGTCTTCCGTTAAACTAATACTGCTGGCTTGTGTTGGCGGAGATAACATTTAAAAAAAAGTACACTGGTTGTGTCATTGGAATGACTTGGGGGGGGGGCACTAATGGATTTTTCCAGCTTCTAGCCCTGCTGTCTAGTAATTGCAAATCTTTTTCGGTCCTTCTGAGCACCTTACATGTTGCACAAAGTAGTGTGGATGGTTCAGATCAGCGGCGCAGGAAAGGAAGTTGCATTTCTGTATCCTGACACCATACAGTACTGCGTGTCGACTCCCCACAACCACAACCACCAGCAGCAGCTTGGTCGTCAAGCGGCTGTTTTTTTGGCGCTAGTTTCACCTGTGAGGTTGTGTTGGGAAAACATCATGGGTGAAACTGACTTCCCACCAATCAGCTGTTAGCATTTTTTCTATCCATTTTATACGTTGATTCAGTATTCAAGTAGTTAACTTTGAGTTATCGCTGATTTACAACGGCATGACATTTATCATGAAACTGCACAAAATTTGCAGCTCTTCAACTGAGGTAAGGAAGAACGCAGTGATGTCTAAACACGGAAGTTGAGAAGTGGATTAAACAATAATAAAAACTAAGCAGGCAGCAATAAAACCGACTGATCAAGGCAGAAAACAAATGAAACAAAATAAGAAGACCATAAAAAGACATGTGGAGTTATGGTATAGGCACCTCTTACCCATGATAAGGCAGGGACAGCTTGCGAAACATTGGGGGAATAGCAAAATATAGAATAGTATATGGTTGCCCAGACACAACAAGGCTATGTTGCCATCGAGGGGATGTAATGATGTCACACAGACCTCAAGAGCAAAGCTAGAGAGGTCCGTGTGATGGAATCCCACATCCCCAGATGGCAAACAAAGCCTTTAAATAAAGTCTGGGCAACTATATACTATTTTATATAGTATATAGTGCCCCAAAATGTAGGATGTTTAATTTTTGACAAAGTTCATACCTTGTAAATATTCTCCCGCTCGCTCGCTCCCGGTCCGTGCTGCAGTCCCCATCCAGTTCCGACACCGAAGATACACTGCTTCCTGCGGTCCTGCTCTGTTCTGACCCAATAGGATTAATGGCAAAAGAAATAAAAAAAAAAAAACTGGCAAACTGATAGTTTGGCAACACAGACCGAGTATGGCAGTCCGTGTCCCAACTATCTGAGTGAATGGCACTACTGACTGCTCGTTGAGCACCTCCGCCATTTTAGAGCACATTTTTTTTATCAGCTCTGTTTTCAACCACTCATGTAGCAGCTCAAGGCTGGAAAGTTGTTGAGCTATCAATCTGACGTCAGAACGATAGTACAGCAACTTTTTTGACCTTTGAACTGTCCTACAACAACATTTGGGAAGCCACTGTTTTCCATCTAAAATAAGCCCTAACCATATACTATAAAACTGTAAAATGCAACAGGAGATAATCATGAAGCGAACAATGAAAGAAAAAATTGAATATGCATGACGTTTTGTTTTGCTTGATACAGATGTTCTAAGTTTGGGATTTGTGGCTTCCCCTCCTGTGGATATTTAATCTGTGAAACGAGATCTGTGGGAGAAAAACCTTAGCCAATCCCCTAGTTTGTACCTTTGTCACCAATGTTAATGAGTTTTCGTGACCTTCATGGCTGTTTCTGACAATTTTAGTGGAGCTTGCAAGTGCATGAAATATATTTTCCTAATTTTGTAATTTATTTGTTTTAGAAAAAGGCACTAATGGCACTGAAGAAGCAGAGTTCCACCAGCCAGACGAACCAGGGAGGCATCAAAAGATGTAAGGAGGCTGCATTTGCACTTGGGAGCTAGTACCTCAGGGGCTAGGAGATATTGGTTTTACAACTTCCCTATGGAAGATAACTGGACAGAATGTGTCTTCTGCCAACAACCATGTGTGATGTGTAGTGAGTGTGCTCTTGGAGGTTACATACAACCCAGCATGCTGTTTAGGGTTTGCTGTGCTATTGGAGGTGACATATTTCCATCTGCTGCCACCCGTAAGGGGCACTGTGCTGTTAGAGGTGACAGTCTCCATCTATTGACACCCCAGCTTGGTGTCTATGGGGTGCGCTGCTGTTGAAGGCAAAACACTTCATCTGCTGTCACCCTGCAGGGTGTGTAGGGGATCCTGTGCTGTTAGAGGTGACAGTCTCCATCTACTGACACCCCAGCATGGTTTGTAGGAGGAGCGGTGCTTTTGGAGGTGACATAATCCATCTACTGACACCCCAGCATGGTTTGTAGGGGGTGCTGTGCTGTTGGAGGTGACATAATCCATCTACTGACACCCCAGCATGGTTTGTAGGGGGTGCGGTGCTGTTGGAGGTGATACACTCCATCTGCTGACAATCCAGCTTGGTGTAGAGGGTACAGTGCTGTTGCAGATGACAATCTCCATCTTCTGACACCCCAGCATGGTATATAGGGGGCGATGTGCTGTTGGGGGTGACATACTCCATTTACAGACACCCCAACATGACGTATGTACAAGGTGTTGTGCTGCTGGAGGTGATGCAATCCATTTCTGACACCCCAGCATGGTATGTAGGGGGTGCTGTGCTGTTGGAGGTGACATAATCCATCTACTGACACCCCAGCATGGTTTGTAGGGGGTGCGGTGCTGTTGGAGGTGATACACTCCATCTGCTGACAATCCAGCTTGGTGTAGAGGGTACAGTGCTGTTGCAGATGACAATCTCCATCTTCTGACACCCCAGCATGGTATATAGGGGGCGATGTGCTGTTGGGGGTGACATACTCCATTTACAGACACCCCAACATGACGTGTGTACAAGGTGTTGTGCTGTTGGAGGTGATGCAATCCATCTACTGACACCCCAGCATGGTATGTAGGGGGTGATGTGCTGTTGGGGGTGACATACTCCATCTACAGATACCCCAACATGACATGTGTACAAGGTGTTGTGCTGTTGGAGGTGATGCAATCCATCTCTGACACCCCAGCATGGTATATAGGGGGTGCTGTGCTGTTGGGGGTGACATACTCCATTTACAGACACCCCAACATGACGTATGTACAAGGTGTTGTGCTGCTGGAGGTGATGCAATCCATCTCTGACACCCCAGCATGGTGTACGGGGGGGTGCTATGTTGCTCGTTAGAGACAAAATCTGTACTCCATGCCTATCCCTTCAGTCTGCATGTGGTAGCTTTGAAGTGTCCACCATTGAGCTGCTTCGCAAGCTGGGGGTTCTTTTCAGTACTGACCTCACTGATCTCCCCTCCATCCTCTGTCTGTTGTCAGCTCTTTCAGACCAGATCGTTGTGGACACAGCCACGGCTACTGAGCAGGCAAAGATGTTGGTGAAGACAGGAGCCATCAGCGCCATCAAAGCAGAAAACAAGAATTCCGGTTTTAAACGTTCCCGAACCCTGGAAGGGAAGCTGAAGGTAAACACTATCACCTGGAGAGCTTGAGACCAAAAGGTTCCCAAATTCTGTAGGGAAACTGATGGCAACACCTCAGACCCCAGTACACCCCACATCTCTTCGTGGAACTCTGGGTTTAGACTTTTCTGGACAGGACACTAAAGGTCAACCCCGTCCCCTCCAATTTCTGCTCCAAGCCCCACAATACTTTCTGTTGTAATAAGCATCATAAACTTTTTGTTTAAAGGGGTTAGGAAATTGGTGTGAATTTGCAGGTGCTTGTAATACTCCTGTTCTCCGACATTTTACATGCATGTCCCCAACGTGATCCATATGGAGCAATTTGGAGTTTTGCTTATGTCAGTGCTTGTATTCAGAACACGGACCACAAGCTGCAGACCTGTCATAACCATGCTTCAAGTCTGTGTTTATATGTACAGTTCTTGTGTCTCTTACAGTTATAAGAATGCATTCTCGAGTTCTTTGGGTGAGAGAACTACGAAGCAGAACTGAGCACATCTGGTACACAAAGGACTTGAGAAGAAACTCTTATAAGCATAAGAGACACAGTAACTATATATATATATATATATATATATATATATATATATATATATATACGTATAAACATGTTATAAATCACCTTAAACATCTTTGTTTAAAAAAAAAAAATTTAATTAATTTTAATTTAAAATCAGTATATTTTACTTTGTAGAATATTTAAGCAGTAAGGCACAACAGGGTGTGGGTTATTGGGGATTTACCCATGCCTCGTGTGGTGTGTCACGAGGTGCAGCCGAGTGACTTAACCATACAAGAAGTGGGTAAATCACCCAATATCTCACACCCTGGAGTGCCTTATTGCGATTATACAATGGGCCCATGTGTAAAATAAATTTAAAATGTGTTTATGTTTTTTATAAATGCCATTCCTCAGCTGTGGGTTATGCAGGATTTACCCATGGTCATATGACATGTTTTGACCAATGAGGTTACAGGATTTTCATACACCATTGTATAACAGAGAATCCCTTTGTGGGAAATGGACTGCGCCAACTGAACTTAGAACTTCAGAATTTTAGAACTGATTACATGAGACACCCTCTAGAGTACCTGGCGTGTTTAGAAATAAACAGTCCTGATTGGCTAAAAATTATGTAATGATTTACAGTACTGCACCCATGTAAGAGCATAGTCAAAGTTCCAAATTGCTGGTTCCCTGCAGAATGTCCGTTAAAAGGAAGCCATCCAAAACACAGTTTTTCACATCTTTCTTTATTCAGGAAAAGTTAATACTGGATAATTTTGATATGAATGTAATTTCTGAAAATATGAACAGTATGAAAAGCTGCAAGCTGGCTCGGCGCAGTGATCGCATCACCACTGACAACAGCAACGACTCAGGTTTGGGAGGAAGCATGAGTTGCTGGGAGGAGGAGGAAGTTTGAGCATCCCAAATCGGGGGTGGGGAGTGTCTTACAACAATGACAAAAAAGGCAGTTTAAAATGGAATAAAATAGTGTAGGTAGAAAGAGAGGGGTGAAAAATAGCTTGAAGCCAAGAACTTTTCAGAACATTTTTGGATTCTGATTCGAGTCAGTTCTAAACAGAATCAAAGGAGGTGTGCCTGTCACTATCACTAAGGCAGTTTCAGGTGTGCTGTTATGAAAGAAAGACTTTTTGAGTACCTGGAGGCCAACGGGGCATAAGACCCAAGGCAGCATGGATTCACAGCCGGAAGGTCATGTCAGATGACTCTAATAGAGTTCTTTGACCTGGTGACCAAAGTAGTAGACCAGGGAGGGGCAGTGGACTTGACCTACCTAGACTTTAGCAAGGCATTTAACACAGTGCCACACAAAATATTAATAAACAGAATTAGCCAGCCTGGGAGTGGGTCCCAAGGTGGTAACCTGGGTAAAAAATTGGCTGGACAACAGGACGCAGAGAGTAATAGTAAACGGAGTCCACTCCGAAGAAAAGGGGGTTACTAGTGGGTACCGCAGGGTTCAGTACTGGGACCAGTCCTCTTTAATGTCTTTATAAGTGACATTGCGGAGGGGCTGGAAAGAAAAGTATGCTTCTTTACAGATGACACAAAGATCTGCAGCAGGGTTGATACACAAGGTGGGGTGGAAAGGATGAGAAGAGACTTGGCAAGGTTGGAGGAATGGTCAGATGTTTGGCAGATTAGATTAAACACAAAGAAGTGCAAAGTAATGCACCTGGGAAACAGAACCCCAAGGGAAGAGTACACAGTTTGGGGGGAGGTGGTACTAACAACAACAAAAATGGAAAGGGACCTGGAGTAGTCATATCAGACAACCTAAAGGTAAGCAAGCAATGTGAGAAGGCAGTAAGGAGGGTTGGGGGCCATATTGGAATGCATAGGGAGAGGCATCATCTGTAGAAAACAGGAAGTTGTTATCCCTCTGTACAGACCTAGAAATACAGAAGTTGACGGCAGATAAGGACTGCAAGGTCCATCCAGTCTGCCCATTTCTTTTTCTACCTTATAAATGTGCCATCGGCCTTTGCTCTGTCAATGGTTTATCTATTCATACTCATCTGTATTGCTCCCTTATGCCTATCCCATGCCTGTTTGAAGCCCTGTACTGTATTCATATCCACCACTTCCTGAGGTAGGCTGTTCCATGCATCCATCACCCTTTCTGTGCAGAAGAACTTCCTCACATTACCTCCTTAATCGGCCTCCCCTCAAAGTCATGCTATGTCTCTCTTGGCCTGCTATTTTTCTTATATTGAAACATGTTAGACTCTTTTGCCTTGTTAATGCCCTTAAGGTGTTTGAATGTTTCGATCATATCACCTCTCTCCCTCCTTTGCTCTAGGGTATACATATTGAACTCCATTAATCTGTCCTCATATGTTTTCTGATGCAGTCCCTGCACCATTTTGGTTGCCCTTCTCTGGACTGCCTCAATTTGGTTAATGTCCTTGAAGGTGTGGCCTCCAGTACTGCACGCAGTACTCCAGATGGGGCCTAACCAGTGTCTTGTAAAGAGGGGATTATTACCTCCCTCTTCTGACGTGGTGAAACACCATCTGGAGTACTGCATGCAGTTCTGGAGACCCCATCTCTGCAAGAACATAGACAGAATGGAGACAGTCTAGAGGAGGGCAACTAAAATGGTGCAGGGTCTGCACCAGAAGCCATACGAAGAGAGACAAACGGAGCTTAATATGTATAACCTGGAGCAAAGTAGTGAGAGTGGGGACATGATAGAAACTTTCAAGTACCTCAAGGGGAATCAAAAAAGTCCAAGAGGGTAGCATCTTTCAGAAAAAAGAGATGTGCAAGAACAAGGGGGCACAATCTGAAGATAGAGGGAGGACGGCTCAGAGGTAATGTGAGGAAGTATTTTTTTCACAGTGAGGGTTGTGGATGCATGGAACGGCCTTCCTGAGGAGGTAGTGGGGTCAAATAACAGTGGGTGAATTCAAGAATGCATGGGACAGACATAAGACAATTCTAGTGGGGGGGTAGGAGGAAGTAGGCTGTTGGTTAACTAGGATCTGCAGCTTATCCAGTAGGTAGGGAATTGGGCTTAATTGTGTGGGCCAAGCGGTCCTTATCTGCTGTCAAAGTCTTATATTTCTATGTTATAAACTAACTACACAGCTAGAGGGTGCTCCTGTACAGCCTCACTTCTTACCTCACTGTGTCCCCTAGGTGTGTAATTATTTCATACCAGTTGTACTTTTTACCTGTCAGGCATGTACAGGATGATGGCATGTGAGGTTATATGGGAATAATGCACACCTCAAATGGTTGTCAGGCACAAGGTATAGCTGAGTGTCACAACCAGTCAATATGTACGTCATTCCATGATAACCACACACCCTGTAGTGTGTCGTCCTACTTATAAAATGTGCTTTTATTTGTTAAAAAAAATATGTAGTTCCAGTAAGGTGTGCAGTTGCCAGAAATAATCAAGTGGTCATGTGATGTGTTTTAACCAAAGAGGTTACAGGATTTTCATGCCCCATTTTATAAGATGGCTTGATTTGGAGGTTGATGGGGTGATTAATAGTGGGTTGTTGTTGCTGTTTTGTTTTTTTCTGCTTCAACTTGATTATGTAATTCCAGGATCCGGAGAAGGGACCAGTGCCCACGTTCCAGCCATTCCAGCGTAGCTTCTCCACGGACGAAGAGAATACTGAGGTCTGTAGACAATTCTCTTTTCTTGGGCTTTATTGGTTGTTGTTTAGTTTCTTTGTAAGAGGCATTGTGAAATGTTGTGGGCTTTTCCTGACCCCATTTTCCTCTGTGCAATTATAAAATGAATACTTGGCTTACTTACTTTTGTCACTCTGAGCGGTACTCAGTTTGAATAACTAGTTACATTTCAGCTGCTTCTCAGTTTTTATACCGACTATCAGTTTAGGCAATCAATTCCTTGTGCTCAATGTCAGAAAATTCCACTAGCCAGGTGGCTACTGCCAACCTCACAGTTACCCAGGAATACTCAAAACTGTACTTCCAAGGGCAGAATGGCTACCAATATTAGGGCAATTCATTATACACATTTGCTAACTGTGGCCACAGCAATGTCTAACTTGGCCACCAGATATTTTGCATTTGCTGGCCGTACTGAGCTGTGAGCCAGGAGATCCGGGTTCTAGTCCCAACTCTCAGGCTGTATTATGATCTACTGATAAGAGCAAATGACTGTTAGCTAGGAGATCCTGCTTCCAATCCCAGCTCCCTGGCAGACTGCTCCAATGCTTAGTGCCATTGGCTGTGATTCAGGAGATCCTGCTTCCAATCCCAGCTCCCTGGCAGACTGCTCCAATGCTTAGCGCCATTGGCTGTGATTCAGGAGATCCTGCTTCCAATCCCAGCTCCCTGGCAGACTGCTCCAATGCTTAGCACCGTGGGCTGTGATTCAGGAGATCCAGATTCCAATCCCAGCTCCCACACAGTTGCCTCTAGTGGTTAGACCAGATGGCTGTGAGCCAGGTGATCCTCCCAAACCCTGTGTCTGATGGTCAGTCCAAGAAAAGGAGGCAAGATGCACATCCTGTATCTAAAGTTCATTTTGTTGTTGTGCCGTGTGCCTAGATAGATGACTGTACTAGTCCACGTTGGTACCAGCACAAGGTCTGCAAATGTTTTGTCCCTGCAGCTAATTATGCTGTTTTATTTTTTGTGTGCATGTGTGTGTTTGCAGTCCTCCCGGCGCCCTCAGCGAAAGTCCCTATACGAGAGGTGAGTCACAACAACGATTAACTCTTTCATTCCTTAAATATGTGTGTATGGCAGAGAGTAGTAGTGTGAAGCTTAGCTGTTCTGTAGAACGCTGGCATGCAGGGTTTCTCATGGAGAAGCAGAGGAGCCCACCGCCAGCTGTCCTAAAGGGGCTCCAGAATACAGACCACCAGAGCTGTGCATTAAACTCGTTTCATTTGTTACAAAGCATGACTGTCAGTTATGCTTGTAACAAATAAAAACTGAGCGTTATTGCTCCAGCTTTTTCAGGTGTGTGCCCAGTCCCTTCTGCTATTGTAGGGTTTCTCATGGAGTAAAACAAAAAAAATTCCCCCAAAAGCTCTTTAAAACAAGGTATTGAGCTAACCTATAGTTATTAGCAGTGTGGAGTTATTTATGTCTAAGTCAGTCCTACAATGTTTCAAGGCAGCAGCCATTTCATGGATCGTTGAAACAGAAAGTGATTTCAAGGTTGGGAAAGGCATGTTTTAACACACAACATCCCCAAATGTGACATGTTTTTTGATTTTGTTGTCGTTGTTTTTAATTGTTTATTTTTTTGCATACAAGTTCATGTAGAGCACCTATTTTTCAGGACAGCCCTTGAAGGAAGAAGGATGTTTAGGCTGCCGGAATGGCATTTACTGCTGTGTCAGCTTTGTGGCACAGGAAAATGTCAGCAGGTTGATAATCAAGAGTGTATGGGTTCAGATATGGATAGGAGCTCTTATTTTCATAAAACACAAGGTACTGAATCAGCTGTGGGCTTAAATCAGTACAGAAAGTAATATTAATTCCACAGTAAAAAAAAAAAAAAACAAGAGAATCAACATTTTAACTATAGGTCTTCTTCAGGAATTAACTATAAAGAAAAAATAGCAAAGTTAGTGGTGGGCAGTCATTTTGCTATTTTCTGTTTTAGATAATTCAGGAAGACCTAATAATTTCTAACTTCCTTTCTGAACCGCTGGCCAGTTGCATGACATTTCTGCCTGTCACCACTCATTGTGAACAACTCACTGCAGTGTCCACGTTTTTTATCCGCAGAGGTACTTGCACATCTCAAGCATGTCTCTCCTCTGCCTCCTCCCCTCCAGTGTGTACAACTAGAGCTCTCCCAAGCGTGCATCATAAGGCCTCCCATGTTGCCCCAGTGGCACTTTGGTAGCCTTTCTCTGCACCACCTCCTCCAACCTGTCTCTCCTTCCTCAAATGTGGTCTCCAAAACTGCCCACTCTTCAGGAAGGACAAGCAAGGGATGTGAGTATCTGCTGACTTCTACTGGTTAGCCCAGTACTTTGTTTTAAAAGGAAAGTCCCCTCAGCCTATTTTCTGTACACCTGTGTAGTTTGTAGGCATGGACAATGATTCCCTCTCTTGCATCCCCCTAATATCAACCTAATTTTAATATAAAGGAGGTTGCGTCACTCTGTTTTGCCCTGGTACGTAAACCTGTTTGTCTCCATTCCTTTCCTGGTTAAACAATGTCCCTTTTCCTCCCCTTCCCACTGCAAACATCATGACCCCACTCATGCAAGGCATCATGGGATTTTATGATGCTTACCTGCACAAGCCAGCAGAAGTTATGCTATCATTCACTTCTGTTCCATGTCTTGTGAAGTCCCTGTATTCCCTGAAGGCATTTTTCTAACTCAGATACACTTAAAATTACTGAAAACAGCAAGGCACTTACTTGGGCTTGAAAAGTTTCACAGCCAGCATAAAACAAGAATATAGGGACTGCAGCGGGCAGCAACAGCACTGACTAATACAGTATAACTACTGCAGGCTTTAGCCCAGAAACATCACAGAATTCCAGGGTGCCTTACATGAGTCGAGTGATGACATTTGGAATAGAGTCAAGTAGGTTTTCACATCAGGCTTTTTTTTTTTTTTTTAACTTTATCACCCACTGCTGGCGGACTCGGTGGCAGTTATTGGGGCCATCCATGCTCCGTCACCCCCACCTGTCAGGGATGATGCTGCATGGCAGTGGGGGCTTTTTGTCTTCCCCTCCCCAAAACCCTACCTCAGAGGGCACCGGCACGAGGGACAGAAGTGCAGGCTATAGACGTGCTGACACAAGTATCAGCCAAGCACCTAATGTTGTACTCCCCTCCCCACATATTGCTAGTCCTGTACCACCCACCGCCCGTGCATCCACCAGCAACATGAACGGGGTGATACGACAGCCCTTCCCCTCGGAGGCAGAGAGCATTCTAAGGGATGCTGAAACCTCCTCCCCCCAGCCGGCCCCCCCGACGACCCATGCTCATTCCCAAACCTGAGTCATCGACATCACAGGCGGAAGCGTTACCACTGCGCCATTGGACCTGCTTTCACACTAGGCTTTAAGTACCTTCCTTTACATTTAAATCCTGATGAAATTATGGTGCAGTAAAAGCAATCATTGTTCATGCCTGCAGGCTACACAGGTAAACAGAATGAAAGGCTGATGGGACCTTCCCTGTAAAGAGCTTTTCGTAGGCTTTACAGACGATGAGGGACCCTGCACATCTATGTTCCCATTTATTAACCCTGCAGTTACTAAAGGCTGTGTTGTCCTCCCCAGCTTTGTGAGCTCCAGCGACCGCAGCCGGGACTCGGAGAAAGAAACTGAGGTCAGCCGGAATCCAGAGAAGGACTCGGAGCAGGCAGAAAAGAACCAGAGCATTGAGCGGGATTATGATCGGGGGCGGGACAAAGATCGGGGCCGAGATCGGGAACGGGACCGAGAGAGGGATCGTGACAGAGAAAGGGATCGAGAGCTAGACAGAGAAAGAGATCGAGAAGGATCATTTCGGAGTAAGTGACCGTCTGCATGTACCTTTATGCTGTGAGTTTGTTTGTTTTTCTAATCAGTGTATTTATCCCCTACCACCACCATCTGACCCTGTCAGGCCCCAGTCAGTGATCTCTCAGCCTCGAGAACTGCAACTCATATTACTGGCTTGTCAAAAAAGCCGGCCGTAGAGAGGATAGAGCATCCCAGAGGATGCCCTCTTTCAGGGAGGAGTGCACAGCTACAGCAACAGCAGCAGCAGCGTCTGGGTGACCATGGGTGAAGCTGTGGGATAAGTACACCGTGAGAAAGAGGAGAGACATTGGGCTGATGCCTTGTCTGTGCATAGTGCTGTAAGAGCCAAAATCTTGCAAGGCTCTATGGAGGTTGGTGTCAGGGGTGTAGGGTCCAAGAGGGTACCATGGGCTGCAGAAGGAGTCAGCTGCGGGGAACAGGTAAGGGAAAAAGTACAGATTAACCAAAAAAAAAAAACCTATGATTCAGATTCAGTTTTTGGGGAGCAGAGCCTAAGAATACTAGTAGTCACACACTGCAGCAGCCTCCCCTCCCCCATGGAGGAAGTAGAGAAGCATCTCCTTGGCACACCACAGTGGTCAGTTGAGGGCATAGGAACAGGGCACCTGCTTTTGTGATTGGGAAGTGCCGCCAGTTGGCAGCACCCCCCAACCATGCATCGACCCAGGTCAACGTTGAATCCGGATAGGCCACGTGACATGCTATCAATAAGTCTTCATTGTGTTTTCCTCCTTTTGCTTTTTTCTTATTCCATATCAGCAGTTCATCATTGGCAATGAAATGTCACAGAGTGGGCAGATATATCGGCCAGTGATACAGAGGAAGGAAGGTTTTATATAGCACCTTTCATATACACCATAACCCAAAGCATTTTGCAGTCATTGGACATTTGGCTGCAGCTGTCCAGCAGATGCAGAGAGAGAGACTAAGGAAAGGTCTGGGGGTTAGGTACAGGCAAAGAGAGAGAAATGAGCACGGGGGGCTTAAGGACTTGCTCAGGGTCTCACAGTAAGTAAGTAAGTGGTACGAGGCTAATACTGCCTCCCATGGGGGGGGGGGGTCCCCTCCTCTTGTGGAAAATACCTTGGGATCATTTACTTCCACCTAGATAACCCACCAGGACAGCACCAGAAATGGACAGAAGGGACCTCGGTTAAACGTATCATCGGAAACATGGCACACTAGGACTGTGCAGTACCACATTCGAGTGTCGGCATTGATGATATGCACCAGATCTCGGTGTGGGACTGGAACCGCCATCTTCTGGCGCTGAGGCGGATATACTACCAGCTGAGACATGCTGACACCTTCAAGACGGCAAGGAGGAGGAGGAGGAGGAGGAGGAGCATTAGCAATGTTGGAAGCTGCCGAACTGTGGGACGGCAGCGTGGCACAGTGGCTAGAGCACCGAGCTGTAACACGTGAGCGGCCAGGCTCCGATCCCAGTCCATCCCTCTTGGCATACGGCATGACCTTGAACAAGTTGCGCAGAGCAAATGAGCAGTGACTGCTTATGGGTTTTAGGTGCAAAACTTTCGTTTAGTCAGTGCCGTGTTGCTGAGGGAGCTACAGCAATGGAGCTAGAGAGCAGGCTCCACTTTCCTAACGGCATCACAAAACAAACTTGTAACACTCTATGTTAAGAGTTCTGCTAGCTGGCCACTTGACCAGCAGTCAAAATATTCTACTAGCCAAATTGAAATTTCAGGTAATGAAAATTTTGGGGTCCATTGAGGGGATCAACCAAAGTCACATAATTGCAGGAACATTTTGTTTTCCCCACAATTAAGTTGACATCCCCAAACTGCAGCAACAATTTTCCACTGTTTGGGACTTAAAAAAAAAAAAAAATGACAAAACGAGTCATCCCTGTGGCAACCTGACAATATTCCCATTGGCCAAAATAAAGTCCAGTTCACTGTGGTTGCCATATAAACTTGTCACCTATTAACTACTTACAAGTATCTCTCCCAACTGTTGATTAATAATCAAATGTATTGTTACAAAGGTTTTTAGTGGCTTGGAAACTATCAATGCATGTACATTGAATGATGTGGACATTTTGAGTTGTCTTGAAGCTAATAAAACTTAAGTTTCAAACTCGGGTGAGGTAGAAGCTGGCTTAATACAATATGAAGCCTTTTTACTTTTTACGTGGCCTTCCTGTGCATTCATTCCCTCGGCGCTACAAGACAGTATCTTGTATGGGCTAATTCTAATTGATGGCCGTTCCAGACAATCAGAAAACGGGGTCCGTTTAGCAGTCAGATGTTAGGATTCTGACTTAACATCGCTGAAAGAACAAGCTAAAGTCCCGTCAGCCCTTCCCCCACCCCCCAAAAAAAGTGCTGTTTTTTTCTCCAATCAGATTCCTAGAGAGTACCTTCACTTGTGGTGTGCCCTGGTTGAGAGGTAGTCTTTGAACCAGGATACAGCCTTGTGAGAGGCCCCATCCGATGCTAGTAATGATAGAGAATGCAATGGTTTACAGTATCTAAGATCTCTGTGTGGTCATTAAAAACAGCGCCCACAATCTGGCCACTGCCAAGAGATGATGACAATTCATTTGTTAATTTCAACAAAGCTGTGGTAGTGGAGAGATTGGGTTCCTAGCGTTCCAGGAGGCTCCCTCGATTGAGGTATGTAAGTGGAGACCGAAGGCCCACCACTTTAGCCTGACTTTTGATGATATCTGATTTCATCGCTTGTGTTCAGCCTGTTAATCGTGGCACCCCGAAGCTCTTTTTTATGATGCTGGGCTTTATTCTATATTATATTACTGCAGAAAATGTTATACTGCTGTAGTTTTAAATGTCTGCTTGTTTTTATGTCTTTAAGGCGCCCAGAGCCTCCGGGATTGGGCACCCTATAAATAAAATAGCCTTGATTGTGCGCCTGTGAGAACCCAGTTCTGTAGAATGTGCGCCATCAATTGGTCATGAATGAGTTTGCCAAGGCATTTGTTGAGTGTTTCTAGGACTGAGATGGGACAGTAATTATTTGGTTCAGATGGGTGCTAAGATTTATAAGTCAGTGTTACCATGGCTATTTTCCAGACTGACTGAATCCGAGGAATTGAAAAGAGTTGTAATTGAAGTCACCAGATACTAAGTTCCGCTGCAATTTTTTAATATCTTAGACTAACACTGTCCAGTCTGGCACCTTTTGTGGCATTCCACTAACGCTTTGTGTTGGCAAATATCCCTGATGTGGCTGGAGGGTCACATAAACAGAGCAATCAGACTGGACTGGTTGATTCTCCCCCCAACCCCCACTCCCAAAAAGGTGGTCCCATTAAGTCAAAGTCTGGTTGCAATGTCTCTTTAATGATAACTGGAGTACCCCATCTAATTACTGTCTCCCCCTTCCATTTTAGGGTCAGATTCTTTCCCCGATCGCAGGGTCCCTCGTAAAGGGAACACAGTCTATGTGTATGGCGTGGGGATGACGGACGAGATGCTTCGTGGTGCTTTCTCTAACTGTGGAACCATTATTGACCTCTCCATGGATAACCCACGCAAGTAAGTGCAGTGCCCACTCCCAAATACGTGAAGCTGAAAGGGCTGAATATGAAATCCAGCTTGACACACTAGAACTCTGGTGTCAAGCCCCTCGGTTATTATATGGGCCCCGAGTTTGAAACCCAACAAAGTGACACGCCACACTAGTGCGCTGATGCTGAGACTCTGCCACTACAAGGGCCCTGAGTTTGAAACCCAACTCGGTGACTCACCACATTAATGTGTGCTTGAGTGGAGACCCTCTGCCACAAGAGTCCTGAAATCAGTAAGGACCTCATGGAAAATGAGCCTCAGCTCACTGGTTTGTAACCTCATTCCTTGATTTTGTGCACTAAACATAACTGAGGAGGATTATGATGATGATGAAATCTGAGCATGCTGACTTACTGCAGTAGAGAACAGTGGTGGTAACCCTCTGCTACTACAAGGGCCCCAAGTTCAAATCTGAGCACAGTGATTCTCCACATTAGTGTGCTGGTGTGGATAACCCTTGGTTTGAATCCCAGCACTGCAAACTACCACTCTTGTGTGCTAGTGTGCAGCCATCTCTACTGCTACAAGGGCTCTGAGCTGGAATTCCAGCATGCTGTCTTACAACATTAGTAGTGTGTGGACCCTGTCTTACTACAAGGGTACTGAGCTTGAATCTCAACACACCTAATACGGTGGTGCAGTACACAGTCCCTAAGTTTTACTTTGTTTATGTTACCTCAGTTTTATCTACACCATGTATATGTTGCAGTGATTTGCCTTAGTGTTTATGACCACACTCTTCTGATAATACTGTATTACTGTATATGACTTCTGTTTGTGTAATGTTCCTGAAACTATTTAGTTTTTCCGCCTCTCGATCTATCTCTAATTCTCCCCATCCTGAGGACACATCTGGAAATGAGCTGTTAGCAGTTCAGTATGTCTTTCTTGGTGAAACTTTTGAAATAAACAAATCAGCTGGAATCTCAACACTGGGATTAAACACACTAGTGTGCTGGTGGGAGGGACACGCTGCTATTGCAGGGGCTCTGAGTTTGGATCCCTTCGCAGCAACTCACCACGCTAGTGTACTCTGCTGCCGCAGAGCCCTCAAGTTTGAATCCCAGTGCAGTGATTCACTACACTAGTGAGATGGTGTGGTTTTCCTCAGCTTTTAAAAGGGCCCTGAGTCTGAATCGCAGCACAGTGACTTCTCACACTGGTATGCTGGTGTAGAGACACTGTGTTACTACATGGTCCCTGTGTTCGAATGCCAACACAGGGATTAACCACAAGTGCACTGGAATGGCAGCACTGGCCTTGGTTTGAATCCTCTAGTAACTCACCACTCTAGTATGGTGGTGTGTAGACCCTGTGCTACTGCAGAGCCCCTCCCCCACAAATGTGAATCCCAGAGCATTTACTCAACACTACTGGGCTGATTTGGAGGCCCTCTGATACTTCTATACAATGGCCCCAAATGTGAATCCCGACACAGTAACTTAACACACTGGTGCACTGGTGTGAAGACATTCTGCTACGACAGGGGCCCCGAATTTAAATATCATCACAGTGACACGCCCTATTAGTAGCTCTTTCTTTTTGTTTTTGTTGTGCGTGTTTTTTTTTTGTTTTTTTTGCACGGTCCCTAAATTCAAATTGCAACACTGAGATTAACCACACTGGTGTTCTGGTGTAGAGACATTTGGGTACTGCTGGGGGCTCTGAATTTGAATCCTACTGCAGTGACTCACCACCCTAGTCTGCTGGTGTATACTGGGGCCCTGAGTTTGAATCCCAGCACAGGAGACCTTTTTCAGTAGTTCTCTTCTCCTCTAAATTCCACAGACTCTTTTAGATCAAGGGGCCGCTTATTTGCAGAGTGTGCAGGCCAACACAGCGGCACAGAGGCAGTGCATACATCTGCCAGCTGTGAGAACTGATCCCTGTATAAACCCTGGAATCCCACCTGGAGCCCAGAGAGGGGCCGGGTGTATCTCGGAGGTGAGCGCTTCAGCTCTTGGGTAGGGATGTGGGTGGCCTGTCTGACATTCCCGCACCACTGGAGGAGCAATAAGAAAGCCACAATAACGAACTGGTGATGAAAATTAGATGTGGCTACTACAAAATACAGTGTGGCTAACAGAAAATTCTGCAGTGTTCTACATTGTAATCACCTCTGTTGTAATTTAGAAACAGAGAAATCTGAAGGCTGAAAAAGACTTGGAGTCCATCAAGTCGGTGCTGTTCTACGTGTACCCACTTGAGCCTATTGCTGTGTCAAGACTGAGCCCCTTGATCTGAGCTCTGTCCACCGTGTAATGTCCCCACCCCACTCCCAGTCCCAAAGTAATGAAGTCCCCCTGTACCTGTCCCAACCCAGTTTAAATCCCTGGACAGTCTTGGATCTTAAAAGCATACTTGCCCATCTGTTCCAGTTCTCCCCTTCCCCATTCTCTGAACCCACAGTCCCTCGGCCCCTGTAGCTGTCCCATCCCACCTTAAACCCCTGGATAGACATGGATCTAACCAGTGCACTTGGCAATCTGTTCCCATTGTCACCTGCCCTACCTGATAGAGGAAGGATGCAGCCATGTTGACTCCATCGTCGAGGGAAAGAAGAGGAGCCAATATAGGGAGGGAGGGGAGAAACGTGTTAAGATGTGAAAAAGTTAGATATTTTACCTGCTTGTGCTTTCTCTCTGTCCCCTCCAGCTGTGCGTTTGTGACCTTTGAGAAGATGGAGTCAGCTGATCAGGCCATTACCGAGGTAAAGATTTATATTCTTTTCCCATGTTCACGCATCAGATGACTGTGACCTTTGACCTCCACGGGTCAGGTCAAAGGTTACATTTGTGCGTTAAAAAAAAATCTCTTCAGAGAATGTTTCTTTTTATTCATACCAAAACACTTTCAAAGCTACGTTTCATGGCTAAGCCACTTCCTCAGGCCACAGTGTTATTTCTCTCCAAACCTAAACAACACAGAAAAATATATATAGTACATAAACTCCAAAAATAACACAATCCTCCTATTAGTGACCTTGAAAATGGAGTAATCTCAAATATTCTTACTTCCATTAGCTAAACAGTTTAAATTACCAACAAAAAAACTTCTGAGACTCTGAATGTGAATCCCTTGTTATTTAACTTCTTAGGTAGAAATACTCATATGTATCAAAAAGAACACTCACATCTTATTTTAGAATGACTGCCCCAAACTTCATATTTTTTGTAGCTCCCAGTCTTGGCAAAAACTGAAACAAAGCAACAAGTAACCATCGTAAATAAACTTCGTTTGTAAGTCCTTTTAGTTTTAATCTACGTATTTCATTCGTGACTCACTTGTTAATTTTCACCACACTCATAAAACTTCTTAAGTTCTTTCAATTTTCCAGCTTTGTTTTAAATGAACATTCAAGCGCTCACTTCTGCTCATGGAATCTAACAGATAAACATACCATATATTCCTTTAGTTAAACACAAAAATACCATGTGAAAACATCAGTTTAAAATCAACTTCTTGTTACACTGATGGACCCATCTGTTGCTCTCTAAACATAATTCCGTGTTTTTTACCTGCTCTCAACAGTCCTAAAATCTCTCCTGCTTGCCTTTGTTCTTTTGCAGCTTATATCTCGTTTGTTTTCAAAAGTCATCTGTACCAAAAACATATTAAACACTCTAAAACAGTGTTGCTTCCAATACTTTTACTTAGAAATACATTTTCAGTTATTTATTTAAAGTAAAAAGGGATTCCTTACCAGTTTCTCAGACCAGCAGAGCAGCAACAGACCTCCACCTTCTTGGGGTCCATTTACTTCCCTGTTGGCTTGGATTAAATACCTCATTCAGTGCGCAGGGTGATGACGTGATCAACCTGGCATCTCTAGTACTGCTGCTATACTAGTATTGAGCTGCCACTAGGACAAATGAACCGACTGATAGCGCTGAGGAGAGATGTTAGGCTGCAGCATTCTCAGTGCTAGCATAGTCCAAGGTCAGTGGTTCGACCCCCGCCTGTGGTGATTCCACCATGAAAATTATTTAACTAAGCAAATCTTATTTCTACATTTTAATTATTTTGTATCTACATTCCACCTGGGCAAGACCCCCATGGGAAAGGTTCAAGTGAGACTCTGATTACACTTTGTGTATTAATTTATACCTAGTACATATTTTTGTTATTTTCGACGACATAAAGTCCAGTTGCAGTCCTCATTTAGTCCAAATCGGGTATTAGTGGTGTCCAGGGAAAAAATCCAATACACTTCCCTTTGCATCAAACATTCTTCCCATGAATAATTCAAGTTTGTGGGTTCCAGTACTCTTTCAAGTCCCCAGAAACATAGGGATGTCACAGAATGTCCTGCTTGATTAAAATGTCTTGCTACTGGTGAACAGATATCATTGGTTCTGATGTCACTCTTATGTTCACTAGCTCTCGTTTTGAGTTCCCTCATGGTCATGCCCACACATAGCATGTCACATGGACATCTGAGTACACAGATTACATGACCCGTTGCACAAGTAATATGTTGTTGGATAGTGAAAGATTCATTTGTCCAAGAGAGTTCAAAGGTTATTTTTTACTTGTGTTGCCACACTGATAACACCTGCCACATGGGTAGGATACATTTTTCAGTGATCCCAATGATAGTTGTTTTGTCTGTCCCATAACCTTCCTTCTGTGTCTAGTATGTACACGTTTATCTCGTAAGGTGGGATTTTGTTTGGATGTTATTAAAGGAGAGGTGTTCAGTCTGTGCTGCCACTATTTCCTGCCTGGATTATAGGCCAATTTTTATTAATGACGTTTCTAATCTGATTATAAAGGTGACTGTATCTAATAGACAATACTATTCTGTTGTCTACATTGTCTCCTCTATCTTTATGTGTTAAATAGTTCTATCTGAGTGTCTTTTCTATTTCCTTCTGTACTGTATCTGTCTCACTAAATGTTCTTCATACCCCCAGTTAACAAATCTTTCCACCATGTCTTCTGAGACTCTCTGGAACTCTTTTGTTTCACTGCAGTTCCTTCTTACTCTAATAAACTGCGATTTGGGTATACTTTGTTTTAATCTGGGGTCATGATAACTGCTGTTTAATAATAAAGAATTTCTGTCTGTTTCGTTCCTATATAAGGTAGTCTGCATTTTGTCATTACTTTTATAAATTATTACATCAAGAAACGGAATTCATGTCTGATCACACTCCATCACGAAACCTATGTTTAGGTCCCTTGAATTGAGATACTGGAAAAATCTATCCAAATCTTCTCTGCTTCCTGTCCAAAACAGAATAATATCATCAATAAAACGTTTCCAGAGGAGAATGTATTGGTAAAACACATGCTGTCCTGGATTAACCACTTGTAATTTCTCAAAATTCCACGTGTACGGGTTGGCATACGATGGGGCCAGGGTGCTTCCCATCGCGTTGCCTTGTACCTGAAGAAACAAATCTTTTTCAAACTTGAAGTAACTCTTGGTCAGAACTATCTCAGCTAGCTCTCGTTTATATACTCCTTAGGTGGGTGTTGATCGGTTCTGCTTTTTAATGCCTCTGATAATGAGTCCAGACCTGGTGAATGTCCCATACTGGTGTATAAATCTTTGACGTCTAGTGTCACCAATAGCATCTCATCCAACTTTGGTTTATTGATCACCATCGTCTGTATTAATTCCATAATATGAGTTGAATCCTTAATGTACGTGTCCATTTTAGGGACTTCTTCCCCAATACGGTAATCCACGTATTTTGAAACAGGTTCTAATATGGAGCCTCTCCCTGGAACGATTGGTCTGCCCAGTGGTTTTAACGTGTTCTTATGTATTTTGGGCAGGACATAAAAGCTGGAATTTTTGTTTTTTTAGGTCTCCTCTGTAATCCATCCCATTTCAGCTCCCATTTCTAATAGGTCCTGTATTTCACTTTGTATTTTTTCAGTTGGATCTTCTGTTAATTTTTTATATTTCCTCTCATCATTTAGCTGTAATAAACATTCCTGTTTGTAATTATTATAATCCCATAATGCTATTTCTTCCCCCCCCCCCCGCTCTGCTGGTTTAACTATGATCCAGTCATCATTTTCTAAAGATTCAATAAACTCCTCTTCTTTTCCTTGTAAGATTGTTAAATTTAGGACACAATTTATTCTTCCTAACAAGATCCTTGCTTTCTTTATCAACTAGTATTATATACCCTTCTGTAGTTGCAGTTCCTTTTGGGAGACTGAAAGTGGACTTTATGCCTAAAGCTTTCTGTAAAGCTTGTTTTTTTTTGTTTGTAGTTCTGAAGGCTTATTCCCGAACCAATTGGCCAATCTTAGTTTTCGATAGAAGGCTGGTAAATCTGTTTCTAAGTCGAAATGATCTAGTGTCACAGTAAGAGAAAATGAGAGTCCTTTCTTTAAAATGTTTTCTTCTTCTGTAGTAAACATCCTGTGACTCAAGTTGAATACTATTGTTGGCTCCTCACCCTGCCTCTCTCAATGTTGCCAGAGCCCCTGCCTCTTCCTCCTCCTCCTGCTCCTCTGTGATCCCCTCCTCTGGGGCCCCATGTACTGTTCCCTTTGGTATTGACCATCTTGCCACTGTCTGTTCCTTAACTTGTAACGCTGTTGGTAGGGTGGGTCCCGAAGGTCCCCCCTCTCCTCCGTAGTATCTTGAGTATTCCTTTGTTCCAAAAAATGATCTTGTTCCCTCCTGGAATTCATATTGACTCCATATGTTCTGGAGACAAAACTGTCCCCACTATCTGAATCACCATAATATCCCATTGGTTGGTGTTGTCCAATTTTGAAGAATCTGGGTTTCAAATGTCAGGAGTATACTTTATTTTCTCAGTAATTTCCTATACAGTTGTGCCAATCTGGGACAGACTGCCACTGGAGGTGGTATCTAGTAGTACCATGCAGGCTTTTAAAATGAATTTGGATAGATACCTGATTGAAAATAATATTCTGGGATATCAGTAATTTCCAGTGACAAGCTGTATAGACAGTAAAAGTCTTCTGAGCTCTGAACAAACCTATGAGACCTATGATCTCTCTCAGATTTATGACGTTTTTGCTGTTTTATATACTCCTCATATTCGCCCAGTTCTTTCTTAATTTTTTCTAAAGTACTAATGAATTCTTGCATTTGAACTCTCCCTTTATATTCATCCTTAATCTCCTGTATTTCTTTGCCTAATCTGTTCCTTTCTTTAATAATAGCTTCAATTAAGGCTAACATGAAGTCTGTATTACATTTGTTTCTGATACCTATCCATTTTTCACTGAGTTCTAATGTCATGCGTCCTAGATTGGGTTCTATTAAAATTCTTAAACCTCTCGGAATTCGTTTATTTTTGATATATTCTCCAAAGGTTAAAGCATGCCACTCTAACCTTATGTCCTTTTGCTCTAAGTGTTGTATTTTGTTAAAAAGGGATTTTATTGTTACTGGTATCTGTTCAAGTTTTATCTTGTTGTAAAAGACTAAGTACCTGTGGTTGCTGTTCAGCTGTAAAGTGGTATGTTAAATAGGTCGTTTCAGGACCTTGATTAAATTCTGGGAAAGGACCAGTGGAGGCTGACCCCTGTTGACTACTGCTTGTACTAGCATTAATTTTTTTTAAAGTTGTCTTAATGGTCCAAAGGATGGGTGGAAGTAATAAGTGGATGAAGCATTCTCTGAAGAGATTTTGTTGTGGAGTTAGTCCTTTTATATACTTTTTGGAACTATTTTTGGTCACTTACAGGATGACCCAAGAAGTTATGGACTTTGAGTTCTCTTTAGAACAGGGGCATCCTGAATTTAACATGAAATAGTACATTTGTGTGTTACCCTGTTATATTTACCAGTCCTCAGCGACTTACTGTAATACTCATTACAATCGTATCTTATTTAGTTCCGCTCAGAATGTCTGCAAACACTTTAAAAAACACATTTTGACATCTTTCAGCTCCCATTTCATGTACTGTAGTTCCAGTTTTTCTCAACCCATTTTGTTTTCTCACAATAGATATTGGTACGAAAACAAGCTCCTTGACCTTTAGAATTCAGTTGCTGCTACTGTATAATCCCCATCATGTGTCCTAATGCTCCAGTTCTGACATCATAGTGATTTCCATTGTAGCAGACTGTGATGTCATGAGCAGAGGATTATCACTTCTGGTGGGGAATTAGGAGCAGAGGGCGGGTGAACTGTTAGGTAGCAAAAGTCCTGTTCTCATGCAGATACTTCTGTCCCTCTCAGCTGTAAAATTACATGGAAGCAGGACCCCACTGAAAACGAGATGTTTTATCTCAGTTGGGTTCTCCTTGATAAATAAATAGTAACATTGGAAATGCATTTACTGAGCTGGCCTGGTGACACTGAGGGTGGAGGTGCTGCATAAGCACCTTACTTCGTGCCACACCGGTGACCCAAGTTCGGGTACAAGCTGTGGTCACTGGGGGTCAGCCAAGGGGAGAGGGCTGGGAGATGACTGTGCAGCCAGTAGGCAGCTGTCATTTCCCAGACTGGAGTGGTAAGTTTTCTCGCTCTCAGTCGACACCCATTGGAGGCTGGGTGTTAGAGTGGGAGGTCTGAGGGCCCGGTGTGACTTTGGGAGGGTGGAAGGGACTGTTGATCTGGGAGCACGTGCGCGTCTCCATGTGCATGTGCCCGCCATGCCACCACAGTTCTGAGATCAGGAGGAGAAAAACATAGAAAAGCCTTTCCACCGCATACAGTGTTCTGCTGTTTACCTGCCACCTGGTGTTATATATAGTGTTCTGCTGTTTGCTTGCCACCTAGTGGTGAATGCAGTGTTCCGTTGTTCGCCTGCCACCTGGTGGCGGATACAGTGTTCTGCTGTTTGCCTGCCGCCTGGTGTTGGATACAGTGTTCTGCTGTTTGCCTGCCACCTGATGGAGGCCAGGTGGTAACACGGCAGAATCATTGGGAGAGGAGGGGCAGCCGCCAGATGCTGACAGTACACATCCAGTTCACTGTGCATATACACCCACGTCATTGTACATTGTCACCCTCGGGGTGGAGGAATAACCTGATTTACAGGAATATAAAGTCTTGCTCTGCCGATGGCAGGACTGGCGCCCCCTTCAGGCCCACGCGCAGCTGACAAGAATGGCCACACATCACCGCTGCGGGCCCGAGTGAGTGGTGTATAACCAGTTAGTCCCTGTGAAGGTGGCTGACAGTGTAGGGGAGGAAAGGTGGGCCAGGGAATGAGAAAAAGTTTGGTTAATGTAAAAACAGACTACACATGTGCATGCATTTCCAATTATGTTACAAAATGCACACCAATAAGTTTTGTCTTCCAGATGCATCTCAGATAAATATACTTTTTTTATTTACTATTCTTTTGAGGTCCGACCCCCCTTCCCCATGCTCCTATCGGAGCTCAGCCCATGCCCTGCATGCTGACCCACCATGCCCAGGCTTACTCCCCTGGATGGGGCCCCCCAACGGTCCCCAATGGTCAATGGAAGCGAGCCCTGGTTTACCCCCCAAGGTGGAAAAACAGGAGCGGGAACCCACCCCACCAGCGGATACTGGTGGCGGCGAAATGGTGCATCATGGCCTGGGGACCACTTTTTTTTTATTTTTTGTTCCTGTGGCTGTGATCTCCTGAGAGGCGGGGCATGCAGTGATGCCAGTGCCTGTCCCACCTCCCACACAAGCAGGTGCCAGTCTTCCCGGCGATTCCCTCAGCCTCCGCCAAAGATCACTCAACATGCCGGACTCTCACCCCCCCAAGGAGAGAGGTCCTCGGTGCTCCATGCTTCTTTGCCTGGCCAGCACTCCAACTCCCAGGACATCGTGTCATGAGCAGTCACTTTTCTGCTGTGCCGGCAGGCTGGACAGATCAGATAAATATACCTTGTAGTTCACTGCACATCTTGCCCCTTTTCAAATATTGTAAATAATATGTGACCCCTTCATTAATTGCCCACAGCATATGCTGAAGCCAAGTACCTGTGACCCTTGATCTTTCAGACAGGTCAAAAGGTTGTGGGTTCTAGCGCTATATCAGAAACTTGGGCTAATGCCTAATACTGTCTTTGTAGTGTGGCACTGGGGAGTGGCTTCACTGATGAGGTATCTTCCGATTAGACGTTTAACCAAGGTCTCTTCTGCCCATCTCTGGTGGCTGTCCAGCTGGAAGTAAGCTCCCCTAGCACTTATCATAAGAGATGGGGATTCTTCCCGGTGTCCTGGGCAGCAGTCCTCCGATAGTAAAACTGGTCTATGTATCCCACCCCTTAGGATGCTCCTAGAATCGAGTTGTCACAGACTTTCCGTCTCCAGTGCTGTGAGGTCCTTACCATTCAACACTAAACCTGTCACAGTGATAGGAAACTTGCTTCAATCTCCAGTGCTGTTAATCCCTCACCTTTTACAAACACTAAATCCATCACAGTGTATAGAAGTCTGAACTTTACCTGCCCTCACTGTATCTGGCCCTGTGGATAAACAGAGGACTTCAGTCTTTAGTGATGTCAGTCCCTCACCTTTCACCAAAACTAAATACACCACAGTTTGGGGAATCTTACACTGTACATGGCCATGTGGATAAACAGAAGGCTTCAGTCTCCAGTGCTGTCAGTCTCTCACCTTTCATCAGCACTGAATACTTCACATTGTGGGGTAGCCTGCACTGTACCTGTCTCTGTAGATAAACAGAGGGCTTCAGTCTCTAGTGCTGTCAGCCTCCCATGTTACAAAAATACTAAGTTTGTCAATTAAACAAAATCAGCTGAAAGCTGGTTTGTCCTGTCCTGAAGTATATTGTTAGTGTACCTTTTTAACTGTTGCTTTCTCTTTCTCGTCTAGCTGAACGGCGGTGTGGTAGGAGATGTCCTTCTGAAGGTCAGCATCGCCCGCAAGCAGCCTATGCTGGAGGCTGCTACGGGCAAGTCCGTCTGGGGATCACTTGGTAAGAGTCTCTGCAACATCCGGGCAAGTATAGTGTGCAGAATGGAGTGTGCAAATCAGGACAGGTATATGTCTAAGATGGGGGGGAAGGAAGTGTTTCAATCAGAAACTCCCACCAAGGTTACTAAAAGAACAGAGAAGAGCTGCATAACAATGGACTAGGTGTACATGTGTCTGTCCATGGCGGCTGTGTGGGTCCAACCCTGAACCTCCACCCCAGACAGACCCATGCACAAAGCTAGGCTACCCCCCACTGTAGTCCACCACCCCCACCTCATCGTGATACCTCCTGTGGCCTCCCCAATCCACGATTGTGGAGGGTACTAGTAGAATCCTGGCTAACTTACCCCCCCCACATGCATGTGCCCCAGCGCTATTGCGAGATGAGTGTGCGCCAGGAGGCAGGACTAACTGCGTCATTGATGCCACTCGATAACACGATTAGCCCCCCCACCCCGGGGCACGCTCACTCTGCTACAAGCATTGAGGAGAGCGTGTACCATGTGAGACAGGGAATGCTGACTGAGCTAGCTGGGATTCTACTGTTGCCACCCCATCCCACCCCCCACCCCAAAAAAAAATCATGGGCTGTGGGGAAGGGACAGTATGGAAGTATATGGGTGTTGGGGGCAGGGGAGTGCTGCACTCCAATGGGGGGGAGCACTGGACATGAAGAAATGCTGGACTAGAGCAGGGGAAACACTGACTGCTGGGGAATGCTTTTCTGTAGCAGAGAGAACCTTTGGACACCAGGGAGTCCTTGATTGGAGCGGGGAACCACTTGACAAATCCAAAATTAGCAGCTCAACCCAATCACTTTCACAGACTCTAAATTGCTTTTCTCATTGGGCTGCTACTGATTACAACATACACAAGTTAAAACAAATGACCCAGTGCACACCCTCCCCCAAACTGGCACGTCAGTAAATTGTTACAGTATGCTTTCTGCCTTAAATGGCTACTCACTTATTACATCCCATAGGGGAGCGGCGAGCGGGGACCTCTTAGTTTTTAGATCAAAGCTCTGGTGTGAGAGTAAGCTCAACCACCCGTTAGCAAGGGGGACCTCCCATCAGCTGAGGCCCTATCCTGAAATGCAACTGCCAGAGTTGCTCCCTTTTAAAATATCCTGCACTGACTTGTTGACTCACTTTAAAGTGAACCAAACTGGACACAGGGGGATGCTGGACTGCGTCAGGAAAGAAACACTAGACACCCGGGAATGCTGGAATAGTGCAAGAGGAAAAATGCTGGACACTAGGGAATGCTAGACTGGGATGGGGGGGGGCATGGACTCCAGGAAATGCTTAACTGGGATGGGGGCACTACTAGACACTAGAGACTGCTTGGCTTGGGTGAGGGGGGCTACACTGGACTCCAGGGAACACTTGACTGGGAGAAGGTGCAGGGGTGGGGGAGATTAAGATGCTGGACACTAAGGATGCCTGGCTGTGTGATCGGTGAGAAGGAAGGGACCACTGGACACCAGGGAGTGCTTGACACTCATGGGTTGTCGGCAGGATATGCCAGTGGACAATACAGACTGTTTGTTTATTTTATTCTTTTGGTAACCAGTTAAGGCCCACTAGGCACAAGTGCATGTTTTCAGAGATGACTCGGAAGCACTAGGGAGGTTAAGTGATTTGCTCAGAGTCGCACAGTATACAAGTGGTGGTTGTCGGACTCAAACACAGGTCTGTCTGCTGGATGTACCAAGCTCATTCACAGCTCGTTACTCTAACCTCTACGCTATACTCCCATCCCTAGCCTGCTTGACATGGAAAAAAGTGAGGGTGGGGGGGGTAGAAAGGTAACCCCCATGTAAGAGTAAAGTAAACCTTTACTGTTTCATGGATAACAGCTAGTGAAATAATAAAATAATTGGAACAAGTATTTAAAAAACAGCTTCTACAGGGAAAAAAAACAATGTACAGCTTCAGCGCAGTACTCCTTTGAAGAGCTAGTGTGCTGCCTAAAATTAGAATTGTTTTTTAAAAGCAGCCAACTATTACCTTTTCTATCTAAGGTACTTTTTCTTTTCCCTTTGGTTAATAAGAAGATTGTTTCCTGATATTAGTGTGTGTGATGTGCGGAACAGCACTCTGCCTTCCAACTGACATAGCTAGCTCTGTTCCTTCCATTACATCATCAGCATTGTGACATCACAGCTGCTCAGGAAGAGTCATTCAGTAGCTGCCAGGTCAGTCACCTGTGATGTCACAGTCAGGAAGGTCAAAGTGTTGATGATGTAGTGGGGGGAATAGAGCTGGAAATGCCAGCTGCCAGGCAGAGTACTATTCCACACAGCCAGCATAATCCTTTCACATGGAAAACTTTCTAATAAGCAAAAAGAAAAATACTTCAGAAATAAGTAAGTTTCACTGAGTGCAGCTTAAAATTTGTAACATTTTCCTGCCTGTTAATTTTGGTTCTGCTAGCTCTTTAAGAGGCATAGGAGCGATTAACTTTGGGTGTCAACCCAATATAGCTGTATGAAAGGGGTCACCATTACAGAAAGTTTGACCACTAAAAAGTTTAGTCTAGTAGTAACATGGGAACCAAACTTAAAGAAGATTAGTCTACATTTAAGGCCGGCAACATGTTGTTTTCCGACATGGGGCTGAACAGCAGATCACGTCAAGGGCAATGCGGCAATCAGTTAACAGAACAAAATGAAAACGAGATCATTTGGTGATGTTAATTGTGCTGTACCATAACATGCCGTAATTGGCTGGGTTGATGCCCCCAGCAGAACCCAACATGCCGCTGCTGACTTTACTGTACACCTTGATCTGATTTCCTGTATTGGCAGTGAAGACTCCTTAAATGTGATTAACCATTTTCCATCTGGTTCTCTTTCTTTCTGTCTCTCCGCAGCTGTCCAGAACAGCGTGAAAGGCTCTCACAGGGACAAGAGAACGCAAGTTGTCTACAATGAGGACATATTCTAGCCTGACAGTTTCTTAGATGCATCTGTGAAAAGAATGTTGCTTCCTTTGTTCATTTTGTAAAGTTTTCAGTTCCAATTGCTTATAAAGTCTAAAATTTTGTTTACCAATAATGGGTTTTTTTTTTTTTTATCTGTTAAAGGACAAGTACGGTAATGGTGCCGTGCGTTTTTTAACCCCACTGATCCCAAGGGACTGTAGAGATGTTTAACGTTTTTCAGTTACCGTGACTCGAATGTTTCAATTAACATAACCTTGAAATTCTTTAATAAAGATCAACTCTAGCTGGCCCAGTGGTGCTGAGAGTTGTGGCGCTGGACGCCACACCTCGTGCCATGTCGGTGACCCAAGTTCAGGGTGAGCTTGGGCAGCTGGGAATCATTGGGGGGGGAGGCTGGGAGAGGATCGAAGCAGCTGCTGGGCTGCTCTTATCTCCTGGATTGGTGAGGTACACTTCCTCACTCCCAGCTGACACCCAGTGGAGGCCAGGTGTCAGAGCAGAGTCAGGGACTGACATAACGTAGGGGAGGGTGGCAGGAGCACTCAGGTTTCTGGGAGCATGCACACATGTACTCGCCATGTTTGCCATTGTTCCGGGGGAGAAAACCACAGAAAATCCCATGTTCTCCATGGTTGTAGGGACAGACTCTACCATCCCTGCTCTCTGCGGATCCCCATTGCAGGGATGGTGGGGGAAGAGACAGACTGGGTTGGGAGCAGAAGAGGGGACCGAAGACAGGAGCAGGTGGCTATGGAAGAGCAAAAAGCTATATAAAAAAAAAAAGATAATAAAGGCCGGCCTGGTGGCATGCTAGGTTGAGGTTCTGGATGCCAAACCTCTGCTCATGCCAGCAACCCAGATTCGTGAGTGAACTCTGGTCCCGAGGGTCAGCCGGAGAGGGAGAGGATTGAATGTCCAGAGGACTGCTTTTCTCTCCCAGTGAGGGGGTCCTACCGCACCGCTCCTAGACTGCCACTGTGTGGTGCTCTGGTGGCAAAGCAGCAGGAGCGAAAGATTGGGTAATGTCTGGTGGCAGAGTGTGTGGTGCGTACATGCCTCCACACCCACGTGCCCTGGTGCTCATTACACACCGCCAGGTCTGGGGGAGGGAGAAACAAAATAAAAGAGCCAGTGGATGATGCTGATCTTGTCCTCTGGTCCTGCACCATCACCCAGGACTCCCTGTAGAATCTGGGAGTATGTTCCAAGGTGGATGGACCTGCCCCCTCCCCATGGAGGGTAATCCATGCGGGGAACTACTGCAGGCAGGTGGGGGGCAGTAGTCAAAACAGAAAAACATCTTGATGAAGCCTTGCTGAAGACGTAGCATAGGAGTGTTCTGACATGGAGACTTTGCTTTAAATAAATTAAAACAGTAACCCTCAGCAGCGGTGTGCGCCATTTTTTTTTTTTTTTTTTGGGAGGTGGTAGTTGGCTGGGCATGAGTGGGCCGACTGGCTGTTAAGGTAACACCTTTGTAGCAAAAACAAAAATTGTTTAATAAACACTGTCTCGTAGCATTTAAAGTTCTGTAAAAAAAACACTGCCAGCATTCAAAACTAGCACAGTGATCATCTTCTACAGTGGTGTCACACTTCACACAGTGATGCTATGGTAGCAAGAGTGCTCCAAGACTAATACTGTTTCTCAATAAGCACTGTTTGTTTTGCCAGTAAGTTTCTCTGTCTATGTGCTTCTTTGTACTTATCAGGTACTTAGGCTGATCGTTTTAGCGCCCTATGTTGCACTGTCTCAACTGCCTCAGTATTCTTTTTGAATTTTATTTGGAAAAGGTTTCACCAGGAAAGACAACATGAGCTGTAAACAGCTCATTTCCATAAGCATCCGGGGACAAGAGTTGGGAGAACAAGCAAACACATAGCAATACAAGTACAATTACTAAAATAAAACAGTGTAGTACAGTTACACAATAACCTAGACCAACCAGCCAGGGTTAACAAAACCATATTCCAATATAGCATACATTGCAACAACCCAAGAACAGGTGATCCAGTAGGGTAAAGGTTAGAGGATGGGTAACACATGTGAAGTGCTAGAAGTAGGATGCTGCGCACAAGATTCAAAGTGCTATTGTATACCCAAGGGAGGGCAATTATAAGACAAGTGAGGAAGTGAACAGGCGAGGGGTAGAGGGTGGGGTTGGAAGAGGGAGAGAGAAGGACAGCCAACATCTGTACCCATCCAGGTTGCTGAGAACCCTGCAAGGGGGTCGGGAACAGGCAGAAAGGGAGGGGAGAAAAACAGAGTGAGGTGGTCGAGAAGAGAGGGGCAGTGGAACAGGAGGGGAGGAAAGAGATAAGGAAGAAGGGAGGTGGGAAGGCGATGGGCTGGAACTTGGGGGGGAGGGAGAGGCGGTAAAAGAGACAGAGACAATCTATTACCCCTTCAGGATGCAGGAACCCTACCAGGGATCAGGATTAGAAAGTGGGGGGAAGGAAGAGAGGTAGAAGAAAGGGATACAAGATCTATACCCCTTCAGGATTACAGAGAACTCTGCACAGGGGACAGGACCAGGCAGAGAAAAAGAGGGGAGAGAAGGGGGGCAGGGAGGAGAAGTGGAGTGTGGCAGGTGACCAGAGGGGAGAAGAGGGATAAGGAATAGGGAGGCAGGGGAAAATAGGAGTAAACTAGGAATGGAAAAAGGGAGGAGCATTAGTAGGAGGGAAGAGGGGGTTGTGGGGGAGAAGGACAGCCATACAGTGTCAAAATAACACAGTAGCTTGTGGATGGTAATAGTGTCGAAACGGAGCAATAGGTTATGGTAGAGGTGGGAGGAGGGGCGTATAATAGGTAGCATGTGAGGAAGTAATCAGAGGAAGGTTTCAATTAGGAGACAGGAGGTAAGTCAGGGATAGAGGAGATGGGGATAGTGTGCAAGGGTTGGGAGGATTGTGAAGGGGGACAAGAACAAGGACAGTTAGGAGAACAGAAGTAAAGTAGGGCTAAAGGATAAAGTACCAAGGTGGGGAGTGTTGAAGGGAGGCTAAGAACAAATGCAATGGGGGAATAGAAATTGTGAAGGGCTAAGGAAATTGAAGATGGGGAAGAGGAAAGTCTGATAGGTAGCAGTGAGTGCCAAAGCTTTGGGAAGCGGTAGAAGAAAGCTTCCTGGCCTATGGCGGTAGAGCGACAAGGAATAGCTAGAGTGTGACCAAAATGAAGACCAAAACTGCATGTAGTACTCCAGGTGGGACCTGGCCAAGGCCTTCTAAAGTGGCAGGATTACTTCTCCTGCTCTGCAGATCACCCACCTTCAAATGCATCCCGGCATTCTGTTGGATCATGTACAGTGGCTGCACACTGTTTGTGCTGATGGAGACCCTTGCCTATTATGACTTTCAGGTCCCTTACCTCCTCCACTGCAGCCAGTGCCCCAAGAACAGCGGGGCCCCCCAAAATACCTCCGCTGTCCAGTTGGCCTACTTTATTTATGGTCCAGTTCAAGCAAAGTGCAAAACTGGTTGAAAAATGAAGATATATGGAGGCCATGGTAGGGGTGAGGATGCTCCTTGTGGGTTCTGCGACTTCAGATATGGGGTCTCAGCAAGGAGGTTCACACCAGGCACTGGGATAGCCAGGACCAGTACTGACTGCAACAAGAGGAGCCCCACAGAGTCCTAGATCCAGTCCTCTCTTCAATCTATTCATCAGCAGCACCAGTAAAGGAATCTGGGATAGGTTGTGTCTCTCTGTAGATGACACTAAGCTCTGTGGGAGGGTGGATGTTGATGAGGCAATCATGGGGAAATGCATAGGGACTTTCAAAAGCTGGAGGGGTGGTCTGAGATTTGGAAGTTGAAATTTAGCACCCAGAAGTGCAGGGTAATCCACCTAGGGAACAAGAACCCGAGGACAGAGTACTGGATGTGTGGGGTGTGAGACTTAGCACTACGGCTTAACGGGACCTTGGGAGTTATCAGCAGTGACTGCCTAAAATGATAGAGTCAATGCAGCAAGGTAAATAGCAAAACAAGGAGGATGCTGGGTTGTAGCGTGGGGTATTGATAGCAGAAAGGAAGAGGTAATACTTCTCCTATATTGATCTGCAATGAGGCCACACCTGGAGTACTGCACCCAGTTCTTGAGTCCTCCAGGAAGGATAGGGATAGGCTGGAAACAGTGCAGCACAGGGTGCTGAAAATGATTCGGGACCAACAGGGCAGGTCCTGTGAGAAGTGCCTCAAGGAACCGAACATCGCTGGAGACCAGAAGGGAGGTGGAGGTATGATAAGAGACCTTAAGATCTCTAAAAGGATTTAACAGAGTGAACTGTGCAGAACTATTGCATTTGAATAGTAGCTCACGGTCACATGGACATGAGTGGAAACTAACAGAAGGAAGGTTCAGGTGGGACATGAGGAAATATTATTTTACAGAAAAGGTGGTGGAGCCGTGGAACAATCTTCCAGCTAAAGTGGTACATGCAAAAACCATTGGTGGTTTCAAGCACAGTTGGGGGGTTGGGGAAGACTAGGACCCCGGAAGGACAGTAGGTCCCAGGGTTAAATAGGGAACTCAGGCAGGCTGAATGAGCCATGGATCTTTTTCTGCCATCGTTGTCTATGTTCTGTGTAAACCTATGTTTACCCTTGCCAAGTGTAACACCTTGCAATTGGCTACATTGAATATGAAGCTCCAGGAACTAGACCAATCGCCCAGCTTGTTTAGGTTACCTTGAAGCTTGTTGCCATCCTCGAGGGAGTCCACCACGCTGGCCAGCTCAGTGTCTTTTGCATACATAGACAGCCTAGCTTCCAGATCGCTGATGAAAATGTTGAAGAGCAGTGGGCCCAGCACCAATCCCAGAGTGACGTTGCAGAGTACCCCTTTCCACTCGAGTACTGCGCATCCACCACAACCCTCTGCTTCCTGCCCCCAAGCCAGTTAGCAGTTCACCTTGTGTGTATCTTGTATATAAGCAGTTCACCTAGTGTATATCTTGTGTATAAGCAGTTCACCTTGTGTGTATTGTTTATAAGCAGTTCACCTGCGTTTAGCTTGTGAATAAGTAGTTCACCTTGTGTATATCTTGTATATAAGCAGTTCGTCGTGCGTGTATCGTGTGTATAAGTAGTTCACCTTGTGTGTATCGCGTGTATAAGCAGTTCACCTTGTGTGTATTGTTTATAAGCAGTTCACCTGCGTTTAGCTTGTGAATAAGCAGTTCACCTTGTGTATATCTTGTATATAAGCAGTTCGTCGTGCGTGTATAAGCAGTTCACCTTGTGTGTATCACGTGTATAAGCAGTTCACCTTGCGTGTATCTTGTGTATAAGCAGTTCACTTTGTGTATATCTTGTGCATACTACTGTGGCTTTCTTGTCATGTGCACAATATCGACCTGGGTGAGGGATTGTCAACAAGGAGCTTGAGGAAAGGAATCCATAGATGTTTTGTATCTTAACTTCAGCAAAGTCTTTGACCCTGTGCCACACAGGAGACTGGCTCATCAAATGGAGAACCAAATCATAACCAGTCATGTAATACAATGGATTAGGAGCTTGTTGCTAGACTGAAAGTGGTAACCTATTGACATGGAAATTGACTATTGGGCAGGGCACACTCCCACCCCTCCTGGATTATTGCTCTCCCATCATCTCTCAGACCTCATCACTATCTCAGTACTGTGTTTAATAACATCTACAGATCTATCACTCTAGCCCCATACAACACCCATCACTGCACCCTATACTTGACGCTCTGGTGGCTGTCTCCCCCCCCCACACACACCTGTCGAGACTTCCTTGTGAGCACCCTCAGTTACAGATCCCTCCATGGCAGTGTTTCTTCCCCTTTAACCAGACTTCTTAGCATCAGACCTGGCAAATGGGAACTGAGGTCCTCCTCCCAATACCTCCTGTAATATCCCTGGACTTCTACAAATCTGGGACAGAGAGCCTTCTCCACAGCTGTCCCAACGCTCCAGAACAGCCTACTAGCCTCACTTCATTCATTAGGCACTTCTCTTCTCAAAGTACATTTGAAAAATGCCCTTCTATCAGCCACAGCCTGCAAGTGCATTTCCTGATCCTAGCCAGAGGGATTTTAGTTGTTGGCCTCTCACACCACAAGACTGATGCAAGCCATTCCTCTTGCCTCTCGGAGACTTAAGTTCTCCTCATCTGTCTGGATTGCATTCCCAGCTTCCACTCGTGTGCAGTTTTTTATTTCTTTTGCACTGACTCATGTGTTGCTATTACCTGTTTTACTATTTATTTCACTTTGTTGACTGGGTGAGTGCACTGGCGGAGAGTGTCTTTTTCAGGCACAACCTCAGTGTAGCAGTACAGGCAGTAGAGGAAATACAATATGTCAAACAGAGGATATATAAAAGAAACAGTGGTGGTATAGCAGTAGTAGTATACGTAAATTGTCCCCAACTTTAAACTGTATCTTATCTGTGTATTGTATTTCTGAACCTCATGCACTGTATGCTGTATTTGACTGTATTTTGCCTGTGTACCGTATTTGTGAACCTCTTGTATTGTACACTCATGCACTGCATGCTGTATTTGCTCTTTTTTTTTTCTCTCCCCTTGTACTGCATGTGCCATCTACATGGCCTGAGTCATACCTGAAAACGGTTCTGGGACCAGAGTACCTACCCAGTCACCAAATAAACACACAAGTGGACCTGCGAATTCCTGCAAGGTTCTGTGCCAAACCAGTGTTCAGTATACTGTATTTATATGAGATCTGGAAGTGGGCAGTGGTAGCGGGGTTGCCAAGTGCACTGATAACACCAAAGAAGGAAGGTTCTTGGGACATTAATGAAATGCAGAGGGACCTGAACATGTTCTGGAAATTGACAGAAAAACAGCAAATGAACTCCTGGGCTGAAAAATGCAACGCGATATTGTCTGTTAGCAAAGCAAAACAAAACAGAAATAGCAGAACTATGGGATACCCAATGAGCTGACAGAGAATATGAAATCACACATATCCCATAATCTAAAGCATCATGGGATCTATATGCAAATATCCATGAAACTTTAGGCTGATTCAGCTAGATACTGCATGTAGAGAGATTGCATATATATCCTATGCATGCACGTTCATGTATCTTTTGCATTATCGGGGTGAGTGTGTGATTTTGTATTTCTTGAAAACCTGGCTTTGTTGCCAGTGCTCTTTATGGGTAACCCTTGCCTCAGTGCTTTTGTGCTGAGGTTCTTTGTCTTTTTGACTGGAAATATGCTATTTATCTTCAGATGTGCAGGGGAAGAATATTAACTTGTGAGTGACAGAGCCACGAGTGAATCATGTAACTCCTGCCCCCTCACACGTGATGAGATATTGCGTATTCTGTTAGTAGCAAGAAAGGATGGTTCCCAAACTCTCGGGTGAGTTATCAAAAGATTCCGGTGCACTCTGGATCTGCAGCTGGTACAATCCAGAACAAGAAAAACTTTCAAACATCAGAGAGCGCACATTTGCGAGTAGCGTCTATCAGTTTATTGCCATTTCATTCAGGTACACTGGCCACCCTAAAACTCCCTATGTTTCACATAGATACATAGACATGGTTGGCAGATAATGGCTTATGGCCCACACAGTCTTCCCATTTGAGCTCGTAAGTTCCCTTTACGTTTTTTCTACAATTTTGTTGCCTCTTATGCCTGACCTCCAAAATTCCCTTACGTCTGTCCCATGCATTCATGTATCATTGATGCTTTTTCAGAGAGACTGGGCCTATATAAATAAATATCAGAATAATTATACACAGGTATGATTTAATTACAAGCCATATATTACCCCTAATCATAGAGCTATGTTTTAGGGGTAATACGTGGCTTGTAATTGAATCAAATGTGTATTATTCTGATATTTATTATATAGGTGCCCTCTTTTTGCAATGCATGAATGATGTGCGAAATATTGGACTTTTGAGGTGGCAAGTGCACCTGAATGAAATGGCAACAAACTAATGGAAGCTGCTTGCAAAAGTGCACTCTTTGGTGTTTTAAAGTTTTTCTTATTCTGACTTAGGCCATTACGTGTCCAATATATACAATGTATTTTTAAACAAATGCTTTTAAATTTGTGTCTTGTGAAAGTGTATACAACTGCTTTGGAAAATCCACATACGCAAAAGGCAAAGTGATTTAGCTGCATTTAGGCTACTTACGTTGTAAAAATAATGTATCTGTAAGGTTCAACTCACACATACATTATATAAATGGGGGCCAAAAGAGACTAGTAGTCCATCAAATATTCCCTTATGCAATGTAATGTACTATTCTGACATATAAAGTGGCAAGAAAGAATCTAGAAATGTTATTGCCTGAGAGATGTCACATGACTGTGCATTACACCTCTATATAAATGCATGGTCAGGGGCCAGATCTCATTTTCCTTCCCCCAGAAAGCAATGTAGAAACATTTCAATAAATAAAATACATTTTATAATTATAATAAGCCCCTCCAGAGTGTGTCTCATTGGTTTTTAATGCATTTCCCAGGGTCATAAAGGCACTCGGCCTTCAGTGTCGTGCCTTACTACACCCCTGGGGCATGCATCAAAATCCTATAATACACACCCTATCATGGCTTATTACTTACTTAATATACAAGTCAGCTGATGCTGTTGGGTTCTGGAATGGCTAAGTAATAAAAGAAGAAATGAGCCAGCCCAGTGGCACAGAGGGCAGAGGCATTCTGCCTGACCTCATGTTACACCAGCAACCCAGGTTTGGGAACAACTCCTGGTCACTGGGGAGTCGGCACGGGGGGAGCAGGATTGAGCAGCCTAATGGCAGCTCTCTTCTCCCAGGGGGGTTGTCGCCTCCTTCATAGTTCCGCCACCACCGGGTGGAGGTCCGGCGGCAGTGTAGGCAGGAGGGGCAGCACGTAGGGGGGGCATCTCAAAGCGTGGTGTGCACATGCCTCCACACGTGTGTGTGTGTGTGTGCTCAAGATTGGGGGTGGGTGGATGAAAACGGGTAAAAACCTATAAGAAATGTAAATTAAAAAAAATAATATTGGCCGGGGAAAAGGCTGCATTAATATGGGGACCTATGTAATGAAATAAACAGTAGGACTTTTCAAAACAAATACACACACACACACACATATGCAGTGCATGTTTAGTGCTTTTTTTAAGCTCCAGTCAGATGTCTGCTGGTCCCACTGTCATCCAGGGGCTAAATTTAGTCCTGTCTATCTGTACTCAACCCCAGAAGACAGTGGGGACAGCAAACAAAAGATCTGAGCTTATAAAAATTCTAACATGCACAGCAGGCTATTAAATCTCCCACTCCTGCATCCCCGCTCTGATGCCAGCTGCAAGGATTTCTGGTTACAGCAGATGCAGCTTGGAAGTCTGCAGAATTAGCCTGACACAACCTGCTATACTGCAGCAAACAGTAAGTAAAATGCTTTTGCACGCAAACTTCAACCAGGGGCCAGCCTCGCACTTGGGTGTGCGGTTGTCAGAGCTGACTCTTTCTAACAGTCCAGCAGAAATAGATACAGGCTAACATATGCCCAGGAAAAAAAAACTGAAAAAGTACTCACACCCAGATAGTAATCAAAGCAAGCCACCAAAGCTGGGTCTCACTAGATAAAGAGAATGAGCACTGCTACGCAACATGATCATAATCGGGAGGGAGGGGGGGGGGGACTGGACCGAAAAAATTACAGGGAGTTCTAAGGTAACTGGGAAGACTGGATTTGAACACTTGAATGCTAGAAGCATTCCTCCACTGCAGTCATAGGGTTGCCACCTTTGGAGGAGGCAAAAAATGGATCCTAAGCTCCGCCCATAGCCCCACCCATTTTCATGACTCATCATGCATTGCTCCTCCTAAAAAGCTATTTGTTATATCAATAAAGACAACACTTAAAGCAGCAGTTCAACAAAAATGTTAAGGTACTGTAGTGAACCTGTTAAAGTTACTTTCCTAGGTTCTTCCTAGTTATTCATTTACCTGTGTATTTATTTATTGACATTGGTTTACCAGATAAACATACAGAGATAAAAGAAATCTCACTTACAGTTATGATCTGGGGAGACAAGGAAATACTATAAAGAGCATACAACAGTATACATGGTATAAAATAATACATAATAAAGAAATAGTTTCCTGTAATGTGTTTTTAATATATTTTTCTGGCTTCATTTCCTTTTCATGTCCACAGTACTATTTTAAAGCCAAAGAAGTGACCATACTTTTGTCCTGAGGAAAAAAATAATTTAAAACATTTAAAATGCCTAAATTATGTTAGAGATGAAAATGTTTACCAGCAAATTAAAGTGGAAGACAAATGGCTGTGTTGCTGTTACTAAAGATGGGGCAGCTGTGCTGCTGTGCCACTTAAGATGCAGGGAAAGATTAGGTTAATGTGGCAAATGGTATTGATGGCCATACTTTACACCTCCCAGTCTGACTGATTTCACAAAGAAAATGCTATACTGATGACAGAACTTGTTTATAACCTGGCCATGTAGCTGAAACAATGAATGAGAAGACACAATCTGTTTCAAAAGTATGTGAGCACTCAAAATGGCTCAAAAACCTGACCAGCACAGAGCAAAACCGGATTACCTGATAGGGACCCTGAAAACCTGATCACCAGGTGAAAAACCTGACAGGTGGCAACCCTAACTGCAGAGAGAGTTTGTTCCAAGTGTCTGGTGCTGGAAACGCAAATGCCTTTTCTACCCGCTTCACGCTTCATACTGGGATTGAGAAGGTAAGGGCTGCTGTTGAACGAAGTGAGTAGCCACTGCCGGACTGTGTGAGAGGGGCTAGGAGTTAATCAGGGGATTCTGCTTGTGCACAGCGATACCGCAAAGAAAGCCAGTGGTAGTCATACCAGTCTGATGGACTTGGCCAGTTAAGCTGGCCATACAGTCAGCAGGAATTGATGGGAAGACCATCCACAGGAGAGGATGATCCTGCACGACTTGCAGTATGAAGGATCCAGGGGCAGCACAGTGGGTTTTGCTTGCCCAGTGGTATATATCATCTCCCTAGTCAATGGAAGGGAGTGAGGAGTGGAGACTACCAGCACCCTCATATCAGCACCGAGGCAGCATTTAAGACCTATACTCTGTAACTAAGGAAGTTCACACGGAAACAGGATTCAGGCCCTTTGGTTCCTCCTGCTGCTTGTCTGCACGGGCCATGGTAATTTCCTGCTTATGTCATAATCATTCCCAAGGCAGCCAATTGTAATTTGTAAGCAGAAAATTATGACATCACTTGTAGATGGGCAGCAAGAGGAGCTGAAGTCAGCGGGACAAGGATCCTGTTTTCAAGCAGTAAATAGTTCCACACAAATCATTCCCTGCACTCTATGGGCTTGACTGCAGCAGTATTATTATATGTCTGTCATAAACAGCAGCTGAAAAACCTATCAGCACTTCATATTAAAAATGTGGACATCGTGCCTTTCTTGGAGCTAGCCCTGATGTCCAGTCAGGAACGACGCGAGGTCCAAAGCACCGGGGATCAGACATCAAGGCCAGCTCCAAGTACCTTTGTCAGTAAATTTTGCACAGATTTGCACTATTGTTTTTTGGAGCACTTTACTACAGCCAGCCTATGTGTGCACTTTGAAAGCCACTGATATATCACTACACCAGCACAGTACTAGGCCTCTTTGTGCAGTATGGATGGATTTTTTTTTTGCTTAGCATAGCTACTGTGCTAAGGATATTTTAAACTGTTGCAAGATGTTTTGATGCAGCTCTGTCAATAAATTTCCACTGGTTGTTAGCGCAATATATATACTTGGTGGTATCTCAACATTTTGCATAATATGAAATGCTAATGTTTTTCAGCCGCTGTTTATGGAAGACATATAATGGTCCTACAGTTAAGCCGATAGAGTGCAGGGAATAATCCTTGTGGAACTGATTGGAGCGTTTTCTAGGGGACTGGCCAGCCCATTCCTCTGCACCACCCTTTTTTAAAGTCTTTTCGGCAGCTCGCAAGATTAACAAATCTCTGGATAAGTCAGTATTTTCAAGCAACTGTGCTTGGTAATAAAGAGGCAGAAGAGAAATACAGAATGTGTGTGAAATATTCACACTGTATTGGAACCGACAGCTTCTTACCCATTCTGCACTGAGGATTGCCATCCAATCTTCTATCATCTCAGTCATTGACTATGGCTTAGTTATATATGGATCTGCCACTACTACAGCACTTAGTCGCATTACAACATCCCTAAATAAGGCCTGTCGGCTGCTCACTGGTGCACATCGACGTACCCACACATGTGAACTCTATGCTGACTCAGGTTGGTTGCAACTCTCACAGATAAAGTACCTTACCTGCCTGATGGTGAAAAAATCCACTCTGGGCCTCACTCCACCCTGTATCCAAGACCTGTTATGCCCGAGTGCTAGCACCCGTTTTACCAGAAGATCAGAACACCAGCCTCTCCAAGTCCCCTGATGCCGGACTTCTCAGGGACAAAGATCATTTGCCTATTGTGCCCCCAGCTGGCTAAATGCCCTCAGCACTCATATTACTGCCTCCACAAGAGTGGTAGCAGGGAGGAGGCGGGGAACTACAGACCAGTCAGTCTTACCTCAGTAGTGGGCAAGATTATGGAGGCACTCCTTAAGGAAAGGATAGTGCAACACCTGGAATCCATAGGGGCACAGGATCCAAGACAGCATGGGTTTACAAAAGGAAGGTCCTGTCAAACTAATCTCATAGATTTCTTTGACTGGGTAACCAGAGTGGTGGACCAAGGGGGAGCAGTTGATGTCGCCTACCTTAACTTCAGCAAAGCTTTTGACACTGTTCCACATAGAAGATTGATAAATAAGCTAGGTAGGCTCGGGTGGGTCAGAAGTTGGTCAACTGGGTGGCAAACTGGTTGACTGGCAGAAAACAGAGAGTGGTGGTAAATGGTATACAGTCAGAAGAGATGCAAGTCACAAGTGGGGTACCTCAGGGATCAGTCCTGGGGCCAGTCCTATTCAACATCTTCATTAGTGACCTCGCAGATGGACTAGAGGGTAAGGCTTGTCTGTTTGCAGATGACACCAAGATCTGCAACAGAGTAGATGATCCAGATGGGGTGGGCAGAATGAGAAGAGATCTGGATAAACTAGCAAAATGGTCAGAAGAGAGGCAACTGGGATTTAATGCAAAGAAGTGCAAAATCATGCACATAGGGAAGAGAAACCCTGAAGCCACTTATAGGCTGGGAGGGGAGTGCTAGCAGTCACAAAGGAAGAAAGAGACTTGGCATCATCATCACTGATGACCTAAAATCATCCAAGCAGACCTCCTAAAGCAGTAGGTAAGGCTAGGGGGTGTTAGGTGTATTAGTAGGGTATCACAAGTCGTAAGAGGAGGTAATAATCCTCTGTACAAGACATTGGTTAGGCCCATCTGGAGTACCGTGCAGTATTGGAGGCCACACCTTCACAAGGACATTAACCAAATTGAGGCAGTCCAGAGAAGGGCAACCAAATGGTGCAGGGACTGCATCAGAAGACATATGAGGACAGATTAACGGAGCTCAATATGTATACACTTGAGCAAAGGAGGAGAGAGTGATATGATCGAGACATTTAAACACCTTAAGGGCATAAACAAGGTGAAAGAGTCTAACATGTTTAAATATAAGAAAATAGCAGGACAAGAGGACACAGCATGAGATTAGAGGGAGGCCGATTAAGGGGAATGTGAGGAAATTCTTTTCACAGAAAGGGTGGTAGATGCATGGAATAGCTTACCACAAGAAGGTGGCTATGAATACAGTGCAGGGCTTCAAACAGGCATGGGATAGGCATAAGGAGCAATACAAATGACTATGAATAGATAGGTCACTGACAGAGCAAAGGCTCGATGGCACATTTATAAGGTAGAAAAGAAATGGGCAGACTGGATGGGCCTTAGCGTCCTTATCTGTCGTCAACTTCTATGTTTCTATGTTCTTGTTTCTCCACCTCCTAGGTATTTTCAAATCAAGGCTTTTCTCTCACCTGCCACCTCCAGCTCCTGTGACTGCCCTGATTAAACCTCCTATTTTTCACCACCCACCCTGTTCCGTTATCTGACAAAGACATGTTTGGGAAACCTTTTCTCCTGCTAATGTCTGCTCCCACACCTTTCACTTAACCTTTCTGTTCTGGACTTTTTCCTATTTGTTTCTCCTAATCTGGCATGACCTCTTTCTTGTAATAATAATGTGATTATTGATATCTCATGTCCTTTTGCACAAGTGATTTAATATGTATTTGTATATGTTTTCTTGCGCTTGACACAACACAAATTGTTGTGTTATCTATGTAACCTTTTGTACTGTACCTAATTGACGTGGAACCTTTGTAAAAGAGCCTCTGGCTCAAAGGTAGTAATTCCTAGAACAATAAACTAAACTAAAAAAAATATAGGCAGAATTATGTGAAATAGTATGTTTTTAGTTTTCCCAGCGATGTCCCGCAGTTTCTGTTTGATATCATTAATCTGTTTCGAGTACAGCACAAGCCGCTGTAGTGCCATCAGGAAGTGTGCAGACTTCTCCCCCACTAATAAGAGAGCTTCTCTGTGACCTACACAATATGCAAATCAATGCTGATAACCTAGCGAAAGTAGAAATAAGAGTTTTATTTTAATTTTGGTGGACATATGCTAAATACCTTGTTTATTTTTACATTTCTACCTATGCATACGTTATTTATAACAGAACTAAAAAGCCAGCTCTGAAATTAACTGCATTGACATAAGAAAGACACCAGCAAACACTCAAAGTGGTGAGACATAATACTGCTGATGTGCTGTTCTCCAGCTCTCCTCATTCATTGTCTTCTAAACCCTGTAAAGACCCGTTTTAGTTTAGGTCTGTAGTAGGAGCCCTATCCATGACACAGACGCACATTAATCTATGAAATTCAGTTCGTCTGCCAGTATCGTCTTGAGCCAGTCCTGGACCTCAAACAGGTTGGTGTGGAAGTCCCGAGCATAAGCGGGGGACTTCTTCCTTTGTCCTCCTTCGCATGGGTTGAAGACACCCCAGCTAATGACTCCAACCTAAAACAGGGAAGAGAACAACAGTAAGCCTTTTTATGGAGTTGTACGACATCTTTTAAGCACATTATAAAGTGCTTCACAGAACACAGAAGTAGATATTTCAGTGGGGAGATTGAACTGAGATCCTTTATGTCCATCTATGCTGGCTGTCTATGTAGCAGTTAAATATGTCTTGTCCTGCTTCAATAAAACAGTAAGTTACACCCCGCTCTAAATGTCCTGGCCAGCCTTCATTCAATAACAGAGGTTACACAGAAACAGAAAAAAATCTGTATAGTGTGGTGCCCGGTAACTTGGGGTCCTCTAAAAGAGGGTTTCATGGCCAGGTCCCCAGCAGGTTAGGGTGCTCAGGGACACCCCCGCCTTTGCACCCCATATAAGTAGAGTTGAGACCCTAGGGTGCACTGAGCAGGGACATTGGGGAGAAAAATATTTTATTCTAGGTATCTACCCCACAGTAACGCCCACCAGGATCCCTTGCGGACAAACCCCACCAGTATGCCCCAGTAGCAAGCCAAAACCCAACAAGCAATCCCCTGCAGGAACACCAGTTTCCACTGTCACACACACACACACACACACACACACACAGCAGTAAGAGTGACAATTTTAGACATGTGCCAAGACTTTAACCCTCAGCCTAGCACACAGGTAAAATTCCAAACACCAAGAGCTTAGGGTTTGAGGATGGGAACCATTAGCCTTGAAAACATTATCCAGAGTGACCGGTGGGGAGTGTGAGATGGACCGGCAGGGGGAAGGGAGAGGATATGGAGAGTGACTGTAGACTGAGACAGGCTTACCTGGTGGTGGAAGCCATCCTGTCACTTGATCTGCCTGACTCAGCTCCTATGGTCCGTAACTGCAGTGCTTTGGCCGGCAGTGCCTCCTCTGTGGGGCACAGATCAGCTACAGTGGCAGTTAAAGTTCAGCAGCAGTGCCAGGGGCTTCTCCCCTCACCATTTCAGTCACAAGTCCACTGGTCAAAGCTACTTTCCTTCCTCCCTCCCTCCCTGCCAACAGCATCAACAGGAGGAGTGGCACTACATTCCCCCTCAGGCAACAGCAGACCAGGGGTGTGATGGTGAGTGGCTGGCAGACTATTAGCAAAAGTAAAAGTTATTTTTTTTCAATAAATAAAATTTGGTATCAGAGCAGTTTCAGCTGGGTGGGTGAGTGAGGATCAGCAGCACCAGACCACCCACAGGGTGGCTACAAGGCAAGCTCCAGCGGAACAATTTTTGGGCAGGTGAGGCAAGGCCCCAGTAATAAGACTAATGATAGGACAAAGACACCGGAGCAAGGCTGGGGCAGAACAGGCCCCAGGGTGAAGGGACTGCCCACAGGGTGGATTTAACGTTACCTCCAGGGGCTATAAAGAGGGTGGGCAGACCATCTAGGTAGGACCACACATAGGGTGGAGATACTTTAAGTTGCCTCCAGGAGTAGCAAACTGGGGAAAGGTGCCAGATCATGCATATTTATGAAGCTTCAGTGCCCCATCCAAACAAGAAGCCCCCCTTCTTAAAGAGGCAGTACTTATTTAAAGAAGCTACCTTTTGATGTGCACTGCCTGCTTACTGAATTGCCACAGTTTAAATGAACTGCCTAGTTAATGTGCTGCTTGCTTACTGAACTTCCAGTTTAAATGAATTACCTGGTTAATGTGCCGCCTGCTTATAGAATCGCTTTGATTTAAACGAACTGCCTAGTTAGTGTGTGCTGCTGGCCTTATTGACCTGCATCAATTTAAACAAACTGTCTAGTTAATGCGTTGCCTGCTTTACTGAACTGCTTTTAATCATATACATTGCCTAATGTGTTGCTCACTTATTGAACTGTCTTGATTTAAATGAGCTGTCTAGTTAAAAAGAAATGTAAATGCCAAAGGGGGGTTGGCAGGATCGACCACATAAAATATAAATCTCTGAAAAGACTCCAAGTGAAAACATTAGTTCTTGTGAAAATGCTAGTCAGGCCCTGTCCCGTACCGAGCTGCGGGACATTTCTACTTGGCCAATTCCCTTTAATGCACTGCTTGCTTTAACGAACTGCCTTGATCTGAACCAACTGCTTATTTAATGTGCACTGCTTGATTTTATTGCAATGCCTATTGGAAGTGCATGGCCTAAGTTACATGAAATGCCTATTTTAAATGAATTGCCAATTCACAGTGCATACTGACTGATTTCAGCAACCTAATACTTATTTACACACACTGCCTGATTGAAACCAAAGGTCTACTGTAAACATTGTGCCTACTTAACAGCAAATAACCAAACTGCCTGCTTAAAACTGTCCTTGCAGACTGTACTGTGTGCATTGATCCAAAGTGGGGGCATTCTATTAAAGAGACTGCCGGTTTAATATCTTGATGTGAAAGATCTGACTGACTTGACTGAACATTTCTTTAACCATTTCTCATCTCTGAACACTTCATCCTGTCCAAGTGATCATTCAGCCTTCTCCCAAAATAACTGGTAGATCATCCAGCACCCATCCTAACTGCTCCTTCTACAACAACTTGCACCAAAGTCCACCTAAAATAGGGGGTTAGTGAGGCCCCTGCACTGTGCTCCAGTACTCTAACCCCTTACCCAGTCTTAGGAAGTTTAGGGACCACCCCAGCTCTTAGTTAGGGCATCCAGACATAACAGTGGAGCTGGGGGTTTTCTCTTCAGGTGCCAGCAACCAGAAGGTTCAACAAAAGCTTCCAGACCAGAGGATTTGATGAAAGCTTCCAGACCAGAGGATTCGATGAACACTTCCAGACCAGAGGATACGATGAACACTTCCAGACCAGAGGATTCGATGAAAGCATCCAGATCAGAGGATTCAGTGAAAGCTTCTAGACCAGAGAATTCAACACTTCCACCTCTGTACCTCTGAAGGGACTGGTACTGGCACCACCAACAGTGTCATCATACTTACACACTCAAACCATTGCTCCATAAGAGATGCCCACTCCCTCCCTATCATGTTTCTCCCCTCTTCCAATTTTGGGCTCCATTTTATTCCCCCATCATGACAGTTGGGGTCACCATGTTTCACCCCTCTGAATGATAGGGCATACAAGGGGCTGACCTTGTAGCTGATGCCAGTGTAATTGCCAGGTGTGTGCTTTCCCTGATCAAGAACCAAGGGCCTCATCTCAGTCAAATTCCCACCTCCAGCTGGCCACATTGTGTGATTTTGGGGGCACATCACCTCTAGGTCTGCCCCCCGTAAATTCTCTTTGCTTATAATGATAAAATGTTAATAGGTGGGGTCCTCAACAGAACAATCTCCCTGCCCCCCTACATCTCAACTGCTGTGCATTTCACATAGTGCTGTGTATTTTACACCCAAATTTACCCTCGCATTGTGAAGGGACACTGACATTCCACATAATGGTAGTGTCACTGCTGGCTACCACAACTATTAAAATAACTTGATAGAAATATTCCTTAACTCTAAACATGGTGACCTCCATTCTATGACGTGTTATTTTTAAAATATAAGGAAATGTTAGACATTCTGGACATTTGTTCTGCATTTTGAAGGCCTGTGCTGTGCATTTTAATGCTGAGAGGTTGAGAAGTATGACCAGTCCCCTATGACAAACTTCTAGCCTTCTCCCTTTCTAAAGACTATTACTCGGGCAGCTTAAAGAGTCACATAGATAGATGCCTTCCCACTCAGCTGAACCCTCCCCCTCCTATCTGAACTCTGCACTCCCACGTGAACCTCCTCTTTCTGCCTGAACCTCCAACCTACCAGAAGACTCCCACCTGAACCGTCCCTCCCACCCGCCCACACAAACTCTCCACTCCAACCTACCCTCTGAACCCTCCCCTACCACCCAAACCCAGCTGAACTCTGCCTCCCACATGAACCCTTCCCACCAACCCAAACCTCCTTTCCACCTGAACCCTCCCTCCCACCCACACAAACTCCACTCCAACCTACCCCTCTGAACCCTCCCCACCACCCAAACCCAGCTAAACTGTGCCTCCCACATGAACCCTCCCCACCAACCTGAACCCTCCTTCCCACCTGAACCTCCCTCCTCACCCACCCACACAAACTCTCCACTCCAATCTACCCCTCTGAACCCCCCCTACCACCCAAACCCAGCTGAACTCTGCCCTCCCACATGAACCCTCCCCACCAACCTGAACCCTTCCTTCCTACCTGAACCCTCCTTTCCCACCCCATCTTCTCCACCCCACCTATAGTTACTGATTTGTATGGAATGCTGATATCTGTCTTCCCCTCGACTCTCCTTAGTGCCTATATGTATAAAGAGGCAACCCTCAACATAATTGAATACAGTCCCCTAACCTGCTGTCAGATCAATTACCCTCCACTGTTGCCGTGAACCTATCTTGCACATAAATAATAACTTATATTTGGGTATCCTTTTGAAAGGTGTGTCATAATTTACTTCACTACAAACTAAGCACTGTTGTACCCTGCAGTAGCATGAGACCCCCACGAAAACAAGATACTGTATCTCGGGGGGCAGTCACACCACTATTTGATGCAGATTTCAGATCACTGAATAAATTAAGCAAAGTATTTTGGAAAACTTGATTTATTGGTGTGGTAGAGGGAGGCATAACAATTTTGTAACAGCTGGTCATAGCTCGCTTGATACAGACCTGGATGAATCTTCCTTTCCTCTCAATAAACAAGGCTCCACCAGAGTCTCCTGCAAAACAGAATTGAATTCCAGAGTGAGCTAGTAATTGTCTTTCACTTTGTACCCCTTAAATATGTTAAAAAATACATGTCCACCTGGTTTACTTGGAAGTATTTTTAACATAGCACTTTGCATATCAAAAGCAGTTTACAAGCAGTGAGACTGCTATTGTCATGACTGTTTATAGCGACAGTCATTCTGCTCATCAGTTTGGGGGCGGGGTATAAGCCCCAGAACTAGTACAAGTCTACAACCCGTGACCGTCTGGCTCTGAGGTGACTTTGCTATTTTATGAGTCAGGGGGGCACCATTTCATGGTGTTTGTGTGGGAATACAGAGTGCAGGTTTTCCCCCAGGCTGTGCAGGGTTCTGTGAGGGGCTGACAACACTGGAGACTGAAGCTCCCCATTTATCCACATGGTCAGGTACATTGTGGGCAGGTACAGTGCAGACTTTCTCTCACTGAGGGGTATTTAGTGCTGGTGAAAGGTGAGGGACTCACAACACTGGAGACTGAAGCCTTTTGTTTATCCACAGGGCCAAGTACAGTGTGGAGCAGGTACAGTGCAGGCTTCCCCACACTCTGATATACAGTATTTTGTGCTGGTGAAAATGTAGGGACTGACATCACTTGAGCCTGAAGCCCCCTGTTTATCCTCAGGGACACGTTCAGTGTGGGTCAGGCACAGTGCAGGCTTCCTCACACTGTAATGTACTTAGTGCTGGTGAAAAGTGAGGGAGTGACAGCATTGAAGACTGAAGCCCTCTGTTTATCCAAAGAGCCAGGAACTTTGTGGGTCAGGTACAGTGCAAGCTTCCCCACACTGTGATATATTTAATGTGGGTGAACTGCAAAAGAATTACAGCACTGAAGCATGAATCCCTCTGTTTATCCACACGGTCAGGTATACTGTGAGGCAAATACAGTGCCAGTTTTCCCACGCTGTAATGGATTTAGTGCTGGTGAAAAGTGAGGGACTGACAGCACTGGAACATGAAGCTCACTATTTATCCACAGAGTCAGGTATAATGTGGGGCAGGCACTGTGCAGGCTCTCCCACATTGTGGTGGATTTAGTGCTGGTGAAAAGTGAGGGACTGATAGCACTGGAACCTGAAGCTCACTATTTATCCACAGAGTCAGGTGTAATGTGGGGCAGGCACTGTGCAGGCGCCCCCACATTGTGGTGGATTTAGTGCTGGTGAAAAGTGAGGGACTGACAGTACTGGAGACTAAAGCCCTCTGTTTATTCACAGGGACAGGTACAGTGTGGGTCACATACAGTGCAAGCTTCCCCACACTCTGATGTGTTTAGTGTTGGTGAAAGGGGAGGGACAGCACTGGTGCCTGAAGTCCTCTCTTTATCCACAGAACCAGGTGTATATAGTGCGGAACAAGTACAGTGCAAGCTTCCCCACACTCTGATGTGTTTAGTGTTGGTGAAAGGGGAGGGACAGCACTGGTGCCTGAAGTCCTCTCTTTATCCACAGAACCATGTGTATATAGTGCGGAACAAGTACAGTGCAGGCTTCCTCACACTCTGATGTGTTTAGTGTTGGTGAAAGGGGAGGGACAGCACTTGTGCCTGAAGTCCTCTCTTTATCCACAGAACCATGTGTATATAGTGCGGAACAAGTACAGTGCAGGCTTCCCACACTCTGATGTGTTTAGTGTTGGTGAAAGGGGAGGGACAGCACCGGTGCCTGAAGTCCTCTCTTTATCCACAGAACCATGTGTATGTAGTGCGGAACAAGTACAGTGCAGGCTTCCCTATACTGAAACCCTCTGTTTATCCACTGGACCTGATACAGTGAGGGGTAGGTAGGATGCAGGCTTCCCACACTGTGTTATATTTAGTGCTGGTGAAATTAGTGTGAATGACAGCTCTGGAGACTGCAATCCTCTTTATCAACAGGGCCATGGTCAATGCGGAGCAGCTACAGTGTAGGTTTCCTCACGCTGTGATGTTTTTTTTTTTAATTATTCTTTTTCACCAGCTTTTGGACTTCTCTAAGTTGCCCAACTGATCCCACTCGGTCTGAGATCCTCCCTGCCTTAGGAATCCCTGACCCGCCGACCCACCTGCGACTCACATCTCAGGCAACCCCTCTCCCCCCGGCTTGCACCCCAGGGTGAGGCCACCTTCAGTGCCTTGGTGCTCCTATAAGTGAATCCAGTGGCCTGAGGATGCAGGTGAAGACTGGCTGGCTTCAGGGACCCAGGAGGGCAAGATCTGACAGTGAGTGTGGTGCTGGACTAACATCACCAATCCAGCAGCCAGGGGCTTTCCTTGTTCTATGAGGTTATGCCCCCCCTCCTGTCAGCGGGCATGGGTATGCAATAACATCCAAGGGAGGCATGCATGCTCCCTTGCGTGCCATTCTGTTGTCTGCTGTGACCCACCTCCCCATACACGGAAGGCAGATGGCTCAATACCTTCCAGCCAATGCTGGGAGGCATACCATTGCCAATGCCATCAACCCTCCCCTCCCTGAAGAAGGTGAGCTGTCATCAGACGCTCCGACCTTCTCCACCCTGGCTGACCCCCGGTGCCTCAAGCTCACTCCAGAACCCGGGTCACTGGCATGGAGTGTGGTGTGCATCCAACGCCTCAACCCTCAGCACCACCGGGCTGGCATGCTGTGATGTATTTAGCGCTGGTAAAAGGTGCTGACAGCACTGGAGACTGAAGCCCTCTGTTTATATCACAGGGTCAGGGACAGTGCAGGCTTCCCCTTACTGTGATGAATTTAGTACTGGTAAACGGTGAGGGACTGACAGCATTGGAGCCTGAAACCCTCTGTTTATCTACAAGACCAGGTGCACTTCAGAGCAGGGCCAGCATAGGCTTTCTACACTGTGACATATGTAGTGCTGGGAACAGGGACAGCGCAAGCTTTCTACACTGTGACGTATTTATTTAGTTTTTGTTAACCGGGTAGGTGTACTAGCCATGGAGATGACTATTGTCAGGCCCAGAAGGATTACAATACAAAGAAACAGCAAACCATCAGTACAATAAGATGTTAGCAAGGTGATACAAGGAATCAAACAATTTGTTACAATGGCAGTGGTAAGGAAAAACTGTCCAGCAGAGAGACGTGCAGATGTGGGTACAGGAGTATAGTTGAAAACGTGACCAGCGGGTAGGCTAATGTAGATTAAAACAATACCAAGCAACAAAACAGTTAGTATATTTAGTATGTATGTAACATTTAGTATATTTAGTATATATGTAACATTTAGTATATTTAGTATATATGTAACTTTTATTTTATATGTAACATTTAGTATATTTAGTATATATGTAACATTTAGTATATATGTAACATTTAGTATATTTAGTATATAAGTAACATTTAGTATATATGCAACATTTAGTATATTTAGTATATATGTAACATTTAGTATATTTAGTATATACATGCTGTAGGCTGAGAGGAGAGGTTTAAGGTGGTGAGGAGGAATGGGGGATGATGTGGTAAGTAAGGAGGAAGGGCTAAAGGGGTTTAAAGCATGAGCACTGGTTGGATGAGATGAGGTAGTTCTGAAGCTCTTTCTTAAACATGTTGTGCGAGGGAAACTGACGGCCAGTTAAGGGGAGAGAGTTACAGAATTGGGGGCTTGACAGGCAAAAGCACTGGCCCCTTTGGAGGTACTGTGCTTGGGGACATAAACCAGGGACTTATCCGCAGAGCATAAGCTATAGCAGGATGTATGATGGATAAGAAGATCAGCTAGGGATTTTGGAGCTTGTGACCTTATGACATTGTCAATGATAGAGTCAAGTGAGTAGAGCCTGGATGCATTAGGTGGGAGCCGTCTCAGGTCTGAGTAGAGGAGGCAGCGGTGTTTCAGATGGTAGGAGGAGGAAGCATAGCAACAAATATTGTTATAAGTGATATCCCATCTGTGCAGACTTGACTTAGACGTGGCAGCATATGTAACAACACCATAGGTAAGTGAGGGTAAAAGTATTCCACGAGCAATTGCAAGCCTAGTAGAGTGGGTTAACACATTGCTAGTATGGTAGGCGATGCCTAGTTTGGAGTTTACAGATTTGCAGGTCTTCTATATATGGAGATCAAAATTAGCAATGGGTCCAAGGTGATACCCAGGTATTTAAAAGAGGTCACCACTCCAAAAGGAGAACCGTCCATGGCAGAGACTTTAAAGTTGTTTAGGGAGAGTTTTAGTCTGAGGTTGGTCCCAAACAGCATGGCTTGGGTCTTGGATTTATTTAAGACAAGTCTGTGGTAAGCTAGCCAATTTTGAGTTTGTTGGAAATCAGTGGAGAGTTGTCAATTGATGTCCACAATGCTTTTTGCACTAGTGTATAGGACGATGTCATCAACATATAGAAGGGAGGAGGTATTAGAGAGGTTTGAGGTGATGTTATTTATGAAAATTGAAAAAAGAAGCGGGCCTAGGATGGACCATTGGGGAACCCCAATATTTATCATAGTTTGGTCAGAAAGGGTGGAGTTGTACTTTATGACTTGGATCCTGTTTTACAGGTAGCTGCCAAATGAGCTGACAACATTGGGCACGAAGCCTAATGACCGCAGGGTGGTTAGGAGAATGGAGTGGTCAACTAGGTCAAATGCCTTAGTCATGTCAATGAAGACAACTCAAGTGAGAAGACCTGAGTCCATAGCTGATAGGGTATCCATTGTAAATTTGAGGAGAGCTGTGGTGGTACTATGGCCCTTGCAGAATCCATGTTGTGCAGTTGTAAGAATGTCATTTTCCCAAAGAAATTTAATAGTTTGTGTAGCTATTAGTTTCTCAAGGATTTTGCTGAGGACTGACATGATAGCTATGGGTCTGTAGTTTGAGGGGTGTTTGGGTCACGTTTTTTAAATACTGGGGTTATCTTTGCTATCTTCCAGATATCGGGAACCTGACTTTGGCACAGAGAGAGAGAGAGAGAGAGAGTGAAGATTCTAGCCAGGGGGGCAGCAATGAAGGGGGCAGCTATTTTTAGTAGCCTAGGTTCAAAATTATAAGAGCCCATAGCCGAGCTCTCTGAAATTGCACTCAGCAGCTTTAGGACTTCAGATCGAATGATGGCCTTAACATGGAAGTATGGGACTGTGACATCAGGAGGAGTTTTCAAACATTACGAGGCAGGGAGGGAGGCAGTGCATTTGGTTAGGTCAGAAAGAACTGGAAGGGGGCAGGATCAGTTGTGTTCCAGGACAGTAGCTGCTGCTGTTTTCACAGGGTTCTTGTGGATTTTACTTGGTAGTTTAGTTCTTTTCTTTCTTGCTTCTAAGGGGCTAGCAGGGTATTGTTCTGGGGGATCCTGGATGTTTGTAAACTGATTTAGTGGCTGTAAGTGGGGCTCTTTTTGTGGATGTTTCACTTTGTAACAGGCTGCACTGGTAGAGGCCTATTTCTTCTGATTTAAAACCTGTTTGGTGGGATTCCTTGGGCCTGGTTCTTTAGCTGCAGGGCTTAGAGGGAGACACAGGGCTGATACACTTCTCTTGTCAGGTGTCTGCCCAAGACCCACCCTGCCCCACCCTCCCTCCCCAGAAGTCTGCAAATTTATAGGGAAGACCTGCCCTGCAATTGAGGAAAAGGCTGCTGGTGCAGCTCATGTAGTTCTAGCCACTGGGGGTTGAATTTAAAGGCCGGGAGAGAGGAGCTTAGGGAGTTGTTCATTTTCCTTACATGTTTAATGTGTTGTACTGCACCTAGTAACAGAGTTACTGGTGTACAGTGGGACTGTCTCTAGGATTAGTGGGTGACCTGATTAGGCAGTAGGGGTATCTTGGAATAGGGGGAACCTGGTGGCTCACCCAAGGAATCCTATTTGAAATGGGATGGAACCACACATCATTAGGGCCAGCATCTTTGGGAGGGTGGTGGGGTGCACAGGGTGTGGAGCAGCCGTGATACTGGACTGGGCTTGGAAGTTTGGTGGTTGCCCAGTGTGCTGACCAGCTTGCACAGCTTAGGGAGGAGGTTTCGGGGATGAGGAGAAAGCTGGGGAAGGGGGTGGTATGGTTGGGAGGGGCTAGAAATATCCCACAGGGTTGCACCAAGCACTGGGGGCGGGTGTAGGGAAGGAGTGCAGGAGAATACTCAGGGTCACATAGGGACCCCTGGCAGAGGGGCCGAAAAGGACACTCACCAAGGAAGCAGGCAGGTAACTGGGGACCCTCACAAAGGGGGAACGGAAGGACAACATTCTCAGGAAGTAGGCGGATAGCCAGTGCTGGACAGAAGGAAGCAAGGCAGGAGGTGGATCAGACCTTATACTTAGTAACCGCTCAATTCTTTCTTCTGCTCAAGGATATGGGGGGATATAGCCACGGACAGTGGTTAGAGATGGAAAGGTGTGGGAGTGGGGGGGGAGGCAGGGGCCAGATAGCAGGAAGAACGGGGGACCTGGAATGCAGGAGAATGGGGAGCAGTGAATCGGAGCAGGAGGGGCAGGGAAGAGGGAGGAAAGCGCAAGGAGAAGGACCAGTTGGGAGGAAAGGTAAAGAAGGACCAGAGAAGTACAGAGGATTCAGTAAAGAGAGCTGAGGGGTAGGCCAGGGGAGCACGACGAGCAAGGAGGAACTAAATGGAGACAGGAAGGAAGGGAGGATGAGCCAGGCTAGTTTAGCAGATGGGGAGAAGGACCAGTTATGAGCAGTGAGGGGGAATTAACAAGGTACAGAAGGATACCTAGAGGAGGAGGAGGAGAGGCATAGGATTGGAGGGGAGGAGGTGGCCATGGTAAATAAGGAGGGGGTGGCATGTGGCACCCAGAAGGGGGAGGAACACGAGCCAGCTGGGTTGAGGGGCCTGTAGAAAGGATGAGGGACATGGAAGGGGGGAATGGAGGAAAAGGAGTGGTCAGAGTGCTCCTGCTGGGGATTCTATAATCAGGGTATCAAATGGGATAGGGAGGGAGAAGCCTGGCCAGTTAGAACAAGATGCTTCCTGGACTAACGGTGCACAGGGCTAAGCACGAGGTATATCAGCTGGCAAGGATCGTGGGGTTCCCAGACATACTGGTCCACCTGGGCACAAATGACATTGAGGAAATAGCGAGCTAGAGATACAGGCAAGATTCAGGAGCTCGCCAGGGTCTGTCATGACATAGGATGCACAGTTCCTTCTCAGAAATCCTGCGGTGCCAAGGGCTAGTGGGAACACAAAAAGAAAATCAGGGAGATAAACCAGTGGCTCAGGGGGTGGTGTGAGGCCAGAGGGTATGGGTTGATGGGGGATTGGGGAGACCTGGGAGGATAAGAGCTGTATGCTAGAGATAGACTACATCTCAATTTGGAGGAGGGGAATCCTGTTGAAAATAGAGGAGTTCATTGGTGAAAAGTGGGGTTAAACTTGTGAAGGGGGGTGGATGGGAGAAAGGCAGTCAAGGGATGCCAATAAAGGAGGGACTTGTCTCCACCCTCTGGGGACCAGGAGGGTTGCAGGAAAAGACCAACTGGCAAAGTGCAGACCAGGAGAAACAGAATCCCCAAGGAACACGAGCAGGGAAATGGAACTATAGGGAAAGGTGGAAGGTAGTCCTCTAAATGCCAGGAGCTTGGGCAATAAAATGCCTGAGCTCCAGGCGATGTTAACTGAGGGAGCAGTGGATGTGGCAGCGTCACTGAGACTTGGGCCACTGCAAGACATGACTGGGACCTGAACCTGGAGGGTTACACTATGTTCAGGAAGGACAGGGGAGGGAGGGAGGAGGGGTAGCAATGATAGTAAAAACTGCATTGGCATAGGGGAGTAGAGGAGGCGGAGGGAACCGTGGAGGCGATTTGGGTCACCTTGATAACAAGGGGCAAGAGGTAAAAATAGGAGTGGTGTATAGACCCTGCCTGGGGAGGAGCTGGAGGACAGTCTGGTGGCAGATGTTAGGAGACACTGCAGACTGGGCAGAGGAAAGGTGGTGGTGTTAGGGACTTAAACATGCCAGGAACAGACTGGGAGACTATGACATCCTCTGTGACCAGGAACAGAGGTTGTTGGATGTCTTTCAAGACACGTTCCTAACTCAGCAGGTGAGGGAACCGACCAGGGAGGCACGGGTACTGGATGTGGTCCTGGCAGACAGTGACCAGATTGGGGGCCTGGAGGTAAGGGACCCATTGGCGGGGAGTGACCATGCCACGGTCTGGTTCTGCCTGGACCTAGGAGGGGTAGAAGGCTGCACAAAGACGGAAGTAACCGACTTCAGGGGAGTGGATTTTAAGGAAATGGGAAGGATCCTTAAGGAGCATTTGGATGGGATTGGGTCAGACATGGACGCTGATAGTAGGTGGGAAATCATCAGGAGAGGGGTGCAGGATGCTACCAGCACCTGTGCAAGAGTAAGACGAAAATGCGGTAGGGCCCAAAAACCCTGTTGGTGGACCAGGGAGGTCCAGGAGGTGGTGTGGGAAAGAAAGCAGCCTATAAGAAATTCAAGTGCTCAAGGAGTGAAAGGGATCAAGGGGAGTATGAGCTGATGGCTGGAAGGGCCACTAGAGTGGTGAGGGTGGCTAAGGCAAGGAAGGAGCAGAACCTGGCCAGGGAAATTAGAGAGGAAAAGGGTTCTTTAGATACATTGGGGAAGACGAAGGGTGAAGGGCAGATTAGCAGGATTAAATCAGGGGAGAGATGGGCACAAGACCCAGAGGAGCAGGCTGAGGTACTAAATGAGTACTTCACCTCAGTTTTCACCAGGGAAAATGGGGATGCTGCATCATACATTGGAGGAGACAGAGATAATGAGGAGGGGGGGCCCCTTACCAATCGGCAGGTCTGGGGAGGGGGGGCATCACTGGCAGGTGTGGGTAGGGCTAAGCAGAGAGAAGAGGTACTGGAAGTGGAAATCACAGCAGAGAGAGTGAGGGAAGCCCTCAGCTCCCTTAAGACGGAGAAAGCACCAGGGCCGGATAAATTACATCCTAGAGTGCTGAAGAAACTTGCAGATGTCCTGGCGAAACCCCTGTAAGAGCTTTTCACCATCTCTCTGAGGACAGGGTGGGTGCCCCAAGACTGGAAGGTGGCGCATGTAGTGCCTATCCACAAGGGGGATCAAGGGAGGTGGCAGGGAACTACAGGCCTGTCAGCCTGACATCAGCGGTGGGCAAGGTGATGGAGGGCATTGTCAAGGAGAGGCTGGGGGGACCTGGATAAGTCAGGGTGCCTGGACGATAGACAGCATGGATTCATCCCGGGGAAATCGTGTCAGACAAACCTGGTGGAGTTCTATGACTGGGTGACAAGTGCCTTGGACCTGGGTAGACCAGTGGATGTCCTCTTTCTAGACTTCAGCAAGGCATTTGACTCTGTTCCTCACGTGGGCCTGTTGGATAAACTAGGAGAAATGGGGGTGGGAAACCAGATGATCCAATGGATAGGCAATTGGCTCCAGGACCGGACCCAGAGGGTCGTAGTTGGTGGGATAGTCTCTTCCCCAAGGAGGGTCATTAGTGGGGTCCCACAGGGATCAGTCCTTGGGCCCCTTCTGTTCAACGCCTACGTATCTGACATAAGGACAGGAATCAGGAGTGAGATGAGTCTCTTTGCAGATGACTCGAAACTGGGGGCGGTGGTGGATGGGGAGGAGGGGAGGGTGGCCCTGCAGGGGGACCTGGAGGCTCTGGAAAGATGGTCTAGAAAGTGGAAGCTGAGGTTTAATGCAGGGAAATGCAAGGTACTCCACCTGGGGGCCAGAAACCCAGGCCAAGTGTACACCCTGGGGGGGGAATACTACAAGTCTCAATGGCTGAGAGGGACCTGGGGGGTGGTGGTGGATGTCAAGATGAACAACTCTGAGACTTGTAGGAGGGCAGCAGCCAAGGCCAACAGGATGCTGGGATGCATCGCTAGGGGGATCACCTCCAGAAGGAGGGAAGTGATACTCCCTCTGTATAACTGCTTGGTGAGGCCGCACCTGGAGTACTGCGTGCAGTTTTGGAGGCCGCACTTAAAGAGGGACATTAACCTCCTGGAGAGAGTCCAGAGGAGGGCAACCAAAATGATTTGGGGCTTGGGGGACAGGACCTATGAGGAGAGGCTCGAAGAGCTAAATATGTACACTTTGGAAGAGAGAAGGGACCGGGGGGACATGATAGAGGTCTTCAGGTACATGAAGAGGGTAAATAGGGGAGGAACAGTGAGGGTGCTTCAAGCAAGGAGGAGGGGCCACTAGAGGCATGGGTGGAAGCTGGAGGGAAGATTCAGGGGAAAGGAGGAGGTGCTACTTCACTGAGAGGGTGGTAGAGCCATGGAATGCACTACCTAGGGGCTGGTGGAGGCAGAGACAGTGGAGGGGTTCAAGAGGGGTGGGACAGGTACAGGGGAAGGGTTCAGGAAGCAAAATCCAATGCAGCAAGAATATCCGGAACTGGGAAGGGAGAAGCCAGAGAAGGCGAGGGGGACAGCAAGGTCAGCACCCAGGGTGGGGGCTGACCAAACGAGCAGACACGAAAGACCATTAGGCCTATTCTGCTGGCATTTTAGTATGTTAGTATGTTAGTAGAAAATTGTGCGCTAACAAAGTTGGCTATGGTCTGAGGATTGTTACAGTGGACACCATTTAGTGTCATATCATTAGGGGTAGGGGACTGATTTGATCCCAGGAAGGTCTTGATATGGGATCAACAGTTTCTGAAATCACCAGAGGAATTTGTTAGCAAGTCTTTGTAGTAAGAGCTTTTAGTCTATTTAATTTCCTTTTTGCAGGCATTCCACTTTGCGCTATAGGTATTGTAGTCAGCTGTCAGACCAGAGAGTTTGAAATGGTGCCAACTTTTATCTATCTCTCCCGTAATTTGATGAGTAGGTTTGACTTCAGCCAGTGGGTTTGCCTATTTTTAACACGTCACAAGTCGGAAGTGACTATCCTGCAGCTCCAGAAAATTGCATAGGAAGATACTTGACTGTACATCACTAGCATGGTACAGGCTGGACCAGTCCAATACCAGAGGCATCTTGTAGAAAGGTTTGAGAATCAAAGTTTGCATAGTTTGCGGAACGTAATGAAACAGGTTTAGATGGAGCAGGGGGTACTTTGTCCCATATACAGAAAGTAGGAGTGTGGTCAGTGATGGCATCTGCTAAGGTACCTGCAGCAACTATGTGTTCAGTACGGTCAGTAAGTACCCAGTCCAGCAAGGTGCTAGTGTTCGAGTGAGGAGCGGTCCTACTCGGTTCAGAGATCAGCTGCTGTAGGTTGTAATTTTGTATCTTGGATAGGGATGTGAACTGGATTTTACCCAACCAGTTGATGTAAATGTCACCTAGCATGAGCACTTTGTTTCTACCAGTGAGAAGTGATGTTCGATCGAGCAATCCCCCCCCACCCCCAAGCCAGTTATCCTTTTATAGGCACAGGATTTGACTGACAACAGGAACTTTCTGTTTGGGAGTATGAAGTGAGTGATCACAGAGACACAAAAGACTCACCATCCTAGAAGGAAAAGAGTAGCTCTCCGCCCTCCCCCCCCCCAGCTGCTGGAGGTCTGACTTTGAGCAAGTAAGGAGACTACTGAGAAATATAGAAACTTCTTCTCTCAGAACAGGAAGATCAGGAGCTTAAAGGGCACAGAGATAGTAAGTAACTAAGAAGAACAAAAAATAAAAAAATAAAAATAAATAAAAAATAAACAGAGGAAAGAGTAAGTAGTCCAAACAACAGTCAAGGGACCAAAAATAAGACATGATGGGAGTGGTGCAGTGCAGTGGCTGTGGAGCCGCAGTCTTCCAGGAGACGTTTTGGAGGATGCGGTGTTGCCCCATCTGCAGGCACCTCCCTGGGCTGAGGGAGGAGGTTGCTGATCTCCAGGCTGAGTTGGTAGGATTTGGGGGAACTTCTCTTCCTTCCAGGGACCACCAGGGCCACTGCCGTTGCCTTACAGGTTGCCAAGAAAGAGGAGCGGTTGGACCATGGTGGGCTCAGGGAGGGTGAGAGTGGTGGAACAGAGGTGCATCTCTCCAGTTGTACCTCTCCACATGTCATATGCCATCCTGGCAAACTGTGGTTCCTCTATGGAGGCACCCACAGTGGAGTCCAAGGAGGATGCTGGGAACCACCACAAAGGAGACCCACAGAAGGGTGGCATGGGACCCCACAGGGGAAGAAAACAACTCCTGGTGGAGTATTCCATTGTTGGGGGGGTAGAACTGGGGGAGGAAGGGGAGAGGGAGGTAAGGTGCCTGCCTGGCGTCATGGCTTGGAGGGACAGGGAGCGAATCCTCAGAATTGCCAGAGCAGCTGCACAGGGGAGGGAGCTGGATGTCACTGTCCACCTAGGGACAAATGACCTGGCTGAGAAAGGGATTAGAGCAGTGCAGGAAGCGTTTGTGGAGTTGGGGAAGGGTCTTAGACAAATAGCATGCACGGTAACCTTCTCAGAGGTGCTGCCTGTCTATGGCAAGAGGGAGACTAGGGTGCTCCACACCATGGGATTCAATCAGTGGTTGAAAAACTGGTGCAGAGCTCAGGGATTTGGCTTCATTGGGAACTAGGGGTCCACCTGGAGGAATGCAGGCCTATACTGGAGTGATGGTCTGCATCTGTCCAGGAGGGGAACCAGGATCCTAGGTGATGGGTTTAAATGCTTCACTGGCAAGCATTCAAACTCGCCAAGGCAGGAGGCACTGGAAAGGAGCAGGGAAATCCTAGTCCCCCCCCCAAAATATCAGGGTAGTCAGTGAGGTAAACACCAAGATAGAGATGTTGATAGGGAAAAGGGCAGGGGTAAATGGAGAAAATGACAAAGGGAATAAGGACAGGGATGGGGCAAAAAGGGGCAAGGCCATCAAGAAATGGAGGGTAATGAGTACCAATGCACATAGTCTGGGTAACAAGCTCCCTGAACTGGTCACCTTGATGAAAGAGGGATGCCTGGATATCGTAGCAGTAACAGAAACATGGTACATAGAGAACCATGACTGGGATGTTAACATACCAGGGTACACAACCTACAGGAGAGATAGGGAGGGTAGAAGAGGGGGAGGAGTAGCTCGCTATGTAAGGGAAGGGATAAAAGCAATGGAACAAAAGAGTAAACGGGGAAGAGAGGAGGCACTGTGGGTCACCTTAGAGACTGGACATAACACCACAATCCGCACAGGGGTTGTACACAGACCCCCATGTCAGGGGGAGGGAATGGACAAGCATATGATAGAAGGCATCCTTAGTATGGCAGAGAAAGGGGAGATACTGTTGATTGGAGACCTGAATATACCAGATGTTAACTGGAGCACCTTTGCTGCAACCACATCCAAGAGTAAGGCCATTCCTGATGCCCTTCAGGTGGCATGCATCAGCTAGTTTTGGAGCCCACTTGCTAAGGAGCAATCTTAGACCTCATACTCTCAAATGGGGACAGTGAAAGGATCTCAGATCTAGAAGTGGGTAGCCATTTGGGAACAAGTGACCACCAAACAGTGTGGTTCACAATAAACTCAGCTACAGAGTCAAGCCATACAAAAGTGAGGGTACTGGACTTCAGGAGGGCTGACTTTGGCAAGATGGGAGACAGCCTTAGAAAAGCACTAGCAAACAGGCTAGGAGGAGGGGTGGAGCAACAATGGGGAAACATCAAAACTGCCATCACAGAAGCAGCAAGCCTTTGTGTGAAGCAAATAAATCAAAATGAAAGAAAAAGTCACTATGGTTCTCAAAAGAGGTGGTGGTGGGGAAGGTTAGGGAGAAAAAAATAGCATTTAGGAAGTATAAGGAAACACAAAAAGGAGCAGGACAGAGAACTGTACCAGTTAAGGCAGAAGCAAGCAGGGAGGGAAGTCAAAATAGCAAAGGCCCAAACTGAGGAAAAGATAGCCAACTTGATTAAGAAGGGGGATAAAAACTTTGATAGGTACATCAAGGAGCATAGAAAGACAAAGGAAGGGATAGTGAGACTGAATAGAATGGACAGTAGGTGGGTAGAGAGGGACAGTGAAAAGGCAGGGATACTGAAAGAATACTTCTGCTCAGTATTCACAAAAGAAGAGGTGGGGGAGGTGCCTAATCCAATTAACAGAACCACTCTGGATAAGGGGTCGATCCCAGTCCTTTCACAGAAGAAAGGGTTCTGAAAGAACATCTAAAACTGAAGGTGGACAGAGCAATGGGGCCTGACGGAATTCACCCCAGAATTCTAAAAGAATTAAGGGGAGAACTAGTGACACCACTGACTATCCTGTTTAACAAATCATGGGAGGATGGGGTGGTACCTGAGGACTGGAGGAAGGCAGATGTGATTCCCCTTCACAAAAGTGAGAGCAAGACAGACGCAGGAAACTACAGACCTGTCAGTTTGACCTCTGTGGTTGGGAAAGTAATGGAATCACTTCTGAAGGAAAGAATTGTTGAGTACCTATAGGCCAGTGCAGTGAGGCACAGGACCCAAGACAGCATGGGTTCACAGCAGCAAGGTCGTGTCAGACGAATCTAATTGATTTCTTTGACTGGGTGACCAAAGTAGTAGAACAAGGAGGGGCTGTGGACATGGCCTACCTTAACTTTAGCAAGGCATTCGCCACAGTCCAACACAAAAGATTAATAATCAAATTAACCAGCTTGGGAGTGGATCCCAGGGTGGTAGCCTAGGTAAAACATTGGCTGGACAACAGGACACAGAAGGTAATTGTAAATGGAGTCCACTCTGAAGAAAGAGGGGTTACTAGTGGGGTACCGCAGGGTTCAGTACTGGGTCCAGTCCTTTTTAATGTCTTTATAAGTGACATTGCAGAGGGACTGGAAGGAAAAGTATGCCTCTTCGCAGATGACACAAAGATCTGCAACAGGGTTGACACAAAAGGATGTGTGGAAAGGATGAGAAGGGACTTGGCAAGGTTGGAGGAATGGTCAGAAGTATGGCAGCTTGGATTCAATGTAAAGAAGTGCAAAATAATGCACCTGGGAAACAAAAACTAAGGGGAAGATTACACAATGCAGGGAGAGGTAGTAACAACAACAAAAAATGGAAAGGGACCTGGGGGTAATCATATCAGATTACCTTAAAGTTAGCAAGCAATATGAGAAAGCAGTAGGGAGGGCTGGGGGTATACTGGGATGTATAGGGAGAGGCATTACCAGCAGAAAACAGGAAGTTGTTATCCCTCTGTACAGACAGTTGGTGAGACCACATCTGGAGTACTGCATCCAGTTCTGGAGATCCCATCTCCGCAAAGACATAGACAGCATAGAGGCAGTGTAGAGGAGGGCAACTAAAATGGTGCAGGGTCTGCAAGAGAAGCCATTCGAGGAGAGACTAATGGAGCTTAATATGTATACCCTTGAGGAAAGGGGGGGCATGATAGAAACTTTTAAGTACCTCAGTGGAGTCAACAAAGTCCAAGAGGGTAGCATCTTTAAGAAAAAGAGATGTGCAAGAACAAGGGGACACAATTTGAAGATGGGGGGGGGACAGCACAGGGGTAATGTGAGGAAGTATTTTTTCACAGACAGGGTGGTGGACGCATGGAACCGCCTTCCTGAGGAGGTTGTGGGGTCTAAAACTGTGGGAGAATTCAAGAATGCATGGGACAGACATAAGGCAATTCTTGTGGGGGGTAGGAAGAAATAGGCTGTTGTGATTTGCAGTGAGTTAATGGGGTGGATTTGATGGCAGTGAGGTGGAGGTGATATTTGTAATTTTTTTGCTTCAAGGATTTTACTAGTTTCCAAAAACACAGGATACAACAAAACGTAACCGCACACTATTTGATACAATAATCATAAAGCACTTAAAGTATAACTGATGAAGTATAATAATATAAGCACTCCATACATAGATAAGTAAATTAAAAAGCTCACTACACAGGTAAACAATTAATTCATAGCTATTACTTCAATCAAGAAGTAAAACTCAACACAGAAGAAACACTGAATGTTGCTTTTTAAACAAGTCATTATTCTTAGTATCATTGACTGACAAGATGGTTCAGGAAGCAGGCCCATATTCTATCAAACAGTTCACTTTTACCAAAAATTGGTAACGCCAATCTTTCATTATTGATGACCTCACTCATAGTGCCCCATTCTCTACATCCAGGAGGGTTAGGAGATTGCCAGTGGGAGAGCAAAATCCTTTCAAGAGAAAGAGCAGCTGACAACATGACAGGATTTTGATGTTTGTTTAAAATCCCAGAACCTTCCATTATTCCAAGAATAATGAACAGGGGACTTTTAAAGTAAACAGCGGTATCGCCTCCTCTTTCAGATGATAGTCTGTCGCTCCTAAGTAGATTATATGATGGCAGGAAGCATAGTGAGTAAGGGATGGAGGATCTGAGCCATGTTTCTGTTATGCAGTTGTAGTGCTAGGAACAGGGACAGCACAGGCTTTCTAGAATGTCATGTGTGTAGTGCTGGAAACAGGGGCAGCACAGGCTTCCTACACTGTGACATATGTAGTGCTGGGAACAGGAACAGTGCAGGCTTCCTACGCTGTGATGTATGCAGTGCTGGGAACAGGGACAGTGCAGGCTGCCTACATTGTGATGTATGTAGTGCAGTGAACAGGGCAGTGCAGGCTTCCTACACTGTGTTCTATGTACTTCTGGGAACAAAGAGCGCACAGGCTTCCTACATTGTGATATACAGTATGTAGTGCTGGGAACTGAGACAGTGCAGGCTTCCTACACTGTGATGTGTGTAGTGCTGGGAACAGGGACAGAGCAGGCTTCCTACACTGTAATGTATGCAGTGCTGGGAAGAGGGACAGTGTAGGCTTCCTACACCATGATGTATGTAGTCCTGGGAACAGGAACAGTAAAGGCTTTCTGCACTGCTATGTATGTAGTGCTGAGAACAGGAACAGTGCAGGCTTCCTACAATGTGATGTATGTAGTGCTGGGAACTGGGACTGTGCAGGCTTCCTACACTGCGTTCTATGTACTTCTGGGAACAAAGAGCACGCAGGCTTCCTACATTGTGATATATGTAGTGCTGGGGACAGGGGCAGTGCAGGCTTCCTACATTGTGATGTGTGTAGTGCTGGGAACAGGAACAGTAAAGGCTTTCTACACTGTGATGTATGCTGTACTGGGAACAGGAACAGTGCAGTATTCCTACACTGTGATGCATGCAGTGCTGGGGAACAGGAACACTGCCAGCTTCCAACATTGTCATAAATGCAGTGCTGGGAACAGGGACAGTGCAAGCTTCCTACACTGCTATATATGTAGTCCTGGGAACAGGGACAGTACAGACTTCCTACACTGTGATGTATGTAGTGCTGGGAACAGGAACAGTATAGACTTCCTACACTGTGATGCATGCAGTGCTGGGAACTGGGACAGTATAAGCTGCCTACACTGCTACAGATGTAGTGCTGCTAAGAGGGACAGTGCAGCTTCCTACACTGCTATGTATGTAGTGCTGAGAACAGGGACAGTGCAGGCTTCCTACATTGTGATGTATGCAGTGCTGGGAACAGGAACAGTGCAGGCTTCCAACATTGTGATGTACGTAGTACTGGGAACTGGGACAGTGCAGGCTTCCTACACTGCGTTCTATGTACTGCTGGGAACAAAGACAGCGCAGGCTTCCTACATTGTGATATATGTAGTGCTGGAATCAGGGGCAGTGCAGGCTTTCTGCACTGTGATGTATGCAGTGCTGGGGACAGGAACAGTAAAGGCTTTCTACACTGTGATGTAGGCAGCACTGCGAACAGAAACAGTGCAGTATTCCTACACTGTGATGTATGCAGTGCTGGGAATAGGGGCACTGCAGGCTTCCAACATTGTCATAAATGAAGTGCTGGGAACAGGGAGAGTGCAGGCTACCTATCCTGTGATGTATGTAGTACTGGGAACAGGGACACTGCAGGCTTCCTACACTGTGATAAATGTAGTGATGGAAACAGGGACAATGCAGCCTTCCTACACTGCGATGTATGTAGTCCTGGGAACAGGGACAGTGCAGACTTCCTACACTGTGATGTATGCAGTGCTGGGAACAGGGGCAGTATAAGTTGCTTACACTGTGATGGATGCAATGCTGGGAACAGGGACAGTGCAGGCTGCCTACATTGTGATGGGTGCAGTGCTGGGAACAGGGACAGTGCAGACTTTGTACACTGTGATATATGTAGTGCTAGGAACAGGGACAGTGCAGGCCTTCTACACTCCGATGTATACAGTGCTGGGAACAGGGACAGAACAAGCTTCCTACACTGTAATGTATGCAGTGCTTGGAAGAGTGGCACTGCAGGCTTCCTACGTTGTGATGTATGTACTCCTGGGAACAGGGAGAGTTCGGGCTTCCTGCACAGTGTTGTATGTAGTGCTGGGAACAGGAACAGAGAAAACTTTCTACACTGCTATGCATGTAGTGCTGGGAACAGGGTCAGTGCAGGTTTCCTACTCTGCGATGTATGTAGTACTGGGAACAGGAACAGTGCAGGCTTCCTACACTGCTATGTAGATAGTGCTGATAACAGGGACAGTGCAGGCTTCCTATGCTACAATGTATGTAGTGCTGAGAACAGAAACAGTGCAGGCTTCCTACATTGTGATTTATGCAATTCTGGAAACAGGGATAGTGCAGGCTTCCCTACTCTACAATGTATGTAGTGCTGAGAACAGGGACAGTGCAGGCTTCCTACACTGTAATTTATGTAGTGCTCGGAACAGGGACAGTACAGGCTTCCTACATTGCTATGTATGTAGTACTGAGAACAGGGAGAGTGCAGACTTCCTCCACTGTAATGTATGCAGTGCTGGGAACAGGGACAGTGCAGGCTTCCTACACTGCATTTTATGTAGTGATGTGAACAGGGACAGCGCAGGCTTCCTACATTGTGATGTATGTAGTGCTGGAAACTGGGACAGGACAGGCCTTCTACACTCCGATGTATACAGTGCTGGGAACAGGGACAGAACAAGCTTCCTACACTGTAATGTATGCAGTGCTTGGAAGAGGGACACTGCAGGCTTCCTACGTTGTGATGTATGTACTCCTGGGAACAGGGAGAGTTCGGGCTTCCTACACAGTGTTGTATGTAGTGCTGGGAACAGGAACAGAGAAGACTTTCTACACTGCTATGCATGTAGTGCTGGGAACAGGGTCAGTGCAGGTTTCCTACTCTGCGATGTATGTAGTACTGGGAACAGGAACAGTACAGGCTTCCTACACTGCTACGTAGATAGTGCTGGTAACAGGGACAGTGCAGGCTTCCTATGCTACAATGTATGTAGTGCTGAGAACAGAAACAGTGCAGGCTTCCTACATTGTGATTTATGCAATTCTGGAAACAGGGACAGTGCAGGCTTCCTACACTGTAATGTATGTAGTGCTCGGAACAGGGACAGTATAGGCTTCCTACATTGCTATGTATGTAGTACTGAGAACAGGGAGAGTGCAGGCTTCCTCCACTGTAATGTATGACAGTACTGGGAACAGGGACAGTGCAGGCTTCCTACACTGCATTTTATGTAGTGATGTGAACAGGGACAGCACAGGCTTCCTACATTGTGATGTATGTAGTGCTGGAAACTGGGACAGGACAGGCTTCTTTCAGTGTGATGTATGTAGTGCTAGGAACAAGAACAGTAAAGGCTTTCTACACTGTGATTATGCAGTGCTGGGAACAAGAACAGTGCAGTATTCTTACAGTGTGATGTATGCAGTGCTGGGAACAGGGACACTGCAGGCTTCCTACACTGTGATGTGTGCAGTCCTGGGAACAGGAACAGTGCAGTGTTCCCACACTGTGATGCTTACAGTGCTGGGACAGAGACACTGCAGGCTTCCAAAACTGTCATAAATGCAGTGCTGGGAACAGGCACTGTGCAGGCTTCCAACGCTGAGATATATACAGTGCTGAGGACAGGGACAGTAGATGCTTCCTACACTGTGTTGTCTGAAGTGCTGGGAACATGGATGGTGCAGCCTTCCTACACTGCGATGTATCTAGTGCTGGGAACAGGGACTGTACAGGCTTCCCGCACTGTGATGTATGCAGTGCTGGGAACAGGGACAGCGCAGCCTTCCTACACTGTGATGTATGTAGCGCTGCTTCCTACACTGCATGAAAGTAGTGCTGGGAACAGGGACAGGGCAGGCTACCTACACTGCGATGTATGTAGTGCTGGGAACAGGGACAGTACAGACTTCCTACACTGTGATGCATGCAGTGCTGGGAACTGGGACAGTATAAGCTGCCTACACTGCTACGGATGTAGTGCTGGGAACAGGGAGAGTGCAGGCTACCTACTCTGTGATATATGTAGTGCTGGGAACTGGGACAGTGCAGGCTTCCTACACTGTAATGTATGCAGTGCTGGGAAGAGGGACAGTGAAGGCTTCCTACACTGTGATGTATGTAGTGCTGGGAAAAGGAAAAGTGAAGGCTTTCTGTACTGCTATGTGTGTAGTGCTGGGAACAGGGTCAGCACAGGCGTCCTACATTGTGAAGTATGCAGTGCTAGGAACAGGAACAGTGCAGGCTTCCTACTATGTGATGTATGTAGTGCTGGTAACTGGGACAGTGCAGGCTTCCTACACTGTGATGCATGCAGTGCTGGGAACTGGGACAGTGCAGGCTTCCTACATTGTGATATATATAGTGCTGGGGACAGGGGCAGTGCAGGCTTCTTACACTGTGATGCATGCAGTGCTGGGGACAGGGGCAGTGCAGGCTTCCTACTCTGTGATGTATGTAGTGCTAGGAACAGGGACAGCACAGGATTCCTACACTGCAATGTATGTAGTTCTGGGAACAGGGACAGTGCAGGCATCCTACATTGTGATGTATGCAGTGCTAGGAACAGGAACAGTGCAGGCTTCCTACATTGTGATGTATGTAGTGCTGGGAACTGGGACAGTGCAGGCTTCCTACATTGTGATATATGTAGTGCTGGGAACAGGGGCAGTGCAGGCTTCCTACACTACATTCTATTTACTGCTGGGAACAAAGAGGGTGCAGGCTTCCTACATTGTGATATATGTAGTGCTGGGAACTGGGACAGTGCAGGCTTCCTACACTGTGATGCATACAGTGCTGGAAACTGGGACAGTGCAGGCTTCCTACATTGTGATATATGTAGTGCTGGGGACAGGGGCAGTGCAGGCTTCCTACACTGTGATGCATGCAGTGCTGGGGACAGGGGCAGTGCAGGCTTCCTACTCTGTGATATATGTAGTGCTGGGAACAGGGACAGCACAGGAGTCCTACACTGCAATGTATGTAGTTCTGGGAACAGGGACAGTGCAGGCGTTCTACACTGTGATGTATGCAGTGCTGGGGACAGGAGCAGTGCAGGCTTCCTACTCTGTGATGTATGTAGTGCTGGAAACTGGGACAGTGCAGGCTTCCTATATTGTGATATATGTAGTGCTGGGGACAGGGGCAGTGCAGGCTTCCTACACTGTGATGAATGCAGTGCTGGGGACAGGGGCAGTGCAGGCTTCCTACTCTGTGATGTATGTAGTGCTGGGAACAGGGACAGCACAGGAGTCCTACACTGCAATGTATGTAGTTCTGGGAACAGGGACAGTGCAGGTGTTCTACACTGTGATGTATGCAGTGCTGGGGACAGGAGCAGTGCAGGCTTCCTACTCTGTGATGTATGTAGTGCTGGAAACTGGGACAGTGCAGGCTTCCTATATTGTGATATATGTAGTGCTGGGGACAGGGGCAGTGCAGGCTTCCTACACTGTGATGAATGCAGTGCTGGGGACAGGGGCAGTGCAGGCTTCCTACTCTGTGATGTATGTAGTGCTGGGAACAGGGACAGCACAGGAGTCCTACACTGCAATGTATGTAGTTCTGGGAACAGGGACAGTGCAGGTGTTCTACACTGTGATGTATGTAGTGCTGGGCACAGGGACAGCACAGGAGTCCTACACTGCAATGTATGTAGTTCTGGGAACAGGGACAGTGCAGGCGTTCTACACTGTGATGTATGTAGTGCTGGGGACAGGGGCAGTGCAGGCTTCCTACTCTGTGATGTATGTAGTGCTGGGAACTGGGACAGTGCAGGCTTCCTACATTGTGATATATGTAGTGCTGGGGACAGGGGCAGTACAGGCTTCCTACACTGTGATGAATGCAGTGCTGGGAACAGGGGCAGTGCAGGCTTCCTACTCTGTGATGTATGTAGTGCTGGGAACAGGGACAGCACAGGAGTCCTACACTACAATGTATATAGTTCTGGGAACAGGAACAGTGCAGGCGTTCTACACTGTGATGTATGCAGTGCTGGGGACAGGGGCAGTGCAGGCTTCCTACTCTGTGATGTATGTAGTGCTGGGAACAGGGACAGCACAGGAGTCCTACACTGCAATGTATGTAGTTCTGGGAACAGGGACAGTGCAGGCATTCTACACTGTGATGTATGCAGTACTGGGGACGGGGCAGTGCAGGCTTCCTACTCTGTGATGTATGTAGTGCTGGGAACTGGGACAGTGCAGGCTTCCTACATTGTGATATATGTAGTGCTGGGGACAGGGGCAGTGCAGGCTTCCTACACTGTGATGAATGCAGTGCTGGGGACAGGGGCAGTGCAGGCTTCCTACTCTGTGATGTATGTAGTGCTGGGAACAGGGACAGCACAGGAGTCCTACACTGCAATGTATGTAGTTCTGGGAACAGGGACAGTGCAGGCATTCTACACTGTGATGTATGCAGTGCTGGGGACAGGGGCAGTGCAGGCTTCCTACTCTGTGATGTATGTAGTGCTGGGAACTGGGACAGTGCAGGCTTCCTACATTGTGATATATGTAGTGCTGGGGACAGGGGCAGTGCAGGCTTCCTACACTGTGATGAATGCAGTGCTGGGGACAGGGGCAGTGCAGGCTTCCTACTCTGTGATGTATGTAGTGCTGGGAACAGGGACAGCACAGGAGTCCTACACTGCAATGCATGTAGTTCTGGGAACAGGGATAGTTCAGGCGTTCTACACTGTGATGTATGCAGTGCTGGGGACAGGGGAAGTGCAGGCTTCCTACTCTGTGATGTATGTAGTGCTGGGAACAGGGACAGCACAGGAGTCCTACACTGCAATGTATGTAGTTCTGGGAACAGAGACAGTGCAGGCATTCTACACTGTGATGTATGCAGTGCTGGGGACAGGGGCAGTGCAGGCTTCCTACTCTGTGATGTATGTAGTACTGGGAACTGGGACAGTGCAGGCTTCCTACATTGTGATATATGTAGTGCTGGGGACAGGGGCAGTGCAGGCTTCCTACACTGTGATGAATGCAGTGCTGGGGACAGGGGCAGTGCAGGCTTCCTACACTGTGATGAATGCAGTGCTGGGAACAGCGGCAGTGCAGGCTTCCTACTCTGTGATGTATGTAGTGCTGGGAACAGGGACAGCACAGGAGTCCTACACTGCAGTGTATGTAGTTCTGGGAACAGGGACAGTGCAGGCGTTCTACACTGTGATGTATGCAGTGCTGGGGACAGGGGCAGTGCAGGCTTCCTACTCTGTGATGTATGTAGTGCTGGGAACTGGGACAGTGCAGGCTTCATACATTGTGATATATGTAGTGCTGGGGACAGGGGCAGTGCAGGCTTCCTACTCTGTGATGTATGTAGTGCTGGGAACTGGGACAGTGCAGGCTTCCTACATTGTGATATATGTAGTGCTGGGGACAGGGGCAGTGCAGGCTTCCTACACTGTGATGCATGCAGTGCTGGGGACAGGGGCAGTGCAGGCTTCCTACTCTGTGATGTATGTAGTGCTGGGAACAGGGACAGCACAGGAGTCCTACACTGCAATGTATGTAGTTCTGGGAACAGGGACAGTGCAGGCGTTCTACACTGTGATGAATGCAGTGCTGGGGACAGGGGCAGTGCAGGCTTCCTACTCTGTGATGTATGTAGTGCTGGGAACAGGGACATCACAGGAGTCCTACACTGCGATGTATGTAGTTCTGGGAACAGGGACAGTGCAGGCGTTCTACACTGTGATGTATGCAGTGCTGGGGACAGGGGCAGTGCAGGCTTCCTACTCTGTGATGTATGCAGTGCTGGGAAAGGTAAAGCGACCGGCAGCACTGAAACTAACTCCCCCTGCCACAGAGGAAAGAGCAGATCACTAGAGTGCAATTTTCTCCCTCACTGCCCCACCAATGCACCCTTCCCATCATGTAAAGCGTGTAACTGAGATGCACTGGAAGACTATGTAGACCACTTACCTTTACAGGTATTTGGTTCAGCCCGGGGTTCTATGCCCCCTGTACACAGGAACCTGGGAGTCACCACCTCAGACACATCTACAATGTTCAGATATATTGGGGCCTTTCTTGCGTCGGCATTGCAGAGTCGACCCTGTGACATGGGAAAAGAGATCAGATAACTAAGGAAGCTCTGAGGGGCTGCATAGCTGCAGATCACCACAGCCTTATGTAAGCACTGCATGCTTACTGGAGATCACTGTAGACATATTGGGGTCCTTCAAACTTGCAGATTATGGTTAACCAGTATCCAAGCCCTGCAACCTTACCGCAGCACATGGTATAAGTAAAGACATACAGATGGGATGCTCACAAGTTTGTATTTGAAGTACTGATGAACAGATGTTGTCGAACACTATTTACCCAAAAGGAGGCAGTATAGCGCAGAGGTTTAGGGCTTTGAGCTGCAAACCTGGAGACCTGTGTTTGAATCTCACAGCCCTCACTAGCATACTGTGTGACCCTGAGCAAGTCACTTAACTTCCTTGTGCTCCCAGGTCACACCTGGAAACAAGCTTCAGTTAGAGTGCTTTTCCTGGTTAAACAATTTCCCCTTCCCTTCCCAAAAGGACACTAATCTGACTTCCTCCTTAATTTTTTCTGTAATTTGTAATGCCCTCAGGGCATCTTCATTGCCAGGCTTTGCAACTGATCCCAGTGACATGCTCCAACAAAGTCATACAACTAGTCTACCAAGTCCCGCCTGCTACCTATGTCTTCCTCCTACTTCCTTCTTCCTACCTATCTCTTCCCCCACAACAGAATGCCACCATTACCTTGCTTGTGTCTCGGCCCTCTTAAACTGTTGTTTTTAAAAGGGAAGGTTCTTATTCAATTCACAAATACAGGACTCACCTAGATCCAGCAGGTTCTTTTTTATGCTGTCTTGCACATGCGCAGGCAACATATTGTGGCAGTATGAGAAATGCAGAGGTGTGTCAGTTTTGGCAAATGCAGGGCATGCTTTAGAAGGTGCATCCCTCATTCGCCAATTAGCGAGCATGCTAGCAGTGACACAAGTGTTCTTCAGTGCTACCAACTTGAAACAATTTTGCCGCTGCAATCAGAGCCAAGCTCATTATGCAGCAGCACTGATGATGTGCCTCCGCTACATGCCTTGCCTGGTGTAACATAATAAACATGATGACCGTCCAACGTCCACTTCTTGCAATCAGTAGCATGACGAGTTCGGGTGTGCCCAGTCCCCCTGCTGGCATGTGTAAACCACCAAGATTGTGTGGCAGACTGGGAGCCCACCCCCATTGTGCCTCCCTGTATTCAGAAGCTGACCCCATTGGCATTTTCCTGCCCCTGCCCACCTCCATTGTGAGCCACACTGGGAGCCCACCCCAGTGTGGCAAACATCATGCCTCCAAAGTCATGGGGCACACTGGGAGCCCACCCCAGTGTGGCAAACATCATGCCTCCAAAGTCATGGGGCACACTGGGAGCCCACCCCAGTGTGGCAAACATCATGCCTCCAAAGTCATGGGACACACTGGGAGCCCACCCCAGTGTGGCAAACATCATGCCTCCAAAGTCATGGGGCACACTGGGAGCCCACCCCAGTGTGGCAAACATCATGCCTCCAAAGTCATGGGGCACACTGGGAGCCCACCCCAGTGTGGCAAACATCATGCCTCCAAAGTCATGGGACACACTGGGAGCCCACTCCAGTGTGCCCAACATTGTTTCATACTCCTGTAAAGAAAGGAGATGGTCTGTGCTGTTTTTTTTTTTTAATCTGAAACAAAGAAAACAGTTCCTTGCTGTCAGAGGGCCCCCTTCCCCAACCCGCACCCACCCTCTGCGCACCCCACTTCCCCACCCCATACTTACCTCTGGAGACGCAGTGCCACAATCTTCGGTGAGTGGGAACATGTTTGCTCTATTCAAAGCCGACCGCGAACTGAAGAAATGCCGGTATGCTGTATAATGGCATAAATGGGGGGTTTTCAACTTAGGTAGATCTCTTGGCCATTTCTGTGACTTTTGGTTCCAAATTTTCAACATGAGGTTCTTGGAACCCCACCTTATGAATTCAGTCATTGTCATTTCGTTATTCGGTCCCAAAAGGTGATTTCACGGTCACTGCGTAGAATCATCTTTCGGGACTAGTTAACAAAATGACAGTGCCACTGTTTATGAGGTGGGCTCCCAAAAAGCCTATGTTGCAAATCTGGTGAAAAAAAAACAAAAATTACTGTGTTACGAGCATGCATTGCGCAGTTTCCACCCATGTTTGTAACTTCTAGAAGTTTTTAACATTTTCACTCCAAATTTTCAACATTGCCATATTTTCACACCTCCTTATGAACAGTACAGCTGTCATTTTTTACATCCTGCCCAAAATGTGTTTTCACACATCTGGCACACAATGGCATGGTTGCTGTGGGAAATCAATGTTTGGGACAGATTAAGAAAATCACAGTGACACTGTTCATGAGCAGAGGTCTCAAAATGTCTATGTTGAAAATTTGGTAACAAAAGGCAAAAAAATGACTGTGTTACGAGCACACATTGCGCAGTTTCCACGCACGCTCATAACTTCAAGATTTTTTTAAATATTTTCACTCCCAGATTTTCAACATTGCCATTTCTTCACATCTCCTTATGAACAGAGCAGCTGTCATGTTCATCAGCAGGGGTCCCAAAATGCCTATGTTGAAAATTTAGTTAAAAGAATGCCCCAAATAATTGCATTACGGGCATCTGTTGCCCAGTTTCTATGCACGCTCGTGACTTCACCGTTTTTCCATATTTTCACCCCAGATTTTCAACATTACCATTTTTTTACATCTCCTCATGAACTGTACAGCTATAATTTTTCACATCCTGCCCGAAATGTGTTTTCGCACCTGTGGCGCCAAATGGCACAGTCGCTGAGCAAAATCACCTTTCCGTTAACAAACTGATAGTGCCACTATTTATGAGGTAGGGTCACAAAAAGCCCATGTTGAAAGTTTGGAGTGAAAATAACCAACAAACACCTGGGGGCATTAGGATTTCTAACTATAACGCCCCACCCTGTAGAGGCTGACAGGCGCCAGGGGTGTGACTTGGGATTTTCAGCCGTAATGCTCACACCATTCCACCCTAGCCTGCACCCACTGACAGGCATCAAGGTGTCCCTTGTACACTTTGGCCCCAAAGTTCACCCTATTCTCCTATAATGCACCCAACTCAGCGTATTTCCTTATGGCATGGTGTGAACATAAGGCCGAAGATCCCAAGGCACACCTTGACATGTGTCAGTGTCTGCAGGGTAGGGTGAGGTGAAATGGCGTGAGCGTTATGGCCGATGACCCAAAGGCACACCCCAGTGCCTGTCAATCTCTGCAGGGTGGGGGTTGGGCTGGCGTCAGTTCAATACTTCACTGCCATTCATTTATGCATCTAACTTTTGTACTGCCAATGCCAGCAAGACAACATTCGGCACTGACAAATGCTTGTTAAAAACTGGTTCTGCACTGCTCTAATTAGGTCAGGCAATGGAGTACAATCCTTTAATCTATTCCCAAGGACTCCTAAGGCATGAGGTGTAGCAGACTATAGGTAGGTTTGTACTGCTTAGGTAGGAAAATGGGCAGACAAGCTTGAGTATGATGAGTTGTTTTTGTTTTGCCAACACCTGTCTATGTTTGTTAACAGAGGAAGCCACTTGCTTTTTTTTCCTCCAATTGTTTAACCAGCAGTGGCACACTAAGCTGAAAGCTTGTTTACAGGTGCAACCTGGGAGCACAAGGAAGTTAAGTGACTTGCTCAGGGTCACGCAGTGAGTTTGCAGTTGTTTCTCACTAGGTTATATGCAGTATGATACACACATTTATCCTGCAGCTACTCAGATTAGGTATAGTGTCACAGTAATTTCACCACAATTATTTTTTAAATCTTTTCCTTGGTCCCAGTAACTCATTTCGGGAGATGGGGGATGTAGAATTCTTTTTTTTTTGGGACAGTGAAATATCCTTATTTAATAATGACAAGGCATGAAATGAAGGTAAAGCAAAACTCACACTGTCCCCCCTCTTGATGGTCACGTACTTCCTCTCCATCTTCTCATGGTCTAGGAAAATTGTGTCCACATTTCCGACGCCGAATAATTCTTGCACTAAAGGAAACATAAACCTCAGTACAGTGTGCATGAAGGCACCATGCAAAATCAAAGTCTATTCTACTCTGCAGTCCCTACACGATCTCTATCAGACTCATTGCGGTGTAAAGCACTTTGGGTCAGTGTGCACGAAAGGCACTATATAATATATGGACAGTGCCTATTAGCCCCCGTTTTCAATCAGTTTATAACCTGATAATCCCATCGTTATGACATCAGTGTGCTGTAAACCTTGCCTAACTATGTCATAATGACGGGATTACAGGATAGAATGTCACCACCTGTCAAAATTCTTGGAAAGGAAAGGCGATCTGCTGCTTGGAGATTCGTTCAAAACATACACATTCCATTCAGACAGTTACAGACCCGCTGCAGTATAGATTGCAATTGCTAATTTCTGCACTTCAGTTGCGCAACATACAAACCGGGAGGCATTCATAGCCAAGCAGGAGGCAGTATAGCACAGTGACTTAAGGCTCTGAGCTGCAAACCTGGAAACCTGGGTTTGAATCCCACAGCCCCCCACTTGCATACTGTGTGATCCTGAGCAAGTCCCTTAACTAGCTTGTGCTCCCAGGTCACACCTGTAAATAAGCTTTCAACTTAGTGTGTCTCTCCTGGTTAAACAAACAAAAACGCTCATTTAAAAAAAATGGTATTTTTCTTCCCCACAGTAGCTAGTTTTTCCATACGCTATAAAATACAATGACTGAATAACAGTGGTCAACCACAGATGTAATCACCTCTCGTGGTTGCCATGACAACTGTAAACCTCTTGAGCTGTGCTCTCGAGGTTTACTTGGTTGTCCTGGCAACTGCCTGAGGTGATTACATCGTGGTTAACCACTGTTACTTAGGCATTATCCTCTATATAAAACCTCAATCTATTCTATTCCGCAGTCCCTGCACTACCAGTATATAATGCATTGTCTTGTAAAGCACCTTTGAACACTGGAATTATGAAAGGTGCTATAGTAACCCGTGCTCTGCCGCTGACAGATTTATCTGTCCACATATCCTGTATGTTCCAATTTTGTTGACAGCCTAAGGGTTAAGTCAAAGTCTATTCTATTCTATTCTATATTCTATTCCTGGTTAAACAATGTTCCCCTACAGTCCCTGCACTATCAACAATAACTGAGTGCTTTGTAAAATATTTTGAGATAGTGTTTATAAAGGAACTGTATAAAACCTAAATCTATTCTATTCTGCAGTCCCTGCACTCCCTGTATTTAACTCACTGATTTGTAAAGCACTTCAGGGTGCAGTGTATGTGAAAAGCACTATATAAATCCAAATTCTATTGTATTCTACAGTCTCCAAACTATGCATCTAACCCACTGCTCTGTAAAGCTCTTTAGAATACAGTGTGCATGAAAGGCACTGTACTTGCCAAATTCTGTTCTGTTCTAGTTCCTGTACTATCACTGTCAAGTCATTACTTTGTAAGGTGCTTTAGGATAGCATGAAAGGCACAATATTTTCAGCTGTGCACTATAAGTATCTGGCTCATTCCTTTGTACAGAGCATTGAGATACTGTGTGTATGAAGGGCACTATATAAATTCAAATTAGATTCATAGATGCTGTCAGCAGATAAAGACTGCTAGGCCCATCCAGTCTGCCCGCTTAAGCTGCCTAACAAAGCATCCAGTGACCCTATCTGGTCATTGGCTTTAGCTTTTCCTTCCTAGCTGTATTATTCATTTGTTTCTGTCCCATGCATGTTTGAAGCCCGCCACTGTATGGGCAGCCACCCTCTCTTGGGGCAGGCTATTCCATGCATCCACCACCCTTTCTGTAAAAATAACTTCCTGACATTTCCCCTTATGCAGCCACCCCTCAGTCTCATGTCATGTCCTCTTGTTCTGGCACTACTATTAATCTGGAATACATTGTCCCCTTCCACCTTGTTAATGCCCTTGAGGTACTGAATGTTCCTATCATGTCACCTCTCTCCCTCCTTTATTCCAGTGTGTAGAAACTGGTGTCCCTCACTCTCCTCGTAAGGCTTGTGATGTAATCCCTTCACCATTTTGGTCTCCCTCCTCTGCACCATCTCTATTTTGTCAATGTCCTTTCAAAGGCGTAGTCTCCAGAACTGTACACAGTATTCAAGATGTGGTCTCACTGGGGTCTTGTACAATGGAACTATTGCCTCCCTATTTTGGCTTGTGATACCCCTTCCAATACACCCCAACATCCCACTGGCCTTTCCCATCACTTTTGCCATCTTCCTAGCGGCCTTCAAGTCATCTGTGATTTTGACCCCCAAGTCCCTCTCCTTTTTAGTTACTGTCAGCAGCCCCCCTTCCCCCCATCCTGTAACCCGCCCCAGGGTTCCTGCTCCCCACATGCATGATTTTGCACTACTTTGCATTAAACCTTAGCTGCCATGCCCCTGACCATCTCTCCAGCAGTTCCAGGTCTTTTCTCATCCTTTTCACTCCCTCTGGAGTATCCACCCTGTTGCATATCTTGGCCTCACACCAAACCTTCTCCTCCAGCCTATCTACAATGCCACTGATTAAGATATTGTAGAGGACTGGCCCCAGAATTGACCCCTGCGGTCCCCCACTGGTCACTTTCCTTTCATCTGATTGGGTACCATTCACCATTACCCTTTGCTTTCTGTCCCTTAACCAGTTTCCAATCCAGTTTACCACCTTGCATCCCAACCCCAGGCTGCCTAGCTTGTTGACAAGTCTCCTCTGTGGGACCGTATCAGAGACTTTATTGAAATTGAGGTAGACAATATCTAGCACCCCCCTCGATCTACTGCCTTTGTCACCCAGTCAAAGAAATCTATCAGATTAGTTTGACAGGATCACCCTGCAGAGAACCCATGTTGCCTGGGATCCACCAGTCCATTTGCTTCCAGGTGTTCCACTGTTCTTTCCTTAAGGACTGCCTCTATTATCTTTCCAACTACAGAGGTTAGATTAACTGGCCTGTAGTTCCTCACTTCTTCTTTACTACTGCTCTTGTGAAGGGGGACGTTTGCCCTTCTCCAGTCCTCTGGGACCACTCCAGTGTCTAAGGGCTCACTGAACAGGGCTGCCAGAGGGCCTGCCAGTTCAGTCTTCAGTTCCTTTAGGACCCTGGGATGTATGTCATCTGGACCCATAGCTTTTCCACCTTTAGCTTTGCCAGTTCTTCTAGGACTCTCCACTGTGGATGGACTGGTGTTTACCTCATCTTTAGCTCCTTTGAAGCCCAGCTGCGTGCCCTGCCCATCCCCTTCCACAGTGAAGACTGAATAGAAATATTTGTTCAGGATGGCTGTTTCTTCCTCATCTCCATCCACTATCTCCCCTGGCCCTCTAAGCTTTGCTACCCCTTTGCCTTTATTTTGTTGCCGACTGAGCTATTCTCTCCTCCGCTTGCGCTGCTAGCACCTTTCACTGCCTTCCGGCCCCTCTCAGACACTTCTGGTACATTTCCTTGTACCCATCCCTTGACCAAATGGGTAAAACTCTGATAAGTTAGACCAGAAGCAAGTTGCATGTATTTTGCCATTCGGCTGACTCACTGGTTTGGTCTAGTTTTCACTTATATCCGGAACTCGGTATAAAACAGACAACTAAAAATGTACCGGACCAGATCGGCAATAGCCAGACAGGCAAAATTCATGCAGCTTGCATCCAGTCTGGCTTTTTATGAGTCCAGTCCAGTTCTGGCACATTGGTTTTCACCCATACCCATATCTGAGAGCAAAGTACTGTTCTACTAAAAGCCCCCCAGTGTTTTCCAGCTTCTCTACCCAGTCACAACCAAGTCTGATGTTTCTGTGGTCATTCACTGAACTGACGCTTCTGGAAACGAGCTGTTTACAGCTCATGTTGTCTTTCATGGTGAAACATTTTCCAAATAAATAAAAAATAAATAAGAACACATATCAACCTGTTTGAAGAATCCCCAAAGGGGTGGGGGCTCCCCTAGTACTGCTGCTGCCCTCTTCTCCAACCGCCTAACCTGACTCCTAAGTTCCAACTTAGGTTCCACTTCCAAGTAATGTCCTTGCTGGCGCTCTGCAGCCATGCCCTCCATTATCAAAGCCACCAGCCCAGCGTCTAATGTCAAAAGTTCCAAAGACATTAACCACGGGGTCATTGGCAGCGAGAGAGGAGGAGAGAGCTGCAGCATCACACAGCACAGCCAGTCCAGCATCTAATGTCAACAGTTCCCAGGACATTAACCACGGGGTCATTTTAGCAGTGAGAGAGGAGGAAAGAGCTGCAGCAGCACACAGGGCAGCCAACAAGTGAGAGAAAGGGCAAAGGAAGGAGCCTGTGCACACTCTCTGGTTTTCTCTGTTGAATTAAAAGAGGCAGGTTCATGCTTACGCTGGTCTTGGCATGTCGTCTCGGGGTGCAGTTTCCTCAGGGCTCGAGTTGTGCCTTCAGTACAGGGTATACAGATGGGCCTATAATGAGAACACATACACAAATACTTACAAGAAATCAGTCACAGCTTCAGCACAGGGCTACCATGCTGACTGGTGGTGTAGGAGGCTCGAGCTATGAGCAGGGAATAGACATACTCAAATAATTTAGCCTATAAAAGAGAAGGTTGAAAGGGAACATGATCATAGTTTTCTGAACTGTAAAGGGTATAGACAAGGTGGCGCATACACAGATGTTTGAGGTGGCGCATTCACGCAGAACTAGTGGCCATGCACTCCAACTGAATGGGTCAGAATTAGGGAAACATTAGAAAGACATTGCCACCTGCCGGCGCAGCAGTTGGATTCACAGAGCCAGTGACCCGGGTTCAGGAAACCAGCCTGGTCACTGGAGGGCAGGCTGGGGAGAAGGACTGAGCATCCAGGGACAGCCTCTTCTCCGGGAGGGTAGGGGACTGGTCCGCACTCCGCTGAGCCTTTAGCGGAGGCTGAGTATCACAGGACGACGGCCCATTCCTAATTGGGGGAGGAGCAGACGTTGGTGTATGCCGTGATGTCACTACGCTGCCCCCAACAGAAAGCCAGGAAAATTGCTCGCTGACCCTCCGGATGACGGCTCTCCATTCCCTAAGGTCCTCCAGCGCCTTCCTGGTGCCTTCCTGTTCCCCAGCAGCACCCCGGGCCCTAGAAGGACGTGCTGGGGCTACCCTTCCCCCGGTGCCTTCCCCCTCGGAGGAGAGGGACCCGTCCAGTGAAGGGACACACCGGGATATCCCGGGGGTCGGCTGCGATCTGGGGACTAGAGGAGGGCTGGGCAGGGACAGGAGAGGTCAGGGGGAACTTGGCAGAGCCTGAAGGAGTGGAGGACCAGCGAGCACGGGGGCGTTAAAAAAAAAGAAAGAAAGAAAGCATTACTTCACACTGAGGGTGATTAACATGTGAAACAGTTACTTAAGTGACGTAGCAGAAACTAGCACTGTTCAGTCTTTCAGTCTTTTATAGCTGGGTTAGACAGATTCCTGAGTGAGAATGGCATTGACTGTGACAATATGAGTAGGGTTGCATTCTTGCAGTGAAACTTGGAGGTGTGCCCATACTGAAATTGAGTATGGTTACTGCTGTGCAGGACGAGGGCACACAAGTTGGACCCTAAGTACCTCCCAACATCAGAATACTACGTTACTGTAGTAAATTAGTGACATCATTCTGCACCTCTCTGACAAGCCCTGACATAGAAAGGTGGTCCAGCCACCCAGCCTTTCCCCCAAAGGGACAATCTGTGTGCAATACCATGTCTTCCTTTTGCTAATGCAGCTGTGATGTCATCACTAGCCTGAAGACATGGCCCCACCACCTTCCTCTTAAAGGACTAGACCTTTGCACTGCCTTGTCCTCCTTACGTGACTGCAGCTCTGATATTATCACTGACCTGGAGGGGTAATCCCAAACTGAAAATGTTACTTGTTCTTAAAAGTAGTCAGTTATTACTTTTTGCATCTCAATTATTATGACAAGAGTAGACTGCCACCGCGTAGCACACAGAGACATAAATCAGATCTCCTGAAACCAGAGCTCACTGTTGGAGGCTGCTTCTATTTTGGATCCGGGGCTGTAAAATCAGCCACCAGATCCAGAGTGAAGCTGCGCCTCCTGCTTCACTGGGCACCACTCGGGTACAACCAAGAAGTTTCCCTCCCTAGAAGGGGGCTTTTAAGGACATCGCAATGCTGCTGTGAAAGCAGTTGAAGAGAGGAGACTGCCACTGTGGGAGGGCTCAAGGCAACTGAACTGCCCCCTCAGCACACAGAGACAGAGATTGGAGTGCCTGAAGCCACAGCTCCATCTTGAAGACTGCTTTTGTGTTGCGTCTGGGGCTATCCAATCAGCCAACAGATCCACAGTGAAGCCGTGCTTCCTGCCTCACTCCAATGCTGGCCTTGCCAAGTGGCCCTCTACTTGTGGACCTTGCACTAAGGACACGTGGCAAGGACAGCAACAACTGGAGCCAGCCCTGGAGTCAGTAGACAGCCAGGACCCCCTACTGACAGATCCCAGGTACACCTGTGTTGTTCTGGGGATGTACTTTGGGGGATTGCTGCAAAGCATTTGGGGGGTTAGTGGGATTGGGGCTCTAGGGGTTAGCTGCTAAATAGTTTCTGGGTATTGATGTGTTGCGGAGTTTAGGGGCTTGGTGTTAAACGGTTGCTGGGTATTGTGTTGCAAGGTTTAGGGGCTTGCTATTAAATGGTTGCTGGATACTAGTGTGTTGCAGGGTTTAGGGGCTTGCAGTTAAATGGTTGATGGGTATTAGTGTACTGAAGGGTTTAGGAGATTGCCGTTAAACGGTTGCTGGGTATTAGTGTGTTACAGGGTTTAGGGGCTTGCTCTTAAATGGTTGCTGGGTATTAGTGTGTTACAGGGTTTAGGGCCTTGCTGTTAAACAGTTGCTGGGTATTAGTGTGTTACAGGGTTTAGGGGCTTGCTGTTAAATGGTTGCTGGGTATTGTGTTGCAGGATTTAGGAGATTGCCGTTAAACGGTTGCTGGGTATTAGTGTGTTGTGGGGTTTAGGGGCTTGCTGTTAAACGGTTGCTGGGTATTAGTGTGTTACGGGGTTTAGGGGCTTGCTATTAAACAGTTGCTCGGTATTAGTGTGTTACAGGGTTTAGGGCCTTGCTGTTAAACGGTTGCTGGGTATTGTGTTGCAGGGTTTAGGGGCTTGCTGTTAAACGGTTGCTGGGTATTAGTGTGTTACAGGGTTTAGGGGCTTGCTGTTAAACAGTTGCTGGGTATTAGTGTGTTACAGGGTTTAGGGGCTTGCTGTTAAACGGTTGCTGGGTATTAGTGTGTTACAGGGTTTAGGGGCTTGCTGTTAAACGGTTGCTGGGTATTAGTGTGTTGCAGGGTTTAGGGGCTTGCAGTTAAACGGTTGCTGGGTATTAATGTGTTACAGGGTTTAGGGGCTTGCTGTTAAACGGTTGCTGGGTATTAGTGTGTTACAGGGTTTAGGGGCTTGCTGTTAAACGGTTGCTGGGTATTAATGTGTTTTTGGGTTTAGGGGCTTGCTGTTAAACGGTTACTGGATATAAGTGTGTTGCAAGGTTTAGGGGCTTGCTGTGAAACGGTTGCTGGGTATTAATGTGTTTTTGGGTTTGAGGCTTACTGTTAAATGGTTGCTTGGTATTAATGTGTTGCAGGGTTTAGGGGCTTGCTGTTAAATGGTTGCTGGGTATTAGTGTGTTGCAGGGTTTAGGGGCTTGCTGTTAAATGGTTGCTGGGTATTAGTGTGTTGCTGCGTTTAGGCGCTTGCTGTTAAACGGTTGCTGGGTATTGTGGTGTAGGGTTCAGGGGCTTGCTATTAAAAGGTTGCTGCATATTATTGTGTTGCGGGGTTTAGGGGCTGGCTGTTAAATGGTTGCTGGGTATTAGTGTGTTTCTGTGTTTAGGGGCTTACTGTTAAACTGTTGCTGGGTATTAGTGTGTTGCAGGTTTAGGAGCTTACTGTTAAATGTTTGCTGAGTATTAGTGTGTTGCAGGATTTAGGGGCTTGCTGTTAAACGGTTGCTGGGTATTAGTGTGTTACGGGGTTTAGGGGCTTGCTGCTAAATTGCTGCAGGTTACTAGTGTGTTGCAGGGTTTTGGGGCTTGCTGTTAAACAGTTGCTGGGTATTAGTGTGTAACAGGGTTTAGGGGCTTGCTGTTAAATGGTGCAGGGTATTAGTGTGTTGCAGGGTTTAGGGGCTTACTGTTAAATGGTTGCTGGATATTAGTGTGTAACAGGGTTTAGGGGCTTGCTGATAAATGGTTGCTGGGTATTAGTGTGTAACAGGGTTTAGGGGCTTGCTGTTAAACGGTGCTGGGTATTGATGTGTTTCTGGGTTTAGGGGCTTGCTGTTAAATGATTGCTGGTATTAGTGTATTACAAAGTTTAGGGGCTTGCCGTTAAATGGCTGTTGGGTATTAGTGTGTTGCGGTGTTTAGGGGCTTGCTGTTAAACTGTTGCTGGGCATTAGTGTGTTACAGGGTTAAGGGTCTTGCTGTTAAACGGTTGCTGGGTATTAGTGTGTTGCGGTGTTTAGGGGCTTGCTGTTAAACGGTTGCTGGGTATTAGTGTGTTTCTGTGTTTAGGGACTTACTGTTAAACGGTTGCTGGGTATTAGTGTGTTGCAGGTTTAGGAGCTTACTGTTAAATGTTTGCTGAGTATTAGTGTGTTGCAGGATTTAGGGGCTTGCTGTTAAATGGTTGCTGGGTATTAGTGTGTTACGGGGTTTAGGGGCTTGCTTCTAAACAGCTGCAGGTTACTAGTGTGTTGCAGGGTTTTGGGGCTTGCTGTTAAACAGTTGCTGGGTATTAGTGTGTAACAGGGTTTAGGGGCTTGCTGTTAAATGGTGCAGGGTATTAGTGTGTTGCAGGGTTTAGGGGCTTACTGTTAAATGGTTGCTGGGTATTAGTGTGTAACAGGGTTTAGGGGCTTGCTGTTAAACGGTGCTGGGTATTGATGTGTTTCTGGGTTTAGGGGCTTGCTGTTAAATGATTGCTGGTATTAGTGTATTACAAAGTTTAGGGGCTTGCCGTTAAACGGCTGTTGGGTATTAGTGTGTTGCGGTGTTTAGGGGCTTGCTGTTAAACAGTTGCTGGGTATTAGTGTGTTACAGGGTTTAGGGGCTTGCTGTTAAACTGTTGCTGGGTATTAGTGTGTTACAGGGTTAAGGGTCTTGCTGTTAAATGGTTGCTGGGTATTAGTGTGTTGCGGTGTTTAGGGGCTTGCTGTTAAACGGTTGCTGGGTAATAGTGTGTTGCGGTGTTTAGGGGCTTGCTGTTAAACGGTTGCTGGGTATTAGTGTGTTACAGGGTTTTGGAGCTTGCTGTTAAATGGTGCAGGGTATTAGTGTGTTCCAGGGTTTAGGGGTTTACTGTTAAATGGTTGCTAGGTACTAGTGTGTTACAAGGTTTAGGGGTTTGCTATTAAATAGTTGCTGAGTATTATCGTGTTATGGGGCTTAGGGGCTTTTTGTTAAAGGGGCGCTGGATATTAGTGTGTTGCGGGGTTTTGGGGCTTGCTGTTAAATGGTTGCTGGGTGTTAGTGTGTTGCAGGTTTTAGGGGCTTACTGTTAAATGGTTGCTGGGTATTAATGTGTTGCAGGGTTTTGGGGCTTGCTGTTAAATGGTTGCTGGGTGTTAGTGTGCTGCAGGTTTTGGGGCTTACTGTTAAATAGTTGCTGGGTATTAATGTGTTGCGGGGTTTTGGGGCTTGCTGTTAAACAGTTGCTGGGTGTTAGTGTGTTGCAGATTTTAGGGGCTTGCTGCTAAATGGTTGCTGGGTATTAGTGTGTTGCAGGGTTTAGGAGCTTGCTGTTAAATTGTTGCTGGGTACTAGTGTGTTACAAGGTGTAGGGGCTTGTCGTTAAATGGTTGCTGAGTATTAGTGTGTTTCTTGGTTTAGGGGCTTACTGTTAAATGGTTGCTGGGTACTAGTGTGTTATGGGGTTTAGGGGCTTGCTGTTAAATGCTTGCAGGGTATTAGTGTGTTACAGGGTTTAGGAGGTTGCTGTCAATCAGTTGCTGGGTATTAGTGTGTTACAGGGTTTAGGGGCGTACTGTTAAACGGTTTCTGGGTACTAGTGTGTTACAAGGTTTGGGGGGCTTGTCATTAAATGGTTGCTGGGTATTAGTGTGTTTCTTGGTTTAGGAGCTTACTGTTAAATGGTTGATGGGTATTCGTGGGTTGCGGGGTTTAGGGTCTTGCTGTTACACGGTCACTGGGTATTAGTGGGTTGCGGGTTTTAGAGGCTTGCTGTTAAACGGTTGCTGGGTATTAGTGTGTTGCAGGGTTTAGGGGCTTGCTGTTAAACGGTTGCTGGGTATTAGTGTGTTACAGGGTTTAGGGTCTCCAGGGCTATGTGTTAAACGGTTGCTGGGTATTAATGTGTTTTTGGATTTAGGGGGCTTAGTGTTAAATAGTTGCAGGGTATTAGTATGTTACAGAGTTTAGGGGCTTGCTGCTAAATGGTTGCTGGGTACTAGTGTGTTGCACGGTTTAGGGGCTTGCTGTTAAACTGCTGCAGGGTATTAGTGTGTTACGGGGTTTAGGGGCTCACTGTTAAACGGTTGCTGGGTATTAGTGTGTTACAAGGTTTAGGGGCTTGCTGTTAAACAGTTGCTGGGTATTATTGTGTTTCTGGGGTTAGGGGCTTACTGGTAAAGCACTGCTGGTTAATAATGTGTTGCAGGGTTTAGGGGCTTACTGTTAAATGGTTGCTGGGTATTAGAGTGTTCTGTGGGGTTTGGGGATTGCTGTTAAATGGTTTCTGGTTATTAGTGTGTTGCAAGGTTCCGGGGATTGCTGTTAAATGGTTGCTGGTTAGTGTGTTGCAGGGTTTCGGGGCTTACTGTTAAATGGTTGCTGGGTATTAGTGGATTGTGGGGTTTAGGGGCTTGCTGTTAAACTGTAGTCAGGTACTATATTGATGTGTTTCAGGGTTTAGGGTTTTATTGTTAAATGGATACTGGGTATTAGTGTGTTTTTTTTTTGAGTGTAGGGGCTTGCTGTTAAATGGTTGCTGGGTATTAGTGTGTTACGGGGTTTAGGGGCTTGCTGTTAAATGGTTGCTGGGTATTAGTGTGTTTCAGGGTTTAGGGGCTTGCTATTAAATGGTTGCTGGGTATTAGTGTGTAACAGGGTTTTGGGTCTTGCTGTTAAACAGTTGCTGGGTATTAGTGTGTTGTGGGGTTTAGGGGCTTGTGGTTAAATAATTGCTGGGTATTACTGTGTTATGGGGTTTAGGGGCTTAGTGTTAAATTACTGATGGGTATTAGTGTGTTACGGGGTTTAGGGGCTTGCTGTTAAATGGTTGCTGGATATTAGTGTGTTTCTGGGTTTAGGGGCTTGCTGTTACACAGTTGCTGAGTATTAGTGTGTTACAGGGTTTAGGGGCTTGCTATTAAATTACTGATGGGTGCCGGATATTAGTGTGCTTCTGAGTTTTGGGGCTTGCTGTTAAACAGTTGCTGGGTATAATTATGTTTTGTGTTTCAGAGGCTTGCTGTTAGTGGGTGTTAGTAGGATTGCTTTACTGGGTTTTGGGACAGGAGGACAGGAAGAAAAAAATTACTCACCTTAGTAATGTTGTTTCTTCTAATGGAGTCTTGCTGTATTCTGACATATGCAGTGATGTCCAGCCTTTGAACTGCCCTGGAGATGAAAGAGTTAACTTTCCATGCCAGGCATGGAACGCTGAGCTCGAGCTCGGTTGAGACTCTGTTGCTGTTTGAACTCAAACAGTCAGATCTTTACAAGCTATACTCACTGGGTGTCCTGTGTGGAAACTGTAAACTTACACTAGCCAACTGGCTACTAAATATAATAAAAAGATTTTTTGGTCCCAAACAAAGACTCAAGTCACGAAACCCAAAAAATAAAACAAAACACAACACCCACACACCCAAACTAAAGGCGTGACAAAAGAAGGGGTGGGGCACCTCCCAAGTGCCAACACTGCTACTGCCCACCCACATCCAAAAAAAACAGGTTCTGAGAGGGGAGGCGGGGGGGAGGTCAGAATACAGCAAGACTCCATTAGAAGAAACAACATTACTAAGATGAGTAATTTTTTCTTCAAACAACATGAAGTCTTGCTGTATTCTGACATCTGAAGACTACCAAGCAGTACCTCCATGGAGGAGGGAAAGAACCTACTTGGGAAATAGGCTCTGAAGCACAGCTGTGCCAAACCGACCATCACTCCTAGCCTGGATATCCAGAGAGTAATGCTTGGTAAAAGTGTGTACTGTTTTCCAGGTGGCTGCTTGACAAATCTCTAAAATAGGAATATCCCTGGCAGCAGCCAGGGAAGCAGCTGTACCTCTGGTAGAGTGAGCCCTCAGGCCTGAGGGAGCAACCTTACCCAGTTTTTCATAGCAAAATTGAATGCAAGAGACAATCCACCTAGCAACAGATCTCTTAGTGGCAGATTTTCCCTTACCAACCTCACCATAAGTGAGGAACAGTTGGAGGGAGTCAAACCTGTGACACTTGGTACATTCTATATAGTAACTAAGGGCTCTTTTGACATCTAAACTGTGCAATCTCCTCTCTCGCCAGAGGAGGAAATGGTCAGTGAAGTACACAGGAAGAGACATGGATTGATTAAGGTGGAAGTCTGAAACCACCTTAGGCAAAAACTTTCTGTTAGTCCTGAGGACCACCTTATCTCTGTGAAAGGAGATAAAATCAGGCTCCACTGACAATGCTTGCAGCTCACTTATGCGCCTGGCAGAAGTGATGGCTACCAAAAACACAGTTTTCCAAGTCAAGTACTTAAGCTCTGCTGAAGACAATGGCTCAAAAGGGGGTTGCATAAGCTGGGCAATGCAAATATTAAGATCCCAAGCAGGGGCAGGGTCCCTGAATGGAGGGTTGGTGTGAAGCAACCCTTTGAAAAACTTGGAGAATACAGGGTGAGCTGAAAAAGAAGAGGGCTTACCTGCTGATAAGAAAACAGACACGGCTGCCAGGTGCACTTTTAGGGTAGCTGGTCTCAGCCCGAAAGAATTCAAATGCACCAAATAATCCAGGATCGTGGGCACGTCAGCAGATTCTGGGGGAATATGCTTGCCAGTGCACCATATGGAAAATCTCTTCCATTTTGAATTATAAGTAGCCCTGGTGGAAGGCTTTCTAGAGGCCTTCAAGATATCCAATACACCTTGGGAGAGGTGTAGGTCAGCAAACTCTAACTCTTCAAGAGCCAGGCCCTGAGATTGAGAGATTTGAGGTTCGGATACCAAACTCTCCCCATGGCACAGGTTAACAGGTTGTGATTCCTGGGAAGACACAGGGGAAGGTGGACTGCTAAGGACATGAGGAGTAGGTACCAGGGCTGTCTGGCCCAATCTGGGGCACTCAGGATCAACTTGCAGGGTTGAGATCTGATTTTGACTAGCACCTTGAAGAGAAGAGGGAAAGGGGGAAAAGCATAGAGAAACTTCCCTTCCCAACTGAGGAGGAAGGCATCCAGAGGGACTAAGCCCAACACTGGGAGCCTGCAGCAAAAAAGGGGAAGTTGGTGATTGTCTGGGGCTGCAAAAAGATCTATCTGCGGGGTGCCCCATCTGGCAAATACTACCTCCAGTACTAGGGTATCCAGTGCCCATTCGTGATGGCCCTGGGAAATCCTGCTGAGAGCATCCGCTAGGACATTGTCCTTGCCTGGGAGGTGAACTGCCGTAAGGGAGGCGTTCAGGGAATAAGCCAGAGACCACAACTTCATTGCTTCAGTGCACAAGGCCGTAGACCGAGTGCCTCCTTGCTTGTTGATGTACCACATTGTAGTCGTATTGTCTGTTCTGACCTGTACAACCTTGTTCTGAACAGATGTGGAAAAAACCTGGAGTGCTAGAAAAACTGCTCTGAGTTCCAACAAATTGATGTGGAGCAGAGATTCCTGTGGGGACCACAATCCCTGGGTAGTGAGGTTGCCCACGTGAGCTCCCCACCCCAAGAGGGATGCATCTGTAGTAAAGGTTAAGGAGTGAGACTGGGGGGTGAAGGGAACCCCCTGTCTCAGATTGCTCTGGTCCTGCCACCACTGAAGGGCCTGGATCAGGGTTCGAGTCACTGGGATCAATTTGGTTAGAGGGTCTGTCCTTTGAGACCAAAAGGCTCTCAAATAGAACTGGACGTCCCTCATCTGAAATATTGCTCCCTGCACTACTGCTGTAGAAGCAGCCATGTGCCCCAGGAGCTGTAGAAAATGCCTTGCTGGTCAGAGACCTGCGGGAGTAGAGGAGGCCAGAGAGACCAAGGTCCTTGCTCTTTCCAGAGGGAGAGAACTCTGGCCTCTTTTGTGTTCAGTTCTGCGCCTATGAAGGTGAGAAGCTGGACAGGCTCTAGAACTGACTTTGGAAGATTGAGAGAGAAACCTAGAGATGTGAGCAGTTGCTGAGTTACCTGAAGGTGTGAGTTTGACCTGGTCTGGGACTGGCCTACTATGAGCCAGTCGTCCAGATAAGGAAAGATGGCAATCTTCGCCTTCTTAAGTGGGCAACTGCTACTGCCAGGCATTTGTGAATACCCTCGGGGCGAGGTGAGGCCGAAGGGCATTGCTCTGAACTGGTAATGGCCTGAGGGCAGTTCGAATCTGAGGAACTTTCGATGGGAGCTTCTGATAAGAACATGGAAGTAGGCATCCTTGAGGTCCAGGGAGGCTAGCCAGTCCCCTGGCCTTAGAGAGGGTAAAATAATTCCCAGTGTCACCATTTTGAATTTTGGTTTTAAAAGGTGCTTGTTTAGATACCTGAGATCCAGGATGGGCCGCCATTCTCCTGTCTTTTTTGGGGTAAGGAAGTACCTGGAGTACAACCCTTTGCCCTGGTGTAGGGGTGGAACCCTCTCCACAGCTCTGAGAGCCAGGAGGGTAGAAACTTCTGTTTATAGGGCAAATGCCTCTGATGGATTTGCAGGTGGAAAGGACCTGGCTCTCATCTTTGGAAATTGTTTGAAGCTGAGAACCAGTCCCTGGCTTACTACTTCCAAGACCCACTTGTCTGATGTTAAAGACTTCCAGTCCTGGACAAAGTAAGCCAGCCTGCCCCCTACCGGTAGTGGAGAATCGGCCCTGGCCACCCCATCAGGGAGCCTGCTTGGCAGGGGCTTTGGGCTGAGGGTAGAAGCAGGCTTACTTGTACCCCTCTGCCTCTCCTCTAAAGAACCCCTCTGGGCATAAGCAGAGAGGAGGCCTGGGCTTGGTAAAAAGGCCTATGAAAAGGCCTGCCCCTGCCCCTGACATGCTGTCTTTGAGGAGTGGCTTGCCTTTCTTTGGCCTGTGCACTCCCATAGGTGGTCCTACATTCATCCATTTTCTTCATGTAATTCTCTGTCTGCTCCCCAAACAGAGAATTGCCCACAACAGGAAAATCCATGGCCTTAGACTGGGTATCCTGTGACAGGGTAGTACATCTGAGCCAAGCCATTCTGCAAGTGCCACAGATGTAGCCATGACCCTTGATGACACATCATTAGAGTCTACTGCAGCATGAAATTGCACCCCTTGATGCCTCAATACCATCCGCAGCCACCTGTTCCAGCCCCTGGCAAGCTGGTCAGGGGCCTGTTTTGCTAGGGGCCAGCACAGTATCCCATCTGAATTTCTGGTACCCAGCAGCATAAGCCATATAGTTTGCCTGTCTGAGTCCTAAAGATGCTGCCATGTACTGTTTCTTTGCCATGGCATCCATCCTCCTGGAGTCCTTTTCAGGAGGGTGAGAGGCTAGAGGAATATTTGCTTTGTCACAGGCAGCAGCCTGCACTACCCCCACATGGCTGCATTGCTGAGTGAGGAACTCCGTATCAGAGCCTGATAAAGCATACCTCTTGTCCATCCTTTTATCCACAGGGAGGATAGAATGAGGAGTTTTTAGAATTTTTACTGCTTCCTAAAAGATTTGTGCAAGGGAATAGACAGTCTCCTAGACTCTGGAATATCCATCATTTCTACATAATCAGGCTCTTCCTGGTCATCAACAGCTTCCTCAACAGGGAGTTGGAGAGTTTCAGCAACTTTCTTATAGAACATAAAATGAGAAGGGGACTCAGATAGCCTGGGGGAGGGACCCCCATTTGTCTGTCTGGAGAGATGTCCGGTTCAATGGGCACATCCAGACCTTCCAAATCACATTCACTATCCTCATACTCCTCCTCCCCTTCCTCCGGTTCATAAAAATCCTCAAAATCAAAATCTTGAACCGGTGGAACCGACCAAACGAACGCTTCCCTGATGGTGTCGGTTCGGACGGAACTGGGGAAAGAGACTGGACAATTTGAATTGCTTTAGCTATTTCCTCAGGGTTGGAGAAAGAACTTTTGGCTCCACACTAGCTGACTTTCTAGTCCTTTTAGTTGGAACCGGCTCCTCAGAGCTGGCTCTTCATTGCCGAGGAAGTATCACCCTGGTCAGAGGGCATTCCCTCTGGTTCGGTTGGAACCGAACCGGGCTGGCCATCTGGGTCAGCGGACTTTTTGGCCTTCCTTTCCCTGAGCCTACCAACTCTCTTTTCCACAGTGGCAGCAGAAAAATTCTTACAAATCTGGCAGTCTGCATTGAGGTGGTCAAACCCCAGACAATATACACAGGTAGTGTGTGGGTCAGCCTTAGCAAAGGCTTCCCCACAGAGGCCACAGTGCTGAAACCCAGTGGGCCCGGTTTTTCCTTTGGGTTTCTCAGACATAATGCCAGCCTAACCAAACTTGCCCGTTAGTGGCAATCTGCCAAGCAAGACTCTCCTATCGGTTCCCAACCATGTCACGGGTCGTGGAAAAAAACGTAATGAAATCCGTTCTTTTTTAGAACCGATAAGAACCGGGAACCGCACTCTAAAGGACTAGAAAGTAATTTTTAAAACAACCTAGTTGGTTCAAACCGAACCGAAAGAGACGTTTACAAGTTCCACACAGAAGAAATAAATGAAAGCCTATCTATTACTTACAATACCACAGACAGAGCTGGAACTGACCGATTGTGGTTTAATTTCGGTCAAAAACCGAAAAAAATAAAACTTTTAACCGACAAATGAACCAAGCAGAAGGAGAACTCTCCAGAGCGACTGTTCAGTGAGGCGGAGTAAAGAATCTGACAGTTTGAGTTTGAGCAACAACAGACAGAGTGTTCAACCGAGCTCATGCTCAAGGTTCCATGCCTTGCATGGAAAGTTAACTCTTTCACCTCCGGAGCAGTTCGAAGGTTGGGACTCACTGCATATGTCATAATATAGCAAGACTTCATGTTGTTTGAAACTGCCTCACTCCAGTTCTCCAGCTGCTTCCATGCCCTCTGGATTACGTCTCACCGACAATGCTCCTTTAGTCCTTCTCCTTTGCTTCTCCTGCCTCTCTGCAGCTTTCCATACTGGCCTCCGGTGTGCTGCTGCTCTTTGCTTGCACTTCTAAGTCCGTCTTTATTCGTTGTCAGCATTTCCTATGTTGCTAGCTTACCCTGGGGTGCCGAAGAGCATCTCGGCTTTCATTTATTGTTATCGCTGCTTTCTGTTTGATGGGTGGTGCACTCTGCTGCCATTGTCCATACATTGCTATAGCAGACTGTTTTAATATACGAAAGTGCTAACTGTTCTCACTTAAGATTTAATCGCACAAGATTTATGCTGCTAATGGCAGAAACTCCTGTTTCTCTATTCAAACAGCTGTTGTTTCTGACTCTCCAGGAAAAGGCCAATGAACGAGTGTATTTTAACCCTTACCAATGCTCCGGCTCATGTTAATTTTACCTCAAGAGAGATTTTTGCTACAGTATTTTTAACAAGTCTACTCAATAAGAGATCTAGGCTCCTCAGCCTGGTGGCGCTGAGGGTTAAGGCATTGGATGCCATGCCCTGCGCCACACCGGCGACCTGGGTTCGGAAGCAGACTCGGGTTGCCAGGGGTCAGCAGGGGAAGGACAGGATTGAGCATCCGGAGGACTGCTCTCCTCTCCTGGGGTGAGTTGAGGGCACAGCTCACTGCTCTAGTGGCTCCCAGTGGAAATTGGGAGGGATGCAGTGCTAGTGAGCCAGAACACGGGGTTAGGGAGCGGCGGACGACCTGTGAGCATGCACAGGAGTGTGTGCATTCACGCTGCACATCATTGCACGTCCAATCCCTAGGGGAACTGCAACTCAAAACCCCTCTGTGCAGCAGCATTAAGCCGACGATGGTCGACCTGGTCTGGGGGTCAAACAAAGCCCAACAGCTGGGGCGAGGGCTGTAGGATGATGTGGTCTCCTCTCCCGGTTCGCCCTCCTGCCAGGGGAGGCCCCTCCACAGGGGGCAAGCTATGGTCCTCCTTGCCTTGGTGTGGTTGCAGCGGAGGCTTGCTCTCCAACCAGTTGAGTGATTGCGTACATGGCTGACAGGGTTAGGTACCCCTCGCTGCAGAGAGCGATAATTAAAGTCTACAAAAAAAAAAAGTCACCTAGGTTCCCATGTACATTTAATCAGTTTCTTCATTTTCATACACCACCTTGCACTATGCATAGCACACAACAGATTTAAAGGCCAACGACATGGCTGCATTCTGACGCTCCTTGCAGGACGGCCTCAGCTTCAGCCGAGGAGTCCTAATATCTGTCTTTATGATTCAGGAACAAACAGGTTACATTCCATGATTGGTACATAGGCTAGCTAAGGTGTCAGTGGCAATACCCATCTCCCTTATATCTTCATATGGACTGTTCCCCCTACATGGCATATGTTTATTACCACAGCAGTAGACTGCAGGGGTCCCATGTCCTACTATATCCCTCCCAGCACCATAACAATGCTGGACTTCGTGGTGATGCAGGGTTTTAAATAATTGATTAGCAGTTTTTTTCTTGGGACAATGCTAACTGTACAGAAAGTATTTATATAGGTTTTCTAGAAGTGTTATGCTTGTTAAACACAGTGAGGCTAATGCTATGCATTTTCACAATGTTTTAACACTTTTATGAGCAAAACGCTAATCAATTTTTGGAGTTAAATAAATCCCTGTGATGGCAGATCATGTGGGGTCTGGCCAGCCCCCTTACTAGCTACCTCTGGAACAAGCGAGACCTACCACATGGGATCTTCATCCCAACTGGCCGTGTCAACCAAGATACATTACTTCTGGCTAAATCTCATTCTTTGTACTACAGGTGCCTTATTGGAAATCATCCACCTCACTAAGGATGGTTCACTATTATTGGGTCAACTCCTTACTCAGGCAATACTACGGCGATGGCTGACCACGTGGGGTCCCGCCATCCCACACATACTCTACTCCATACCATGGCAATGGTGGACCATGTGGAGTGTTGCCATCTCTACCATGCACTCTTTGATGGAACTCATCATGTTACTTAGATACGGCGATGGCGGACCACGTGGGGTCCCGCCATCCCTATCATGCACTACTCTTCAGCATGGCGAAGGCAAACCTCATGGGGTCTCACCTTCCCAATCATGCACTACTCAATGGGACAAGGGGTCCCGCCTTTCATTTCCTGTACAACTCCTGCAATAGCGATGATGGTCAACGGAGTGTCCTGTCATCCCACTCTACATTTAGTCGAAGGGATTCAGCTCATTGCTCCATCAAGTCCCTTTCTTGGAGATTGGCCTACTTTAGGTCTCGTCCTCCTTACTTGGGATTATGCTGCTACCATGTACAACAGACTGCAGGGGCCCTGCATCCCTACCTTATTGAAGCTATTCTACGGCAATGGCAGACCACGTGGGGTCCCAACATCCCCAATATAGATGCCAGGAAACAGGGCCCTACCATAGCTCAAAAGTATTTCCAAAACACTTTAGGAGTACATATGCGGGGGTATCGCCTTTTTATCCTAGACTGCAATAGACTCTCGCTCCCGAGGTACTCCCTTAGCACCCGGATCGTTATATACCATGCCGATGGCAGACCATGTGGGGTCCTGCCATTCCTCTTCTACATCCCTTCGACAGTCTTCCTTGTATTCCTTGTCTGCTAGTCCAATTTCTGCTACCCTCTTCACTTGGAACTCTACAATGGGACAGCGTTCATCAACGTATTTTGGAACTACTGTATGTTTAAATCAGCAATCCAGGACTTTCAGATATCTCCGCTATCCCTTCTTAACACAGTCCTTGAGGGGCCCTCCTTCCTGAACTGCATCCATTCAATTCATTCTTAAGTAGACTTTCGCTCCCTCACCTCAGAGTCATCGTTCTAGAGTGATGGTTAACCCACATGGGGGTCTCACCATCTCAACAGTTCACATTGTCCCTCAGGATAAAGGGGGTCATTCTCTCTATTCAAATGTTCTTCTACTTGCACGACGGCAGATCCTCATAGGGGTCTCTCCTTCCAGTTTGGCCACTTGAGACCTTCCGTCGCTCACACACAGCTACTACATTCATTGGAACTCCATGAGAAGTTTAGCCCCTGACTAGCATATCTCAGAGCCTACTATCATCAATTCATTATGTCTTCTGTCACAATCCATTATCTTCCGTTCCACTTCAAACGCCTCACAGCTTCCTGGTGATGGTGGACCACATGGGGTCCCACCATCCCATTTACTCATGCCCTACAACGGGCCTTAATGATACTTCCATATCATTTTGGTCAGCCTCATGTGACTCTCGCCCCCTCACACCCTGCATTATTCCATACTTCTGCAATAGTGGATCACGTGGGGTCCTGCCATCCCAACAATGGCCATCTTCCTTTCTGTTGGATTATGTCATTATACAGCGATGGTGAACCTGCTACAGGTTCCAGCCATCCTAACTAACAAACCCGGCTCAGACCCACTACGGAGCACCATCTAGTACTTGAAGGCCGTACCATGGATGTCAACTGTTATCTACATCAGACTCGGACTGACCATTGTCACAGCATCCGGAAATCATTACAAGTTGGATATTCCATAGGCTCAAACCTTAACCTGCAACATCAACTTCCTGCCCATCTCGATCTGGAACAGGACTCTTCGACCTGCATCACTGGACTGAACTCCTGGACATAACCATACCATAAACGCCATTTAGGATTATTCTCCTCTTAGTATGCCCAGAGGACAGGCAGGTCAGTAGACATGGGTCCTCGGAGGTCCCCCCTAAGAGGAGTTTTCCTCTCATGCGTGCTACTGATCACACTCTCCGGAGTTGGAAGAGGTAGTCACTTCACTAATTCTTTTGAGGCCTTAAGTCTACACCTACCCAGTATCCCACAGAGGGTGGGATGCGAAGAAGCACCAAAGCTCTTGTCATAAACACCAAGCATATACCAGTCAGCTCATAAGTATACACAAACACAAAGCTATGTACCCCACATTGAATTCATGGTTGAAGAAATGGTGCAGAGGAATGGTATAGCTACATTGTGGACTGGGGTTCCACCTGGAGCGGTCAGAGCTTATACCAAAGAGATGGTCTACATCCATACAGGAAGGGAACAGCAGTCTTCAGTGAACGGTTTAAATGTTACTTTGATGGGTATTTAAACTGGTCGAGGGGGCTGGAAGAACACAAATGGGGTAGGGGCAGTACCTGCCCCCCCACAGGCTGGGATAGAGAGTATAGAGATCCCGAAAGGGGAGAATCCCACTGGGATGCAAGATTATCAAGGTAGCAGAGGGTTAGGAAAGGAGGGGGAGAGGAGCAGTCAAAATAAAAAAGGTGAGGAAGGGGGAACAGCTGGAAAAAGGATGAACTGACAAGAAAAGGGCTAGTGAAATGTGGAAAGCCATGTGTACCAATGCTAGAAGTCTGGAAAATAAGATCCCAGACATGGAGGCCATCATGGAGGAGGCAGACCTGGATATTGTGGCCGTTACTGTATCATGGTGCACTGACAGCCAAGACTGGGAAATGGTGATGCCTGGCTGCAGGATGTTTAGAAGGGACAGGGTAGGAAGGAAAGGAGGGGGAGTGGTGCTTTATGTTAAGAAAAATATAAAAATGACGAAGGTACAGGGAAGTCAAGGGAGGGTGGGGCAAGGTGTTGTGGGTCATCCTCAAGTCAGGAAACAGAGACGCTGTTTGAACAGGAGTGGTCCACGGGTCTGCTACACCAGGGGTGGACTTAGAGAAATGTTAGAAGCAACTGGGCAAAATGGCTGAAAAGGGGGAGGTGATGCTGGTGGGGGACTGTAATCTGCCAGTTGGAGACTGGCGTCTCCCTGATGCAGCATCAGCTAGGAGTAGTGACATCCTGGACTCCCTGCTGGGGGCATTCCTCAGACAACTGGTCAGTCAACCCACTTGAGGTGGGGCAATACTGGATCTGGTGCTTACTAACATGGACAGTGTTGGGGGACCAGTGATCATTGCACAGTGTAGTTCAATATAAGAACAGCAGCAAAACTCCAACCACACACGGGTGGGGGTCCTGGATTTCAGAAGGACTGACTTTACAAAGATGAGAGAATTCCTCCAATAGGACCTGGTGTGGGGACATGTCCCGGGTGGGGTGGAGGCCAAATGGTCCAGACTAAAAGAGGGCATTGTTAAAGCAACAAACCTGTATGTCAAACAAGCAAAAGCAGAAGGAAGAGGAGACCGTTATGGCTCTCAAAGAAGGCGGCAGAAAAGGTAAAGGCAAAAAGAGTGGCATACAGAAGGTATAAGGAGACCCAGAGAGAGGAAGAAAAAATTACTCACCTTAGTAATGTTGTTTCTTCTAATGGAGTCTTGCTATATTATGACAATTGCAGTGAGTCCCCATCTTCGAACTGCTCCGGAGGTGAAATAGTTAACTTTCCATGCAGGCATGGAACTTAGAGCGCAAGCTCGGTTGGAAACTCTGTCTGTTGTTCTTCAAACGCAAACTGTCAGATCTTTACGAGCTAAAACTCACTAAGGCTCTGTGTGGAAGCTGTAAACCTACACTAGCCAACTGGCTACTAACATAAACACTCATTTTTTTTTTTTTTGGCCTCAAAGAAAGACTCAAGTCAGGAGACCCAAAAATGCAAAAACACAACACCAATTCACCCAAAAAGGAGGGTGAAAAACAACAAGGTGGGCATCAAAAAAGTGCCAACATTGTACTGCCCACCCACATCCCAAAACAGAGGTTCTGAGAGGGGCAGGCAGGGAGGGATGTCATAATATAGCAAGACTCCATTAGAAGAAACAACATTACTAAGGTGAGTAATTTTTTCTTCAAACAACATGAAGTCTTGCTATATTATGACAATTGCAGACTACACAGCAGTACCTCCATGGAGGAGGGACAGAACCTACTTAGGGAATAGGCTCTGAAGCACGGCTGTGCCAAACCGAGCATCACTCCTAGCCTGGATGTCCAGGGAGTAGTGCTTGGTAAAAGTGTGAACTGTTTTCCAGGTAGCTGCTTGACATATTTCTAGAATAGGAATGTCTCTGGCAGCAGCCAGAGAAGCAGCTGTACCTCTGGTAGAGTGAGCCCTCAGGCCTGAGGGGGGAACTTTACCCAACTTCTCGTAGCAGAATTGGATACAAGAGACAATCCACCTGGCAATGGATCTTTTAGTGGCTGGCTTCCCTTTACCAACTTCGCCATAAGTGAGGAACAGTTGGAGGAGTCAAACCTATGACCCTAGTGCGCTCTATGTAGTAACTAAGGGCTAGCCACATCTAGGCTGTGCAGCCTCCTCTCACCAGAGGAGGAGTGGTCAGTGAAGTACACTGGAAGAGAAATAGATTGATTAAGGTGGAAATCTGAAACCATCTTAGGTAGGAACTTTCTGTTAGTCCGGAGGACCACCTTATCTCTGTGAAAGGAGATAAACTCCTGCTCCACTGACAAGGCTTATAATTCACTTATGCGTATAGCAGAGGTGAGGGCTACCAGAAACACAGTTTTCCAAGTCAAGTATTTGAGCTCAGCTGAAGACAAGGGCTCGAAGGGGGGTTGCATAAGCTGAGCAATGCAAACATTAAGATCCCAGGCAGGGGCAGGATCCCAGAATGGAGGGTTGGTATGAAGCAATCCCTTAAAAAACTTGGAAAATACAGGATGAGCTGAAAGAGAAGAGGATTTACCTGCTGAAATAAAAGCAGACACAGCTGCCAAATGCACCTTCAGGGTAGCTGGTCTCAGCCCCAAAGAATTCAGGTGGACCATATAATCCAGGACTGTGGGTAGATCAGCAGAGTCTGGAAATATGCTTTCCAAGCACCATATGGAAAACCTTTTCCATTTGGGTTGTAAGTACCCTGGTGGAAGGCTTCCTTACGGCCTTCAATATATCCATTACACCTTGGGAAAGGTGTAAATCAGCAAACTCTAACTCTTCAAGAACCAAGCCTTGAGATTGAGAGATTTGAGATTCGGATACCAAACCCGTCCCTGGGCACAGGTTAACAGATTGTGATTCCTGGAAGGCACAGGGAGGATGGACTGCTAAGGACAGTAGGAGTGGATACCAGGGTTATCTGGCCCAATCTGGAGCTATCAGAATGACTTTGCAGGATTGGGATCTGATTTTGACTAGCACTTTGAACAGGAGAGGAAAGGGAGGGAAGGCATAGAGGAACTTCCCTTCCCAACTGAGGGCTAAGACATCCAGGGGGAGAGAGCCCAACACTGGGGGTCTGCAGCAAAAAAGAGGAAGTTGGTGATTGTCTGGGGCTGCAAAAAGATCTATCTGCGGGGTGCCCCATCTGGCAAATACTACTCCCAAGACCAGAGGATCCAGTGACCATTCGTGATGGCCCTGGGAAATCCTGCTGAGAGCATCTGCCAGGACATTGTCCTTGCCTGGGAGGTGGACTGCCGTAAGGGAGGTGTTCAGGGAGGTAGCCAGAGACCACAACTTCATCGCTTTGGTGCACAAGGCCGTAGACCTAGTGCCCCCTTGCTTGTTGATGTACCACATTGTAGTGGTGTTGTCTGTTCTGACCTGTATAATCTTGTTCTGAACAGATTTGGAAAAAGCTTGAAGTGCTAGAAAACTGCTCTGAGCTCCAACAGGTTGATGTGGAGCAGAGATTCCTGGGAGACCACAGACCCTGGGTGGTGAGGTCGTCCATGTAGCTCCCCAGCCCAAGAGGGATGCATCTGTAGTAAGGATTAGAGAGTGAGACTGAGTGACAAAGGAACCCTTGTCTCAGGTTGCTCTGATCCTGCCACCACTGTAGAGCTTGGATCAGGGTTCGAGTTACTGGGATCAACTTGGTAAGAGGATCCTTTCTTTGAGACCAAAAGCTCTCAAATGGAACTGGATGTCCCTCATCTGAAATCTTGCTCCCTGCACACTGCTGTGGATGCAGCCATGTGTCCTAGGAGCTGCAGAAAATGCCTTGCTGGCCGGGAGACCTGCAGGGTGAATGAGGAGGCCAGGGAGACTAGGGTCTTTGCCCTGTCCAGGGGAAGGAAGGTCCTGGCTTCCTGTGTGTTCAGTTCTGCGCCTATGAAGGTAAGAAGCTGGACAGGCTCTAGAACTGACTTTGAGAGATTCAGAAGGAAACCTAGAGAGGTAAGCAGTTGCTGCGTTATCTGAAGATGTAAATTGACCTGGTCTGGGGACTGGCCTACTATGAGCCAATCATCCAGGTAAGGAAAGATGGCAATCTTTTGCCTTCTTAGGTAGGCAACTGCTACTGCCAGGCATTTGGTGAATACCCTTGGAGCAGAAGTGAGGCCGAAGGGCATTGCTCTGAACTGGTAGTGGCCTGAGGGCAGCTCGAACCTGAGGTACTTTCGATGGGAGCTTCTGATGGGAATATGGAAGTAGGCATCCTTGAGGTCCAGGGAAGCTAGCCAGTCCCCTGGCCTTAAAGAGGATAGGATAATTCCCAGAGTCACCATTTTGAACTTTGGCTTTAAAATGTGCTTGTTTAAGTATCTGAGATCCAGGATGGGCCGCCATTCTCCTATCTTTTTTGGGGTAAGGAAGTACCTGGAGTACAAACCTTTGCCCTGGTGTAGGGGAGGAACCCTTTCCACGGCTCTGAGAGCCAGGAGGGTAGAGACCTCTGCCTCTAGGGCGAGTGCCTCTGATGGAGTTGCAGGTGGAAAAGATCTGGTTCTCAGCTTTGGAAATTTTTTGAAGCTGAGAACCAGTCCCTGGCTTACTACTTCCAGGACCCACTTGTCTGATGTTAAAGACTTCCAGTCCTGGACAAAGTAAGCCAGCCTGCCCCCTACAGGTAGAGAAGAATCGGCCCTGGCAATCCCATCAGGGTGCCTGCTTGGCAGGGGCTTTGGGCTGAGGGGTGGAAGCAGGCCTGCTTGTATCCCATCTGCCTCTCCCTCTAAAGAACCCCCTCTGAGCATAGGCAGAGGAGGAAGCTTGGGTTTGGTAAAAAGGCCTATGAAAAGGCCTGCCCCTGACTCTTGGAAGCTGCTCTTGAGGAGTGGCCTGCCTTTCCTTGGCCTGTGCACTCCTATAGGTGGTCCTATATTCATCCCTTTTCTTCATGTAATTCTCTGTTTGCTCCCCAAACAGAGAATTGCCCACAACAGGAAAATCCATGGCCTTAGACTGGGTATCCTGAGACAGGGTAGTACATCTGAGCCAAGCCATCCTGCGAAGTGCCACAGATGTAGTCATGACTCTTGATGAAACATCATTAGAGTCCACTGCAGCATGAAATTGCACCTTGGATGCCTCAATACCATCCATAGCCACCTGTTCCAGCTCCCTGGCAAGCTGGTCAGGGGCTTGTTTTGCTAGGGCCAGCACAGTATCCCATCTGGATTTCTGGTACCTACCAGCATTAGCCATATAATTTGCCTGTCTAAGTCCCAAAGATGCTGCCATGTACTGTTTCTTTGCCATAGCATCAATCTTCCTGGAGTCCTTCTCAGTGGGGTGTGAAGCTAGGGGAATATTAGCCTAGTCACAGGCTGCAGCCTGCACTACCCCCACATGGCTGCATTGTTGAGTGAGGAAATCAGTGTCGGAGCCTGATAAGGTATACCTCTTGTCCATCCTTTTATCCACAGGAGGTATAGTGTGAGGAGTTTTTAAAACTTTTACTGTCTGTTTCCGAAAAGATTTATGCAAAGGAATAGACAGTCTCCTAGACTCTGGAATATCCATCATTTCTACATAGTCCAGCTCCTCTTGGTCATCAACAGCTTCCTCAACAGGGAGCTGAGAGTTTCAGCAACTTTTTATAAAACATGAAATGAGAAGGGGACTCAGAAAGCCTTGGAGGAAAAACCCCTAAGGGTCTATCTGGAGAGATGTCCGGTTCAATGGGCACATCCAGATCTTCAAAACCATATTCACTCTCCTCATATTCCTCTTCCCCCTCCTCCGGTTCACAAAAATCCTCAAAATCATAATCTTGAACCGGTGGAACCCGCCGAACCGAACGCCTCCCTGATGGTGTCGGTTCGGTCGGAACCGGGGAGAGAGACTGGACAATTTGAATTGCTTTAGCTATTTCTTCAGCAGTTGGGAGAGAACTTTGGCTCTATGCTAGCTGACTTTCTAGTCCTTTTGCTGGAACCGGCTCCTCAGAACCGGCTCTTCGTTTGCCCGAGGAAGTATCGCCCTGGTCAGAGGGCACTCCCTCTGGTTCGGTTGGTACCGAACCGGGCTGGCCATCCGGATCAGCGGACTTTTTGGCCTCCCTTTTCCTGAGCCTATCAACTCTCTTATCTGTGGTGGCAGCAGGGAAATTCTGACAAATCTGGCAGTCTGAATTGAGGTGGTCAAACCCCAGACAATAGACATATGTGGTGTGTGGGTCAGCCTTAGCAAAAGCTTCCCCACAAACACTACAGTGTTGAAACTCAGTGGGTTCGGTTTTTCTTTTGGGTTTCTCAGACATAATGCCAGCCTAACCAACTTGCCCGTTTATGGCAATCCGCCAAGCAAGACACCCTTATCAGTTCCCAACCGTGTCACGGGTCGTGGAAAAAACTGTAATGAAATCCATTTTTTTTAGAACCGATGAGAACCGGGAATCGCACTCTAAAAAAGGACTAGTAGATTTAAGACAACCTGATCGGTTCAAACCGAACCGATAACGAATTACAAGTTCCACATAGAAAAACTAAATGTAAAACCTATCTATTACTTACATTACCACAGACAGAGCTTGAACCGACCGGTTGCGGTTTAATTTCGGTTGAAAACCGACAAAATAATACTTAAACCGACAAAATGAACCGAGCAGAAGGAGAAATCTCGGAGCGACTGCTCAGTGGAGGAGTAAAGAATCTGACAGTTTGCGTTTGAAGAACAACAGACAGAGTTTTCAACCGAGCTCGCGCTCTAAGTTCCACGCCTGCATGGAAAGTTAACTATTTCGCCTCCGGAGCAGTTCGAAGATGGGGACTCACTGCAATTGTCATAATATAACAAGACTTCATGTTGTTTGAAACATAGACTTTGACGGCAGATAAGGACCACTTGACCCACCTAGTCTGCCCATTTCCATACCTATTGGATAAGCTGCAGATCCTAGTTAACCAACAGCCTACTTCTTCCTACCCCCCCCCCACCAGAACTGCCTTATTGAGTTAGTATAGTGCAGTGGGTTAAGGCTCTGAGCTGCATATCTGGAGACCAGGGTTTGAATCCCACAGCCACCTAGCTGCATACTGTGTGATCCTGAGCAAGTCACTTAACTTCCTTGTGCACCATGGTCACATCTGGAAACAAGCTTCGGTTTAGTATGATACTCCTGGTTAAACAATGTTCCGCTTAACCCCCTTATGTCTGTCTCATGCATTCTTTAATTCCCCCACTGTTTTTGACCCCAAGACCTCCTCAGAAAGGCCATTCCATGCGTCCACCACCCTTTCTGCGAAAAAATACTTCCTCACATTGCCCCTGAGCCATCCCCTCTCGATCTTCAAATTGTGTCCCCTTGTTCTTGCACATCTCTTTTTCTGAAAAATGCTACCCTCTTGGAGTTTGTTGATTCCTTGAGGTACTTAGAAAGTTTCCATCATGTCCCCCCATCTCCCTCCTTTCCTCAAGCATATACATATTAAGCTCCTTTAGTCGCTCTTCGTATGTCTTCCAGTGCAGACCCTGCAACATTTTAGTTGCCCTCCTATGGATAGCCTTCACCCTGTCTATGTCTTTGCGGAGATGGGGTCTCCAGAACTGCATGCAGTACTCCAGATGGGGTCTCGCCAACTATCTGTACAGAAGGATAACAACTTCCTGTTTTCTACTGGTGATGCCTCTCCATATACATCCCAGTATCCCCCAGCCCTCCTTACTACCTTCTCACATTGCTTGCCCACCTTTAGGTTATCTGATGACTACGCCCAGGTCCCTTTCCATTTTTGTTGTTGTCAGTATCTCACCCCCATTGTGTACTCTTCCCCTGGGATTTTGTTTCCCAGTTGCATTACTTTGTGTTGAATCTAAGCTGCCATACATTTGACCATTCCTCCAGTCTTGCCAAATCCCTTCCCATCCTTTCCACCCCACCTGGCGTATCAACCCTGTTGCAGATCTTTGTGTCATCTGCAGATAGACATACTTTTCCTTCCAGTCCCTCTGCAATGTCACTTACAAAGACATTAAAAAGGACTGGACCCAGTACTGAACCCTGCAGTGTCCCACTAGTAACCTCTCTTTCTTCACCGTGGACTCTGTTTACTATTACCCTCTGTGCTCTGTTCTCCAGCCAATTCTTTACCCAGGCTACCACCCTGGAACCCACTCCCAGGCTGGCTAATTTGTTTATTAATCTGAAAACCCCCTACAAATGGGGGTCCCCAAAAATTCTTCCTTGAGCTTGCCTAAATGCTCACTGCCAGGCTGGTGCCCTGCATTTCAGCAGTTTAAATGTGATTACCAGAACCTGTATCGCCTCTGTGTACTGTCTCTTTAAGAGCTGCCTGATTGCAGCCTAAGTAATCTGAGAGGAAGCTCTGTTGAAAGATGTAACTATCTGCTGAAAATCATTTAGAGTGATAATGATAATGTAGTTTGCCTAACCTACCTTCTTTATAGCAAGGACTGTTTTGTTTGTCTCCACGATCTTGGTCCTGGACTGCAAATTGGACCAATCAGTTCTGGTGGGACCTAAAATGTAGCCGGACTACAGGAGCTGCCTGAAGTCAAAATCTGTAGGAACTGTAGTTTTTAACTTTTTGCGCCTTTTTTGCAGCTGAAGGGGGAGCTCTTGCTTTGACTGACAGCCAAATCAGCTAACCGAATCTTTTGGATCTTGGGGATGTCCCGGGCTGCTGGCAGTTTTCAGTTAGTTCTGAGCTGGGAAGTGAAATGAGAAGAGCTCAAGTGTATTTTGAGCAGCAATCCCGAGTGGATTCGCATGGGAAAACTGTGAAAGGCCTGAGTTTTTGGCTTGCATATTTGCTGCTGCTCCTGAGAGGGAGAGAAGATAATTATTTTGGACTAAATCCAAGTTTGTGTGACTAAAGTAAGCTGCTGAAGTGGGCCCGGCTCAACCTGAAGAAGACTGACGATTTTGCTGAATGCGATTGGCCTGTCATGAGTTCCAACCACCCTTAAGCTCCTGGTGTGTGCAGAGTCTTTATGATTGTGACCGGGGAGCGCGTTGCCTGGTACAGTAGAATTCCTGTACATGTAAATGTGCTATGAGCTGCTAGTGGGTTGTGAGTTAGTGCCCCACTGTGTGAACTGTGTTCTGCTTGCTTGAAGCTGTATCCAGCCCAAAATGGACTGCATCTGAATTTGTCTCCATGCGGTCTGGGCCTTGCTAGACTGGCCCAGCCAGACTACCCACTGCATAGAGAAGCCACCGACGAGAGATCTGCCTAGGGGTCAGCCCCCCTGCTCCACGCTTGAACAGGAATGATGCCTCTGCGACTTGTGTGGGCCCTGCTTCTCCTGGCATTCCAGATCAACCACCTGCAGTCTCGATTTTCGTCCAGCCTGTGTCCAGTCTTGGGTATCGTGAGTAACTACCAGGGTAGCTCCCTGCAACAACAGCTTAATCTGAGTGTGTCATCTGATTGTCTTGTTGTTTCGTTTCCTTTACGAACTGAGCCCTCTGGCTCCGGATTACAAATATTCTGTACTGTGAATGTTGTGTTTTCCATCACAGGGCCCCAACCAGCTGCAACCCTGGGCAACAGTCCTGGCTAGCCCATCTCTTCTCCACCTGGGTACCCAGAGGTGTGACTGTGCGGGGGGACTCAAAGTGCATCCATAACTGCTTGATTGATATAACCTTTAAGGTAATTAACCTGATTTTGCTCCTTCCTTGTTCAAGTCCCCTGACTAAATCAGATCTAACTTTTTCTGCATGTAATCTGACTGTGGTTCTAGTTTGTGCTCAAAGTACTGTACTGTTGCTATTTGCTGTGCATAACCTTGTTTTACAGGGGTCCCAGGGTCAGGCCAAGAAGACCAGCCCTGGTGGTAAGTGCAAACAGTGTGGGTACTTGTGTGGTGTACCAGGAGTATTGTGAAAGTGATTATTGTACAGTGTTCAGGCCACTAGAGGGGAAAGAGGGGGGTTACAGAGTCCCGGAGGACTGTGCCCAGGTTAGCTTGACCACTACCAACCCTGACCTCCGGGTGGAGGCACCCAATTCAGAACTCAGGCCCCTTTGCACTGCCTGTATTTCTCAAAGTGTTTTGAATTGCATTCACCAGTACATACTGTATTGTTGTTGCATTACCTGTAAACCTGTGTACTTTGTTTGTGCCCTATTACCACATGTGCTGCGTCACATGCACCCCTATGTACGTATTTCAAACTGTTGTCTCCTGGGTCGTGCCTGAAAACAGGCATTTTCCTATCTAGTGTACCCACCCGGTTACCCAAAGCAAATAAATAAATAACCTGCTACTAGCCAAACAGGCAAGGGTAGTAGCTCTTGGGATAGTGACACCTAGGGGTTACAAATCTTTTGTGTGAGACTGTGTCAGATGCCTTGCTAAAGTCTAGGTAGGCCATGTCCACAGCCCCTCCCTGGTCTATTACTTTGGTCACCCAGTCAAAGAAATCAATTAGATTCATCTGACATGACCTTCACGCATGAATACCACCATCCAACAACCAGTCACCCATGCAAGTTTAAGTTTATAATAGGGCTAACACTTCACGATAGTCCAGATCCTCCCATCACATCTTGACCTGAATAGCAGCATTCTTGCCTCAGTAGTGCAATGAGGGGTGCACTACTGGGTCAAGAATGCTTGATGCTAGTGTTTGGGCCTGAAGGTAACAGGAGGATTGGGATTATCATGCAGTATTGGACCTATTGGTGGCTGGCAACTGGGGGAGGGTAGATTAAAGGGTGCATGCAGCCCAGAAGGGCCAAGTGGGTGGGGTGGAGCCCCTTCAGATCAATAAGGCAAAATGCAACTTGTTTCACCCATGAAGTCAATGAGCAAGAGCAGACCACCTTCTGGTTTAGCCCCTCCCAGCAAACACCCCTGCACATTTTAGCAACGCTGATAGCTTTAGAAAAAGCCAAATGAAACACCACAAAAACAGCAGGTTCCTGCTACCTTGCCCTCATTCATCACTTATATATAATAACACCTGTTGCTGGACTCACCCCCTTTTACTCTCTGCCTCAGATCCTGGCTGTTGAGTCTTGCTCATATGTTTCACTCCTCGGGTGGTGGCCCAAGAGCATCACAGGTCAAGAGAGAGGTCCAAACAACTCTATCTGAGTTGACCAACAGAAAACTCATCCCGGCGGCCTCTAATACCATAACCCCAGGATACTGCACACAGAGTCTCTCCCTCCTCTAGATTTGACCCTGTGCTGTCAATCAAACAGTAACTCTAAGAGTGGGACCGGCCTGCTAGTTGCAACCAACTCTTGTCTTGGACTTCTGCTTTCAATCATCAATAATGTCAGACTAGCTGGCATTATTATTTAGCAATCCTCATGGCTAGTTTTTATTTTATTTCATACAGTGCCCACAGCTGGTACGTGTGGTGTGGTGCGCCACTAACACTCCCAAAGACTTAAGGAAATGTCCACTTCAAATCAGGCTCCACCTCAGTATGATTTGGGGCCTGATTAGCATTTTTGCAAACAATCTATTTTTTTTACTTACACATAGTTTAGTTATTTATATTGTATCTGGTTGATCCCGCCATCCCTCCCACCAGCATTTTGAAAGCAAGCTCCTCCTAGCAGCACACCACAACCTCCCACAGCTGTTCCGAGAATAGCGTATGAGCCTGGGGGCAGCCACAGGAGTGTGCACAGGGGTCCTGTATAACTGGAGCTATTAATGGTTCCAGTTTGTACTGCAGATGTCTCAGTGCTATACCAAGATCAAGTATGGATTAGCAGTTCACTGCTTTCAAAGTGGCTACAGGATCAACCAGATAAAATCTAAATAACTAATGTCAGTGCAATTTAAAAAAAACTGTTTGCGAAAATGCTATCTGGGCCCTGCCTCACACTGAGGTAGGGCCTGATTTTACGCGGACGATTCCCTTTAAGTAATGATGTAAGGTTTATCTCAACTGATGATTTCAACCCCACCTATAACGTTCCCAAGTCTCACAAACACATACAATCCAGTGTGTGTCCAGTCCCGCTAACAGTGTGTGTATGCAGACATCAGGTACTGTATGATGTCATAGGCCACCATTTCCTGTTGCTTTAAGTATCAGTCACCAACAGGAATGCACTGCCCTTCAATCCCAACCCCCAGTGGCTTTTCAGTATTTAAGAAAGCCTACAATACAGGGTGGGTGGGTGGGAGGATCTACCAGGCAAGCATCACATTTAAATTTCACTCTAATTATCACTGCCAAACAAGTGTTCCCACACCAGCACACAAGCCCCAATAGTTACAATATCACAGCCCAAGTAACAGTTCTAACTCAAAGTAGTAATTTTTAACACACAGAACTAATTTCAAGTACAAACTATTCAAATATTTCAGTTAAAACAGAAGATAAACCGAACCTCTTTCCTGAACACCCTCCTTCTTCTGTTCCCAGGTGGTAGTAATTAAAGTGACACCTCTCTGGGTAAAGGGTCTTAACACTATGTATTGAAATCAGTTAAAGTACCATAGTCCCAGATCTCTGGAGGGAGGGTGTTTTAGAGTTTTGCAGCAAAGCAGATGAAGGATCTTCTGCCAGCTTTTGAGCTGGAAACATCCAGGAAGGAGCTGGATGAGGAGCGAAGAGTTCTCCATTGTGGCTTAGGCATTAGACTATTCCGCAGGGCGGGGGGTACCAAAGACCAATTTACATTTAAGACACAGAGAGGAGAGGTCCAGTCTTCTTTCAAAGAAAGGCCATTTTAGTAGGGAGAAGACTCTGATGTGATGCTCCCTATTGGAAACGCCAGCAGCAAAACAACAGCGTGATGATAAAATGGCACCAAAGTGTTAGGGAATGGCTGACCATGGTAATCAGTTTTGAACTGGAATGCTATACTGAGATATAATCAAAAGTCAAAGACTGTTTCAGCCAATCAGCTTCTAGCATTTCTCCTATCCATTTTATAATATATGTTTATACTTCATTAGTACACCCATTTATAGTTCCTTATGCACCTCTCTATACTTTATTATGCACCCCTTTATAATTCATTATGGACCCCTTTGTAATTCATTATGCACCTCTTTACACTTTGTTATGCATCTCTTTATATTTCATTATGAACCCCATTATACTTCCTTATGCACCTATTTACACTTCATTATGCATCCGATTATACTTCATTATGCACCGGATTATACTTCATTATGCACTTCTTTACAGTCATTATGCACCTTTTTATATCTCATTTTGCACCCCCTTATACTTCATTATACAATCTTTGGGATACCCAACCACTAGCCATTTTATAAGGTTTATTTATGGAAGTGGGATGATGGGGCTGGCTGGCGTGTTGGAGCAGTGGCAGCAGTGCTGCTTGCCATCCCTATATCACTGCCCGATCCCAGAGTTTCAGCGGCCCATCAGGAGGTGAAATGAGTGTTAAGAGGACACTTTCTTACAAGGAGGAGGGTGGGTGGCATGTCCCACTGTGCTGCTGCAATCCTGGTGATTAGAGGTTGTGGAGTAGCTGAGTGGCATTCTTCAGGATGAAAGAGCTGGCTCTGCATTGCCCTGCTGCATCATGTGTGCCACTTGGAGCTCCAGTCACTGGTGGGGGAAAGCAAACAGATGACAGGTGCAGCCAGTTGAGTGACCCAGTATGCTGAGGCCCTATTTCTGTAGCAGATAAGGTTCTAGTGGGGAATGCCACCTGCTGGTCGGTCAGGGATGGGGAGGTGGGAGGTAAGCTGTGGACAGGGGCAGCTCCACACCACACAATGCCCCATGTGATGCAAGGCAAGCTCCCCTATGGCAACACTATACAGGTGCCCTCACTGTCAACCTTTGCACCCAGCCCATGTCCTGGTAACTAATACAGTCTGGAGCCACCATTGGCAGGGGTAAGTGGGTCACAGGGCCAAAGATGGGGCAAGGAGGTAGCCACAACGTATTTATTTATGTCAAAAGTTTTACCAGGAAAGACATACTGAGCTGGTGACAGTTTGTTTTCAAATGTATCCTGTGGGAGGGTGTATGGGGGGGACAGACAAAATAACAATGTGTAAATGTTCAATAAATTAACCAAGATGCTGGAAGAACAATGCGCGGTGCAAGGCATACAATACAGTGAGGTGCAGTGTGGATTAAATGGTAAGCAATCGTACAGAAGTGATACAACAATACTGTTAACTGGGGAAGGGTAGGTGGGGGGATACACTAGCGCCACACTGGGGCAAGGGAGGGCACGACTGGGGGTTGTAAAAAAATGACACTGGGTCAGAAGCAGTTGCCGGAGCGATTCATGAAATTGCAGAAGAGAGCCTTACAAGAAAAAGAGGAAATGAGTGATGGGGCAGCCTGAGAATGGGGAGAAAAACAGAATAAAAACAATTGTGAGAAGTTGGGTGGTGTACCCAATTTACCTGATTTGTGGGCTGAAGGTCAGCTTGTTTTTAAGTTTTATCAGAGCGATGTCGTAGTCATAAAACTCAATGATGTTCTTGTCCCGCTTTGCATTGATGCTGTATTTGGGGTGTACATACAAGGTATCCACATGATTATTTCTACCACTTTTCCCACCTGTTGAAAACAAAAATGGCAGACATGGTAAGGTGGGCAAGGCGTAGGCAGTAAATGAGTCTGAATGAGGAGGGCACTGCTGTTTTACAGGGACCACCATCTGTAACAAGCACTTCAACAGTGCGATGAATCAAAGCACTCTTGTTTTCATAAGTTTGTATAGGTGTAGCAGGGGCACAACATGAAAAAAATGGCACTACTTGTCAGAGAGCTGTTCTTCAATGAGGTGGAAATTTTCACTTCACCATCTGGCCACCAGCTAAAAATGACAGCTGGCATCCCAACTCAATTGTACAACATTCTAAACGGGAATGGCAAGCCATTCCAGTTTTTGTGTGTGTGGTTTGGATGGGTAAAAACATCCTGAGCTGCGAGAAGCTCATTTCCAGGTGCATCCAGGGGGAGGATCGAGGAAGGGGAAATTGTTTAACCAGGAAAGGCACATTAAGCCGAAGCTTGTTTCCAGATGTGACCTGGGAGCACAGTGAAGTTAAATGAGTTGCTCGGGGTCACACAGTATGTAAGTCAGTGTCAGTGGCTCAGCAGGTAGTACACTCACCTCTGAGGCCAAGAAATCAGAAGGCTATGGGTTCTGTTCCCCACACCAGGTACTTAGGGTTAATATCCCAGTACTGACACTGTAGTGCAGTATGAGAGGGGTGCTGCACTCCTGAGGTGCCGTCTTTCGGATGAGACGTTAAACCGAGGTCCCATCTGCCTGTTCTGGTGGTAGTTCAGGTGGATGTTAAAGATGCCATGGCACTTATCAAAAAGAGTCGGGGAATTTTTATTGAGAGGACTTACAGACAAATGTGGTACATATCATACATATTTACAGTGTTTATACATATCTAACATGTGCAGCTAAATCAATCACATTTTAAGGAGGCTTAGCCCAGTGCTCACAATTTATCCATAGCAATTTAATTCTTTCTTCTGTACATCTTTTCATATCTGAAGCAATTTCTGTATTGAAAGATTGCTATTTCTGCATATTTCTACGTACGATATTAATTTCTGCTGTGTTATCCACAAACATCATGCTTGCCACATATTATATCTTACTATTGCTAAAATTACATATATAGTTACAGGATAATATTTCTCATACCTCCGTTTAACATTCCATATATCAGTGTGTGATACATTAGAGAACTAAATAGTGGTTTGTTCCATTCCTTAGCTAAATAAGCCCCAAATCCTTTTGCATAATCACACTCAATGAAGAGGTACTCTTGAGTTTCTAATTCCTGGATGCATGTCTGTCTAAAGCAAAATCTTTCTTGCACTTGCTTGTGCTTATTATTGTTCTTACCCCTAGCTTCCCATGTAGGCTGAGCCATACTGTATCCCACACAAATTCCGGCATGCATTTAGAAGTTGGTATATCAAAGTTAGGGTGTACATATCTTTCTGGACATTCTCCCAACAAGATTTCTTCCTTGCTTGGAATACCACTATGCAATTCTTGTCTAGACTTAAGCGGTATCTGCTCCCTAGTAATATTCCATTTTATGAGGCTCTTCACCTGTTCTAGTCCATATTTAGGGACTACAGTAATCCTATGCAAAGAGTTAAATTTTTTGTGTGCCCAAGCTGGAAAGCATGGTTCAAAGTACCAACTTAAAACCTGCACTCTCCAAATTTTAAACCCCGGCCGCACAATCCCCCCAAAATTATATGCTACAAAAAAGCAACTGGGTTTATCATTCTAAGCCCTCCTTCTTCAGTCTTTCTATAAGTTATTATCCATTTTATTGGGTTTAGTCTACTTCCCCACAGTCCCTGAAAAAAGACACTATTTAGTGCAGTTAACAGAGACTGGGGGGGGGGGAAATAACTTATGTACAAAAAAATAGGGCTCAGTAATGTTTTAACTAACATAATTCTCTTTTTCTTCCAAATTTGTTGGCATTTCCAGGAGTTCATTAGGTTCTGACCTCTTTGTGGGTCTACCTCCCAATTCTGCTTAGCTATGTCTGTCTCACCACAAGTTATCCCTAATATTGAAATTGTACCTTTGTGAAGTGGGGTACCGGAGAAGTTGTTACTTAGTGGCACAAGGATGAACCCTAATACTACTCCCATACTTTTCATAAAGTTAATTTTGGAGCCTGACCAATTTGAAAAGCCTTGATACATCTTGATCAATGCCTCTTCTCTTGTTGAGGGGTCTATGCATAGAACTAAATCATCTGTGTAAGCTAGACTTTTTAAGATTGACTCATTAGGATATAATTCCAATCCTTTTATCCTTATATTTAGTTCCATCTTCCTTAAAAATACATCGATATAGAATACATACAGCAAAGGGCTGAGCAGGCACCCTTGCCTAACTCCTCTTTTTACTTTAATGTCTTTCCCTGCCCACCCATTTATATTAGGTGTTAAGGTAGCTTTGTTATACAACACCTTAATCCATCTAATGAATTCAGTCGGTATGCCATAGGCATTAAGTACTTTGAACATATATTGATGGGGAATTTTGTTGAATGCTTTCTCTTGGTCTGTTCCTAATATATAACCGTGCAACTCCTTTTTACCTGCTTTGTGAAAAAACCCTCTAAGCATTATCACGTTATCTGCTTGCTTTCTACCTAGGATTGCACATGCTTGATTGGGGCTGATTAGTTTGTTTGAGATAGTGGTTAATCTATTTAGTAAGATTTTACTTAATATTTTAAAATCAGTATTTAGTAGACTAAGAGGTCTCCAGTTCTTTAAATCTTCCCTTTCTCCTTTCTTGAATATCAGTATTAAGGATGCCCGATACATTGATTTTGCTAACATCCCTTCTTGTAGCATATGATTGTATACCACCTCTATGACTGTTAATAAATCCTCACAAAAAGTTTTATAAAACTCTATCCCTATGCCATCTGGTCCTAGAGCAGAGTCATTGTTAAGCTCTTTGGTGGCCGTCCTTATTTCAGCAGAGTTTATGGGATAGGTTGGGAAAGCACCATCCCCCCCCCTTATCCAATGTTGGCAAATCCTGCACCATTTCCTCACAATCTAGTGTCTGGGAAGTATTCTCGAAGGTTTCAGCACAATGAATATTTACTAGATTTAGTATTTCTTCTGGTGATGAGACAATCTGTCCTGTCTCTGATCTTAATCTATTTATAACTCTATGCTCCACCCTATTGTTACATTCCTTAAAAGGGTCAAACGTTATCTTTTCTACATTAGTGCCAAATCTTGACTCTTGTGCTAAAATCTTTACCCTAGCATATTGTAATAAGGACATTTGCCTTTTAATATCTGCAGTTTGGGTGTCTAAATTCAACCTTGACTGTTCTGCTTGTGAAATTAGTTTCTATAAGGTGGCCCTTAATTGTAGGTAGTTCAGATGTTTATCATTCATAGAATCCCTTGTTCGTTTTTGGAAAAACTGCTTCCATAATATTGTTGAGTCTTCCCACCAAAATGCAGCACTATCATATGAAATAACTTCTGATACCCTAGCCTGCCATTCTTGTCTCCAAACTTTTTGAATATGTTCATTAGTTAACACAGAATTATTCAGCCTCCATATGTTTTTCTTACATCTTGGAGTCCCTTCTCAAGTAACCTTTATTGTTATAGATTTATGGTCTGAGAATTCCCTGGCCTGTAAAGTTACTTTACAAATGACTAATACTGCAGAGATAAACACAAAATCAATTCTTGTGGACAGATGTCCTTTAAAAAATGTATTACCTCCTATAGGAAATTTAATTCTATATGAATCCACTAGCTTAGCTCCTGAAACTATTTTGTTTGGGGCTATAGTATCACAAAATATGTTGTCTGTTTTTGACAAAGTAACAGTCTGGATATGCATAAAGAGGGCTGTATTTTTTGGAATAATGCCACTTTTAGAGCCTTTGTTTGAGAAGCATAAATATTAATTACCCTGAATCTTTCTTTATGAAGGGAGATGTCAAGCATTAGGGCCCTCCCAGGTTCAATATCAACCAATTTAGATACCCCGGATGTTGGGGTTGTTCACTAATATCTCTACCCTATCATACCTTTCTTGACCTACAGACCAAAAGGCAGATCCATTGGTCCAGCACCTAGTGGCCAGTTGCAGCTCTGAGTTTGTTTTTAACCTAGTGTCCTGAATACATATCAAATCACAATTTTCTTGTGCCAAAGTACTTAAAACTGTGAGCATCTTAATGTCCCCCTTAATACTGTTCACATTAACAGTAATTAAAGTGAGGGAATCCATTTTTTCTCTGTTATTTAGGGGAGAAACTCAGGTTAATATCTCTGGTAAGGAAATTTTACTACATCTTCTTCTTCTTCTGGTTCTCTAGGCTATACAGTATGAGAGTCACCCTCCTCTTCTTCATAGTCTGATTTTGCTTCTGAAGTTGCTGAGGTTATAGATGAAGCATCTGACAGAGTAGGGGAATTTCTCCAGTGCCCTGGCCAAATTTCCCCCCATTCACTAAAAATACCACCAACAGCTTAATCTGGTTCAAGGTTAGTTGGCATTAATCTGTATCCCCCTCCTCCAGGTCATGCCTGAAAATAGGCAGAATTTGTCTAGTGCACTTACCTGGTCAACTAAAATAAAGTAAAAAGTGGGGGCTGATGGTATTCTGACCTAGGTCTCCTCATTTGCAGCTCAGTTCCCTTAACCACTAGGCTATACTGCTTGCAATTAATCTGATTAAATGGACCTGTTTTATTGACAAGGGGGCATGTGGGACAGGACATCAGGGAACATCTCATACTCTCATGGCAAATGAAATGGGATCCTTACTTTCCATGCAGACAGCCACCGCAGATGGGCAGGAAGATCCTTGATTTAATATCCCATCCAGACAGCACATTAGCAGTTCAGCATACCTATAATGCTGAACTACAGTGTCAGTCTTAGAATCTGCCCAAGTCCCTGGTGTGGGACCAGAACCCACAGCTTTCTGACTTTCCAGCCCCAGAGTCATGTGTGAAACTACTAAACCACTAACCCTTCTGGTTACATTGCTTTGGTCTTAGTGCCAGAGGCAATGATACTTCACAGGAACAAATGTTGTCGGCCAGGACACAGGGACTGGCTACTGGTGACAGATCATGCATGGCACAGTCTGGTGATGCATGCTTACTTAAAATAATCACTGATGCCACAACATACCTCAGTTCTGTTAGCAAAGAGAGTAATGCCCATGGCCCACAGGCTAGGCTTGTGCTGTCATACAGAAAGAAAAGAAAAAGTACATGAAGAACCTAAAGAGTAGTGAGGGAACATGAAGGAATGGTCCAGAGACCTATCTTGGGATTTCCTGAACCACTGCCAGCCTCCAAACATGGGTATGTCCCTACCCAGCTTGAACCACCTACTACCCAATGTCTGGAGGTCAAAAGAGAAGCATACTGTACACTGCAAGAGTCCATGTCATGGTCCATCCTGAGGCAGGTCATGCAGATGGAAATTTGGTTGGCAGAGGAACTATTCTTCCCACAGGGAGAACACAGGAAAGGAGGGCCTTTTTCATGGTTCTTGGACCCCAAACCTGACATGTTTGTCAGAATAATTAAAAGTAGAGGAGAAATTAAACTGAAAACTGAGGCACAGTGGTGAGAGGATCTGCTTCCATGGTGCACACTCGGTGGTAGTAAAACAGAACTGAGGTACAATGATGATGATCTGCTCCCACTGTGCACACTCGGTGGGAAAACAGAACTGAGGCACAATGATGATGATGATGATGATTTGCTCCCACGATGCATACTCAAACTTTGCAAAAACAGAACTGAAGCACAATGATGAGGATTTGCTCCCACATGCACACTCGATGGTGGGAAAACAGAGAACTCAGAGAACTGAGGCACGATGATGATGACGTGCCCCCACATTGCACACTTGAAGGTGGGAAAACAGAAATGAGGCACAATGAAGAGGATCTGCTCCCACAATGCACAGTCAACAGTCTGAAAACAGAACTGGGCCATGATTATGATGATCTGCTCCTATGGTACACACTTGATGGGGGGGAACAAAACTGAGGCACAGTGACAATGATCTGTTCGCATGATGCTCACTTGAAAATGGAAAACAAGAACTGACAGCACAATGACGATGATTTGCTCACATGGTACACACCTGAAGGTGGGAAAAAAATGAGACACAAAGATGATGATCTGCTCCCATAGTATACGCTCGATGGTGGGAAAAACAGATCTGAGACACAGTGATGATGATCTGCTCCAATGGGTTGCACTCAACGGTGGCAAAACAGGACTGAGGCACAATGATGATGCTCTATTGCATAGTGCACACTAGAAAGTGACAAAACAACTGGTGCACAATGATGAGGATCTGCTGACAGGGTGCACACTCGGCAGTGGGAAAAACAGAACTGAGGAATGATGAAGAGGATCTGCTCACATGGTGCACAGTTGGTGGGAAAAACAGAGCTGAGGTACGAGGATGATGATCTGCTCACATGGTGCACAGTTGATGGTGGGAAAAACAGGGCTGAGGCACGCGGAGGATGATCTGCTCACATGTTGCACAGTTGATGGTGGGAAAAACAGAGCCAAGGCACTAGGATGATGACCTGCTTGCATGGTGCAGACTCAAAGGTGGGAAAAAATAACTGAGGCACAATGATGATGATCTGCTCTCATGGTGCACGCTCGATGATGGGAAAGACAGAACTGAGACACGATGATAATGACCTGCTCCCATGGTGCACACTCAGTGGAAAAACAGAACTGAGGCACAATGACTATGATCTGCTTGCACAATGCACATTCAGTGGGAAAACAAAACTGAGGTAGGAAGATTACTATCAACTCGCACAATGCGTACTCCATGTGAAAACAAAACTGAGGCTTGATGATGAGTTTTGCCTCCCATGGTGCATGCTCAATGGTGGGAAAAACAGAACTAAGGGATGATGATGTGAATCTGTTCCTGAGGTGCACACTCAACAGTGGGAAAACAGAAGTGAGGTACAATGATGAGGGTCTGCTTCCATGATGCACACTCTATGATGAGAAAAACAGAACTAGGACGTGATGATGAGGATCTGCTCCCGTGGTGCACACTTGATGGTGGAAAGACAGAACTGAGGCATGATTTTGTGATCTGCTCCCACAGTGCACACTCAATGGTGGGAAAACAGAAGTGAGGTATAATGATGAGGGTCTGCTTCCATGGTGTACACTCGATGGTGGGAAAACAGAACTGAGGCACAACGACAATGAGGGTCTGCTCCCACACAGTGCACACTCTCAGAACTGAGCAATGAGTGAGGGTCTTCGTCCATGGTGCACACTGCACAGTTGGAAAACAGAGCTGAGGCATGATTATGTGATCTGCTCCCACAGTTTACACTTAATGGTGGGAAAACAGAACTGAGGCACAATGACAATGAGGGTCTGCTCCCACACACTGCACACTCTCAGAACTGAGCAATGAGTGAGGGTCTTCTTCCATGGTGCACACTGCACAGTTGGAAAACAGAGCTGAGGTGTGATGATGATGAGGATCTGCTCCGGTGGTGCACACTCAGTGGTGGTGTAACCCCCCCCTTCCAAGTTGGGAGCTTACCTGGGGGCTCTGCAGATAGCCAGCCACCTCTTGCTTCTTGTGGCTGGAGCTGTTTTCAACTTTGCTCCCCCGGGGCTCTCTTGAACTGCTTCTAGGGCTGGGGAGCAGGCTGAACAGTTTTTGGTGCCTGCATGCACCCGATGTTGTGGCCATCAAGCCACACATATGTTGTGCTTCTCTGCCCCCTCAGACTGCTGTATAGTGGGGCGGGGAGCATAAGAGAAGGACAAAATTGTTTTTCGGCACCCTGAAGCACCTGTGGAAGCTGCAGCACAAGTGCCACTTATACATTCATCTCCCCAGCCCCATGAGACAGCAAAGGGGGCTGGGGGGAACTGAAAACTATAATCACTTTAAAAAGGCTCCCCAACCCAATTGAAGCCTCCAGTGGATCGGGAAGTACTGGTGACAATATGACACCCAGGGACTACAAGTCCCATGATACTTTGTGGACAGAGTGCTGTTTTTCTAAGACTGCTTCTGCTGGGGAACTCATAAAATGGAGCTCCTGATGGGGCTCCTGTTCCACCAATGTGCCTCCAGGCACTAGCGACTACCATATTTGATCAGGAGGATCCTCACCATGCAGCCAGATGCTGCCAGCACTTTCTACTTTTTATTATATTTAACTGAGTTGAACAAGTACTGTATGGGGTGGCCATGTTGGATGTGTGGTGCCTGAAGACAGCAAGGAACCTGATTGGTAGCTGCAGTACTCCAATCAGGGGGTGGAGCTTGAGACTCCTTTCAGTCAATGGGATGGTGTGTATTCAAAACTAACATTCAGGGGTTGACGGTTTAACCTTGGGTCTGTCTGTGTGAGCTGCTGAAGAGAAAGCAACTGATTTTGACAGCTCCTTGTGCTATCACAGCTTAAAACCTTTTAGTTTCTGCCAAAACAAACTGAGAACTGAGGAATTTGTTGCCAACTGCCTGGTAAATCCCAGAAACAAAGACATTTATCTCAGCCTGACTGAATTTCCTAGAATTTGGCAACCAAGATAGCAGAAACTGCAGTGAGAATTATTTGTTTGTGTTTCTGTGGGGTGACAAATCCACTGCCGCACTGATCCTGACACAAAAGACTGTGATTGTGGGGGATAATCTCTGAGGCACTCTGCACTCCTTACATATGAGAAACTCATGTGTAAGGAGTGTGGAGTGCCTCAGAGATGTATACACCCACAATCACCTTTACCAGGTGAGTAAACTACCATTTCTGATGGGACCAGAGCTCTGAGGTCCTGCCTGCCTGTCTGCCTAACTGCTGGCCTACCTTTTGGGTGAAAGACAAATCCCTCTGTGAGGTAAAAATAACCCCTGGCCTACCTTTTGAGATAGATAGACACGTTCCTCTGTGGAGTGAAGACAGCTGCTGGCCTACCTTTTGAGGGGGGTGAAGACAAGTCCCTCTGTGGGGTGAAGACAACTGCCAGTCTACCATTCGAGATAGGTGAAGACAAGTCCCTCTGTGGGGTGAAGACAACTGCCGGCCTACCAATCGAGATAGATGAAGACAAGTCCCTCTGTGGGGTGAAGACAACTGCCGGCCTACCATTCGAGATAGGTGAAGACAAGTTCCTCTGTGGGGTGAAGAGGATCATTATCATCACCCACACCAGCCTAACTGTCCTACCCAACTGCCAGCAAGGGAAGATGGTCCCCAAAGCCTGCATCACCTGGTCATCTAAAGGTCGTGAGTACTGGGTTTTACCCAAACAATTGCTTTTCTAAACTAACTAGCTAGTTATTTTACCCTCTGGGCTTCCTACACGACCTTTAGCTAAGCCCACAGCAACAGTTACAGTCAGGATCATCTGTGTATTTACATCCACTCGTGTAGTTTATATTTGGCAACTGCAGCATCCACCCACGGCAACGGTGCTGCACCCAGTGTGCACTCGCCACAGGCCTGCAGCTCCTCGTTGGGGGCACACTAAGGTATTTGGGAGCTCCCACAGGGACTGTGGGGTTAACTGGTGCACCAGTGGGGGGAAATGAACTGGGGCAGAGGTAATACTGGATTGTAATGTGTTACTGTGTTATTTTCAGCTGAGAGATTACAGTGTTTATTTTAAGTGGATTTTTGGATGTTTTACCCCTGTTGCTTCCCTTGTTCCCTACCTTATTTTCCAGACCCCCAAATAAACCCCTTTGTTTATTTTCCAGTGATTGCTGAAGTATTTGCCATTATTGTGCAGTGTAATATTTGCATGTTTAGAGTGATAAGTTGGGAGGGGATTGTGGTACCATCTACCTGTCTCTGACGGAGGGGGCTGTACTCTTTTTTTTTTTTTCCAATTGTTTAACCAGGAGTAGCACACTAAGCTGAAAGCTTTTTTACAGGTGCGACCTAGGAGCACAGGGAAGTTAAGTGACTTGCTCAGGGTCACACAGTATACAAGTGGGGGCTGTGGGATTCAAACCCAGGTCTCCAGAGTTGCAGCTCAGAGCCTTAAACCACTGCGCTATACTGCCTCCTGTGGAGAAGCACCCTAGCAGGATGCTGCTATAAGGATCCCCACAGGTGGAGGCACCATACCATATAGAAAGCCAATTATAACCACTAACCCAAGCACCGACGTTTATCCCTTAGGCTGCACCACCTGTGAGTGGTTGTGCAGATAGAAGGGTGGGGGTGGTTACAGTGGGAATACAGAACTAACGCATGATTATGTGATCTGCTCTCACAGTGCACATTCAATGGTGGGAAAGCAGAACTGAAGCACAATGATGAGGATCTGTTCTCACGGTGCACACTTTCAGAATTGAGCAATGAGTGAGGATATTTTCCCACGGTGCACAGTAGACCATGGGAAAACGGATCTGAGACATGATGAGGATCGGTTCCCATGGTGCACACTCAATGGTGGGAAAACGGAACTGAGGCATGACAATGAGGATCTGCTCTCATGGTGCACAATTGATGGTGAGAAAATAGAACTTGGGAACAATGGTGATCTGCTCCCATGGTGAACACTCAATGGCAGAAAAACATAACTGAGGTAAATTAGGACATCATCAATGGTTCTTGGTAAGTGCATGCCGCCATGCGGTGTCACACTACCTGCATTCTGGCAGAAAAGATTTGGTCCTGTAGGATCCCAGTGCTTTTGTACCTAGGACCAAAGAGTGGGATTGTATGGAGGAGGTTAATAAATATATTTATTTTATGTTAAATTTCACTAACCAGGATAACTTCACAAGATGCAGCATCTTGTTTTCATGGGGGTCCAGGGGAGGATAGCAACAGTTAACAGGTTAACATAGTCCAGCAGTAATATAGAGAATAATGAATGACTAACTATTGGTAATAAGCTGGTTAGGTCTTCGAGAGGTTCCTATGGTGACCTCTTGAACCTCGAGAGTGGAGCTCGAGAGGTTTGGTCACCATAGGAACCTCGAGATGTACTAACCGGCTTGTTGCCGATCATTAGTCATTCATTGGTTTTTATAGTGTAGGATGGTAAAATAAGTCAAAAATTGTTGTGGTTAAACATTTTAAGCTTACTTTTGACTTTTTTCTCTTCAACGGATGAGCTCTCAACGCTGCGGCTGCTGCCGAGTAGAGGGAAGATCGCACACTGCGCATGCACGATCACGTTCTAAGTTGTTATGCTGCACTAGCTACGTAGCTAGTACAGTATAACAACATTTTGAAAATGATGGAATTCAGAGTATAACAACGTTCCATCATACATTATAATTACATACAGGTTAAAATATAAACAGGAAAAAAACAACCTCTAAAGGTAAGTGCATCTAATAGAAATCAAAACATGCTCACAAAGTGAGGGCACAGCAAACAAAGAGCAAAAACATAATGACACACATGGTATGGTTTGATATGCAAAAAGCTAGCCCCACCGTATAAGATGTGGCTACTTTCCCAAAAGGACAGCATTATCTGCAACATTCCAGAGTGAATAAAAAGTGCATTCTCAGGCGTCCCTTGCAATATCTTATATTTATTATCAGTCAAGGGGATGCAAAAAACTTACAATTTAAAAAATATAAAAAACTCCAAAAGATCTTGCCCATTTCCAGGGCTACTGTGCAAGAGACCCTCTTTGTAGAATAACAGAGTCTCACAGGGAAACAGAGTTCTCTGATTCACTGGGAGTACTTTCTCAACCATCATTTTTTCAAATCATTTTTTGCCGTTTTTTGCTTTTGCACCACAGGTGGAACCCTCTGGTGCAACAAAAATCTCACGTCCCCAGCACCACTCACATAACCAGTTTTAAGTGATGCCCTGAGAGTACCAATGACCATAATTTAGATTGCAGTGGGTCAATGTTTTCTTCCCAGTTTCACCTGTGCACAGTGTCAAGAGGCTGACCTTGTAAGACTCTCACTCCACACCCATGAAAGATGCTAAGTTCCTTGGAATGCCTTAGGGGGGCACTGTGACTGCAGAAAGCAGCAGCACCTTCCTTTAGTCAAGGGAAGCACTACCACTGATTGCATTCTCCTGCCCATGGCACAATTTTTACAGACATCCAGAATGCTCACTCCCAACTTCATATTGTCCACAAGGGGTGATGCAATGTACTAACACTGAGCCATCATTGGGTGTCTTTCTTCTTTTCCGTATCCCATTTTTTCCCCTATTATCCCTGTAGTATATGTGATGGATCAGTCAGTATAGAGTAGTGTCTCCTACTGATGAAAGCAGTGAATATGCAGTGGTAACTGTAACAGCTAGTGACGTACAAACATTATGATGATGATGATGATGGTGGCAAAAAAAGAAAAAGACCAATGGGCCATCTAGTCTTCCCATATTACCCTATCATACCCAGACAGAAATGCAGGTAATGATCGCAGATGGACACCTAGCGACCACTATCTGAATGTAAGAGTTAAAGCTGTGCAAGGCACCAATGTCAAGAGGCCAATCCAAGCGCTCGGTTTGGGGGTTATCTTCCACAGCCCATATCAACTCAAATCAAATTTTATTTATAAAAAGGCACTTTTCCTGCATTCAAAGCACCTGCACAATAAAACATTAACATGTTTAAAACAGTTCATAAAAAGCATCAAAACATATAAATAGTTTATGTCCCCATAAAAGCCATCATAAACAAGTGCGTTTTAATGCAGATTATAGCCACATCAGTTTTTCAAGTCTGTTTGGAGCATACCCTCACTTTTCCCCCTCAAATTTAACCCCTGAACAGCACAGTTCACTGGACATATCAATGACTGAGATTGTGAGTTGAACCCAGGTCTTTGATGGGGACAGACCACTAGTTCCTTATCTATCACAAGCACCCCCGCCCTGGCTACTGTAACAAAAGTCCATGAGTCTTACCAGCTTGCACAGATATCTGATCAGCCTGATCCTCCACGCGAAAACAGTGGGCAGCCGTGAGAGCATAATACTCAGACACGATGGCTCCTCTGCAGTTTTCTATGCCGTCATTGCGCTGAAAAAGCAATTGATTCTGTTTACAGGCTGCACTAAAACCTCAAAAACAGACTTAGCTCATTTGTTTTGTGGGAGTAAAAAAGGTCATCGGATCTGAATTTGCAGATTTTCTCTTTTTTGAAAAACAAACTACTTCTCACGTCCCAAATGCTGGAAGTCAAAATTGTGGAAACACCAATTTGTGGAAGTCACTGAAAATTATTACTGGTGAAAGAAAAAAAATATCGTTTTATTAGGGAAAAAAAATGTTGCAGATCTCCATGCCTTGAAAATGTGTCGTTTTGTCTTATTTTGGGAAGACAAATACTTCTGCTATGGAAGTAATGGAAGCCCTGACCTCTTCCACTTCCCTGACTGTATAACTAGAGTGCAACACAAATGCAGGTTACTCACCTGTAACAGGAGTTCTAGGAATGGTATATGTTGTTCATCCACACTTCTTGGCAGGTACCATGCCGCTTTAAATCTTGCCGGAAGGTCTTCAAGCTGGCTCCTCCCACCCACCCTGGTGATAAAACTCTCGGCTCCACCCCATGACACCAGATCTAGCCCGCTGGAAGCCAGGTTGTGCGTCGAAGCCGGGGAGGTCGGGTGGGTTGTGTGGATAAACAACATATAACACTCCTAGAACTCCTGTTACAGGTGAGTAGCCTGTATTTCTAGGGACACGGATATGTTGTTCAATCCACACTTCTTGGCAGACTCCTAGCAGTTCTCTGGGAGGAGGGAGGCAAGGCGCACACCCCCTATTTAGGGAACAAGGACTGGAGAACCGAGGTCCCAAAACCAGCATCCCGGCGTGACTCAAGGTTGATGTGGTAATGGGTGATGAAGGTGTGTGCTGACTTCCAGGTAGCAGCTCTGCAGATTTCCTGGATAGGGACGTCCCTGGAAGCAGCCACCGAAGCAGCAGTATGGAGGGTAGAATGAGCTCTTATCCCTTTGGGAGGCTCCATGCCCGCCAACCTATAGCAGAGATCCATGCAGGAGGTGACCCACCTGCCTATCGTCCACTTGGCTGCAGGTCTGCCAGGTGCGGCTTCAGCGTAGGTGACAAACAGCTGGCTAACCTCTCCCCGAACTTCAGCCGTCCGCTCCTTATAATAAGAGAGCACTCTTCTAGGGTCCAGAGTATGGAGCCTATATTTAAGCCTCCGAGGTGTGACTGGGTAGAACACCGGCCAGAGCCAACACCAGTTGGGTGAAACTCTGACACCACCTTCGGAAGGAATTTCTGGTGGGGGCGCAGGACAACCTTGTCCCTGTGGAAGACCAGGTAGGGAGACTCGATGGAAAGCGCCTGGAGCTCTCCCATCCTTCTGGCTGACGTGATAGCCACCAAGAAGGCGATCTTCCAGGACAGGTGAGAGATGTCACACCTGTGCATAGGTTCGAATGGCCTGCCCATGAGCTTAGCCAATACCAGCAGTAGATCCCACGGAGGTGGAGGTTCTCGCACCAGAGGGGATATGTGATCAAGGCCTTTGAAAAAGCACCCGACCACCTTCTCCTGCACCACCGACTGCTTCCCAGCCCACGCCCGGTAAGCAGAGATGGCTGCCAGGTGCACCTTAAGGGTCGTTGACCGAAGCCCTAGCTGAGAAAGGGACCACAGGTAGTCCAGAATGCTGGCCAAGGAACAGGAGGAAGGGTCCAACCCCTTATCCTGACACCAAATGGAGAATCTCTTCCATTTGAAGGCACAGCATTTTCTGGTCGACTCTTACGGGATGCCTCAACAACGCTAGGGGACCTCATCGGAAAGACCCAAGGCCTGGAACTCTAGCTGCTCAGGAACCAGGCCGTCAGGTGCAGGGATTGAAGGTCCGGTGGAGTACCTCCCCCTGACTGACTGAGATCAGGTCCGGGTGGGCTGGAAGCCGCCTCAGGAGCCTGGAGCCGAGGCTGAGGAGATCTGGATACCTGGGGCCAGTCTGGGGCTACCAGAATCACCTGCGCCTTGTCCCTCCTCACCTTGAGAAGCACCTTGTGGATCAAGGGAAATGGGGGAAAGGCATAGAAGAGGCCCAGGGTCCACGGCCTCGAGAAGGCATCCCCCTGCAGCGAGCCCTGCTGAGGGGGGCGGGCATGAAACAGCCTCAGCTTCGCATTCTCCTTGGAGGCAAACAGGTCCACCTGAGGTGTGCCCCAGTGGGAGAACAGATCGTGTACCACCTCTGACAGGAGAGACCACTAGTGAGATGCAGCCCCTATCTGGCTTAGGGTATCGGCCAGAGTGTTGGAGGCTCCTGCCACATGGATGGCTAGGAGATCTACCTCCAGGCTGCACATGAGGAACCAAGTGCAGAGAGCTTCCTTGCACAGGGGCAAGAAGCGCGTCCCGCCCTGGCGGTTTAGGTAGTACACAGTCGTGGTATTGTCCATCTGAACCTGGACCACTTGACCCTGTACAAACGGAGTGAAGGCGGTGAGGGCTAGTCGGACTGCTCAAAGCTCCAGCAGGTTGATGTAGCATTGGGACTCCCGAGGGGACCAGAGGCCGTGCGCTCTGTGCTCCCCCAGATGGGCACCCCAACCCATCAGAGAGGCGTCGGTTGATAGAGTGACTGTCGGCTCGGGGTGGACAAATGGGATGCCCTCCTGCAGATGAGCTGGAATGATCCACCACTGGAGAGCGTTTCACATCTCCTGGGTCACTGCCACTGGCTGGTCCAAAGGACTGGAGCACTGTGATCATTGGCTGGCCAGTCCCCATTGTAGGGGACGCATGTGCCAATGGGCCCAACGGACCATGCTGGTGCAGGCTGCCATGAGGCCCAGGAGGTGCAGAAAGTCCCGGGCAGGGCGCAATTGCCCAACCTGAAATGACTGGGCAAAGGAGGAAAGAACCTCGGCCCTGTCCGCCGGGAGCTGTGCTCTGGCCCGAAGAGAGTCGAGCTGTGCCCCAATGAATTGAATCACCTACATTGGCACGAGTTCCGACTTGGCACGTTGATGAGGACTCCAACCTGAGAGCAAACCTGGAGGGCCAGATCCCTGGACTGCTCCACCTCCGGCTTGGAGGGGGCTGCAATCAGCCAGTCATTCAGGTAAGGGTACACCCGGACCCTTCGGCGCCACAGGAATGCTGTCACCACTGCCATGCATTTGGTGAAGACCCTGGGAGCTGGAGAGAGGCCGAAGGGCATGGCCCGGAACTCATAGAGGGACCCCTCTGCTCTGAAGCAGAGGAATCGCTGGTGGGACAGACAGACAGATCGGGACGTGAAAGAATGCATCCTGGAGGTTCAGAGAACAGAACCACATGCCACGTTCCAAGGATGGAATGATCTGAGCCAGAGTGACCATCCTGAAGTTTCGAGACCTTAGGAACTTGTTCAGGTTGTGAAGGTCTAGAATGGGGCACCAACCCCCCCGTCCGTTTTTTGGGACCAGGAAATATCTGGACACAAACCCTGGGTCTGGTGGGGGATCCGCCACCTCCCTGATCACCTCCATCTGGAGGAGCAGGGCAATGTCGGCTCGACGGGCCGACAGAGAGACCGTGGACCCCATAGCCCCCCATGGGGCGACGGCTCAGAAGGGCGGGGACTGCTCAAAATCCAGAGGCAGACCCTTTCCTACCACTTCTAACACCCAGCTGTCCATGGTGATAGCGGACCAGGTGGAAAGAAAGTGGCAGAGCCATCACTTCACGGGGGGAACCCGGGGGGGGAATGACGAGGCTGGGGGCGACACCCTTCAACCCGTCACTGGGCAGGCTTGGAGGAAGGACTGGCTGAGGGACCTCCTGGGCCTTTTTCTTCTGGCTTCCTGCTGGAGGAAGCTGCGGGCTTGGCTTTGGGGTGCCAAGTGCGAGCCTGCTGGCCCTGATCCTGGTGTTGCTGGGCCGGACGTGCTGCAGGGGCATAAGGCCGAAAGGGCTTACGCTGCTGCTGGCGGCCTTTGTCCTTCTGGGCAGACATGACCGAGTCCAAGGTGGCATTGGACTTCTCGATCCTCTGCAAATGACCCTCCACCCAGGACCGAACAAGTCAGTACCCAGGAAGGGTACGTCTGCCAGCTTGTGCTGGGTATCCGCCGTGAAGGTGGAGATCCGCAGCCAAGCTCTGCGGCGCATGGTCACTGCAGCCGCTACTGACCAGGCACAAGAGTCTCAAATGTCAAGAGCAGTTTGGAGCTGCTGCTTTGCCACCGCCCTTCCCTGATCCCGCACCTGCTTGACCATAGTCTGGAGGTCAACCGGGAGATGAGGAATCACCTCATCCAGGGAGCCCATAAGGGCATGGGAAAAGTGTGCCATCAGTACGGCTGAACTGGCCTGACGAAGGCCTAGGGAGGATGCAGTGTAAACTTTACGCCCGGCGTAGTCCACCTTCTTGGACTCTTTTTTGGGAGGCTTGTCCACGTCCCTAGCATTTCTGGAACGCCGGAAAACGCTATCGGTCACAAGCCCCTCCACAGTGGGGTGCTCCGAAAAACCAGAGAGTGAGCCGGTGGGAACCATATACTTCCTGGCCATCCTGGCCGAAGGAGCAGGACAAGAAGCCGGCCGATGCCATAACTCCAAAGCTGGGCCAACAATGGCTTCAGCTACCGAAAAGGCCTCCGTGGGAGAAACCCCTTGGTCCAGTATCTCCATACTTGGCCCGCTTTGACACGGGTTTGAGCTTCATCCCAGTGGATTCTGAGATGAGCTGAAGCATACCCATGAACGAGGATGGGCTCTCATCCACTGACTGTCCCCCAGTGGACTCCAGGTCGAGGGGCCTGGAGAACAGGGAAGAGTCATCATCAGACTCCGAGGAGTCTGCAAACAGCTGCCTAGGGCCTGAGCCACCCTCCACCTGCCGAGGCCAATCGGGAGTGAGGGTGACTGACAACCGATGGGGAAACTCCTGACCCGACTGAGAATCCTTGGTTGGAGCCCCAGATTTAGGTTGTGGAGGCGGGGGTTCCACCACAATGGGTGGAGCAGCTGGTTTTGGCCGAACAACCGGTGCCGGTTTGGGCTCCTCAATAACCACAAGGGGTTGTTTCGGCCGCTCCGGTGACAGCCACTTAATGGCCAGGGAAGGTGACGGGGTCGGCTTGTTCCCAGTCAGAAGGAGCTGCTGCCACATCAAGTCCTCATAGCATCGACGCAATTTGCACCGGAGCCTTTCCTCCGAGAAGGAAGAAGACGAGGACGAGCGGCCCCGCCGCTTTCCTTGGTGCCGAGACTGAGACTGCCGATGTCGGCAGGATCGGCTGGACCGAGAAGAGGTCTGAGACCGAGACCGAGACCTTCAGTGTTTCCGAGGGTGGGTCTGGAAGGAGCGGGGGAAACCCGTTCCTCCCTCGGCTCGGGAACCTTAACCGGGGACTCCGGCACAGGAGGTGCAGGCAAGTCCTCGGTTTCCACCGGGGGAACTGGTGAAGAAGGGTTGTCGGCTTCTCCAGTCAACAGCCCATCTGACGGGTCGAGAAAAATCTCAACCACGTCGAAGGGTGTCTCGGCCGGCTGACCTGACGGGGACACATTGAAGCCAGCAGCCTTAGCCGCAACCTCGACCGAAGTCGAGTGTCGACTGTCCAGGGAAGGAGACCTCTCCCACTCTCACGAACACCGACGGTGGGACTTACCCTTCGAGTTCTTCTTCTTGGACCGAGAGGAATGCCCCGATGGACCCTCACCTTTTGTAGAGAGGGATTGGCAAAGCTCCTTAAAAGAAGCTGTGTAGGAGGAGCCCAAGGAGAGCGGGATAAATGCCGCGACCGAGGATGATGAAGATGCGGCCTGGGCCGCCGCCTCCTCAAGAGCGATCATCTGCTCAAGTTGCTCAGCCGAGCCCACCGCCGTGGACACCACCCAATGGGCCTCCTTTGACTTCACTGGAGGAACGCGTCTTTCGGGGCACCCAAGTTGGAGTCTGGCAGCACGGTCTTCGAGGACATTGACCGAGAAGGACATGCACAAATCACAGGCCTGTGGATCGTGATCGAGTCCAAGGCAATAAACACACATGGAGCGCGGATCGGTCCGAGACATTTTCTGCCCGCATGGGCACCGCCGAAATCCGGGAGTCGACTTGTCCATCGCAGCCGCGAAGGAAGAAACAGACTGAAGTCTAGAAAATCTGAGAATAAATTTCGGTTTAACTGATGAAATTGGATCCAGGCCTAAAATGCAAAGCGCTAAGGAGGGAACCTGAGCTTCCAAGCGGTAAGGAAGATCTGGCGTCATGGGGCGGAGCAGAGAGTTTTATCACCCGGGTGGGTGGGAGGAGCCAGCTTGAAGACCTTCCGGCAAGATTTGAAGCGGCAAGGTACCTGCCAAGAAGTATGGATTGAACAACATATCCATGTTCCTAGAACTGACAGGTTTCAGTATCTACTTTTTCATAAAAAAAAAAAAAAAAGACAGGCAGACCTGGCTTGTAGGAGCGCTGGCAGCATTATGTCTCATGTGGCTAGTGGCCTAGGTTTAGGAAAGAGCCCAAATGGCTGGATGGCTAGCATACTAGTGGGCAGGAGAATCAAGACTCCCAAAGTATGCAGTCCTCTAGGGAGGGACAGAACCTCACTGCCATATGATTTCCACCTGGGTGACCAGATGTGATAGTGCAGGTGGAGTGGCTTGGGAGTGAGAGCGCCTCACTCTGCCATATAACTGGTACCTAGGTGCCCACAGGTGGTAGTACAAGTGGAGTGGTTCAGAAGGGAGGGTGGTTCACTCTGCCACAAGACTGCCACCTAGGTGCCCACAGTTGGTAGTGCAGGTGAAGCTGCTCAGGAAAAGTGCCAGGTGCCCACAAGTGGTAGTGCATGTACAGCAGCTCAGGAGAGAGGGTGCCTTAACCTGCTGTCTTGACTGCCACATAGGTGCCCACAGGTAATAGTGCAGGTAGAGCAGCTTGGGAGGGAGGGCACCTCACTTTACCATACGACTGCCTCTTAGGGTGCCTCACTCTGCCATATGACTGGTACCTAGGTGCCCACAGGTGGTAGTGCAACTGTAATGGCTCTTTAGGGTGCCCACTCTGCCATATGACTGGTACGTAGATGCCCACAGGTTGTAGTGCAGGTGTAATGGCTCTTTAGGGTGCCTCACTCTCCCATATGACTGGTACTTAGGTGCCCACAGGTGCTAGTGCAGGTGTAATGGCTCTTTAGGGTGCCTCACTCTGTCATATGGCTTGTACCTAGGTGCCCATGGGTGATACTGCAGGTGTAATGGCTCTTTAGGGTGCCTCAGTCTGCCATATGACTGGTACCTAGGTGCCCACAGGTGGTAGTACAGGTGTAATGGCTCTTTAGGGTGCCTCACTCTGCCATATGACTGGTTTCTAGGTGCCCACAGGTGGTAGTGTAGGTGTAATGGCTCTTTAGGGTGCCTCACTCTGCTATATGACTGGTACTTAGGTGCCCACGGGTGGTACTGCAGGTGTAATGGCTCTTTAGGGTGTCTCAATCTGCCATATGACTGGTACCTAGGTGCCCACAAGTGGTAGTGCAGGTGTAAAGGCTCTTTAAGGGGTGCCTCACTCTGCCATATGATTGCTTCCTAAGTGTGCACAGGTTGTAGTGCAGGTTGAGCGACTTGGGAGGGAGGGTGCCTCACTCCACCATGTGACTGCCACCTTGGTGACCACAGGTGGTAGTGCAGGTGGAATAGCTTGGGAAGGGTGCCTCACTATGTCATATGACTGCCACCTAGGTGACCACAGGTGGTAGTGCAGGTGGAACAGCTTGGGAGGGAGGTTACCTCACTCTGCCATATGACTGCCATGGAGGTGACCACAGCTGGTAGTGCAGGTAGTGCAGCTCAGGAGGTAGGACACCTTACTCTGCCATATGACTGTCACCTAGGTGCCCACAAGTGGTAGTGCAGGTGGAATAGCTCGGGAGGGCGGGCACCTCAATTTGCCATATGACTGCCATCTAGGTGCCCACAAGTGGTAGTGCAGGTCGAACAGCTCAGGAGGGAGGGTGCCTCAGTCTGCCACATGATTGCCATCTAGGTACCGACAGGTGATAGTGCAGGTGGAATAACTCGGGAAGAAAGGTGCCTCACTCTGTCATATGACTGCCATCTAGGTGACCATAGGTGGTAGTGCAGGTAGAACAGCTCGGGAGGGACGGTGCCTCACTCTGTCATATAACTGCCAGCTAGGTGTCCACAGGTGGCAGTACATGTGGATTAGCTCGGGAGGCACGGTGCCTCACTCTGTCATATAACTGTCAGCTAGGTGACCACAGGTGGTAGTGCAGGTGGAGAAGCTTGGGAGGGTGGACAACACGTGGCTCCACAAGCTGGCACACAATGTGTGCACATCTGAGCCCACAGTGCGGGCACTTGAGTGCCCACACAGTGTGCATGGGGGCTCTGAAGCCCTAGTCATCAGTGCCAGGACAGAAAAACACCTTGGCCCATGCATGACTTGATGGTCCCCTTGAACCCCGTGCTGCCAGACAACCCAGTAAAGGAGAATCAGATTAAAAACATGGGTTTGGTGAGCCCCAGACACCCCACCATGAGGGATGAGCCAAATATTTAATTTAAAAGACCTTTTCATGGGCTTTTAAGTTATGCCCGACCCTGTACATGAATATTTCCTTTTATAATGCTTAATGTCCTTTGCATTTCAGTCTGCTAATATAAGACGTTTGGTCACCATCGTTCCCAACATTATTATTCATTCCTGTGCTTTATATAAATTAAGGCCTGAACAATCATTAAAAAAATAAAGACTTTTTTTCATTAAAAAAATAGGTGTTGGGGTTCAATGAGAGAGTATTTTCTCCAGTTCTTTTGTGTTCCCTCCCACCATAGTTGTTTTCAGGGCAATCTGATACGCAGTGAGCTAGGTTGGCTTGAGAGTGACAACCATGTCAACCAAGGTTTATTTTCATTTTTTTATGGACTATTTTTAACAAAAAGTACAGTTACGTAAAATCTTACCGTAATGGTAGATCTTCGAGAGAGGCTCTTGCAGTAGGTAATTACATATAGGACTGACGCCGGCCGGCGGCAGGACCCTTACTGAAAATTTCTAGTTAGGGCAGTCCCTGGCGGACCGCCCCATGTCAGGTGACCGCGTCAAACGACGTCGGTATAAAGGGGCGGTCCCAGACGCCCGCCTTCCAGTTCTTTCCCGCCACAGGCCGAGAAGACCCAGACGAGAGAGAAGCAGATATTTCCCTGAATGGAAAAGGAGCTGAAAAAGCCTAGGGGGATGGAGGGCGGGAAGGTATTACCTACTGCAAGAGCCTCTCTCGAAGATCTACCGTTACGGTAAGATTTTACGTAACTGTACTATCTTACTTCGAGAGGGCTCTTGCAGTAGGTAATAACATATAGACAGAATCCCAAGCAGTCTGGAACAAACGAAGGCACCGGGAGGAGAAACTACTCCAAAAGTAGAAAATAATCTAGCAGGACTCAAGAAAGGAGGCCTTGCAAGACAGCTAACCCAAGCCTGCTCTACGGCGAGAGGCAATGTCAAACTGTAATGTTTAGTAAAGGTATGGACGGAGGTCAAGTGAAGCACAGATGTCTGCCGCCCGACATCTTGAAACAAGCCGCCGGAAGCTGCTCCACGAGTGGAGTGACCTCTGACTTGACCCGGTAGGGTCTTGTTGTACTTGTCATAACAGAAAGTGATGCAATGGGCTAACCATTTTGATAGGCATTGCTTAGAAACAGCATTGCCTTCTCTTTTGTGAACAAAGGAGACGAACAACTGATCAGTCTTTCTGAGATCCTTCGTCCTATCGGTGTAGTATCTCAGAATCCTGTGGACATCCATGGTATGGAGCAAGTATTCTCCTTGGTTGGAGTACTGCGTGAAAAAGGCAGGTAATTCAATAGACTGATTTAAGATAGACCTGCTACCACTTTTGGAAGAAACTAGGATCTGGTGCGAAGAGCTACTGCTCTTTTGAAAAATCAAGTAGAGGATTTTGCACATCAGGCTTGAGCTCGAAATTCTGGAGCAGAAGTAATGGCCACCAAGAAGAGTGTCTTCCACGATAAAACTTCAGGTTCATGGAAGCCGCAGGCTCAAAGGGAGGAAGGGTAGTTTCTCGAGGACAAAATTTAAGTCCCAAGGCGGAGCTGGAGTCTGGATAGGGGGCCTAAGATGAAGGACCCCTCTGAGGAAAGTTTTGGATACCTCCAGCTGAGCGAATGCCTTATCAGCGAAAGGAACATGGTAGGCTGAAATAGCCACCATATGGACCTTCAAAGAGGAGTGACTGAGACCCAGGTCAAAAAGATGACACATGTACTCAAGCAGAAAAGTTACAGGGCAGGAAAAGGGCTCCACATTCCTGGACGCCACCCAGATAGAAAATCTTTTCCATTTCATGGCGTAGGTGGACCTAGTGGAGGGTTTTCTAGCCTCCACCAGAATCTCAGCCACCTTAGAAGAAACGCCAAAACGACATTGGGTTAGGTCTGTAGGAGCCATGCATGAAATTGAAGGGACTTGAGTCCCGGATGGACCAGGGTCCCCTGATCCTGGGTCAACAATCCTAGAGATAAAGGAAGAGGAAGAGGAGGAACCTCTGAGTATTGTTGTAGAAGAGAGAACCAGATTTGCCTGGGCCAGAAAGGAGCGATGAGAATCATTCTCGTCCTTCTAGAGCAAGCTTCTGTAACACATGAGGGACCAGAGGAATTGGGGGAAAAGCATAGATGAATCTGACCTTCCAGCTTAGAGATAGAGCGTCGCTCCAGAAAGCGCCTCGCTCTGGAGCGAGCGAGCAAAAGACTGGAAGCTTTGCATTTTGGAAAGAGGCGAACAGGTCTATCTGAGGAGTCCCCCAAACCTGGAAGATGCTTTTTAGGGCTTTTTCATCCAATTCCCACTCGTGTGGAAGAGCCGACGAGCGACTTAGTCTGTCTGCTAGGACATTGTCTACTCCCGGAACATGGATCGCCGTGAGGTGAAGGTTGTGGAGAGCTGCCCAATCCCAGACCCTCATTGCTTCCCTGCACAGCGGGTAGGACCGAGTCCCTCCCTGCTTGTTGATGTACCACACCACGCACATGTTGTCTGTTTGGACAGCTAGGTGACCGGGAAGGATGTATTGGTGAAGGGCCTGGAGCGCATAAAGCACTGCTCGAAGCTCGAGCACGTTGATGTGGAGAACTATCTCCAACTTTGACCAAAGGCCTTGGGTTCGGTGAGGACCCAGATGGGCTCCCCAACCTTCACCTGAAGCGTCCGTGGTCAGAGTCTGATCGGGGGGAGGATGAAAAAAGGGGACCCCCCGGAAGAGGTTCTCTTGAACCATCCACCATTGCAAGTCTCTTGCCATCGGCGAGGAGATCAGAACCGGATGATCTTGGTCGTCTACTCATTGATCCCACTGAGAACGAAGAGTCCACTGAGAGATTCTCATGTGGAGGAGTGCAAAGGAACTCACAGGATGGCCGCCATAAGCCCCAGTAGATGGAGCACTGACTCGCCGGGACCCTCCTGTGTTCCGATAGGAGGGAAATCTGTGACTGGAGGGAGGCCCCCCTGTCCGGAGGTAGAAAAGCTTTGCACAATGTTGTGTCGAGAATTGCCCCGATGAACTGGAGCCTCTGTGAAGGATCCAGGTGAGACTTGGAATGGTTGATGGTAATACCCTGGCCAGTGAAAACCTGCCGGGTGAGGGAGAGGAAATGCAGGAGTTCCTCCCTGGATGGGGCCACCAGGAGCCAGTCATCCAGGTAGGGGAAAACCTGAGCTCCCAGAGAACACAGGTGGGCCGCTACCACCGCCAGGCATTTGGTAAAGACCCGGGGAGCCGAGGAAATACCAAATGGGAGTGCCCGGAATTGGTAGTGGTCCCCCTTGAATGCAAACCTGAGGTACTTTCGGTGCGAAGGACGAATGGGATGTGCAGGTACGCATCCTGCATATCTAGTGCACAGAAGCCATTGGCCGGGTCAAGCAGGGGCAAAAGGGATTGAAGGGAGAGCATCCTGAACCTCTTGTACTCACAAACAGGTTCAGGAGCTGAGATCGAGAATAGGTCTGAGATCTCCGCCTCTTTGGTACAAGGAAAAGTGGGAATAGTACCCCGTCCCATAGAGAGGTGAGGAGGATGGGTTCTATAGCCTGTTTCGCAAGAAGCGCTGAGATTTCTTCCCTGACCAAAGGAAGATGCTCCCTTGAGTAAGCGGAGTTCAGAGGGGGGTGACGTGGAGGTTTCTGAAGGAACTGTATGGAGTGCCCCTCTGCAATGATCTGAAGCACCCATGAATCCGAAGTTATCCTCTCCCAACCCAGAAGGTGGAGTCGCGGAAGAGGAGGCCTTCTCCCGGTGCCTATCCTTGTCTCGCTTCTTATGCCCTTCAGGGGAAGTTGACGCCTGCCTTAGTTTTCTCAGCTCTTTCTCCATCGCAGACATCTTTTTCTTGAGGAGATGGGCTTCGAAGGACTGCTGGCGTCGCTTGCGGGTGGCTGCGTTAAACCGGAGGCAGTGTGGACACTTGTCCACCGCGTGGTCGGGGCCTAGGCAGAGGTAGTGACCGTCTTTGTGAGGCAGTTGGGCGCCGCACGAGTCGCACTTATTCTTAGAAGGGGATGACATATACTGGCGTTCACCTGACGAAAATGAAATAAAATACTGAAACTACTCGGAAAAAAACGACGAAGCAACAGGACTGAGCGATAAGAACTTAACCGCGAGGCGCTGCACAAGCTGACGGCGGGAAAGAACTGGAAGGTGGGCGTCTGGGACCGCCCCTTTATACCAACGTCGTTTGACGCCAGTCACCTGATGTGGGGGCGGTCCCCTCCAGGGACTGCTAGCTAGAAATTTTTCCGTGGGGTCCTGCTGCCGGCCAGCGTCAATCTTATATGTAATTACCTACTGCAAGAGCCCTCTTGAAGTAAGATCGTTCTTTATTAAATGAAGCATAATGTTGAAACATACCAGTTTGTATTTTTGATAGATGAGTGGTGGAAATGATTTTTTTTTAAATCCTCCTGAAGTACTGTCACTACAATGCACCCCATCCATCCATCCCCCCATCCATCTAACCTAAGGTGACAGATCTGGCTCATAAAATTAGCCTAGAAACCCTGCGTGGTAGTGCAGTGAGCTATTTTTCTTTTTTATTAACCAGGAGAGACACACACTAAGCTGAAGCTTGTTTACAGGTGCAATCTGGGAGCACAAGGAAGTTAAATGACTCGCTCAGGGTCACGCAGTATGTAAGTGAGGGCTGTGGGATTCAAACCCAGGTCTCCAGGTTTGCAGCTCAGAGCCTTAAACCACTGCTTTATATTGCCTCCACAGCTATTGCTGCCACCATTCACTAAAATACCACCAACAGCTTAATCTGGTTCAGTTTCAGTTAGTTACCATCTGTATCCCCCCGGTCGTCCCCGAAAAAGGGACTTCTAGTCCCAGTGGGCCTACCCGGTCACCAAAATTCAATAAATCAATCAATCAACAAATTTGTTTGGGCATGCTGCACAGTTTATGCCATTTCCCACTCCCAGGTGCCAAGGAAACTACAATCATTCAGCTGCTGGAAGGCTTACCGTTATCCTAATGGTGACTTGCCAGGGGTTCCGCTCCTCAGTGGTCGCTGACTTGTACTCCTTGGTTAGCCCGCACATTTTTAAGGCATTAGAGTCATCTAGTGATAGGAGAGATGAAAAGACGTGACATCAAATTTCCTTGGGCTTCATTTTTATGTCGTAACTTTCATGAGGATAAGGTTAGTGCTGGTATCAGTACATTCCCCAAAACATACTGATGTACCACAGTTTTACACAGTCTTACATTTTTAAGGGGTTACTCCTTCCTTATCAAAATTCTGGGTTCACTCCTGCTGTTCTTCAAATGCAAGGACTCCCTTTAGCACTAGAACACTGAAATTCTTTTTTTTAATATGAAGGGCAGGTATAATCCATGTGGATGAAGGGTAGGTTTCCACAAACTGTAATGTATTCATTGCAGGTGAAAGGTGAGGGACACAACTGCTCTGGAGTCGAAAGGTCCCTTTTTATCTACAGATTAGGTACAGTGCAGAATTGGTACAGTGCTGGGCATCCCAAACTGTTCTGTATTTAATAATGGTGAATAACTGAGTGATTGCCAGCACTGCAGACTGGAGCCCCTGTTTCATCCACTGGGCTACTTTCAGTGTGGGACCCACATAGTGCAGGTTTCCCCACACTGGGATGAATGTAGTGCTTGTAAATGAAGACAAATTGAGATTGTGAAGTGTGGAAACTCTGCTTCGCAAATTACATTGCAAAGTTTTGGTACTTTGTGAAGTAGCAGTTTCCAATTTGCGAAGCGTAAATCACTATCTTCATAGCGTCCCTATCTCTCCCCCTTCCAAGGTACATTACATTTCAAATCATCTCCCTTCCCTCAACCCTCATAGCATCCCAATCCCCCAGCCGGCACATTACATTTCAAATCATCCACCTTCCCCAACTCTTATAGCCCCCAGTCACCCAACCACTCCCCTCCCCCGGCACAATATATTAAAATCATTCCTTCCCCAACCCTTGTAGCACTCAATCCCCTTCCCCGCTTCCAAAGGCACAATATATTTAAATTCATATCCTTCCACCCACCCTCGTTGGACCCCAATCTCCCTCTCCTTCCCCTCATGCATACTTGAAATTCCCCCCACTTCTCCCCACTTTCATATGTCTATCCCTGAATTTACCACCTCTGAGCATCACAACATGTTCCCAGGTCCTGCAGGAGGACACCAAATCAAACTTATTTGTTCATGTAATCTTGTTGAAAACCCTGGAGTATGCAGAAAACAGAGGTCATGTTCCTGTTCTCAGCCTCCTTTGCTTCCACAAGACCATGTTTAGGGCTACAAGCCTTTCCGCATAGCGTTTGTCTTTTTTTATCCCTGAACATTTTGGTAGCACTGCAAGCTCAAATACTAGGTATCTCATTAATTTAGACAACAGCCTGCCAGGGAGGTTTCTGTGTCCAAAAAAGCAAAGGGAATGTTTAATAGGACTTCCTCCAGCTAATGAATTTTCTGGGCCTTACACAGGTTGTTACCTACACGACCCTTATTGGTGGTCATTCATTGGACTTGGTATTCCTCCTGGGGATGGAGATATCCGACTTGGTGTTGGAACCAGTAGGGTGGTCTGATCATCATACCATTGGGTTCAGTTTTGTGGCTCCCCCCATATGTCTGCCCCTATGGAAATGGTCCAGTGCCACCCTTTGAGGGGAGTTACTCCAGATGACCTAATGGCGGTACTGGATCTATTTGGTATACAGGGTGATAGCATGGATCCAGGGGATCTAGTACTCACCTATAATAAGGTGGTGGAGGAGGCCCTGGATTCCATAGCGCCTGTTCGTGTTCATCCTCTCATCTTTGTTCAGGGTCTCCTTGGTTTGATGAGACCCTGAAGGAGTTGAAGAGAGTAGGATGAAGGCTAGAAAGGAGCTGGCAGAGGTCGGGTCTGGAGTGTGACAAACTTAGATTGATGGACCATTACGTGGCCTATCAATCAGCAATCACCCATAAGAAGGCAGAATGCCTGTCCAGGGAGATTACTGCTTCGCGGAATCAACCTGCTCAGCTCTTCCAGACTGTGAACAGATTGTGCAATCCAATCTGTCTCCAGCATAGGAGAGCATTTTCACAAGAACGGTGTGATGAGTTTGCGCGACATTTCGCAGATAATGTTGCCACAATCAGATCCGGCATCTGTCTGGCTCCCTCTAATGGGAGCTGTGATGGTCGGCAGGAGATGTCGGGCCCTCAGTTTGCTTCGTCTGAATTCAGCCAACCAGCAATCACTGATATTGTGATGGTCATCCATATGCTGCGACCAACCTGCTGTAGTTTGGACCCTGGCCCTACTCATCTCCTTGTAGGTTGCGAAGAGAAATCTAGCCTGGTCCTGGATGAGATAGTCTGGAGGTTCTTGGAGAGGGGGATCTTTCTGGATCCCCTGAAGGAGGTGGTTGTTCGTCCCCTCCTAAAAAAAAAAACTCCTTGGACCCTGACTGTCTGGCGAACTACAGACCTATCTCTAACCTACCCTTTTTGGGTAAGGTTATTGAGAAGGTGGTTGCATTGCAGTTGGATGATCATTTGACCAGCCACAATATCTATGATTCTCTCCAGTCAGGATTTAGGAAGAGACATAGTACTGAGATTGAACTTGTCCGAGTATTAAATGAACTTCTGATAGCGAGAGATCGTAAGACCCATTCTATCTTGGTCTTGCTTGATCTCTCTGCAGCATTTGACACTGTGGACCATGGGGTGTTGTTGGATCACCTGTGGCTCATCTGTGAATGCTGTGGTATGGTGCTCGGATGATTTCGATCTTTTCTCCAAGGTAGGACTCAGAGAGTGGTGTCTGGGATTTATTTTTTGGTCCCTCTCTCCTTATCCTGTGGGGTGCTGCAGGGTTCCATCTTATCCCCCATGTTGTTTGCAGTGTATATGCTGCCATTGAGAGAGATTATTAGGTGGTACGGTCCGAGTTTTCAGTGCTATGCAGATGATACTCAGCTGTACTTGTCCTTTGTACCTGGTCAGGATGAGCTTCTCTCAGTGTTTAACAACAGTCTAGCCGAGATCCATGACTGGATGAGTGCAAGCTGGCTGAGTTTGAACCCAACTAAGTCTGAGGTGCTGGCTGTAGACCCAGATCGATGAGAGGTGGGTTTGTCGGCTAGACTACCCTCTGGGCTATGGCTTGAGGGTCCAGCTGACTATGCCAGACCGGGTACGGAACTTGTGTGTTATTTTTGATGAGAGCCTAACCCTGAAATCTCAGGTGGTGACAGTAGTCAAAATCTCCTTTTACCATCTAAGGAATATCTCCCATAGAAACATAGAATCTGACGGCAGATAAGGACGGCTTGGCCCACCTAGTCTGCCCATTTCCCTACCTGATGGATAAGCTGCAGATTCTAGTTAATCAACAGCTTACTTCCTCCTATCCCCCACTAGAATTGCCTTATGCCTGTCCCATGCATTCTTGAATTCTCCCACTGTTCCTGATTCCACAACCTCCTCAGGAAGGCTGTTCCATGCATCCACAACCCTCTCTGTGAAAAAATACTTTCTAACATTACCTCTGAGCCGTCCCCCCTCTATCTTCAAATTGTGCCCCCCTTGTTCTTGCACATCTCTTCTTCTGACTACGTGGTCCTATACTCTATCCATTCAAACTAGGTATGGCTTGGTGCTATTCTGCATGAATCGTAGGATATGTATCCATAGGGCAGCACAATAAGATGATTCAGTCTTTGGAACCATGTATTCAAACCTATACCATATGCAGAAAGACTCGTGCCTTTAAACTTCTCCTTGTTGCCCTGAGGAAAATTGTGCCCCTTCTACTTCTATGCTCAGGTGACATCGAACTTAACCCTGGCCCTACGAAAGGGCTCTCATCTCCTTCTGAACTCACAACTTTGAAAGGAATTAGCTTCATGCATACTAACGTGTGTAGTCTTTTAAAGAAGTTCGATTCAGTCCAGGCTTGGATTACTCATACTGCACCAGATGTACTTGTGCTTTCGGAAACATGGCTCTGGGCGTCCACCCCAGACAGAGAGGTAAACATCCCTAACTACCTCCTCTTCAGAACCGACAGGCAGACCAGGGGTGGAGGAGTAGCCATTTATGTTAAAAACAAATTCTCAGTATCTATATTAGATGCTACCTCCTTTGCCTGTGGATTTGAATGCCTGTCTCTTAAAGTCGAGCTTTCCCCATCAGTGGTGTTCCACATAATAGGCTGCTATAGACCTCCAGCAGCAGGACTGCAACTTCTGACACACCTGTCATCCCACCTGGATACTACCTCAATGGAAACAATCATATTAGGTGACCTTAACTATGATTGGCTGACTAAGGTCTCGTTACCCCTGAAACAATTCTGCGACTCTCATGGGCTCACTCAACTTATTACTGAGCCTACTCACATCAACAAAAAAAATCCAATGAGAAGCACTCTCTTGGATGTTCTCCTTGTTAACAGACCTCATTCCTTTTCCCATGCTGGTATCCTCTTAGCGGACGTTAGTGACCACTGCTTTATTGGTGGCATAAGAACTGTTACCAAGCCTATATCTACATCAAAGTTTTCCACTAAAAGATCCAGATGGAACTTTGACCCTATTGCATACTTCAATGATCTAAAAAACTCTTTGCTATGGCAGAGTTTCTACCTGGCTAAGTCAGTGAGCGATGCCTATGACGTTCTCCATTAAATCATATCCAGCGCCCTAAACAGCCACGTTCCCCTGGTTAAAGCACGAATAAAAGCCAGAACCTGTCATTGGTTCTCACCGGATCTGAAGGCTGCCTTACTCAAAAGAGATTACCTCTGGAAAAAGGCTCGAAAATCTCGTGCCGACGCAGACTGCTGTCTCTTCAGGGCATCTAGAAACGTCTGTACTAAGTTAGTCAGAGAGGCCAAAGCCAACTTTTATCAAACCGAGCTACTCTCTGCGTCAAACTGCCCTACCAAGTTCTGGTCCACCATAAAAGAGCTATCTGGCCACTCTCCAGGAAGTGCGCTTCCTTCCAAAATTACCACTGATAATATTATCATTAACGATAAATTAGAGATACTGCAGGCTTTCAACAATCACTTTGCCACTGCTGGCCTGGTGTTTGATAACGCACCTGTAAGTAGCCTTCTTCCTCAGACCAACACCCAGCCTTCAGAACCAAGTAGCAATAACATGGACTTCTCCTTTTCACCCACCACCATAAAAGAAGTTGAAGATCTTCTTCTTCGACTAGATACTAAAAAAAGTACTGAGGCCGACTCCTTCGACCCATATTTCTTGAAAATAGCATACCATATACTTGCTACACCTATAACACACCTATTCAATCTGTCCCTAGCACAAGGCTCCATCCCCAATGCATGGAAAACTGCTCACATCATTCCCCTATTTAAAGCAGGGGACCCCTGTGACCTAAATAACTATAGACCAATCTCCCTTCTTCCCATACTTTCAAAACTTCTGGAAAAAATTGTGGATACGCAGCTGAGATCTTTCTTAGACAATGCTAGACTACTCAACCTAATGCAGTCCGGCTTTAGAGCTAAGCATAGTGCAATTATGGCGCTGGCAAAAGTTACTAATGACTGCAACGGGACCTAGACAACAAAAAATTTGTTTGTGCCATGTTTCTGGACCTCAGTAAGGCTTTCGACACTGTCGACCACTGCCTGCTCCTCTCCACCTTAAAAACTATAGGCATTGGCTCAACTGCACTGGGATGGTTCCAAGACTACCTTTCTAATAGACAGTAACAAATTAAGGCTGATGGAGAGATTTCTCCAGTTAAACCGATAAAAAGAGGTGTCCCCCAGGGCTCCATACTGGGCCTATTACTGTTTGCCATTTATATCAACAGCTTGGACATAGGCATCAAAGACGCCTGTATTCACTTGTTTGCTGATGACATGGTGCTCTACTAAAGCCAGGAATCACCTGAAGCTGCCTGCACTGAGTTACAAGCTGACTTTAATACTCTGCAGTACCAGCTCCTTAGCAAAAAGTTACTACTAAATGCAAAATAAAACAAGGCCATTCTTTTCTCACCATCAGGCCCAGGGGCTTACTCTGCTGTCGCTAGTCCATTACCATCAATCTCCACTTTATTAGGAGAAAATCTTGAATTTGTGACTAAATTCAAATACCTTGGTTTTTGACTAGGCAACAAACTCTCTTTTGTGGAACACACAGAAGAACTGCTGAAAAAACTGAGGCAGAGACTTGGTCTTTTTTTCAGAATTAAACGTCTCTTGACCACAGACGCAAAAAGACAGCTTGTCCAGTCTACGTTCCTTTCAGTAATTGACTACGCCGACTTCATTTATGGCCATTGCCCTGCCTCATATCTTGCAAAACTGGATGTACTATATTATAGAGCACTGAGATTTATAACTGGCCTCCCGTACTCCACACATCACTGCTCTTTATACGCAGCTGTAGGGTGGCCCTCCCTTCAATACAGGCGATATAGAAATGCAGCCCTATGGACGCTCTGAACCCTTACCAATAAACTCCCACAATACGTTGTTGACTGTCTCCCCTTAGTCCTATTAGGAACTATGCCTTAAGAAGTCAATTGCAGATTTCTTTGAATGTCCCAAGGGCCAACACTCGCTTTGGAGGGGCCGCCATAAGCTATACCCTGCCTACTCTCTGAAATAGGATACAAAAATCGTTGAGACTTAGCTCACTTGTCAGTCCTGCCTTCTTTAAGACCCTCTATGACAAAACGTTTGCTGAAATATGTAATTGCTTCTATCGCTCCTAGCAGCTTGACTATTGTTCCTCTCTTCTTCAACACTAGTCCCAGCTGCTTATCCAAATCAGCCCTTGCCACTACTACTACCCCCTCCTCTGCCCCACTTGCCCTTAGCACCCTCTGCATCTCTCTTATTCACTACCCTCCTTCTGCCGCATTTACCTAAGGCTTAGACACTGTTATGCGCACTTCCATAGCTTAGGAATTTACATCCAGGCCTGTAATGTGTTTCTACTGGACAGGAATATAATCTTTCTTTTTTTCTTCTATGGTTTGTATATGACATCCATAACATCCTGCTTCTGTAGGAACTGTATATATATATATATATATATATATATATATATATATATATATATATATATATATAACGTTTGGGTTGTGTTATGTATATCTTTCTTGTACATGTGACTTGGTATGTAAATACTCCGCTCCTATCAGTATTGTAAACATGTTGTTCCTTTTGTATTATATATATTTATATGTAACTGTACAATTTTCCCTGCCAACAGCAGGTCCACCTTGTAAATGAGCTTGCTCAATGGTGATCGCCTGGATAAATAAAGATTTGATTGATTGATTGATTGATTGATTGAAAGATACTACCCTCTTGTACTTTGTTAATTCCCTTGAGATACTTGAAAGTTTCTATCACGTCCCCCCTCTCCCTCCTTTCCTCAAGGGTATACATATTAAGCTGATTTAGTCTCTCCTCATATGTCTTCTGGTGCAGACCCTGCACCATTTTGGTTGCCCTCCTCTGAACAGCCTCCACTCTGTCTATGTCTTTGCGGAGATGGGGTCTCCAGAACTGCATGCAGTACTCCAGATGGGGTCTCACTAACTGTCTGTACAGAGGGATAACAACTTCCTGTTTTCTACTGTTGATGCCTCTCCCTATGCATCCCAGTATCCCCCCAGCCCTCCTTACTGCCTTCTCACATTGCTTGCCCACCTTTAGGTCATCTGATATAATTACTCCTAGGTCTCTTTCGATTTTTGTTGTTGTCATTAACTCACCCCCCATTGTGTACTCTTCCCCTGGGTTTTCATTTCCCAGATGCATTACCTTGCACTTCTTTGTATTGAATCTGAACTGCCATACATTTGACCATTTCTCTAACCTTGCCAAGTCCCTTTTCATTCTTTCCACCCCACCTTGTGTATCAACCCTGTTGCAGATCTTTATGACATCTGCAAAGAGACATACCTTTCCTTTCAGGTGCTCTCCAATGTTACTTACCAAGACATTAAAGAGTGTCAGTAGCGAACCCTGCGGTACCCCACTAGTTACCTTCCTTTCCTCACTGTGGACTCCGTTTACTAATACCCTTTGCATCCTGTTGTCCAGCCAGTTTTTTAGCCAGGCTACCACCTTGGGACCCACTCCAAGGCTGGCTAACTTGTATATTAATCTTTTGTGTGAGACTGTGTCAAATGCCTTGCTAAAATCTAGGTAGGCCATATCCACAGCCCCTCCCTGGTCTACTACTTTGGTCACCCAGTCAAAGAAATCTATTAGGTTCATCTGACATGACCTTCCTGCTGTGAAACCTGCTGATACTTTGTATATACTGTATTATTGTATCTCACTTTATTTGTATTATTACTATTTTCTTGTGTGTTGCTTCCCATGTATATTGTCTCTTATTCCTTGTTAACAAACCCAGGTCCACCTCGAAAATGAGCTTGCTCAATGGTGATCACCTGGTTAAATACTTTGGTTGATCGATTGATTGATTGATTGAAACCATGCTGCCTTGGGTCCTGTGCCCCACTGGCCTCTAGGTACTCAACAATTCTTTCCTTCAGAAGTGACTCCATCATTTTCCCTACCACTGAAGTCAAACTAACTGGTCTGTAGTTTCCTGCCTCTGTCCTGCTCCCACTTTTGTGACCTGCTCCCACTTTTGTGAAGTGGAATCACATTTGCCCTCCTCCAGTCCTCAGGCACCACCCATCCTCCCATGATTTGTTAAAGAGAGTAGTCAGTGGTGTTACTAGTTCTACTCTTAGTTCTTTTAGAATTCTTGGGTGAATCCCATCAGGCCCCATTGCTTTGTCCACCCTCAGTTTCAAGAGTTCTTTCAAAACCCTTTCTTCTGTGAATGGACTGGTATCGATCCCCCTATTCAGAGCTTCTTCCTTGTTTGGTTTAAGTACCTCCCCCTCCTATTCCGTTGTAAATACCGAGCAGAAATATTCGTTCAGTATCCCTTTTTCACTGTCACCCTCTGCCTACATTCCCTTCCCTTTATTAAAAGTCTCTATATCCCTCCCTTGGTCTTTCTTCGCTCCCTAATGTGCCTATAAAAGGTTTTATCCCCTTTCTTAACAGAGTTGGCTATCTTTTCCTCAGTTTGTGCCTTTGCTATTCTGACTGCCTTCCCTGCCTCTTTCTGCTTTAACTGATGAAGTTCTCTGTCCTGCTCCTTCTGTGTTTCCTTATATTTCCTGAATGCTATCCTTTTCTCCTTAACCATCGCTGCCACCTCTTTTGAGAACCATAGTGGTTTTTTTCCTTCATTTTATTTTGTTGATTTGCTTCACACAAAGGCTTGTTGCCTCTGCGACGGCTGTTTTGATTATTCCCCATTGCTCCTCCACCCCTCCTTCTTGCCTGTTTGCTAGTGCTTTTCTAAGGCACTCTCTCATTTCCCCAAAGTCAGCCTTCCTAAAGTCCAATACTCTTGTTTTTGTATGGCTTGACTCTATGGCTGTGTTTATTGTGAACCACACTGTTTGGTGGTCACCTGTCCTCAGATGGCTACCCACTTCTAAATCTGAGATCCTTTCTCCTTCCCCATTTGAGAGTACCAGGTCTAAGATTGCTCCCTCCCGAGTGGGTTCCAACACTAGCTGTCTGAGGTATGCCCCCTGTAGGGCATCAAGAATGACCCTGCTCTAGGATGTGCCTGCAGCAAAGGTGCTCCAGTTAACATCTGGCAAAGTCAGGTCCCCCACCAACAATATCTCCCCTTTTTCTGCCATTTTAAGGATGCCTTCTATCATTTTATTGTCCATTTCCTCCCTCTGAGATGGGGGTCTGTACACAACCCCCATGTGGATTGTGGTGCCATTTCCTGTCTCCAGGGTGACCCATAGTGACTCATCAACTTCCTGTTTACTCTTTAGCTCTGTTGCTTTAATCCCTTCCCTTATATAGAGAGCTACTCCTCCTCCTCCTCCTCCTCTTTTACCCACCCTGTCCCTCCTGTAGACTGTGTATCCTGATATCTTGACATTCCAGTCATGGTTCTCTGTGTACCATGTTTCAGTGACTGCCACGATATCCAGGCATCCCTTGTCCATCAAGGCCACTAGTTCAGTGAGCTTGTTGCACAGACTGCGGGCATTGGTACTCATCACCTTCCAATTATTTTTTATGGCCTTACCCCTTTTAGTCCCATCCCTGTCCTTACCGCCTTTTTCTGCATTTATCCCTGTCCTGCTCCCTACTGACTTCTTTACCTTGGTGTTTACCTCTCTAACTACTGTGTTTTGTTGGGGGAGGCTGGGATTTCCCTGCTCCTTTTCAGTGCCTCCCCCCTTGGCTAGTTTAAATGCTTGCCAATGAAGCATTTAAACCTGCCATTTAGGATCCTGGTTCCCCCGGACAGATGCAGACCATCGCACCAGTATAAGCCTGCATCCCTCCAGGTGACTCCCCAGTCCCCAGTGAAGGCAAAACCCTGAGCTCCACACCAGTTTTTTAACCATTCATTGAATCCCATGGTGCGGAATACCCTAGCATCATCCTTGCCATAGACAGGCAGCACCTCCGAGAAGGTTATCATACATGCTACTTGTCTAAGTCCCCTTCCCAACTCCATAAACTCCTCTTGCACTGCTCTGATCCCATTCACAGCCAGGTCATTTGTCCCTAAGTGGACAATGACATCCAGTTCCCTCCCTCGTGCAGCTGCTCCCGTGATTCCTGAGGATTTGCTTCCTGTCCCTCCGAGCCGTGGCACCAGGCAGGCACCCTTACCTCTCTATCCCCTTCCTCACCCACTTCTACCCCCCTAACGATCGAGTCCCCCACCAGGAGTTGTTTCCTTCCCCTGTGGGGTCTCATGCCACCCTCCTGTGGGTCTCCTTTATGGAGGTTCCCAGCATCCTCCTTGGTCTCCACTGCAGGTGCCTCCATAGAGGAACCACTCTTTGCCAGAACAGCATATGAATTGTGGAGAGGTACAGCTGGAGGGATGCACCTCTGTTCCACCACCCTCTCCCTCCCTGAGCCCACCTTGATCCAACTGCTCCTCTTTCTTGGCAACCTCTGAGGTAATGGTGGTGGCCCTGGTGGTCCCTGGGTGGGGGAAGAGGTTTCATGAATCCTAGCCAGGTCAGCCTGGAGACGGGCAACCTCCTCCCTCAGACCAGAGAGGTGCCTGCAAACAGGGCAGCATCACAGCCTCCAGAATGTCTCCCAGAACACTGCCGCCCCACAGCCATTGCACTGCACCACTCCCATCTTGACTTATTTTGTGTCCCCTATCCGGTTGCTTTGTATGTTTACTGTCTCCTCCCGCTATGTATTTTTATACTTACTTTCCTACTGCCTATGTGCCCTTACAACTCTCGCCCTTCCTATTCTGGGACAGGAACTTCCTGCAGTCTTCAGTAGTCTCCTTCTTCCATGCTTGGATTCAGACATCCAGCAGCCGGGGGGGAGAAAGAGTTATTTTTTTAGGTTCCTTCAAGGTTGATGAAACTAATGTGTCTCAGTGATCCTTCCCTTCCTACTGCCAAACAGGAAGTTCCTGTTGTCAGTCAAATCCAGTGGCTATAAAAGTAGAACAGGCTTTGGGTGGGAGGGTGGAGGGGTGGGAAGGAGGGCAATTAGTAAAAAATCTGTAGTTCTAAACTGCTGTATCTTGCTCTGAAACCAAAGCTCTTCTGTCAAAAACAGCAGGAAGCTGTAATTGGAGACAGCTGCTTTTGTACTGCTAAGCTGCTAAGCCACACCCCCAATTAGAGTCACCCTCTGTTCTGACTCAGCAAATTAAGCTGATGCAGTCCCCTTCCTCAGAGAAACACACAGTGACTTTCTTCTTCTTTTTTGTTTTACTTAAATGAGACCTCCTTCTTCTAATAAAGTATATGTTTGCTTAATCCAAACAGGTACTGACTCCTGCTGAGATAGAAGTGATTTATCAGTTAAAAAAAATCTGTAGTTCTAGACTGCTGTATCTTGCTCTGAAACCAAAGCTCTTCTGTCAAAAACAGCCCAGGTAAAACATCTGGTTCCTCCCGAAGATCTTCCAACTTTGGTCCACGCCTTCATTACCTCCTGCTTCAACTACTGCAACGCACTTTACCTAGGGCTACCGGGGGTTGATATCCACTTGCAGCTAGTGCAAAACACAGCAGCCAGGTTGTTGACTGGTACTTCCAGGACCAGTCATATAACGTCTGTGCTCCGCGGATTGCACTGGCTGCCAGTACAGTGGTGGATCACCTTCAAGGTCGGTTTGCTGGCCTATAAAGCCCTACACGATCAGGGACCGGGTTACTTGCAAGATCTCCTTCGCCCCTACTGTCCACTCCACCCTCTTCGATCCACTGACGAGGAATTGCTAGAGATTCCCAGGGTCCATTTAAAGATATCTGGGGCCCGGTCTTTTGGTTTTGTGGCCCTGACCCTGTGGAATTCTCTACCTCATCGGGTATGAGACTGCCTGACTTTCCAGAGTTTTAAAACGGCACTTAAGGCCCATTTGTTTAGCCTTGTTTACCCTGTTTTTTAGGCCATCATTGGACTTGTAGATTATGTACAGATTATTTATGGTTGAGATTTACAGATTATTTATGGTTGAGATTTACAGATTATTTATGGTTGAAATTTTTTACAGATTATTTATGATTGAGATTATTTACAGATTATTTATGGTTGGAGATTATTTACAGATTATTTATGGTTGATTTTATTTACAGATTATTTATGGTTGATCTTATTTACAGATTATTTATGGTTGAGATCATTTACAGATCATTTATGGTTGATCTTATTTACAGATTATTTATGGTTGAGATTTACAGATTATTTATGGTTGACATTATTTACAGATTATTTATGGTTGAGATTTACAGATTATTTATGGTTGAGATTTACAGATTATTTATGGCTGGAGATTATTTACAGATTATTTATGGCTGGAGATTATTTACAGATCATTTATGGTTGATTTTATTTACAGATTATTTATGGTTGAGATTTACAAATTATTTGTGGTTGAGATTATTATAGAAACATAGACTTTGACAGCAGATAAGGACCGCTTGGCCATTCTAGGCTGCCCATTTCCCTACCTACAGGATAGGCCACAGATCCTAGTTAACCAACAGCCTATTTCTTCCTACCCCCCACAAGAATTGCCTTATGTCTGTCCCATGCATTCTTGAATTCTCCCATAGTTTTAGACCCCACAACCTCCTCAGGAAGGCTGTTCCATGCATCCACTACCCTCTCTGTGAAAAAATACTTCCTCACATTGCCCCTGAACTGCCCCCCCATCTCTAAATTGTGTCCCCTTGTTCTTGCATGTCTCTTTTTCTGAAAGATGCTACCCTCTTGGACTTTGTTGATTCCACTGAGGTACTTAAACATTTCTATCACATCCCTCCTCTCCCTCCTTTCCTCAAGGGTATACATATTAAGCTCCTTTAGTCTCACCTCATATGGCTTCTCTTGCAGACCCTGCACCATTTTAGTTGCCCTCCTCTGAACTACCTCCATCCTGTCTATGTCCTTGCAGAGATGGGGTCTCCAGAACTGGATGCAGTACTCCAGATGGGGTCTCACCAACTGTCTGTACAGGGGGATAACGACTTCCTGTTTTCTGCTGGTGATGCCTCTCCCTATACATCCCAGTATCCCCCCAGCCCTCCCTACCACCTTCTCACATTGCTTGCTAACCTTAAGGTCATCTGATACGATTACCCCCAGGTCCCTTTCCATTTTTGTTGTTGTTACTACCTCCCACCCATTATGTAATCTTCTCCTGGGTTTTTGTTTCCCAGGTGCATTATTTTGCACTTCTTTGCATTGAATCCAAGCTGCCATACTTCTGACCATTCCTCCAACCTTGCCAAGTCCCTTCTCATCCTTTCCATGCCTCCTTGTGTATCAACCCTGTTGCAGATCTTTGTGTTATCTGCAAAGAGGCATACTTTTCCTTCCAGTCCCTCTGCAATGTCACTTATAAAGACATTAAAAAGGACTGGACTCAGTACTGAACCCTGCGGTACCCCACTAGTAACTCCTCTTTCTTCAGAGTAGACTCCATTTACAGTTACTTTCTGTGTCCTGTTATCCAGCCAATGTTTTACCCAGGCTACCACCCTGGGACCCACTCCCAGGCTGGTTAATTTGACTATTAATATTTTGTGTGGGACTGTGTCAAATGCCTTGCTAAAGTCTAGGTAGGCCATGTCTCAGTCCTTTCCTGGTCTACTACTTTGGTCACCCAGTCAAAGAAATCAATTAGATTCGTCTGACAAGACCTTCCCACTGTGAACCCATGCTGCCTTGGGTCCTCTGCCCCACTGGCCTCTAGGTACTCAACAGTTCTTTCCTTCAGAAGTGATTCCATCACTTTCCCTACCACAGAGGTCAAACTGACAGGTCTGTAGTTTCCTGCCTCTGTCTTGGTCCCACTTTTGTGAAGGGGAATCACATCTGCCTTCCTCCAGTCCTCAGGTACCACACCATCCTCCCATGATTTGTTAAAAAGAGTAGTCAGTGGTGTCACTAGTTCTCTGCTTAATTCTTTTAGAATTCTGGGGTGAATTTCATCTGGCCCCATTGCTTTGTCCACCTTCAGTTTTAGGAGTTCTTTCAGAACCATTTCTTCTGTGAAAGGACTGGGATCGACCCCCCTATCCAGAGTGCTTCTGTTAATTGGATTAGGCACCTGCCCCACCTCCTCTTTTATGAATACTGAACAGAAGTATTCATTCAGTATCCCTGCTTTTTCACTGTCCCTCTCTGCCCACCCACCATCCATTCTATTCAGCCTCACTATCTCTCCCTTTGTCTTTCTACGCTCCCTGATGTACCTATAAAAGGTTTTATCCCCCTTCTTAACCGAGTTGGCAGTCTTTTCCTTTTTTTTGTTTTCCTTATGTTTTGTGCTATTATTTTTTTTTTTTTGCCAGCTATCGCCGAACTCAGCCCTTTTCACGGCCCCTGCCACCCTGCACCCACATGAGCAGCGCTCTCCCTATACCCCTGGCTACCCCTCAGGGTAGGTCATGAACTACACAGTGTCACGAACGCAGTTCTGGTCAGGTGCCGCCTGTGAGCACATCGAGGTGGCGAGGAGCGCTCATGGAGGCGCCTGGCTGAATTTTTTATCCCCAAAAGGACGTTATTTTCTCAGGGTGGGACCATGCAATGACGTCCCGCATCCACCCCGCCCCCAGACGCCCTGACACCGGCGCGAGGGAGCCCCCACCCTCCACCAGGAGTCTTGTGTGCACCAGACGTTCATCCCCCCTTCCCCCAGAGAAGGAGAGCTGTCCTGAGGATGCTCCATCCATCTTCCCACGGCCGGCCCTCCAGCGACCCAGGTCCATTCCCGAACCCGGGTTGCCAGCGTCGCAAGCAGAAATCCCACCGCTGTGCTGATGGGCCGGCCCTGTTTTGTGCTATTATTAAATATGTGGCTTCCATAATCTAGGAGGAGAACCAACAGCTGATTAGCCACTGTCATACCGTCTTTTCTAGTCAAGCAATGAGAAGCCCATCTAATGGCTCCCGGCTCTCTCCCCCACTTTGTAAACTAAAGAATTAATACGGAGCTCAAAGCTTAGGTGTTGGTTGAATTCTACACCCAGGTACTTATAACTTGGTACCTGTGATAGGATCCGGCCATTCTTTGCCCTAACTTCTAAAGTTTTAAGTTTATTTGCATAACTCTCCCTATACACACCAGCATCCCACTGCCTCTCCCCACAGCCTTGGCACACTGTTTGGCCACCTTTAGGTAGCCAGATATGAGTACCTCCAGATCCTTTTCCTGTTTGATGGCCATTAGTAACTCTCCCCCAGTCATGTAATCCTCCCCTTGGTTCTTGGACCCAAAGTGCACGTTTTTGCACTTCTTTGAACTGAACCTTAACTGCCACACTCTGAACCATTCCTCCAGTTTAACTAGATCCCCCTCATTTTTTCCACCCCTCCCAGTGTGTCTACCCTATTGCAGATCTTAGTGTCATCTGCAAAGAGGCATACCTTCCCTTGCAGCCCCTCTGCAATATCACTTATGAAGACATTAAACAGGACTGGCCCCACAGCTGGCAACCTGCTTGTCACTCCCCCTTCCTTGGATTGAGCTCCATTTACCACCACCCTCTGTTTTATCTCTCAACCAATTTCTAACTCAGTTTACCACCTTCTGACCTAATGCCAGGCTGCCCAGCTTGTTCACAAGCCTTCTATGTGGAACGGTGTTGAATGCTTTGCTGAAATCCAGGTAGGCCACATTGAACACTTCCTCTGATCCACTTTCCTGCTCACCCAATTAAAGAAATCAGATTTGTTTGACATGACTTTCCTGCTGTGAATACATGCTGCCTCAGATACTGTGCTCCGACGGATTTAAGATGTTCCACAATCCTTTCTTTTAGCAGTGATTCCATGATTTTCCCCACCACTGAGGTTAGGCTGACTGGTCTATAGTTTCCAGCCTCCTCCCTGCTCCCACTTTTGTGGGGAGGGACTACATTTGCCCTCCTCTAGTCCTATGGAACCACTCCCATATCCAGCGATTTGTTGAACAGAGCTACCAGTGGTGCTGCCAGCACCTCTCTTAGCTCCTTTAATATTCTAGGATGCATCCTGTTTGGTCCCATTGCCTTGTCCACTTTCAGTTTTGTGAGTTTCTTAAGGACTCTCTCCTCCATAAGTGGACTGGTGTCCACCTCCCTCCCATTCCTGTTGCTTAACTGTGGTCCCTTCCCTTGTTCTGTGAATACTGAACAAAAATATTTTTTCAGGATTTATGCTTTTTCCACATTTCCTTGCACACACTCCCCTTCTACCCCTTTAAACCTTACAATCGAGCTGACCCGGTAGCGCTGAGGGTTGAGGTGCTGGACGCCACACCTCGCGCCAAGCCGGCGATCCTAGCTCAGGAGCGAGCTCAGGCTACGGGGGTCAGCAGGGATGGGGCGAGGATCGAGCACCCGCTGGGCTGCTCTCCTCCCCCAAGGGGAGGGTTGGGGCATGTCTGGCGCATCAGCAGCTCCCAGTGGAGATTGGGGGTGCTGCAGTGCATCGGCTGCACATCAGCATGGCTGACACAGGCAAGGTTTCCGTGTGCCAAGCGTCAAAGTGCACCACATGGGGGGGGGAGAACACTAGAGCAAGGAAAAGCCCGGCTCCATGGGGTAGGCAACGGCACCTGACCTCCATGCCCACTGCCGGATCCATCTCGCCTGGTCTTCCAGTTCCTCTACCTGGGCTCCCACCTACAGCCAGAGTCTAAACTGTAAGAGTGCCCAAGAGGAGGGGTGGCCCCACCCCAGAGGGGTTAAGCTGGGGCTGCTGGCTGTGGGGGGGGAGAAGGCTCAGGGTCAAGGGGACCTCAGGCGGTCAGGAATAGGCACGATGACTGAGAAAGACTTTGCTGGCCGTGAATGGAGAAACAAAGAATGGGGAGTGGGACTTACAATCCCCCCCATCTTTCTCCTTTCACTAGTGTACCTATAAAAGTATTGTCCCTTTTATTTACTGCCTGAGCTATTTTTTCCTCTGTATGCACCTTTGTGCTCTTGACTGCTATCCCTGCCTCCCTTTGCTTATCCAGATACACTACCCTGTCCTTCTCCATCTGTGTTTTCTTGTATTTCCTGAATGCCAACTTTTTTGCCCCTACAATTCTGGCCACTTCCTTTGAGACACATAGTGGTTACCTTTTCCTTTTGTCTTTGTTTATTTGCCTAATGCAAAGGTTTGTCATCTCCACTATGGCTCCTTTAAGATGGCCCACTGTTCCTAAACTCCCCACCCCCACATACCCCCATCTTAGCGAAGTCTGCCCTCCTGAAGTTCAGAACCTTCGCTTTCATATGGCTAGACTCTGCTGCAGTACTTATATTGAACCACACCATGCGATGATCACTGGACCCCAGGTGTCCACCCACCCTGACATCTGTAATTCTGTCCACGTTGGTGAGTACCAGGTCCAAAATTGCACCCTCCTGGGTGGGCTTTAGCACTAGTTGCTTGAAGCATGCCCCGTGTAGGGAGTCCAGGATGTCACCCTCCATTTACTGACACACAGTGTGGTGTGTAGGGAGTATGCTGGTGGTTGTGATATTTTCCATCAACCAACGCCTCGGTACATGAGGAGAAGGCATCACACTGAGCACAAAAACAGGTGCAGCCGAGCCCAGGTTAAGAGCAAAAGCATCCAGGAAAGACACAAATGATGCAGTAAGGGTGGCCGGGCCACAAAAATATTTTATTTGAAAGAGCACACAGAGCAGGTTTGCATTGGTAAGTGACCCCCCCCCCGTATATTTGTTCTGTGTGTTCTTTAAAATACAAATGGTGGCCTGGTGGCATCAAAGGTTGAGGCACTGGATGCCACACCTTGCACAATGCCAGCAACCTGGGTTCAGAATCAAGCTTGGGGCACCAGGTGTCGGCAGGGGTGAGAAGACTGAGCATCCAAGGGACAGCTCTCCTCTCCCGAGGAGGGAGGGTGTGTCCAGCCTATGATTTCCACCAGGTGGAAGCCTAATGATCTTGCAGACTAGGGCGGCAAGGAAAGGGAGGTTCTGCGGCCTGGTGGGTGATGCATGCCTAGACACACACACACACACACACACACACACACATGTAAAGCTGCAGACAGGGGAATGGGGAAGAAACGTGGAAAAGGGAAGAGCGTTGGCTATGTGAAGTCCAGCCTACCCATCAGAGGATCCCCACTGCTACCCAGAGTGCCTGCAGCCACAAACTGCATTGTATGCTCAGGGAGGGGAACAGCCCTCCCTCCCTCTCCTGACCCTGGCTCGGAGGATGAATTCTATGGAGGTTCCAGCGTCAGGTAAGTTTTGCCTCTGGGGAGGCATGTGCCGGTCCATGGTGGCAGGGACAGGGCAACGGAGCTGCCATGACTTCAACCGGAGAAAAACCTATATGGAAAGAAAAGAAAGAAAAAATTACTCACCTTAGTAATGTTGTTTCTTCTAATGGAGTCTTGCTATATTATGACAATTGCAGTTTGTCCCACCATTAGAACTGCTCCGGAGGTGAAATAGTTAACTCCATTCCATGAATGGAACTTTGAGCACGAGCTCTAAAATAGAAGCTCTGTCTGTGGAGATTCAAACCTGAACTGTCAGATCTTTACGAGCAAAACTCACTAAGGTCTGTGTGGAAGCTGTAACCTACACTAGCCAACTGGCTACCTAAATAATAACACCCATTGCTGGTCCCAACACCCAATACTCAAGTCAGGGGACCAGAATTACTAATACAATTTTAACAAAATGAGAATAAAACAAGAGGATAATAAAACACCACACCCCAAACCCCAAAAAGGGGTGAAATGCTTAAAAAGGGCATAAAATAGTGCCCAAACTAGGTTGCCCACACCCTACCCAAGTAGAGGTTCTGAGAGGGGCAGGTTGGGGAGGTATGAACATAGCAAGACTCCATTAGAAGAAACAACATTACTAAGGTGAGTAATTTTTCTTCAAATCAACATGAAGTCTTCATATATTATGACAATTGCAGACTACACAGCAGTACCTCCATGGAGGAGGGCAGAACCTACTTAGGGAATAGGCTCTGAAGAACAGCTGTGCTAAACCGAGCATCTCTCCTAGCCTGGACATCCAGGGAGTAATGCTTTGTGAAAGTGTGTACCGTTTTCCAAGTAGCAGCCTGGCATATCTTCAATATAGGGATGTCTCTGGCAGTAGCTAGAGACGTGGCTGTACCTCTGGTAGAAAGAGCCCTCAAGCCAGAGGGGGGATCTCTGCCCAGTTTCTGATAACAAAATTGGATACAAGAGACAATCCACCTGGCAATTGATCTCTAGTGGCAGTTTTCCCTTTCCCAACCTCACCAAAAGTGAGAAAAGTTGGAGGATTCAACCTCGACCCCTTGGTACGTTCTATATAGTAACTAAGAGCCCTCTTAACATCCAGGCTGTGCAATCTCCTCTCAGCAGAAGAGGAGTGTTCAGAGAAAATTACTGGAAGGGAGATAGATTGGTTAAGATGGAGATCTGAAACCACCTTAGGCAAAAACTTCCTGTTAGTCCTGAGGACTACCTTATCCCTGTGGAAAGAAATAAAGTCAGTTTCTACTGACAAGGCTTGCAACTCACCTATGCGTCTAGCAGAAGTGATAGCCACTAGGAAAACAGTTTTCCCAAGTTAGATACTTCAGCTCTGCAGAAAACAGAGGTTCAAAAGGAGGTTGCATTAACTAGTCAATGCAAACATACACAGGCAGTCTGATCCCAAAAAGTGGATTAGTATGGAGTAATCCTTTAAAAACTTGAAAACACAGGGTGAGCGGAAAGAGAGGATGACTTTCCTGCTGAAACAAAAGCAGAAACAGCTGCCAAATGAACTCTCAGGGTAGCTGGTCTGAGGCCCAAGGAATTAAGATGGACCATGTAATCTAACACAATGGGCAAATCAGCAGATTATGGGGAAATATGCTTCCTAGCACACCAAATGGAAAACCTTTTCCATTTAGAATTATAAGTAGCCCTAGTGGAAGGCTTCCTAGAAGCCTTTAGGATTTAAAGGACACCCTGAGAGAGGTGTAAGTCAGCAAACTCTAACTCCTCAAGAGCCAGGCCTTGAGGTTGAGGGATTTGAGGTTCGGATACCAAACTCTCCCCTGGGCACAGGTTAATAGGTTGTGATTCCTGGGGAGGGACAGGGGAAGATGGACTGTCAGGAACAGAAGGAGTGGGTACCAGGGCTGCCTGGCCCAATCCGGGGCAATCAGAATCACCCTGCAAGGCTGAGATCTGATTTGACTAACACTTTGAATAGGAGAGGGAAGGGGGGAAAAGCACAAAGAAACTTCCTTCCCAATCCAGGAGAAGGCGCCCAGGGGACTGAACCCAACACTGAGGCCTGCAACAGAACAGTGGAAGTTGGTGATTGTCTGGGGCTGCAAAAGATCTATCTGAGGGGTGCCCATCTGGCAAAACTATCCCCAATACTTGAGGATCCAGGGACCATTCGTGATGGCCCTGGGAAATCCTGCTGAGAGCATCTGCTAGGACATTGTCCTTTCCTGGAAGGTGAACTGCTATGAGGGAAGTGTTCAGGAATAGGCCAGAGACCATAACTTCATTGCCTGGTGCACAAGGTCAAGACCGAGTGCCCCTGCTTGTTGATGTACCACATTGTTGTGGTGTTGTCTGTTCTGACTTGTACCACTTTGTTCTGAACAGATGCAGAAAATGCTTGAAGAGCTAAAAAGACAGCTCTAAGCTCCAGCAAATTGATGTGGAGCAGAGATTCCTGGGGGGACCACACTCCCTGAGTGGAGAGGTCGCCCATGTGGGCTCCCCACCCCAGGAGGGAGGCATCTGTAGTGAGAGTCAAAGTGTGAGCAGGGGGAATGAAGGGGAACCCCAATCTCAAATTGCTCTGATCCTGCCACCACTGGAGGGCCTGGATCAAGGTTCGAGTCACTGGGACCAACTTGGAAAGGGGGTCTCTTCTCTGAGACCAATAGGCTCTCAAGTGAAACTGAATGTCTCTCATCTGAAATCTTGCTCCCTGCACAACAGCTGTGGATGCAGCCATGTGCCCCAGGAGCTGCAGAAAGTGTCTTGCTGGCCGAGAGACCTGCAGAGTGAAGGAGGAGGAGGAGGCCAGAGCCACTAAATTCCTTACCCTATCTAAGGGAAGAAAAGCTCTGGCTAGGTTTGTGTCCAATTCTGCCCCTATAAAGGTGAGTACCTGGACTGGTTCCAGAACCGGCTTTGATAGATTTAGCAGAAAACCCAGGGAGGTGAGAAGCTGCTGGGTGACTTGCAGGTGAGATTTTACCTGTTCTGGGGACTGGCCTACAATGAGCCAGTCGTCTAGATAGGGAAAACAGCAATCCTTTGCCTCCTTAAGTGAGCCACTGCTACTGCCAGACATTTTGTGAATACCCTTGGGGCAGAGGTAAGGCCGAAGGGCATTGCTCTGAACTGGTAGTGACCTGAGGGCAGTTCGAATCTGAGGTACTTTCGATGGGAGCTTCTGATAGGACGTGAAAATAGGCATCCTTGAGGTCCAGGGAAGCTAACCAGTCCCCTGGCCTTAGAGAGGGTAAAATCATTGCCAGAGTTACCATTTTGAACTTTGGTTTCAAAAGATGCTTGTTCAGATATCTGAGGTCTAAGATGGGCGCCATTCTCCTGTCTTTTGGGGTAAGGAAGTATCTGAATACAGACCCTGCCTTGGTGCAGGGAGGAACCTTATACTGCTCTGAGAGCCAACAGGGTTGAGACCTCTGCTTCTAGAGCAAGGGTCTCTGAAGAACTGCAGTAGAAAAATCTGGTTCTCATCTTGGGAAACTTTTGAAGCTGAGAACCAGACCCTGGCTTACTACTTCCAGAACCCACTTGTCTGAGGTTAAAGACGCCAGTTCTGACTGAAGTAAGCCACCCTGCCCCTACTGGTAAAGGAGAATCGGCCCTGGACACCCCATCAGGGTGCCTGCTTAGCAGGTGCTTTAGGCTGAGGGTGGAGCAGGCCTGCCCACACCCGTCCTGCCTCTGCCTCTGAAGAAGCCCCTCTGAGCATAAGCAGAGGAGGCCTGAGTCTGATAAAAGGCCTGTCCTATATTCATCCATCTTTTTCATGTAATTCTCTGTCTGCTCCCCAAACAGAGAATTTCCCACCACAGGGAAAATCCATAGCCTTAGTCTGGGTATCCCATGACAGGCTAGTAAACCTGAGCCAGGCCAACCTACGAAAAGCTACAGATGTGGCCATGACTCTAGAGGAAACATCATTAACATCCACAGCAGCATGAAACTGCACCTTAGAAACCTCAATGCCATCGGCAGCCACCTGTTCTAGTTAAGCTAGCCAGCTGGCCATGGCTTGTTGGCTAATTCCATAACAGTATCCCATCTAGATTTCTGATACCTTGCTACATAAGCCATATAATTTGCTTGCCTGAGTCCCAAGGAGGCTGCCATATACTGTTTTTTGCCATGGCATCAATCTTCCTGGAATCCTTGTCAGGAGGACGTGAAGCCAGGGGGATATTAGCTTTATCACAGGCTGCAGCCTGAACTACCCCAACATGACTGCATTGCTGTGAAAGGAATTCTGTATCAGGACCTGACAATGTGTACCTTCTGTCCATCTTTTTATCTACAGGAGGCACAGAATTAGGAGTTTTTAAAATTTTTATTGTTTGTTTCCTAAAAGACTTATGCAAAACAATAAACAATCTCCTAGACTCTGGTATATCCATAATTTCTACAAAATCAGGTTACTCTTGCTCATCCACAGCTTCCTCCTATGGGAGCTGGAGGGATTCAGTAACCCTTTTTATGAAAGAGAAAAAGAGAAGGGGACTCAGAAAGCATAGGGGGAGATTGTAAGGGTCAGTCTGGGGAGATGTCCGGTTCAGTGGGTACACCCAGACTCTCTCAGTCACATTCACACTGATCATCATCATGCCCCCCATGCTCTTGGTTCATAAAAATCTCCAATATCATATTCCTGAACCGGTGGAACCGGCCGAACCAACCTTTTACCAGACAGTGGCGGTTCGGACGGAACCGGAGAAAGTGACTGTACAATTTGTATAGCTTTTGCTAGTTCTGCAGCAGTTGGAAAGGAATTTTGGACTCCATACCTGCTGATTTTCTCTTTTTTTTTTTTTTAGTTTACTTTTGCCCAGGAAGTCTCCGCCTGGTCAGAGCACTCCTCCGTTCGGTTGGCACCGAACCGGCTGGCCATCCGGTCAGTGGACTTTTGGCCTCTCGTTCCCTGAGCCTGCCCACTCTCTTATCCAGGGTGGCTGCAGGGAATTTTTACAAATCTGGCAGTCTGAAATGAGGTGGTCAACCCCAGGACAAAACACATGTAGTGTGTGGGTCAGCCTTGAGCAAAGGCTTCCCACAGACACTACATGTAGAAAACCCAGTGGGCCTAGTTTTTGTTTTGGGTTTCAGACATGATGCCAGCCTAACCAAGAAACTTGCCCTTTTAACGGCAGTGCCAGGCAAGACAATTCTTTATCGTTCCCAACCGTGTCACGGGTCATGGAAAAACGAATGAAATCCGGTTTTTTTAGAACCGATAAGAACTGGAACCGTGACTTAAAAGCTTTAAAATGCTTACTCTTTAAGGTTTTAATCAACCTGATCGGTTCGAACCGAACCGATAAACATTTACAAGTTCCACAGAATAAAACCTGTCTATTACTTACAATACCACAGACAGAGCTTGAACCGATCGGTTTGCGGTTAAAATAATTATACTCACGGTTTAATTTAACGAGAAAATACTGTTTAAACGAGAAATGAACAAAGCAGTAGGAGAAATCTCCGGAGTGACTGTTCAGTGAGGCAGAGTAAAGAATCTGACAGTTCAGGTTTGAATCTCCACAGACAGAGCTTCTATTTTAGAGCTCGTGCTCAAAGTTCCATTCATGGAATGGAGTTAACTATTTCACCTCCGGAGCAGTTCTAATGGTGGGACAAACTGCAATTGTCATAATATAGCAAGACTTCATGTTGTTTGAAATACACATTCCTTTGGACCTGCCATCTGGAGGGCGCTGTTTTACCTCAGCATTCCATATAAGGGTTGTGGTACTGTCAGAGGTGTTGCACTCCGTGTTTGAACTCCTTATCATGGGAATGGTGTGTAGGAGGTATTGTTATGTTGCAAGTAACACAGTTCATCTACCTAGTACCAACTCCCCTGCATGGTGTGCGGGTACATTATTTCTCTAAATGTTTTTAGATCCTTCAGCCAAACTACAACAGACAAAACCAGAATGTGACCACTGGACTAAAACAGGAAATAGTATGTTGCCCTTCTCACCTATCATATTATCCAGTGTTTCCTGTAGATCTGTGATTTCTTCAACAACGAAGACGTGCTTCTCTCCAGGCTTTTGTGATGCTAACGAGTTGAGTTCATCTCGGTCTACGTCACCCACTCCAAACGCATACACATCTGAGGATTTAATCCAGAGTAACAAATCTTCAGCAAGTCACTATTCAGTCCAGAGTAAGCTGATCCTTAAGGTATCCCATGAAAAGTGAGTCAGTTTAAACAAGTTAATACGAGCAACTCAGAAATAGCAAATGCCACTTGAGCTACCTGCATTTCAACAGTGATTGTAAATGTCAGCGATGTTGTTAAAGGAATGAATGGTATACATAGCGAGATATAGAAGTATGTAGGCAGTAATTTGTAGGACCAGAGCTGAGCTGTGTAGCTTACAGGGTAGAGTCACTGCCTGTGTGCGCAGCTATGTGTGGCAGACCTGGGTTCGGGACTGGCTTGTCTGTTTGTTTGGGATTTTTAATATTATTTGTTTGGGTTGCTGAATTCCTGTTCTCCTGCCCTCCCGACTGTGTTCCCTCCCACCTGCAGGTGGCCCCTTCAACGGTGTCCCCCCTGCTGACTTCCACTTTTTTTTTTTTCTGTTTACAGTTTTCCCACCCCTGGAGCCCTGGCTGGCAGCCTTGGCCCTCCTGACAGAGGGACTCTCTCTCACATCCCCACTGCTCCAGTGCTAGGTGGCCCCAGACTATACCCCACAGATTGTCCCCCTCGTCGGGGCTGGGAGGAAGTTGCCGGCTTCTCCCCCCTCCTGGAGACCCAATCCAGATTCTGAGGCCACTCCCAGGAGTGGCGGCCCATCATCGAGCCTGCCAGGCTTGATTTCCCTCCAGTTTTCACTCGTCTCCCTCCCTGCCAATGTTAGGAAGTCACCTTCCAGCCTCCCAACCTGTACTGACCTCCCACCACCACGAGAGGGCAGTCAGCAAGCGGGAAGACTAATCTCCCTTCCCTCCTCAAGAGAGGAGAGCAGTCCTCCAGATGCTCGATCCTCTCTCTGACCCCCAGTGACCCGAGCTTGTTCCTGATCCTGGGTTGCCGGCGTGGTGTGAGGTGTAGCGGCCAGCACTGAAAACTCTAGCGCCTCTGGGGCCCCCCCCCACCGATTTATGTGCTCCCATGAAGTAGGCACCCCTCCTGAGTTTCTCTCTCTCTCTCTCATCCCCAATACCAGCTCCCCATGTTGATTATATTAGAAATGGGGGTGCAGGGGTGAAGCCCACCACAAAGGGTGACATGGAGGGCCTAGCCCCCTGCATAAAAACTAAGCTTGCATTGCTCCCTGCACAGAAAGTAAGCAGTGGTTACTGTTCTATGCCAGTGCTATAGTGCTCATCATCGTTTATTATTTTCGACAATTTGCTCTTGCTATTTTTGGTTTGTGACATTTTGTAGGTGCTATTATCACATAGAATCAATCCTTAGTTACCCGTTCCACATCTCATGTGACCTGAGAGAGAAAACTGGTACATAGATACAGGCTGGTATATGTTCATTTATTTACTGGATTTTCGTAATGGGTAGGCTTACTGAGACAAAATGTCACTTTTTCAGGACCAAAACGGAATTAATTACAGACAGTATAAAAAGTGAACTTAATACAGTGAATACACAGGATTTACAGTAAACAAGAACATGTCTAAAGATTAGATACTAGTTACAGGCCAAAAACACAGATTATCACATTGGCTAGCTAGACAACTGACAGCACTAGGAGGAGAAATCTAGGCAAATAAAACAGTAAATGTCTAAGAGTATCTTTTGTGGTTATTCCCATTTTTAGGCATGTCTCCCAGCCTGACAGGGTAATATTAAATTATACAATGGACAAAATTCCCTGTCCTGATTGAATGGCTAATAATTTATGACAAGGGGAAAGTTTTGCACAGCCACTGTATAAAGTACCAGCTGACTGTTCACAGAAAGTACAATAAAAATAAATCACTACCCTCCCGAGCGAACTGTAAATGCCGCCATCTTAAATGCGACCCACAAACTCGCTCACCATTTGAGTTCTAATTGCTCTCTCACAGTGCTCAGCTCATTCACACTGTGGCCAGCTCCGTTGCTGTAGCTTACTGAGCCACACACTCTTGACTGCATCTTGGTCTGTCTTCTCTGCCTGCGGACCACTCACTCGTTTGCAATTACAGGGGCACAGGATGGCTTCTGCCCAGCAACAATAAACCATTTTGGGTAGGGGACAAGGACATTTGTGTAACTGTCATGTTCTAATTGTATAATCAGAATAATCCACAATGGGGTGTGGATTGGGCTGGGATTTACCCACACCTGGCATTGTTGGGCACTTGACCTGAAGCCTCATGACCGAGCCACACCAATCATGGGCTATTCCTTAATTAATGCACACCCCAGGTGGGTTGTGAGGCACAAGGTACAGCCGAATGCCTTCAACCACCTGGAAACCACGGTAGTTTATGGCATCACCACATACCCTAGTGTGTGTTATTATGCTTTTAAAATGTTTAAATGTTAAAAAATCAAGAAAAAAAAGACAGCAAAATGTGAACTGTGCTGTAATGTGAAATTAATGACACCATTACGTGACCAGTTTTTGACCAATAATGCCACTTGTTTAATCCAAGCCATTTTATAACTGCCAAAACTCATCTTCACCCTTTTGGCTTCACCACCTTTTGGCACTGGTGGGGAGGGTGACTAAGTGGCTGTCTTTAATCGATGTCAGATTGGCTTAGTCAGTACCTGAATACTGTATAACCTGTGTTTTCCATCCTCAGATGTCAAGCAACAGCCTTCCGTGACAGGCCTGCCCTTCTCCAGGTGTGGTTTTGTCACAAGTGAAACACAATAAAGGTACACAGCCATGGAGGAATCTGTATTTCCAAAAGGGGTAGGCAGCCCAAGTACAGCAGTAGAATACAAATACCTGAGCACATGAGGAAAAGCAGCCAAGCAGTTAAGCAAAATAACATTAATTTCAGCATGCACTCAAGCAGCGGAACGGATGCAAACCAATCACTCCCGCTCTTCATCTTTCTTTGAGGCTTCCTTGGGGAGTCAAGCCTCACAAAGAGGTAAATTGTAGGAAGTTTTGGCATCTACGCAGTTCACTGCATGGTCTTGTCATGGGATAATACCACAGACTACCACTTAACTGCTCCAGCTGTTGTATGCGAATGAGCCATTTAATAATGGATGAATCAACAACAAGGGGGTGAGAGAGAGGCTGCCACTAGCACCAGGTATTAGAGAGTTTTCTGTCAGTACTGGGATCGAAGGGGACAATCAACATAACACTGGACAGCCGGCTCTCAACCCAGTCCAAAGAGAACATGCTTATGACACTGTTTGGTGAGGATGGCTCCACGACATTTTACCTAAAGACTTATCTACTAACGACATCTGGAACCATCATTCCTGCATACCGGCTACTCGCTTAGTGTGACATATTGGGGGGCGCTATTGAACACTTCTACCGAACGGACGTGGCTCCCATCTGCTCTACAGCTGATTGCTATAAACTTTGATTTTCTACAGCTGCGAAGAGATTTTGAATAAATTAATTGGTACCTCTGGATCCCTGACATTGGGCTGCAGCTCTGGATACCAAATTTGACCATGGGCCGAACGAATAAAAGCGGGCCTGGAAGCACAAAAAATCAAGCCACAGTAGAGCAGCAGGCCGCACTCAACACGACGGCTCTCAACTCTGGTGAACCGCCATGGAAAGCTCCACAGGCAGCCATGCAGACCACAGACTGAAAGGTGGAGTCAGTCCTACAGAGAAAAATAGAAGCTGCCACTAAAACCGCATCCTTAGCTGAATCACAGGCAGTAAAAGCCATGTCAACAGCAGCTAAATTAACCCAAGAAAATAGGCAGCTCCGATACTTTCTAGAAGCACTTGAAAACGCAGCCAGGGCGCCAAATGTTAGAATTATCAGACTGCTGGAGGGGGCCGAAAACCCTGACCCCCTTTCCTTCTGGAAATCTTGGCTCCCTACTGCACTACATTTGGGTCAGGGTTTAGAGATGCACCTCATCAAGCCTTACCGAATATCTCCTCGCTCTGCGGGAGCGCAGAAAGAATTGCCCCGAACTGCACTGTTGGTGATGGCGAGTTCAGCTGTAAAAGAAAAGGTCCTTCAGGCAGCCCGAAATACAGACCATCTCAATTTTGAGGGGAATAATTTGCACTGTTTTCCGGATCTTTCCTACGCCACAAGGGCCCACAGAAAGCGATTTGACGGGGTCCACGCCACTCTTAGAAGCCTGGGGGTGGCCCATTCCTTGATGATGCCCACACACCTGAGAATTTTCTACAGGGGCAATACGTTTCAATTTATGGACCCAGAAGAAGCAGGCAAATGCATGCAGCAGATCCAATGGGAGTTTGAGGCCTCAGAGGCTGCGACTAGAGCCTGGGCTGAATCAGATCGGGAATCAGAGGACGAAGATACTTGAAAAGGGTAAAGTACAGAATTGAACTCTCAGAGCTCATTGCAGCAGCATAGACTCTTCGCCATATCAGTAACCCTGAAATGAGACTTTTAGTTTAAAAATTGTTGACCTGGACATCCTTATGGGATTGTAGCAGAGTTTAATATGAGCTGCGTTTACACTAAAGGAATTGTTTCATATCTTCCAGTTATTTGGAGTGTTCTGCTCAAGTTTTTTATTTTATTAAATAGTTGGTTTAACCCACTGGAAATGTTCAGATCTCCATAGTATGCTGTAGATGCTTAAGATGTTGATTTTAAGTTGTTAGAGTGCATGGGAGCACACTTACATTTTAGGATTCCCATGTTTGGTTAAAGGGTCTAATCAACACTGGATGTTGAATTCTTTATAATCCTCAAACTATAATATTTGGACTGACCACCCGTCATGTGGAAATGTAGCTTTTGGGACTATTAAATATGGAACGCTAGTTCAGCATTGTTGAAATACCCCCAAATTCATAACCTATATGCCTAGATTAAGCTATCCTTTTTCTACTAGCTCTTCTTGTACTAATCTGTCGATATCTGGCTAATGTAATATGGAACTCTGTGTTTAAGAGGAATCAATAAACATAAAGTTTAAAAAAAAAGTGACATCTACTCTAACAGTTCGTCTTACCTAACTCTGTCATTTCCACCATGACTACTCTTTCTAAAACAAAAACTCTTAGCCATCTCTGTCTGCCTGGTAAACTACATGCCACAAAGCTCCTCCCTCCAGCTAAATACTAACACAAACCTCCCCACAAGGAGGGCGTCATAGAGGCGCTGACTGGGGATTTTTAACTCCCCGAAAGGATGTTGTTTTTCCTCAGGGGTCGGGACGTGCAATGACATCCCACATCCGCCCCACCCCCCTGAACATCCAGACGCCGGTTGTGGCGGATCCCCCAGCCTCCGCCAGGGGTCCATAGTGCACCTGACGTCCATCCCCCCTCTCCCTGGAGAAGGAGGGCAGTCCAAAGGACACGCCATCCATATCCCCTGACTGGCCCTCCAGCAACCCAGATCACCGACATCGCATGCAGAAATCCAACTGCTGTGCTGACGTGCTGGCTAAGGAAGCATTTCTTTACGGAGAGCGTGGAGTCCACCTGGAATAAGCTGCCAGAGGAGGTGGTATCGGCAAGGATGGTATGAACATTCAAGAGAACCTGGGACAAGCACAAAGGTAGCCCTTGGGACCAAGGAAGAGGAGAGGGGGAAGAGGGAGGGGCTGTTGGGGGGGGGGCAGGGTCATTGGCATAAATTGTAAGGCCAGACCCTGCATCACTTATCGAGCAGATGCAATTGACCAGGTGGTCTTCTTATGCTGGCTCTTTTCGTATGTTTGTATGTGCAAGACACTGGAGGGGCATTATTTGTTGTGCTTATTCCAAGTCTTGATTAAGCACCAGTTCAAGTTTCACTTATTTTAGATTTGGATATTTTGAAACCAGCCTTCTTGAGCTCTGTGCTCCAAACTCCACATAGTGCGCCTACTTAAGCACATATGCCACAGCATAAAGGTGAACATCTGTGGGTTCAAAAACTTGAAATCCACCCTGTGGCACGGGGAACTCCCTGTCTTGGTAAGGGACTATCTTTTCTCATTTACTGAAACTTCTGTTACAACAGTTCTCTCATTTCTCCTTTTATTCTATCTCTGTATTTTCTAGTCTGGAAGGCTGGCCACCTTTGGGAACCCTCCCCCTCTTTTCTCTTAGCTATCACCCACTTTTATTTCCTTTTTTCCTCTTTAAAGGTTCAGCTATAGAGAGGTTAAGACAGTGACCTCCGCAAGATTTTGATGAAAGGTGTCCCATGTGGGGATTATGAGGAAAAGTACTGATACCAGTAATGAAATGCCCTGAGCAACAGTATGCTCAGGACAGGAATGTATGACCTGTTATTTGTCAGAGCAAACGGCCCTGAAGTTTGGTTGATGGAGCAGCCCCTTGCTATATTTCAGTATCCCTGTAGTTTCCCTGCTGCTCCAAGTATTGTGTATAAAACTGCTGAGATTTTAAGCTGAACCCTGGCTGAGGAGAAATGTAGCCATCCCTTTATAGGTACAGTGGCTTTCAGTGCTGTGCATATTAACCTAAAAGCTAACTAGAAACCTGCCAAAACCCTCAAAGAATACTGAAGTTATGTATTGTTTTCTTCTCAGGTCTTTGACCATAAAACAAAACTCAAGAGTGCAGTTACAAAATGAGAAGGCAGTTTTAATGTAAGAATAATAAAAACTTGTGTTTGCTTTTCTAGATGTTAGCAGCCCCCTTCTAAGATATATTTTGTAGTAGACAGCATGGAGTAATATGTCCCTGCAGGAGAGTTTAGGACAGCACAGAATGTTCTGACCTTTTGCAATGCTGTACAAAAAAATCTGCATGTTCTGTGTTGTGCTCCAGGTGGCTGCTAACTGAACTGTTCTCCATGGGGCAGCAGTGGCCCCTAGAGGCTAGTGTTATGTCTTCTGTCAATCAAAAGGCAGTGGAAATGTTTCCAACTTCAAGTAAACTTATAAAAGCCCTACCTCAGTTCTGAAAAGAGATAGAGGCGTACTTGCAGACTAGGTGTAGGTGGAGGACTGAGGGGAGTCTGTTACTGCACTTTGAAGAGGAAACTGAAGCAAAGTTTGCCACAATTTGTATTATTTTTCTGCTTTATTTTATTTGTTTTGATTTCTTTGCATCAGTTGTTTATGATGCAATAAACATCACACAAAGCAATGTGCGTTACCCTGAATTGAACGAGTTGGTGTCCGTCTGTTATCCCACACTCCTATACACACCCCTCCCACATCTCCACCCCCCAAACACTCACACGCCAGTCTAGTAATGTAAATTCTAAATGATCTCACCAAGGTATTCCTCTCTCGGGGTCACCCTGGCTGGGTTTCTGAATGCCCAACAAGTCGTGGATCTTCGTGATTGCAACCTTAGGAATTCCGACCATGTTGGCTTTTCCTGGAACAAAATAGAGATGCAAACAGTGTCACAAGTAGTCACTCAGTCAATTTCTCTGATAATGAGCTCCCTGGGGCACTCCTGAAACACATGGACACTGCCTGTTTTCCAACAATGTCTTATATATTAATAAGTCCTCAGAAACCATGTACTCTGTTGTAAGAGTGGTCTCATTCTAATTCTTATGCTGCAGGAGATTCTGGAACCCAAATAATTGTTGGCTATTTCTGCCCAGGTACATTAAGTCTAAGCCTCGGGTTCATCTCCGCTTGAACTGTTGTTCCCGCTGGCGCTGCATGCTGGCTCCCCACCCACCCTGGTCGAGCCCCTTACTGTTATAGCTCTCTCTCTGTCACATGTGCTAAGTGTCCAAATTTCCATTGGTTCCTTATACTTCATGGACAGTAGAGGCACCCTTAGCAGTCTCTTCCTTGCTCACTAAATCTGTCCATACGTCATGTGCTGTGTGTCTCGTGGTACCTCTGCTGATCTGCTAGCCTCCCAGTTTCCTATCCTCATCCTCTACCAAACTCACTTGTCTTACCAAACTCTTATGGGTAGTGTTCAAATCCTAATTGCTGTAACTTGTGGACTGCTCACTTTTTTCACTGTCCCTTACAAACATTGTCACTCTTTACAGTTTTCTTATTGTTAAACAGTCATACCTACAAGGATCTTTTAGGACATTACTCTAGCCTGTGTTACTAAACTGTCAGATTTTCTCTACTAGCCTACTGCATTCTCTATTAAACTGCCAAACCTTCTCTACTAACCCTCTGCATTCTCTACCTTTGGTTATAGCATGGCAGCTTTCAACATGTTTATGTTGCTCTCTGTCCCTTTCCTACTACTCTGCCTAAATGGGATTTCTCTCTCTATCCCTAGCACTGGCATGGGGAGTGCCAGCTGCTCTGACCTCTCGGATTTTTATTTCTCTAACCTTGTCTTTTTATGTTAAGCCAAACCACCATTGAACAATCTACTCTATTGCAAAGATTGTGCCTACTATGCTGTTTTAGCCCCCAGAAAATTGACATTTGGTCTTATTATGCCCTTATCCCCCTGCTGTGGTAGGCCACAGTTCCTCGCATTCCTGACTCTGTTTCTGTCAGGTGATATAGAGGTGAATCTAGGTCCCATAACCTGTCTTTCTCAAGTAACCTACATAAGCTACCTAATAGAGGGCTTCTAATCATTCACATGAATATACAAAGTCTTTCCTGTCACATCCCTGAACTGGAGGCATGGGATAAAATGTATAATTCCAACATCCTCTGCTTTACAGAAACCTGGCTCAAACCTGGGATACTTGACTCTCTCTGCTCCATTGCTGGTTGATCCATGATTCATTGGGATAGAGGAGCCACAAGAAAAAATTACTCACCTTAGTAATGTTGTTTCTTCTAATGGAGTCTTGCTATATTATGACATATGCAGTGAGTCCCAACCTTTGAACTGCTCCGGAGGTGAAAGAGTTAACTTTCCATGCCAGGCATGGAACTTTGAGCTTGAGCTCGGTTGAAACTCTGTCTGTTGTTCTTCAAACTCAAACTGTCAGATCTTTATGAGCTAAACTCACTGAGGTCCTGTGTGGAAGCTGTAAACCTACACTAGCCAACTGGCTACTAAACATAACAACACATTTTTTGGTCCCAAAACAAAGACTCAAGTCAGGAGACCCAAAAAATGAAAAACACAACACCAATTCACCCCAAAAAGGATGGGTGAACAACAAGGTGGGCATCTACTAAGTGCCAACACTGCACTGCCCACCCACATCCCAAAACAAAGGTTCTGAGAGGGGCAGGCAGGGATGGAGGTCATAATATAGCAAGACTCCATTAGAAGAAACAACATTACTAAGGTGAGTAATTTTTTCTTCAAACAACATGAAGTCTTGCTATATTATGACATATGCAGACTACACAGCAGTACCTCCATGGAGGAGGGACAGAACCTACTTAGGAAATAGGCTCTGAAGCACAGCTGTGCCAAACCGAGCATCACTCCTAGCCTGGATGTCCAGGGAGTAATGCTTGGTAAAAGTATGAACTGCTTTCCAGGTAGCTGCTTGACATAGCTCTAGGATAGGATGTCCCTGCAGCAGCCAGAGAAGCAGCTGTACCTCTGGTAGAGTGAGCCCTCAGGCCTGAGGGAGGAACCTTACCCAGTTTTTCATAACAAAATTGGATACAAGAGACAATCCACCTGGCAATGGATCTTTTAGTGGCAGGTTTCCCTTTACTAACCTCACCATAAGTGAGGAACAGCTGGAGGGAGTCAAACCTGTGACCCTTGGTACGTTCTATGTAGTAACTAAGGGCCCTTTTGACATCTAAACTGTGCAGTCTCCTCTCGCCAGAGGAGGAATGGTCAATGAAGTACACAGGGAGAGACATAGATTGATTAAGGTGGAAATCTGAAACCACCTTTGGCAAGAACTTCCTATTAGTCCTGAGGACCACCTTATCCCTATGAAAGGAGATAAAATCAGGCTCCACTGACAAGGCTTGTAATTCACTTATACGTCTGGCAGAAGTGATGGCTACTAAGAACACAGTTTTCCAAGTCAAGTACTTAAGCTGTGCTGAAGACAAGGGCTCAAAAGGGGATTGCATGGGCTGGGCAATGCAAATATTGAGATCCCAGGCAGGGGCAGGGTCCCTGAATGGGGGGTTGGTGTGAAGCAACCCCTTAAAAAACTTGGAGAATACAGGATGAGCTGAAAGAGAAGAGGGCTTAGCTGCTGATAAGAAAGCAGAGACGGCTTCCAGGTGCACTTTTAGGGTAGCTGGTCTCAGCCCCAAGTTATTTAAGTGGACCATATAATCCAGGACTGTGGGCAAGTCAGCAGATTCTGGGGAAATATGCTTTCCAGAGCACCATATGGAAAATATCTTCCATTTGGAATTATAAGTAGCCCTGGTGGAAGGCTTCCTAGAAGCCTTAAGAATATCCATTACACCTTGGGAGAGGTGTAGGTCAGCAAACTCTAACTCTTCAAGAGCCAGGCCTTGAGATTGAGAGATTTGAGGTTCGGGTACCAAACTCTCCCCTGAGCGCAGGTTAACAGGTTGTGATTCCTGGGAAGAGACAGGGGAAGGTGGACTGCTAAGGACAGTAGGAGTGGGTACCAGGACTGTCTGGCCCAATCTGGAGCAATCAGGATCATCTTGCAGGGCTGAGATCTGATTTTGACTAACACTTTGAACAGGAGAGGGAAGGGGGGAAAGGCATAGAGAAACTTCCCCTCCCAACTGAAAAGGAAGGCATCCAGAGGGACTGAGCCCAACACTGGGGGCCTGCAGCAAAAAAGGGGAAGTTGGTGATTGTCTGGGGCTGCAAAAATATCTATCTGTGGGGTGCCCCATCTGGCAAATATCGCCTCCAGGACCAGGGGGTCCAGTGACCATTCGTGATGGCCCTGGGAAATCCTGCTGAGAGCATCTGCCAGGACATTGTCCTTGCCTGGGAGGTGAACTGCCATAAGGGAGATGTTCAGAGAGTAAGCCAGAGACCACAACTTCATTGCTTCGGTGCACAAGGCCGTAGACTGAGTACCCCCTTGCTTGTTGATGTACCACGTTGTGGTGGTGTTGTCTGTTCTGACCGGAATAACTTTGTTCTGAACAGATCTGGAAAAAGCTTGAAGTGCTAGAAAAACTGCTCTGAGTTCCAACAGATTGATGTGGAGCAGAGATTCCTGAGGAGACCACAGTCCTTGAGTAGTGAGGTCGCTCATGTGAGCTCCCCACCCCAAGAGGGATGCATTGGTAGTAAGGATTAAGGAGTGGGACTGAGGGGCAAAAGGGACCCCCTGTCTCAGACTGCTCTGGTCCTGCCACCACTGCAGGGCTTGGATCAGGGTTCGAGTCACTGGGATCAATTTGGTTAGAGGGTCCCTCCTTTGAGACCAAAAGGCTCTCAAATGGAACTGGATGTCCCTCATCTGAAATCTGGCTCCCTGCACTACTGCTGTAGAAGCAGCCATGTGTCCCAGGAGATGCAGAAAATGCCTTGCTGGTCGAGAGACCTGCAGGGTGAATGAGGAGGCCAGAGAGACCAGGATCTTTGCCCTGTCCAAAGGAAGGAAGGCTCTGGCTTCCTCTGTGTTCAGTTCTGTGCCTATGAAGGTGAGGAGCTGGACAGGGTCTAGAACTGACTTTGAAAGATTCAGAAGGAAACCTAGAGAGGTAAGCAGTTGCTGAGTTATCTGAAGATGTAACTTGACCTGGTCTGGAGACTGGCCTACTATGAGCCAATCATCCAGGTAAGGAAAGATGGCAATTTTTTTTGCCTTCTTAGGGAGGCAACTGCTACTGCCAGGCATTTTGTGAATACCCTTGGAGCAGAGGTGAGGCCAAAGGGCATTGCTCTGAACTGGTAATGGCCTGAGGGCAGCTCGAACCTGAGGTACTTTCGATGGGAGCTTCTGATGAGAATATGGAAGTAGGCATCCTTGAAGTCCAGGGACGCTAGCCAGTCCCCTGGCCTTAGAGAGGGTAGAATAATTCCCAGAGTCACCATTTTGAACTTTGGCTTTAAAAGGTGCTTGTTTAAGTATCTGAGATCCAGGATTGGCCGCCATTCTCCTGTCTTTTTTGGGGTAAGGAAGTACCTGGAGTACAATCCTTTGCCCTGGTGTAGGGGTGGAACCCTTTCCATGGCTCTGAGTGCCAGGACGGTAGAGACTTCTGTCTCTAGGGCAAGTGCCTCTGATGGATTTGCAGGTGGAAAGGATCTGGTTCTCATCTTTGGAAATTTTTTGAAGCTGAGAACCAGTCCCTGGCTTACTACTTCCAGGACCCACTTGTCTGATGTTAGAGACTTCCAGTCCTGGACAAAGTAAGCCAGCCTGCCCCCTATAGGTAGTTGAGAATCAGCCCTGGCCACCCCATCAGGGTGCCTGTTTGGCAGGGGCTTTAGGCTGAAGGGTGGAAGCAGGCCTGCTTGTAAGCCGTCTGCCTCTCCCTCTAAAGAACCCCCTCTGGGCGTAAGCTGAAGAGGAGGCCTGGGCTTGGTAAAAAGGCCTATGAAAAGGCCTGCCCCCTGCCCCTGGAAGGCTGCCATTGAGGAGTGGCCTACCTTTCCTTGGCCTGTGCACTCCTATAGGTGGTCCTGTACTCATCCATTTTCTTCATGTAATTCTCTGTCTGCTCCCCAAACAGAGAATTACCCACAACAGGAAAATCCATGGCCTTAGTCTGGGTATCCAGTGACAGGCTAGTACATCTGAGCCAAGCTATTCTGCCAAGTGCCACAGATGTAGCCATGACTCTTGACGACACATCATTAGAGTCCACTGCAGCATGGAATTGCACCTTAGATGCCTCAATACCATCAGCAGCAACCTGCTCCAGCTCCTTGGCAAGCTGGCCAGGGACCTGTTTTGCTAAAACAGTATCCCATCTGGATTTCTGGTATCTAGCAACATAAGCCATATAATTTGCCTGTCTGAGTCCCAAGGATGCTGCCATGTACTGTTTCTTTGCCATGGCATCAATCCTCCTGGAGTCCTTTGTCAGGGGTGTGAAGCCAAGGAATGTTTGCCTTGTCACAGCTGCAGCCTGTACTACCCCAACATGGCTGCATTGTTGTGTAAGAACTCCGTGATCAGAGCCTGACAAAGTGTACCTCTTGTCCATTCTCTTATCCACAGGAGGTATAGTGTGAGGAGTTTTTAGAATTTTTACTGTCTGTTTTCCCAAAAGATTTATGCAAGGAATAGACAGTCTCCTAGACTCTGGGATATCCATCATTTCCACATAGTCAGGCTCCTCTTGATCATCCACAGCTTCCTCCATAGGGAGCTGGAGGGTTTCAACCACTTTTTATAAAACATAAAATGAGAAGGGACTCAGAAAGCCTAGGAGAGACACTCCTGAAGGTCTGTCTGGGGAGATGTCTGGTTCAATGGGCACATCCAGACTTTCAAATCCACATTCACTCTCCTCATACTCCTCTTCCCCCTCCTCCGGTTCATAAAATTCCTCTAAATCATACTCTTGAACCGGTGGAACCGGCCGAACCATATGCTTACCTGATGGTGCCGGTTTGGGCGGAACTGGGGAAAGCGACTGGACAATTTTAATCGCTTAGGCTATCTCTTCAGCGGTTGGAGAGGAAGGTTTTGGCTCCACACCAGCTGATTTCCTAGTCCTTTTTGCTGGAACCGACTCCTCCGAGTCGGCTCTCCTCTTGCCCGAGGAAGTCTCGCCCTGGGCAGAGGGCACTCCCTCCGGTTCGGTTGAAACCGAACCAGGCTGGCCATCCGGTTCAGCAGACTTTTTGGCCTCCCGTTCCCTGAGCCTACCAACTCTCTTTTCCAGGGTAGCTGCAGGAAAATATTTGCAAATCTGGCAGTCTGCATTGAGGTGGTCAAACCCCAGACAATAAACACAGGTGGTGTGGGGGTCAGCCTTAGCAAAGACTTCCCCACAGACACTGCAGTGTTGAAACCCAGTAGGCCCGGTTTTTCTTTTGGGTTTCTCAGACATAGTGCCAGTCCTAACCAAACTTGCTTGTTTATGGCAATCCGCCAAGCAAGACCCTCTTATCGGTTCCCAACCGTGTCACGGGTCATGGAAAAAAACGTAACAAAATCCATTTTTTTTAGAACCGATAAGAACCGGTAACCACACTCTAAAGGACAGATTAATGTATTTTAAACAACCTGATCGGTTCAAACCAAACCGATAAACCGTTTACAAGTTCCACACAGAATAGAAACAAATGTAAAACCTATCTAGTATTCACAATACCACAGACAGAGCTTGAACCGACCGGTTGCGGTTTAAATTCGGTTAAAAAACCAAGAAAATAATACTTTAACTGACAAAATGAACTGAGCAGAAGGAGAAATCTCCGGAGCAACTGTTCAGTGAGGCGGAGTAAAGAATCTGACAGTTTGAGTTTGATGAACAACAGACAGAGTTTCAACTGAGCTCGAGCTCAAAGTTCCATGCCTGGCATGGAAAGTTAACTCTTTCACCTCCGGAGCAGTTCGAAGGTTGGGACTCACTGCATATGTCATAATATAGCAAGACTTCATGTTGTTTGAAATGACAATCAGATTACTGAACTAACCCCAACAAGTTCATATTTAGAACAACTGACATTTAAACAATCCAAACAGATATACCAGCTATCTCCAAAAGTCAATGACCTTGAGAATAGAAGTCGACGTTATAACATAAGGATTCTTGGTGTACCAGAAGGAGCTGAGAGTGACAACATGCTAGCCTTCCTCAAAACATTTTTACCAGAAATTCTCGGACATCACTGGCATACTCCTCTAGAAATTGAAAGATCTCACAGAGCTCTGGGACCCAAACCAACTAATCATAAGCCTAGACCCATGATTGCCTATTTATTACAATTTTCTATTAAGGAAGAAATAATGCGCTTATCAAGGGAAAAGAGATCACTTAGGCGGAAAGGAGAAAGTATTTTAATTTTCCAAGACTTTTCCAGTGAAGTGGTGGTTAGAAGGAAAGAATTCTTTGAAGTTAAGCAATGCCTAAAAGACTTTGGTCTCAAATATTATTTCAGATATCCTGCCTGTCTTATTATTCAGGAACAAGGGGGGAAAACTATCAAATGTGACTCTCCTAATAATGCTTAGCGGTTCATATAATCTTATAAGGAAGTTTACTTCAACAATTCAACTGCTCAAAAAAATAACCAACATTTTTCAAAAGCAGCGCGTGCTCCCTCTGAAGCAGCACAGCTAAATTCTGAATCTCGTGCTAGTCACTCTTCTTTTCGATCTTGCAAACTTTCAAAAAGGAATTCTCTCATGACCCTCCCCCAATCATCCACTTCACGTCTTTTTTCTGAAGTTGCTAAATTAGACCCAGAACACACCTGGAGTTCCGATATTCACAGAAGAGCTCGATAGCACTCAGAAAATTCCAGCGTTCTGAGACTTTCTCCTGCTGTTGGCAATCCCAAGAAAAGAGAGCGTAGCAAAGAGAACAGCTACACATCCTCACCTAGATCTTCCCCTGATCTGACGTGAGAAGAGGAAATGGATGCCTCAGAGTCAGTCCAACCCAAATCTGTCCCGGGCAGCAACAGCAACCTGTCAATGGATTCTGCACCTGGGGTCAAAGGGCATACATGACTTTGCAATCAGACCATTTCCTGTGGTCCTAAGAGCTTAGATATACGAGAGCATCTCTGTAGTTAATACAGAGTACAGTGGTAGGATTTTGTTTTACATTCTGCCTTAGAGCTTTTCAAAGCTTTCCTTATGCAGCAATCTATTTAGGATATTTGATTAAAAACAAAACTTTTATTGTTATATTGATAGATCTGACTGATATCTAATTGTATGTTACTCATGGTGTGCTCTTTTTCAGACTGTTCTGTTAATCTTTTCTACTGTCACTTTTAACCTATTATGATAGATTCTCTATCTTTGCCCTAATCAAGAGCGTTGCCTTATTACATATGGCTAATGCCTAATTTTTATTCTTTGTTATTATGCCTAATGTCCACTAAATATGACTAATATTTAGAGCACAGACCAAATGATCTTCAGACTTGGTGGTCTGTTGAAGGTCTGTATATTTTTTTTTATTTAGTTGTTTAACCAGGTATAGCACACCTCTATATGCTCTCAATTAGTGGATGGTTTCTACACAGATAAGCTAAATGTTTATTATTGATATCTGTTTCGGCAGTGAGCTATATTCATTGCACTGGGCTAATTATTTCTTTTCCTCCCTTTTACGACATATCTCTATGCTCTTTATGTATGTTGTGAGTTTATTTTTATAGCAGGGTATCTTGTCTATTTTTTTTTTATTTATGCAACTGAAGTTGTGCTAAATTATATTTTTTGCATTTAATCAAATACTGTTAACTTAAATTAGAAAGAGATTCATTTGGGGTGCAGTATGGATGGTGTTTGGATGCGAGGGAGTGGAGAGTAGTGCTCTCCCCCCTTTCTTCTCTTTTTGGGCTTTTTTTTATCCTGCAACTGGAAGGATCATTGCTCTGTCTTGTAGTAGTCGAAGTGGAGTGTGGCTGGTCAGCTGAACCTTGGACAACAGTCTGGTGGACAATAACTGACTAAGCAGTAGCTATCACCCTACTGCCCTTTTTTTCTTTCATGTTATTTAAACATTTTATTCAGTTAAATAACCATTGTTATAGATTATGTTTCCTTATAGAATTGTCTCATGGAATGTGAATGGTTTAGAAAACCCTATCAAAAGAAAGAAAACATTGTCATATCTTAACAAAAAAAAGGCAGATATTGCATTCATACAAGAACCTCATTTGAATGATTCTGAATCTGCCAAACTATGCAGATCTCGGGTAGCTATGGTGGAATATAGCACCTTTAATTGTAAGAAAAGGGTACTGCTATTTTGATTAAAAACTGTATTAATTTTGTGAAATCAGAACATTTTTTAGACCCTGAGGGTAGATTTCAACTACTTTTTGGTACACATAATGGATTTAAGGTTGCCTTTGTTAACATTTATGCTCCTAATTCAGGACAATATGTCTTTTTTGAAAATATTTCAGCACTTCTGTGCAAGTATTCAGATCTTAAGATTATTATGGGGGCGAACTTCAATGAGGTTATGGATTCATTGTTAGATAGGAAAGCATTGATAACCACGCTGACTCTGACCAGGTCTCAACTAGCCTTACATAAAATGGTCCAGAATCTTGCCCTATCTGATGTATGGAGCATAGTAAATCCTCGGGCTAAAGATTTTACCTTTTTCTCTAACAGACATAGTTCCTATAGTAGGATTGACCACCTATTTATCTCTACTGAGCTCCTAGACTCGACAACTGATGCTAGTATAGATTCTATTATGATGTCTGATCATGAATTAATTTGACATGGCCATGTTGATAGGGGAGGGCAAACCTAAAGAATACCGATGGCAACTGAATATGTCTCTGTAAATTCACTGACTGGATAACAAAGGAAAGTGAGGAATATTTTAAGAACAGTGATAATGGTGAAGTGTCTAAAGCTTGTTTATGGGAGGCTTACAAAGCTTTTATCAGGGGCAGAATTATCAGTTTTTCTGCCTGTAAAAAAGAGATAAAGCTAAAATCTTAAGAGAGAAACAACTGGAATTAACTGATCAGAAAGCAGAGAATAAAAAAATCAAATTTTTCACAACTGTCACTAATGCATAAAATAGAATTGGTTAAATAAGAAATCAATAGTATACTTTCTACCCAAGCTGAATATGCTGTATTTCACCTAAAGCAAAGTTACTGGGAATCTAGGGAAAAAGCGGGGAAACCGCTAGCTCATAGACTTAAAAAACTTAATTACCAGAATATTATACCAGGAATTAGAGAGGACAGTGCTAAAACATATAACAATAATAAAGATATTAATAAATTATTTCAGGAATTTTATGCCAAAATATACATCCATAAGAATACTAATTCTTCTGATGCTGATTCTTTCCTAAATTTAATGCCAAACTCTAGCCTATCTCAAAAGCATTTTGACCTCCTAAACAGAAAAATTTGTTGGAAGAAATAACTTCAACAATTACTATTCTACCTAGTAACAAAACCCCAGGTTTAGACGGCCTCCCAAGTGAATTCTACAAAATTTTGGCTTCTAAAATAGGCCCTCATTTACTTAATATGTATGAAGAATCTTGGGATACCCATACTGTTCCCCCAACTCTTATATAATCCCTGGTTACTTTGATTCTTAAAAAAAAATCCTTTATCCTGTTCCAGCTATTGTCCTATTTCACTGATGAATACAGACTATAAAATATTAGCTAAAATATTAGCATTACGTATTCAGGGAGTTATTGATTTTATTATCGATAAGGAACAGGTGGAGTTTATGCAGGGTGGGCCAGGTGCAGGCAATGTTAGAGGATTGCTACATATGATCTGGTATGCTAAAAAAATGAAGGAAGCTTATATAGTGATATCTTTAGATTTATTCAAAGCATTTGACTCTCTATCCTGGGACTATAAGTTTAGAGTTCTTAAACACTATAAATGTGGAGATAACTTCAATAACTGGGTTTCATTGTTGTATAAAAACTCAACGGCTCAAATCATTACTAATAGTTTTGTAACTAAGCCTATTCCACTGGCATGTGGAACCAGACAAGGGTGCCCTCTTTCTCCCTTTCTGTTTATATTGGCCATAGAGCATTTGATCAGAACAACTGACACTCACTCCAATATATCTGGAATTGTCATCAAATCTCTTTCTCAGAAAACCTGTGCTTTTGCTGATGACTTACTGTTAACACTTACAAAACCAGTTCAATCCTACAATGCACTTAAACATTTACTTCTACATTTTGGAAGCCTTTCTGGTTTACAAATTAATTGGGATAAACCCCAAATATGTTGTCCTAATCCCTCATCTTTTATTAAAAAGAATATATCTGAAATCTTCATCAATGTCTGGGTTAAGGATCAGATAACTTACTTGGGCCTGTGAATCTCTGCCAATCTGGATTATTTGATTAAAATTAATTATTTACCATTTATAAAAGATATTGAAGCAGACTTAGCAAGTTGGAGTAAATTGTACCTTTCCCTATGGGGAAAAGTTAACTCTATTAAAATGATTATTGCACCCTAGCTATTTTACCTTTTTCAAAATATCCCCTTTTTAGTAGAAAAAAAATTAATATGAAAATTAGAAGCATCAATATGAAAATTCATTTGGGAAAATAAACCCCCAAGACTTAGTCTAAATAAATTAAGAGCCCCTTATAATCTAAGAGGTTTAGCACTTCCTCACTGGGAGTGGTATCAGTGGGCTTTTCTTCTTAAACAGATATCTAGTCATTTGAGTGGTGACTCCAGTATGGACACTCCAAGACCTCTTTGGCTACAATTAGAAAACTCCCTATTAGGTACCAGGAAAATTGTAGATTATCTATTTATGCATACACCTATAGACACTGTAGATAATCCTTGTTTGGTTAACTCTATTAGAGTTCTTAAAAAGATCTGTCATTCCATTTGTCCCTTCAATTTCCCACTAAGACAAATGCCTTTATGGTATAACTCTATAATTATCAGAGGCAAACACCTGAAACCTATTATTATTTGGCCCCAAGTAGGCATCAACAGGATTTGTGATATTTCAGCTAGGGATACATTTATTCTGATGTCATTTAAAGAAATAAAAGACTTTTATAGGTTGTCTAGTTTCCATTTCCATTTCTATCTACAACTCAGAAATAAGTTCAAAGAAAATATATTGTTAGAGGACTGTTCAGTTCCTGAAAATAAAGAATGAGATCAACTGTGTAGAATAGCACCCTTGAAAAAAGGAGCAAGTTTCAGTTACAAAATACTTAATAAATGTCTCCTAACCCCATCTCTAACTTATTCAGCCAAAAGAAAATGGGAGAATGAGCTAAATACAACTGTCTCTGACTTGGACTGGGAAGAGGTCTGGGAAACTGCCCATAGAGGTATGGTTGATACAGAAGGTAAGCTGGTCCAATTTAAGATATTACATCATTTTTACCTATCACCTACTAAACTAGTTAAGATGGGTTTGTGCCATGATAATAAATGTTGGAAATGTCACTCCCCTAATACTAACCTTCTACATATGATATGGAATTGTCTGATGATATCTCCATTGTGGAAAAATGTCATTCAAATATGTGCGAGGTCTCTAAATATTACCTTGGCCTCATCTCCTTCAATTTTCATTCTTAGCATTATTCCCAAAGACTACTCTTTCTCTTATCAACAAAAGCACTGGCTAACAGTGGCACCCATCTGTACCAAAAGGCTGATTTTAAAGTATTGGAAAGACCCCAAATCCCCCACTTTGGTAGAATGAATTAATTTAATGGGTTATACTGCCAACAACGAAAGAATCACTTATACCCTGAGGAATAAATTAGATTATTTTCTGAAGATTTGGGGCCCTTTTTTTCTTTTCATCTGTTTTAAACAGCCCTTATTCTGTTTATAATGATGTGAGTAGAGTTTATTGTAATACTGAGTTACTGAAGTATTGAATTATTTATCTAGGAGTCTATAAGTTGTTTTACTGTTTCTCATGCTAGTGTTTTTCTTTGATTTGAAGTTGACTCAATCTGTATCACTTATTACCTAACCCAAACTTTAGCTTCTCTACACTTAAGATTTTTTTTTTTGTTTTGCTATTACTTGGTTAATACTGTATATTTAATGAATGAATGACAGCAATCTTCATTGTATCTACAGTCATCTGTAAATGCTTGACAAAAAAAAGGAAAAATGTATTCAATATGTTTGTTATGTTATGATATTTACACAATATAATAATAATTTCATTACGGAAAAAAAACCAAAAAATATTTTTTATATTTTGCTTTTCATTCTTGCGTGATTATGATAGAGTGGTTTTGACCACTCTTTTTTGGATAGCGTGGTTTTTATATGAGATGTCTTGAGGGCATGCCCCTGAAGAATGCACAGTTATTTAGTTGAAACAAATTTGCTCTGTCCACTCTGCTGAATCCTTTCATGAATGCAACAGGCTCTGTTATGGTACCGCTCTCCCTTCTGTCCACCATTAAATATGCATTGGCCCTGTCCATACTCATGATCGCGGCAGCGTAATGGTTTTGGTACCAGTTTAGCGTTTACCATTACATCCTGTCCACACTATCCAGAAAATGTGTTTCAACCTGGTGTGCTCCCGCTCATCTTGCATCCACATTTCACCACTCCAACATGTTTTGTGAAGGCCACCATGTTCCGAATTTAGTGAAGTGATGCACACAATCCCAGAATGCAGTGCTTCACCTCACAATGTATCCCTGCCTGCCACTGCTCGTTTCCATGGGCACAGTACACAGAAACAAACATGGGTCTCCAGGGATGCTCTTTGCCCATAGTCAGTCAGTCACCACTTAATTAAACTTTTATAAACTGTCTTCATGTTGCATTCCCTATCACTAATTTCTTTCTTCCATCTGGCCTTAAGCAATGCACTTTTAATGCATATATATGCATTTGCCACACTCCCTCATGGGATGCATGGTGGGGTCATGAAGGACCAGCCGTTACTGTAGGAACAGTCTCCCATCCACACTGGTGAGCTTAACATGTTGGGCACAGGTTTAGCAGCTAACCATTTCTGCTACCGATCTCGAGACTACCTTTCAACAGGTCTCGAGATTGTTAGCAAAAATGCATTGGGTACCATTACCAGTGTGGACACAAACTGTTTTTAGCATGTTCCATAACGGTTGCAACCCACGGTAACGGTACTTACAGGGGAGTGTGGACAGGGCCATTGAGACTGCTTTCCATAAGCATATAAATCTAAGTAGTTACTGGAAAGATTGTATCTGTTTTTTGTCTGTTTCTGACTCTTGCTCCTCCTTGCCCACAAAACACGAAAGTAGGAGCTGCACAAAGTAGCCCCACCCCCTCATGCTTACTTTTTTCCCATACTAAGTTTGTTCAGTTCAGACTGCAGAGCCCAAGAACAACTTGGGGGGAAAAGAAAAAAAAGAGCCTTCATTCTGCTTCATGTTTGGAACACATAGAAGGACAACAATCAAAATGGCTGCTTAAAGCCTCTGGTAAAAATAGTATCATCAAAACACCAAATGACAAAAACTTGAAATTGTTAGACAAGCTTGACACAGAAATAGACCTGCCTCAGCTAAACCAATCTCACATTAAATTTCCTTTACAAAGTGAAGAGGTGATCCTGTCACTCTAGAGGGCACTGGTGACACCTCACTTGGAATACTGTGTGCAGTTTTGGTGCCCCTTTTTTAAAAAGAGGCATCAGACTGTTGGAGGAGGAGCAGAGGAGAGCTACCAAAATGCTAAGTGGGATGAGAGAAATTCCCTATGAGGTTAGGCTGAGGTCACTCACTATGTACTCAGTGGAGGAAAGAAGGGATGGGGAGATATGACTGAGACCACATAAATAGGGTTACGTGTGGTTCATAGCTCAGTGCTTGTGCTACGTACTGTAATTGGATAATGAAGGTTTGTGCTTGGATACAGAGGCCACATAGGTAAGGAGAACATTGCTCATCAGATATGTAGCAGTTTGAATTGATCAGTGCTTAGGTACTTTGAACATAGTTATATAGTCAGCGATTATAGTATAAGTGAGCTGGATAGTCTTATGCAAAGTGCTTAGATGCTTGAGCTGATGAGTAACGTTGTTATGACTTGGTATTGGTTTGGCCTTACTCTCTATCCCACTGTAAAGAATGCTTAGTCCACTAGTATGAGACCCACAAAAAGAATATTAGTATCAATGATTATCTTCTCCAACTCCGGAGAGTATGACCAGTAGCATGCAGGAGAGGAAACCCCCCCTTTGGGGGAAACCTCTGAGGACCCATGATTACTGACCTGCCCGTCTTTCTAGGCATACTAAGGGAGAATAATCCTAAATAACAATATTAAGCTAATTAGAGTTCCAAAGTTTGAGATTCTGATCCAGTGAAGCGAAAGCTGAATAAGTACAGAATATTCCAGTTGGTGAACGTAGCAGCATCCTTCTAACAAATCCTAATCCGAGAATCCATGTCTGGAGCAAAATAGTGGGAGATTGGAATCCATGGTCGATAATAATAATTTGAAGCGTCGAAGTTAAATTGGTGAAATGTTCTGGTGGTGAGGACGGCTTCTGAAAGGAGAACCAGTAACCAAAAGGCTAAGTGTCCATGTCCAGAGTAGGAGGAAGGTAGTTTGTATTCCTCTTGGCAAGCTTAGGAAATGAAGGCCTTGGTGATGAAGTATGAGAACTGGGTTCATGCTGCGTGATCTGGAGAGGGCGGAGCAGTAGGAATCTCTGATCTGGAGTGGAAGCAGGTAAGCGAATTAGGCATAGATCTTAGTGCGAATATGTAGACATAAGTTAAATGTACCTCCAGATTACAATGTGAGGAGTAGGTTGTAGAATAGGGAATCGGTCTTGATGAACCTCTAGGCCCTGTAAGGCGAAGAGGTAAATAAGCAAGTAATGTAAATAAGTGGACCTGTACATAGGTCAATTGTAGTAGTAAGTAAAGCTGCATGATGCAGCCGTAGTAACAGGGAAGTAGTATGCATAGCTTGTGTATGGTATACAGCAAAGGGTATGAAGAAATGGTGATGACTGAATAGGCTGAAGTCAAAAAACTTAGCATTGTCACAAGGTTAAATCATGGAATTTAGAGTCTCTGGATAATCTCAATGAGTCCTGGTAGGAGTAGTTAGGAGTAATTCATATGATTGAAGCAGCAAGGCAGAGGCATCCAAGCAACAGAAGATGAATTACTAAACAAATCCAGATGTGAGTCCATGGTACCAGAGCTCCTAAGTTTGGGAAACACGGCTGCAGGTAGATGCAGTAGAATGGACTTCCAGGCCCCGAGCTGGCATGGCAAGTGAAGAGTAGAAATAATTAAACCCCTAGGTCCGATGGCGAAGCAAGACATAGAGTAAGTGATTATAAAGTGATAATAGATGATCGAGGGACCCCGGGGCCCGTAGGGCACAGATCTTAGAAGTGAGATACGGTGGGCCTCTGGCCTGATGGCGAGGCAAGTTTCAAGGCAGTAGTGGATAAAGTAACAGTAATGTTGAGCTTCATGAAATACAAAATAGCGATGAAGCAGTAAGAATACATTATAAAGGTATTGCAGTGGGTAGCATATCTTGAATCGGTTTGGAAATGAGTAGTAGTGCAGGTTAGGGCAGACTTATGAGAGCTGTGAAGGGTGCTGTAGACTGTTGCATCCTGAAGATCGAGGTTGGAAGGATTGTAGTGACGATACTTAGGTGGATGAATTGGCAACTCAACCAGAGGTAATAAGCATCCCGAAACTGTAGATTGGGCGTCTTAGGCAGCAGTTAAATTAAGGAAGGTAATATGGAATAGAGCTTAGCAGGGAGTTCTGACAGAGACGGTAGTAGTAACTCCGAAGGAGGTGAAAAGCTTGGCGAGTAGCATCCATGGAATTGAGGTGAGTGACTTGATGTACTCCAAAAATAGTTCAGTGGACACAGAAGCTGTAGAAAAGCATGATTTGGAGACGTTAGACTGGATGAATGAGCAGCTCTGTAGGACGCATCCAAGGGAATGAGAGTGAGCTGAGCCCAACCAGACAAGGTAGAGTGGCTAGACCACGTGCGGGTCAGCCGATGGACTGTAGGAGGTACATTAACAGAATGTGTCAGCTGGTGAGTAATACAGTAGTAGCTAAGCCTAAGGCTAACATGTAATTGGATCAGATGAAATCTGCTGGTAAAGTAGCATAAGTAGAGAGTGGCAGCTAGCCCCATGTAAGCTAGCATGGCGGCTGTACCACACGTAGGTCAGCTTATAGGGTAAGTTGAGGGTTGCAGCTAAACCCCATGAAGGCTAGCATGCATGACTAGACCATATGTAGGTCAGCTGGAGGAAGTAGTATAGAACGGCAGCTGGCCCCACGAAGCCTAGCGAACCCAAACCATGGAGGGCAGCCATTGAGCAGCGAAGGTAGTCAGGTGAGGCCCAATGACTGAGAGCTGAAAAGCAGTGCTCTGAGATCATAATGAACATAGGTGCCAAAACCTTGCAAGGTCAAATGCAGCATTGAGTGCAGTGAAGGCAGTATACAAGTAACAATAGTGTGCATAAGCAAGGAGCAACGATGACGTAGGCATGTGTGAACTGCAGGTAAGAAGTAACATAGCATGGATATAAAAAGCTGAGGAGCAGCAGAGAGGCAGCTATAGTAAATATATATACAGTAATACACTAAGTAGAGTAGTCAGATGTAAGTTATGTGAGAGTGATGGTCTGCCTGGGTGCAGAGTGAAATGCAATGTTCTCGGAGTGTAGTGGTAACAAGCTTCCAGTATCAATATCTAGCACTGCAGCATACGACTGGCTGATCCAGATACTGCCAATGAGTCCAGGTATGGAGGGTGAATTATAAGTCAGTAGGCAGCAGAATAATATGGTAAAGTATCTCAGCAATGCAGGAAGCCAATCAGACAATGTGGGACAGAATTGAACGATGGAGAGTACTGCTAAGAAACTAGGAGGTTGTCCAACAATGAAGCAGGGAATGAAGTGATCACAGCAGGAGCAGAGAGTGGTGAAACTCAGATTCCCAAAGAGAGTGATAATAAGTAATAAGCAATGCTGAAAGCCACTCGGTGGCTGAGAACAGAATTACAATCCAACAGTGCTCAATGCAGGAAAAGTCAAACTTTGTATCTCAAGTAGGGATTTGATCACTTTAGCAGTAGTATACATAAGGTGCTACATCTAGGCCAATTGAAAGCAAGGAAAGTGCAGAGGCTGCATATGCGGTGGCAATAGGGGTCAACAGGCTATTGCCATTGTTTCTAAACCACCTGCACCACACAGTCTGGCTGAATGGCAGAAGTCTGAGGCAGCTGCCGCTGCAAAATGGCAATAGGATGCATACCTGGGGGCTTGAAGTCATGCGGCTCAACTCTAGCTAGTAACAGAAGGTCTCTGGCATTGGATGCATTCACAATCTGTTGCAGTAGCCCCGCTACTGCACAGTAGATGTGTCAGGCCACATAATAAATCACACGCAGTGGGGCGGCATTTCAAAACGGGCAACAAACACATACAGTAATGTGCATTATGAGCTATCAGGGCAGAGTCATCAGTAACAGCTGAAAATGTGTCTCCGGTTGCCTAGGGCCTGAAGCAAACTGCAAATGATTAGAAATGCCCAGAACAAAGCACAGCAGTAGTCCGAATAATGACGACTGGGGAAATGGACAGGCAGTTGCTAAGGTGCCCATGTGGTGAGGGTCCGGCGCATGATAGCAGAAGCGGCGTAGCCGGAAACAAAGCATACATGGGAGTGTGGCAGTACACAAGGCTCCAAAGTGAGCACAGGACAGCGGGGTCAGATGAAATCCATGGAGGGAATAAAAACAAGTGAAGTAAAGTGGCACGAACTGTGGAGCTGTAGCTAGAGGCAGAGCAAGACCTCTCCCCAAAGAAAGGGAAAAACAAACGGAGATGGAGAGAAGGGAAAACAAATGGGGTAAGAGGAAGCACAGTGGAAAGGCAAGGGAGAGAAAGGGAGTCAGAGGCAGCTGGGGGAATCGAGGCAGGAGCCAACCCCAGCACGCAGCACGGAGCGAGCGCAGCGAGTGTGCCTCGCTCTAAGCAGAGCGGATGTAGCCTGCTCGTTTAAATAGGATATGGGGGAGGAGCTCTTCCCCCACATAACTTCAGGCGATAGCCTGTACATTTAGTCACTCTGGTCTATTTAAATTCAAAAGATAGGGGATCACAAGAGGACATACCATGAAACTGGAGGGGGTAAGTTCAGAAGGGAAATGAGGTAGCATTTTATCACAGAGAGAATGGTGATAGCATGGAATTAATTTCCTGAGGAATTGGTTGTGCAAACATCAGTTGGGGGATTTAAGGGTGGGGGGCCGGACAGACTGTTTGGCAAAATCCAAATGGGGAAGAGGAAGGTAAAGGGTAAAGCAGTTCTGATTGGGGTTACTGTTTTTTTTTTTTTTTTATCTTAAATAGGGTATGGATCAAAGGCATGCCACTTAACATCAACAGAATTACCTCCCTGGTCAAAAGTACCAGACTACTCATATATTAAATCCCATGCGATTATTTTAACTTGTTTACATGTGACCTATTTAGACACTGTGGAATCTCAAAAAATTTAAAAAACCTTGGATAAAACAGATTTATTGTACATCTGCAAATAAATGTAATAGCAAGGACACAACTATAATAATACACAAGAATTTCACGGGGAAAGTTTTAGAATACAGAACAGACAAAGAAGGGAGAATACTCCTTTTAAAATTTGACCTGGGTGGAATTCCTTTGTTGGTTCAATCTATGTACCTTTTAATAACCTACCACAATTTCTTGCTGAAATAAAGTAATTATCATTAGACAAGGATATAGTAAATCCTGTAATATGTGGAGACTTAAATGGTTTACAAGGGAATACTAAAGATAAATCATCTGGCTACAAAAGCTGGGATAGATACAGGTCTCATATAATCAATAATGTTTAGAAGCCAATATATTAGTGGGTTTACAGAGAGAACAATATACTAACATGACACAATTTATTCATTTATCTAGAAGGCATAAAACTTAGTCAAGAACAGATTATGAACTAATTTCAAAACTCCTTTTAATATTGAATACAGCCACTTCATCTTCGGCTGAATCTAGAATATTATCATCAGACCACAATCCACTGCATTAGAAAATGCTCATTGAAAATTTTCTACAAATTCTCCACAAAAAAAAAAGAAAAACAACTGGAAATTCAATAATTCCTGTGGTGACACCACTCTAAATGATCTACTAGCAGTAGCACCTGAGTTCAACTCTTTCTTCACAAGCTGTACGGTATTCCTGCTGTCCTCTCTCCCCCATACACACCAGCCCAGCCCACCGCTACACTCTATCCTTCTCCCTAGCTTCTGTTCCATCCAAATGGAAACATGCCACAGTCACCCCTCTTCCAAAGGGTGGTGACTCCTCCTCCCCAGAAACTATCACCCGATCTCCTGTCTCCCCACTCTAGCTAAACTGCAGGAACACATTGTCCTCTCTCAGCTCTCTTCCTTCCTTGACTCTACCTCATTCTTCACTCTTTACCAGTCTGGTTTTAGGAAATCCCACTCCACTACCACCTCCCTCCTAAGGCTCACCGATACCATCCTCACTGGCATAGATAAATCCCACATTACCTCAGCCATCTTTGTCGACCTTGCAAAGGCCTTCAACACAGTTTTGCACCCTCTTTTCCTCAACAAGCTCTCCATAGCTGGACTCTCCAGATTATCAACCAATTGGTTCCTATCCTACCTGGTGGGCTGGACTCAGTCCGTAAGGACTGGTAACTCCATCTCCTCTCCTCTCCCTATCACTTCTGGTGTCCCACAAGGCTCAGTCCTAGGGCCTCTGTTGTTCTCTATTTTCCTAAATGACCTGCCCTCCACCTGCTGTCACACATCCATTCATATATATGCAGATGACACAGTCCTGTATACATCAGGGCCCTCTACCTCTGACATGGCATGCAGACTGCAGCTCAACTTCAACAAACTCCAGCTCTCCAGCTCTGGTTTCGCTCCAATCAGTTGTTCCTTGACACCAAGAAAACAGTCTCCATGACCTTTGGCACAAGGCAGAGACTATCTCGGCTCCCCTCCACACCCTAGATGGAACATTGCTGGAGGCCTGCTCCTCCTTTAGATACCTCAGGGTATGGCTCTATCAACACCTTGATTTTTCTGTACACATAGAGGAGCTCCACACATGAAGCTACTCTCCAAGCAGCATTGTACTGGAACCGTGGCTGCATCCCACATCTGGCCCGGTGGGAGACTGCACATAAAATGATCCTCCCAATTTTTGACCACAGAAATGTAGTTTATTGTGCTACTCCCAAATCTACCTTGACCAGACTGGACATCCTTTTCCATTCTTTCTGCCACTTCGCCCTTGACTGCCACCCCAGCACATATCACTGCTCCCCCTCTATCAGTACCTACACCTTCCCTCCCTCCCTCCAGGACAGGAGACTGGCTCACTGTGCCAGACTCATGGCCAAGTTCTGGTCCCAGTCCCTGCCCCCCCACCTCACTTGTGCTCTGAACACACCTCAACCACCTTTGCACTTCCTTAGTAATGCTGACTCTCATTCGTTAAGCGTCCCTCGCATGACCACAAACTTGGGGCAAGCAGCATTTTCATACCGCATGCCCAAACTGTGGAATTCTCTCCTTCTGGCCATTCAGCAAGCCAAATAAGCAAATCAACTCAACTCCCTCCTCAAAACCAGCAATTAGCAGTGGACTGGGCAAATACAAATAAACGCGATAATTTATTTTCCATCAGAGCTGCCAAACATTGGAATTTACTGCCACAAGATTTGATTAATATAGCTAGTTTTGAAACATTTAAATTCCAATTGGATATATGGCTTAATCAATGGGTCCTGTGCCTTCTTTTGTCCCATTTTATCCAGTAAATCCTGTAACTTATTTCTGCTCCTCATGTACTTGTACCATGTCTACATCCTCCTAACTATGGTAGGCAGATTCCCTAGCCTGAAACGACAGTCTCCTATTTTGACAGTGAGTAGCAATCTCTTGTCATATGTTACAAATATGGCTGCCTCATCCCACCTGACTAATCTTAAGCCCGCCCTTAGGGAGATTTCATTTCCAGACTATCTCAGAAGCTAGTCTTACTGTGTATTTTATAATGCTGTGCTATATTCTGTTGTATCTCCAAATACCCATTTCTACAATGTCTATGATGTCTGTATCAAATCACCTATATTTCTGTACTCATTGGCCCTGATATTCAGAAGTGAGCCTGGCAATGACGCAAGTGGTGGCGCAGTACAACTAAGTTATGCTGGAGCAACTAAGGGACATATTTAAAAGAGATGTGCCATGGTGCATCTCTACTAAATATATCAAAGAATTTGCATTGCACATATATAATGGGCCTGCGCATCCCCCCCGATAGGTCTGAATATCAGGAATGGGAAATGCACCGGCGCATCAGAGATACACTGTGCTCACATTCCTGATATTCAAACACCAATATGCAAATGGGGCCATAATGCATACAAGGCACAAATGGGACCATTTGCATATCATCTCTTCATTTTCCCCATGGTTGTGGAGGGCTGGCCAGCGAAATGTGACTGGCGCCCTGCACAGCATGGGTCCCAGGATCAAGCACTGCAGTACAAACCCCTCCCCATCCTGTGCCACCACTCACCAGTAGAACAGAATGTTATAATTTCTGGTGCTCCAGTGGTACCACCCTCCCTCCCTGTAGCCTGATTGTGGTGAAATCTGTGTGCAAAATACCCTGGTGGTCCAGTGGTACACCCCTCCCTGCCCATAAACATGACTGCCCAAAAGAAATCTATGTACAATCCCTGGTGGTCCAGTGGCACCCCCAGCCCCCCACCCACACAGGACCCCCAGCCCACAGCTCACCCCCCATCATTTGGCCGGGCAGCAGCAAACCCACCCATAGATCTCTGCAGCTGCCGCCAAATGACAGCTTACAGTATCAGAAAGGACAGGGATGGGGCAAAAGGGGGGTAAGGCCATCAGGAAATGGAGGGTAATGAGTACCAATGCCCGTAGTCTGGGCAACAAGCTCCCTGAGCTGGTGGCCTTAATGGAAGAGGGATGCCTGGATATCGTAGCAGTCACAGAAACATGGTACACAGAGAACCATGACTGGGATGTTAACATACCAGGGTACATAACCTACAGGAGAGACAGGCAGGGGAGAAGAGGGGGAGGAGTAGCTCTCTATGTAAAGGAAGGGATAAAAGCAACTGAACAAAGAGTAAACAGGTAGGAGAGGGAGGCACTGTGGGTCACCTTGGAGACTGGAAAGGGCACCATAATCCGCACAGGGGTTGTGTACAGACCCCATGTCAGGGGAAGGAATGGACAAGGATATGATGGAAGGCATTCTTAGAATGGCAGAGAAAGGGAGATACTGTTGATGGGAGACCTGAATATGCCAGATGTTAACTGGAGCACATTGCTGCAGCCACATCCAAAAGCAGGGCCATTCTTGACGCCCCTACAGGTTGCAGGCATTAGACAGCTAGTTTCAGAACCCACTCGTGAGGAGCAGTCTTAGACCTCGTACTCTCAAGCGGCGGCAGTGAGAGGATTTCAGATCTAGAAGTGGGTTGCCATCTGGGGACAAGTGACCATCAAACAGTGTGGTTCACGTTAAACTCAGCTACAGAGTCAAGCCATACAAAGTGAGAGGTACTGGACTTTAGGAGGGCTGACTTTGGCAAGATGGAGGTGCCTCAGAAAAGCACTAGCAAACAGGCTAGAAGGAGGTGTGGAGCAACAATGGGAATTAACAAAACTGCCATCACAGAGGCAACAAGCCTTTGTGTGAAGCAAATAAACAAGTCAAAACAAAGAAAAAGCCACTATGGTTCTCAAGAGAGGTGGCTGTGAAAGTCAGGAAGAAAAGATAGCATTCGGAAGTATAAGGAAACACAGAAGGAGCAGGACAGAGAGCTGTACCAGTTAAGGCAGAAAGAAGCAGGAGGGAAGTCAGAATAGCAAAGGCCCAAACTGAGGAAAAGATAGCCAACTCAGTTAAGAAGGGATAAAACCTTTTATAGGTACATCAGCGGCGTAGAAAAGACAAAGGGAGGGATAGTGAGGCTGAATAGAATGAGCGGTGGGTGGGCAGGGGGGACAGTGAAAAAGCAGAATACTGAGCGAATATTTCTGCTCAGTATTCACAAGAGGAGGGAAGTGCCTAATCCAATTAACAGAAGCACTCTTGATAGGAAGTCGATCCCAGTCCTTTCACAGAAGAAAAGGGTTCTGCAAGAACTCCTAAAACTGAAGGTGGACAAAGCAATGGGTCCTGATGGAATTCACCCAGAATTCTAAAAGAATTAAGGAAGGAACTAGTGAAACCACTGGCTACTCTTTTTAATAAATCATGGGAGGATGGTGTGGTACCCGAGGACTGGAGGAAGGCGGATGTGATTCCCTTCACAAAAGTGGGACCAAGACAGAGGCAGGAAACTACAGACCTGTCAGTCTGACCTCTGTGGTAGGAAAGTGATGGAGTCACTTCTGAAGGAAAGAATAGTTGAGTACCTAGAGGTCAGTGGAGCACAGGATCCAAGGCAGCATGGGTTCACAGTGGGAAGGTCATGTCAGGCCAGATCTAATAGATTTCTTTGACTGGGTGACCAAAGTAGTAGACCAGGGAGGGCTGTGGACATGGCCTACCTAGACTTTAGCAAGGCATTTGACACAGTCCACACAAAGATTATTAGTCAAATTAACCAGCCTGGGAGTGGGTCCCAGGGTGGCAGCCTGGGTAAAACATTGGCTGGACAACAGGACACTGAAGGTAATTGTAAATGGAGTCCACTCTGAAGAAAGGGGGGTTACTAGTGGGGTACCGCAGGGTTCAGTATTGGGTCCAGTCCTTTTTAATGTCTTCATCAGTGACATTGCAGAGGGACTGGAAGGAAAAGTATGCCTTTTTGCAGATGACACAAAGATCTGCAACAGGGTTGATACACAAGGAGGCGTGGAAAGGATGAAAAGGGACTTGGCAAGGTTGGAGGAATGGTCAGACATATGGCAACTAAGTTCAATGCAAAAAGTGCAAAATAATGCACCTGGAAACAAGAACCCAGGGAAGAATACACAATGGGTGGGGAGGTAGTAACAACAACAAAACAGGAAAGGGACCTGGGGGTAATCATATCAGATGACCTTAAGGTTAGCAAGCAATGTGAGAAAGGCAGTAGGGAGGGCGAGGGTATACTGGGATGTATAAGGAGAGGCATCAGCAGCAGAAAACAGGAAGTTGTTATCCCTCTGTACAGACAGTTGGTGAGACCCCATCTGGAATACTGTGTCCAGTTCTGGAGACCCCATCTCTGCAAGGACATAGACAGGATAGAGGCAGTCCAGAGGAGGGCAACTTAGATGGTGCAGGGTCTGCAAAGAGGCCGTATGAGGAGAGACTAAAGGAGCTTAATATGTATACCTTTGAGGAAAGAAGGAGAGGGGGGACATGATAGAAACTTTCAAGTACCTCAAGAATCAACAAAGTCCAAGAGGGTAGCATCTTTCAGAAAAAGAGACTTGCAAGAACAAGGGACACAATTTAAAGATAGAAGGAGGGCGGTTCAGGGGCAATGTGAGGAAGTATTATTTCACAGAGAGGGTGGTGGATGCATGGAACAGCCTTCCTGAGGAAGTTGTAGGGTCTAAAACTGTGGGAGAATTCAAGAATGCATGGGACAGACATAAGGCAATTCTTGTGGGGGACAGGAAGATATAGGCTGTTGGTTAACTAGGATCTGCGGCCTATCCTGTAGGTAGGGAAATGGGCAGACTAGATGGGTCTAGCGGTCCTTATCTGCCGTCAAAGTCTATGTTTCTATGTTTCAAACCCATTGATCCACACTGTGGACCAATGGGCTTGCAGTCATTCACAAATATGTGAATGAATGACTTCATTTGCATATTTGTGAATGACTATTACAGTATGCACTGCAAGCTGACCAAGGACTTTGGGGGTGCTTCTGAACAGTGTTCAGGAGGGCCACCCATGTCTGGCAGCTGCTGTGATGCACCTCGCATTACAGCAGTTCACCTGTGGGTGGCTGCCATTTGAGCCACATATTTTGGGCTCAACTGTGTGCTCCGTATGCGGCGCATCTCAGGGTTGTGCCAGCAAATGCTCTGCACATCCCGAGCTGAATAGCGAGATGTGCAGCATATGCATGGGCACTCTCCCTGAAGATGAGCCGCATACATTATCTTTGTGCCCCAGCGCATGGGGATTTGTGCTGTGCAATTCCCCCTTTTAAATATTGCCCTGGGGTGTGTTTCTGGGGTTGCACTAGTGCAACTTAGTTGCACCAGGTGCAACCCCTTTGAATATCTAGCTCAATATATACTAACTCACGCAGTACTGATTGTACCTTGTATTGTTGTTGCACAATTATTGTATTTAAACTCTGTTGTTGACTCCTCAACTCCCCCTTCCCCCAGGTCATGTCTGGAATTGACGTTCACCTGGTAAAACTTTTAAATAAATAAATTATTTACCATGAGATGAAAGTTTTTTTTGTTGTAGAAAATTAAAGAAGGCATTATATAATTCTGGGTTTAAAATGGCACAGATTTGGGAAAAAAATGGAGTACTGGTATGCTTTTAAAGCAAGAATAAGATTATAAACTATGATGAAACACTTAATAAACAAAGATAACATAGAGAACAAGAATGGTAACAGAAATTAAAAAAATAGAAAGTGAAATTAACAATGATGATGTTAATAAGCCATAACAATATAATAAGTAAAAAAAGAGATGATTCAGATACAAAATAAACCAGTTAAAACTAATTGGTACAAAATTAAAAGAAAATGGCATCTTGGAAGTGAAATTCAAGGGAAACATTTAGCAAAAAGAATTAAAGCAGAAGAAGAGAAAAGAGGAATAATTTCAGTTTATGATACTTCTGGATGCCTGTGCTCTGATACTACCAAGATTGCAGAGTAGTTCTTAAACTGCTATATTACTTTATACACTTCAGCATGTACTCCAAGTAACCAGATTTAATGTATTATAACAGGGCTATAACCGTCTTCCCCTTTTCTGCTACTGAACTTGAAAACTTAGATGCTCCAATTTAAAAAACAGAAATTGAAAAAGCCATTTCACAAATGAAAAGAGGAAAGTTTCCTGGAGAAGACGGTTTTACCATAGAATACTATTAGACTTTCAAGGATATAACTCATTCTTTATTAGAAAAAATTATTTCAGAAATACTGGTAGACTATAAATTGCCACAGTCTTTTACGAAACTTGTAATACCAATAATTCCAAACGTGGGTTAAAATTTGCAGAAGGTAGAACATAATAGACGTCTGTCTTAAACCATGACTATAAAATTCTTGCTAAGATCATAAATTATAGAATTTTGCCCTTTTCTAGACAAAAATGATACACTCTGATCAAAGAGTTTTCATCTCAGGAAGAACCATTCTTTTTGCAATTTACAATATTCAGTGCATTTTGGAATATATACAACAAAGAGTTAATGCTGTTTTTTATTTCGTTAGGTACTATAAAGCCATTTGTCATGACTGAATGGCAGTACCACTGTTTTATTTTAAAGCAATGAGATTTCTCAGCAGAACTAGTTGAGTTGATCGAAACAGTAGCCGGTCGAAACTGCTAATCAATATGACCATGGTAAAAACCATGCAGAGAAAAGAGCATGAGAGAATACAGCTACAGGGAAACTGTAGCACTCGACATGACAGCGCTGTACCTGTAGCTGTGTTCAGTCTTGCCAACCACTGCAAGTCTGCAGCTATCAGGTGGTGAGCCGCACTGCCCTCGTGGCTCAGCAATTAGAGTCACAGGTGCTGAAAGGCAGTGCAGTGTCAAGGTGACAGGGGTTCTAGCCTGAGCCCTGCAGTGTGTGAGTGTGTGTGTGTGTATTTTTTCATTGTTGTATATCTTTATGTTGTTTTTATTTGTCTTGGGATAGGTTCCATATTGTACCCATCCCTTGCTTGTCCCCCACCAACTTTTGTGTGAAATAGAAAATCTGCACCATCCCAACGTTCTCCTCCCTCCCCTGAGATCCCCTCCAGAGTTGATTATATATATTGGGAGGTGTGGGGGCAACCCCCCCCCTGGGTGAGAGGTGCAGGGGGCATAGCCCCTGCATAGACTGTGACATAGGTACTATGGTGGGATAAGCACTTAGTTTTTCTTCGCTTTTATTTCCCAATGCTGTGTTTCCCGATGCAGTTTTGTCTGTGCTGTGTTGAACCATGCTCATATAGTTTAGTGGGTTTTGCTTAGAACCAATAAAAACACTTTATGCTTCACCAAATGCTAAGATAAAAAATTAACAATACCATAAACAAAATAATTTTTTTTACGTGGGGGTTAAGACAAGGTTGCCCTTCGTCCTCCACCCTTTTTATTCTAGCTTTGGAAATTCTATTGAATGAAATGAACTTATTGTATGTTACACATAAAGTTTTTGTTTATTACAGCATCCTGGATTGTTAAGAGGACTGCCATTCATTTGTCACACTGTTTCTGTTTGTATGTTGTAATTACTGTCATAATGTATGTTTGTATGTTTTGCTATGTGTATCATTGCACTTTCCCAATCCCCTCTCCCCCAGGATGCATCTGGAAATGAGCACCCTCTGTTCAGTACGCCTTTCCTAGTGAAACTTTTAAATAATAAATAGAAGAAGTAACCCCAAACTAAGAAGGATCCACCTTGGAGAAACATATTGCAAGACTAAAGCTTATGCAGATGATATATTTTTACTACCAGGAAATCCAGAAGAGAGTTTGGTAGAGATTTACAGGTTTAAAAAAAAAAAACATTATTGGACATTTTTTTTTCACAGAGATTTGGCATGGGGGTGGGCTCCCAGCATGCCAACGAATGTTTTTCTGGGGAGGCCGGCTGAGTGACAGAACTGGGCACCTCCATCAACACAAAGGAGGGGTGCAAGAGCCAAGGGAGTGGGCACCCCTCAGCACAAATCTACTGTTTGTTTTGAGGGGGCATTATGCCGATGAGAATGGGCTCCCCCGTCAGCAAATCAAAGTGGGAGGGGGCACATAATGCTGATGGGGAGTGGGCTCCCCTGTCGGCAATGTGAACTGGGATGGAGACTCAAGCCAATGGGGACTGGGGCCCCCGTCAGCAAACAAACACTGTTGTGGGGGAGGCACATGCTGCTGAGGGGGACTGGGCACCCCTAGGCAGTGGGGGCTGAGTAATAGTGTGTGTGAACACAGCTGCAAGCTGCCACCGTGTTCACAACCAATACTAGAGTTCCAACTTTCCGCCCAGCAATGACAGGTCACTCCCTCATCGCAGTGAATGGCTTACGCTGCAATGACGAGGCGGCCCCTGATTGCAGCAGCTGAAATGTTTCAAGGTTGTGGCACACTGGCTGAACTATTGTCAGCAGCAGTGTGCCACCCCATTGGGGAAAGCGGGCCAAGCCTCAAAAGGCAGTGGGGGCAATAGCCACAACAGTGCCGCGCTTTCACAACCTGCTTCTACAGCAAGCTGCCGCTATATGTTTCTTGCACATGCGTGCAATCAACATAAAAATGAGTAATGTAACACCCTTTACTTTATTTTTCATAGTTGCTGGTGTTCAACTAGAAAAAAAATTCTATTGGGAGAGGGAAAACTGTGTTGTGGCACATGGAAGTGCGAGAGCAAGGCTGACAGCTTTCACTTTCCATGTCTGGTTGCCATTAGCCCACCTTAGTACTTTGATTGGAGTAGTTTTGTAATACTAATAATACTATACTATGTCGAAAGAAACAATTTATTTAGGTTATTTTACAGAGTAACTTTGTTCAAATGGGCAGCACAGCAAATTGCTCCCAGCTTTTCACTCTGCAACATTCCGCACCTGACAATTAGCTCCGGTGACATAGCGCTCCTCCGACAATCCGCCCCTTCAAGTTTTGGCTTTGGCTTACCTCATATAGGATAGAACTGTGAGTACCACATTTCTTGCCATATCTTCAACCCCCTTGTAGCAACCAGACAGTCTTCCAGCACTCCTAGCAACCCCACAGCAGCTCCAGACAACCCCGAAACCCCCACTGCAACAAGGAAAGTTAGAATCAAAAAATGTTGAAATAGTCTCACCTGAGATTTGGCGACATGCAGGAGACATTATTTCCTCCCTCTTGTTACAGCAGAATCAGGTAAATAATGCATGCAAATTACACAGGTAAATAATGCAGTTGTCAAAATGTACCGACCGGGCAGTTTAATCATTGGCCCATAGTTCTCCTTGCAACCACCAGGAGTGTTGCAGTGTGCCCACGTCATGACCCCATTTAAAAACAGTAAACCGTTATTTCTTTATAATTAAAAACATCAAGGCAAGGCAAGGAGTTTTTGGTTTTTTAAATGTCAGGGGCACAGTATCAAGAATCAAAACTGTGTGCCACACCTCTAAGAAACTCCTCTGTTATACATCGGGTTAATTTCTTTCAGCCTTGCAAGCATACATTCATATATTTGTCTATGTTTACCTGGAAGCAAAGCACGTATAGCTGACTGAATGTTACCAAACCTTTCCCTAATGATTACGTACATCTGTTCAAACAGGTGGTGCAACACTAAATGTCCCATCAGTGTACCCGGTTTTTGTATTCTCTAAATATGTTAAGTTAGCCTCACCTTGTCGCTGTTTAACATGTGGTCATTTATGAAATTTTGCTTTGTTTATTTATCCCATGCCCCCCCCCCACCCATTTTGCTAATTTCTCCCAACCTTGCACTCTTCATTAATCAAGTAAGAATCGAGCACAGGTGCCAGGAGTGAGTTTTACAAGAACGAAACAGCCGGCGAGTGTATTGTCACCAGCGTGAATTGATGGGAGCAAATTGTCTTGGAGTAAAAAGCCTGGAGTAAACTGACATTGACCCATTTAAATGAAAGTGTAATTGCTATGGAGTGAGTGGCGGGGAAGTGTTGGAGGCAAGGCAACTGCGGATTTCACTTTCATTGACTGGCTTGTACCCACAACATATAAAATGGGCAAAGAAATCCCTGTGTCCTGATTGACTGAGACTTGGTTCTGGCCATTACAATAGGAGAGTGCCACCACTGGCTAAAACAAGTCCCTGCCAACCAGGACAACTCACAGAATTCATAAGCCACCTGTTTCCTAGTATCCTTCACAAACATGGCTGCATCCTTTACTCAGATACAAAAAACTCTGACTGGGCCCAAAAAATAAAAGTCCATTAAATTAAATAACATAAGTAAATAATTTAATGTTATTTACACTCATGACCCCCCACACACACATACACAATTTAAAAATGAAGTACTATTCAGAGTTTTCATTGCTGGTGTTTGTTTTGATGACCATGAAAACCCCCCTTCCATCGCTACCACTTTGTCAGAGAACTCCCTGCTCCTTATCTGGCAACAGATAAAATTGAGGTTCTGGCTTCACTTCAGGCCTGTGTGTGTGTCTTTGTATGCCAGCTGAGCTCTGAAGAATGTTGAATACATGTATTGCATGCTACCATTCTGTGTGTGTGTGGTGGTGGTGGTGGGGGGGGGGGCATTCTACTGCTGGAATAATGCAGAGCTTTGAATTCTTCTATCTCATGGTGAACAATCCAGAATATGTTGAGTGTGAAGAAAGACAGATGACTGACAGGTAAAAAACATCTGTGGAAGGACTATTTTACATTTTTTTTTATTTTATTTTAGCCTTTGATAACCGGGTAAGGCCCACTATGCAGAAGTGCATGTTTTCAGGGGCGACCTGGGAGCACTGGTTGGTTAGGTGACTTGTTCAGAGTCACACAGTATGCAAGTGGAGGTTGTGAGAATCAAACCCAGATCTGGTTTACTGGATGTACCAAGCTCGTTCAAAGCTCATTCCTCTAACATTTAGACTATACTACCAGCCCATTACTTAGCAACATTTTAGTATATTTTTTGTGACATTGAAAACTTTTAGAATGTTCTTTTTTTCAAAGTTGTCTATGGTCCCATTTTATATAAGCAATAAGACATGGCTGGGTGTTGATAGTGCTGAGATACCCGCACACCCAGAGGCTGAAGGCACTCGACCTGCGGTCTTGTGCCTAACTACGCCTCTGGGTGTGTGAGTATCTCAGTACTACCACCACACCCAGCCATGTCTTATTGATTACATAATAATTGGCTGATTATTATGAAATAGAAACCAGTTATTTCATTGTGAGAAGGTGGTGTCAGAACCATCAATAAATAATTATTATATTATTGATAAAAGGACTCTATGATACATAACAAATGTAAAAATCCTCACCCGACTATGCCCATTTCTAGAGAACCTGCATGTGATGCACTCTTTACAGAATGAGTGAATGCCATGCAGGAGAAGGGGAGTTCTGATTGGTTGAGAATGCCCCCAATCTATAACACAGGTTTAAAGTGCCCCAACATCTCTAAGGAAACTTGAATTTTAAACGTGTCTCAGCTGTTTCACTTATTGTCACAGTGTACTTCCCCCTTTCCTTTTTCAACTACCTTATATGTTTAAAAACATGTTCTGTCCAGTCAGAATGTACTGTAGTTAATAAGAATTAAATGTGCTTACTGCTGCCATACAAATTCTGTATCTTTTTCCAGTCAGAATGTAAAATAGTTCATAAAAATTAAATGTGCTTATTGCTGCCATACAAATTCTGTATCCCTATCCAGTCAGAATGTAATCTAGTTAATAAGAATCAATGTGTTTATTGCTGCCATACAAATTCTGTATACCTATCCAGTCAGAATGTAATCTAGTTAATAAGAATCAATGTGTTTTTGCTGCCATACAAATTCTGTGCCAATTAGTTTGAAATTTTTTTTGAAAAATTGTAACATTTGTAAAATGTTTTCAGTCAAACTCAAACAGGTAAAGGTTCAGCCCTTTCTTTACCTACCTCCTCCCTTTTGCACTGGAAGCACCAAGATATCTTGTCGGCGAGAATGCCGACCTCCCCACATGGGCGTAATGGGGTCGTTGACGTAGGTATTGTGTCTGTTTCTGCTTCGTTGTTTTCTGTGGGGGTACTGTGCCCCCCACACCCCCTGAACTCTAGGATTCCAACTCTAGGTCGGAGTTGGTCCGGGGAGGAGGCAGAACACTGGGGAAAGGCGAAACACAGAAAAAGGACCATTACCTCGAATGTCGTCGTAATGGTCTTTTTTCTGTGTTTCGCCATCGGGGTGTCGACCACAAGGGGTGATACGTTTTCGACTTGGCCCCACATCCGTAATCACCACAGCCGTAACCTTCCTTTAGCTGATAGAGCTGTTGAGGAACTGACATCACTGCCAATAAGAAAGCCATCCCATAATTAGCCAGCAGGGAGTGTGCCAAAGAATACTTGTCACACCATCTCACAGAGCTAAGTGACTTACCTCCATGATGCCCCTTCCCCATAGGTTGTCAGCATTGGATTTGGGGGAGGAGCTCATATACAATCCCCGCCTACTAGCACTGCTGCTCGCCACTACACTACTGCACCTGTCTGTGCCCCCCCTCAAGTAGAAAATCCCAATGAAAAAAACAAACCATAAAAGACAAACCATCAGTCATTAGCACAATGACTTGTTGGGTATTTTCGAAGGCTTGCTTTTGCCGTTGATGCATCAATACCATCATCTCATAGACTTTCTCCAGCGCTGCCCGGGTGTTTGTTCCGATCTTGTCATAATGTGCTAAAAGAAACAGAAGACAGAAGTCAAGTCTGGGGATGGGGGGAAGGGCAGAATTAGTTCCAACCCCAAAACATCTTTGTTGGAACCTCGCAGGATCTTAACTCTACAACCTTAAGGACCACCTCTTGAAGACTACAGTTCTAGTGACAACTGCAAATCACTTATTAGCATTTACTGTAAGATGCTTGGATAATCTGTGGGAATCTTCCAAATACCCTGGATACTGACAATAGGAGGCCTGGATTTTTTTTGTCTGGAGCACATAATGAGGCTTCCACGTCATTATACTAATTTACTGACCAAGATATGGTACAATTAAGCAATAAGGCATGACAGGGGGTGTGTTATGGTGGGATAACGGCCCACCTCGGGGTGGGTTGAAGCACAAGGCGTAGCTGAGGGCTTCCACCGCCCGAGAAGGGCTGTTAGCCCACCATAACACACCCCCTGGAGTGCCTTATTGCAATTATGAAATGGGTCATTTTTAGTAAATTTTATGCATTTTTAAACATAATACTTTCAGCTGAGCCGTTGTGCAGGGATAACGGCCCAGCTGAAAGCAGCTTTCGGACAGTCAGAATACAGCATTCTTTCTACCCATTTCATAATTCACATTTTACTGTCATGGCAGTGAGCTAATTTTGTATTTTGTTTAGTTGGCAATGCATGGGCAACTCACAATGTGTTGTTTATGTTTTTACTTCGGATGTTTTTATTGGTTTATAATATGGTATTTGAGATCATACAAACGGCAACAAGTAGATAAAGCAAAAAAAGGAACAACAGCAATAATATACAGATCTCCATGTTATACAGTCTTTAATAAACATAAGTTTAAATCAGTATGAGTGTGTTATTTTTTCAGCACTTAAACAGCTGTAGTTAAACACTGAATACAATGACTTACAGCTCTGTAACGGTGCAACACAAAGCTAGACGGGGCTACTCTGCAGGCTTGCTCCTCCTTTAGATACCTCGGGGTCTGGCTCGACCGGCACCTCAACTTTTCTGTACATGTCGATGCCATCCACAAAGAGCTTCACCCTAAGCTGGGTGCCTTATATCGCAACTGTGGTTGCATCCCACTGTCAGCCCGCCGTGCCCTTGTACAGAAAATGATTCTCCCTATCTTTGACTACGGGGATGTAGTCTACAGTGCCGCTCCTAAGTCCACCCTAGCCAGACTGGACACATGTTTCCACTCTTTCTGCTGCTTTGCTCTTGATTGCCCACCCTCCACACATCACTGCACTCTATACCGGACACTAGAGCTCCCCTCGCTTCAAGATCGTAGATCATCCCAATGTGCGAGTCTCACAGCCAAGTTCTAGTAACAGTCCCTGCATCCTACCTTGCCTTGACCCTATCAGCCCAGACCCGTCCATTGTACTGCCTCAGAAATTTTGACACCCATCTCCTGGCAATAACATGCATGTCCTCCTCTGTTGATCAGGCTGCCTTGAGACACAGGGAACTTCCTCCCTGCTGAATCCAGCACACGCCTCCACCTCAGCAATTCAACCAACTCATCAAAGTGCATGTCTCCTCCCCCTGTGTCTGTGACATCCGATAAATGAATATCCCCAACTCTGCTGATCCTGTTCCGGTCAAATGACAGCCACCATCTTACCATCTTACTGCAGTACTTGATAGATTATTGCTTACTCTGCCTCATTACTACCTGCTCAAAGTGTGTATGCACCGATTGTATTATTCTGTTCCTGTGTTATAGTCATGACTGTGTATTGAATTTTTGTATCCCCACTGTCACCCTCCCCCAGGACGCACCTGGAATTGAGCAGTACTCTGCTCAGTGTGCCTTCCTGGTAAAACTTTTAAATAGATAAATAAATAAATTCTAGGTAGCAGTTTTTGAAAGGCTTTGTGCTGAAACCAGCAACATTTATGGATCTCATTAAGAAGACGTGTCAAAGCAACTCATTTCTATTTATTTTTTGGTAACTGGGTAGGTACGCTGAGCAAAGAGTTTGCTCATCTTCAGGCACAACCTGAGCCATAAGGCAGGGCATTGTTGCAGATAATGTGCAGACATTGGGCTCAGTTTTCAAAGCCCAAAGTATGAAACAAGGTGCCCGTGTCAAACATATTTGTTGCAAGTAGCCCCTTGCGTTAAAAGATGCGGCAATCCAAAATTTTTAAATGTGGTCTGCATCGAAAAGGGAAGCAATTGCACCAGACTGCCACTGTGCCAGCCTTGTGACTGAAATCAGAGACTGCCAGGTCACAAAAGGACGAATACCTTGGCAGAGCTGCAGCATCTCCTTTTTTTTAATTTTACAAGCCCCACCATGTACGCACCAGGGGGCTCTGCTTAGACTAGCCAGGAGGTGGTCTAAGGGGCCCTGCACCACTGTCTGACAATGTGATGATTGAGGAGACCTACCAGGAGGAGGCCTGGATAAGAAGGAGCATGGAGGGTGCCCTAGGGGCATGGGGAGATGGCAGAAGATCAATGTGGCTTGTGGTACCTCTGGGTCAGGTGCCACAACTGTGCTTACCTGGGGCCAGGGCTGTTTTCCTCCCTGCCAACCCTCCCAGAACTGCCAGCTGATTGGCTGCCTTGTCCTTGCAACATGCACCCCAGCCAGGCACCACATCACCACACTGGTCCACCGCCATCACTCCCATGCCCCCTAGGGCACCCCCCCTTGCTCTTTCTTGCCCAGGCTCCCTCCTGCCATGCACAGTCACACATACCCTTCATGGCTTCTCTAGTGTTGTGCCAGGCAGGGGGGCCAGATCCCTAAAGCGATTTGTTCTCGTGCGCCAAATGTTTGGCACTAGCCTGTGGCTGTGGAGACTCCTGGGATTTTGGCATAGGGACCTACCTTTAATAAAATTGGGCACAGGGTCCCTGACACACCCAGAGTTTGCTGCAGCCCTAAAATGATGCAACTTACATCACTCTAAGGGCTCTTTAAAAATTGAGCCTATGAAATATAGGGTTACAATAGCTACGTATAATGGAGACAGACAGAGATTCTGTTCTAGAAAATAATGTGATGCAAGACCACAGTGGTGAGCATGGATTATGACCCATGTAAGCAGCAATACGATACAGACAGTTTAATCTGAATTGTACTGTAATTTGTGACCATCTGGGCAAAATGATCCGTTATCCTGGTTTATAACACTTTAGACTATTTTACACATCTTACACTGTATGTGTAATAATCCACTTTGGCCATGCATCAGTGCTGTAATAATGTCACTTCCTGGATGGGTGGGGGGTTGGGGTTGAAGGCCCTTGGCTTTGTCTCTGCCCTCATAACTCACCCAAGTCATTTGGTTATTACAGTATTACTGCACACCTGACCATGAATTATTTCTTACCTATCTTGAGTGGTAAATGCACTATCCAAGCTTCTTTATTTGGCAAGCATTTAACATGCAATTTTAGTGTACGTGTATGTAAATTGCTACGTTTGGAAAAGCAATTAGATGACAGTATTAAATCCCACAGGAAGAGCTTGGTCCTGTCCTAGTTTTTACTTTTTATCTGACCTTGTACAGCCTTCCTCCTGACTAGGGAATTGCTACAACAGATTCAAAAAGCAAAACAAAAGTATCCCCCAGAACTTTGTCAGTTCTAAAACTTAGAACATAAAAGAACCTCCTATGTATGTCTTTATGTGACGAAGTACCTTTGGAAACGAGCCTCTGGCTCAAAGGTTGTAAACTGATTCTAAATAAATAAATAAATAAATAAATAAATAAAAATAGAAGCGGTTCTACAGGTTAGGCAAGCATATGAGTAAGCTCCACATTGTTAGCATAAATTAAAGGGGTAGCGTTTATGAACAGCATCTTTCATAGTTGGAAACACCATGAGCAACTCTTTTAAATGAGGTATGGGGCTTACCTGTAATCGGCAGTAGTCCTGAGATATCTATGACTAAGTTTGTCCCATACTGATATGAACATACAAACATATGAAGAAGCCAGCAGAAGAAGGCCATTTGGTCTATCCAGTCTGCTCATATTGCAGGGTCCACAGCTTGAGCTAATGTCCCTGCCCTCCCTCCCCACTCCTCCCATCCTCCCTACCCATGATTCTTACCTTCCTCCTATGCCTATCCCAGCCTTTCTTAAAGCTGCCCACTGTCTTCAACGAGATGACCTCTTCACGCAGCACATTCCAAGTGTCCACCACCCTCTCTGTGAAGAAGTGCTTCCTGACCTCCCTCCTAAAACTCCCATCCTCCAGTTTAAGACTGTGCCCCCTTGTGATATGTTTGCCACTCAGCTTAAAGAGACTCTCCTTATCAACATTATTTATCCATTTGAAGTACTTGAATGTCTCAATCATGTCCCCCCCCCGTCTTCCAGGGAGTACATGTTCAGTGCCCTCAACCTCTCCTCATATGCCTTGCCCTGCTGACCGGCTATCATCTTTGTAGCCCTCCTCTGTACCTTCTCCAGCAGCTTAATGTCCTTTTTGAGGTGTGGGCACCAGTACTGAATGCCCTACTCTAGATGCGGCCTTACCATTGACCTGTACAAGGGCAGTGTTACCTCTTCTCTCCTACTACTGATCCCCCTAACTATGCATCCTAGCATCTTGTCTGCCTTTGCTGCTGCTTTCTTGCACTGTGTGGAGTGCTTCAGGTCACTAGTGATCATCACTCCCAGGTTCTTCTCCTCTGATGCAGATACTCAGACTCCACCCAGGTAATACACTGTCCTGGGATTCTTGGCTACAATATGCATAACTTTGCATTTCTTGGCATTGAAGCCATGCTGCCAGATCCTGGACCACCTTCCTAGCTTTTCCAGATCTTCTTGTAAGTCCTGTATCTCTTCAGCTGTGTCCACTCTCCCACAGAGCTTGGTGTCATCTGCGAATAGGCACATTTTGCCTTTAATGTCATCCCCAATGTCATTGATGAAGACATTGAACAACACCGGCCCTGGCACAGAACCCTGTAGGACCCAACTGGCTACCTCTCTGGTGCCAGATAACTCTCCCCCACCACCACCCTCTAGGTTCTGTCCCTCAGCCAGTTTTCCACCAATCTGACCATCTTTTCCCTGACTCCAAGATCCACCGACTTCCTGATAAACCTTTTGTGGAGCACAGAGTCAAAGGCCTTACTGAAATCAAGATATAGGATGTCTACTGCTTGGCCCCATCTACTGTCTTAGTGACACAGTCAAAGAAGTCAATCAGATTTGTTTGACATGATCTCTCCCCTATGAACACATGATACCTCTCATCCTGGAGACCATGTTCCTCTAGATATTCCACCAACCTTTCCTTTAGTATGGTCTACATGAGCTTGCCCACAATGGAGGTCAGACTGACTGGTCTGTAGTTCCCTGGATCATCCTTGGGACCACTTTTGTGGAGGGGCACTACATGTGCTGTTCTCCAGTCCTGTGGTACTGCGCCTGACTCTAGTGAACTATTAAATAAGTCTGCTAGTGGCCCTGCCAGCTCCTCAGCCAGTTCCTTTAGTACCTTTGGGTGTACTCTGTCTGGGCTTGATGATTTGTCCACTTTCAATGCCAGCAGACCCTCCCTTACTCTATTCTCCTCTATCACTATGTCTGTGTTCCCCACCCCGGCCCGCTCCTTTTTTCCCTCCTGAAGGCACTGGTCCATCCTTCTCCCTGGTGAAGACAGAACAGAAGTATTCATTTAGTATCTCTGCTTTTCCTCCATTATCCTCCACCCACTCCACACCATTTTTAAGCCTAACAATCCCTTCCTTCTTGTCCCTTTTCTCACTTATATAGTGAAAGAAAGCCTTAACCCCCTTCTTAATTCCTTCAGATATTTGAAGTTACTTCTGTGCCTTTGCTCGCTGAACTTCCTTACTTGCCTCAGCAGGCAACTTTAGGTAATTTTCCCTATCCACCTCTCTCTTGGTCTTCCTGAATTTTCTACAGGCCAACCTCTTTTCCCTTACTGCCATGGCAACTCCAGATCTGAACCAGCTGGGCGCTTTGGCCCTTGTGTTCTTCCCCCTGAGCCTAACACACTCATCTGTGGCAACCAGTATTCCTTCCTTAAGGATGGACCACTTTAGGTCTACCCCATATCTGCTCTGATGCCAACCAGATGGCTCCTTAGAACCGCACCCATTTTCCTGAAGTCCGCCCTCCTGAAATCCAAAATTTTGGTCTTAGTCGGGATGCTTTCTCTGCCCATATCCAAATGGAACCACACTGTGCAATGATCACTTCCCCCCAGTGACTCCCTGACCATTATTTCCTGTACATGCTCCCATTTGTGAGCACCAGATCAAGAATTGTTCAGTTCTTGTTGGTTCAGAGATGCCCTGAGTCGGGAACTCACTCTGCAGTCCTTCCAGGAACACCTGACTCTTAGTACATGTTGTGGATGGCATACTCCAGTCCACCTTGGGCAGGTTGAAGTCCCCCACAATTACCACCTCTCCTTTCCCTGCAGCTTCCAATATTTGTGAGATCAGTTCCCTGTCTCTCACCTCATCTTGATTGGGTGGTCTGTAAACCACCCCAACCTCACCTTTCTCCCTCTATTGGACCTTAACAGAACCCATAATGTCTCCACCTCCCCTTCCTCTGACTCCTCCCTCATGCAAGTTATTCCCTCCTGATATAAACTGCCACCGTATCAAATTCCCAAGAGGTTGCGCTCTCTAAAGAAAAGGACGGAATGCACACAGCACATAACAAAAAAATGTTGAAATTTATTAACACCGCTTGTGGGATCCCCTAGCGCCTCGGCAAAGTGCCTTCAATCAAGCCTTGAAGGCACTTTGCGAGGCGAGGCTCCACAAGTGGTGCTAATAAATTTCAACATTTTGTTAAATACATGCTGTAGTTCCGTCCTTTTTGGACAGTGCAACCTCTTGGGAATTTGCTATGGTGTGTTTTAGGTTGTCAACTTTGATTGCGAACCCCTCTGCATGTGAGCACAGTAATTTTGCAGCTTGGAACTTATAAACTGGGAGGCAGTATAGCACAGTGGTTTAAGGCTCTGAGCTGCAAATCTGGTGACATCCAGCAGACCAGACCTGGGTTTGAATCCCACAGCTTCCACTTACATACTGTGTGACCCTGAACAAGTCACTTAACTTCCCTGATCTCCCAGGTCGCGCCTGTAAAAAAGCTTTCAGCTTAGTGTGTCTCTCCTGGTTAAACAACTAAAAAAAAAAAAAAAAAAAAACCTGCCACCCCTCCTTCCTTCCGACTACCCTATCCCTCCTCTATAGTTTATATCCAGGGATCGCAAGGCCCCAGTCATGGTGTGATGTTGCCCAAGTCTCGGTTACTGCAGCTATGTCCACCCTCCTGTCTGCTAATAGTGCCTGCAGGTCATCCATCTTGTTTCCAAGACTCCACGCATTCAGAGACACCACCCTCCAACTACAGTCTGACCTTCCTTCTCTTCCCCCTTTACTTCTATTCATATTTATCCCCTCTGTGTGCACCCCTCAACATACCCATGTTATGTTTTCCTCACACCCTGATGCTATGTTGCTACCATTTTAGAACCTTGTGATGTCATATAGAGTGACACAGTGCTTAACTACACTGTCATCAGGCAGACTTGGCTTCATCCTGTGAGACACCACAAGGTCCAACAAAATGGTAGCAGTATAGTGTCACTAGAGGTAAGGCCCCCGGGATCCTGTGATTCTGTGGCTGTAGAATTTTACACAGAACGTGAATTCAAACACATATAAGCAGTGCCACAGACGTCATTGTTCTTGGCGATTTTTCAGTAAAACATGTACATTTTTGCATGACTCCCTTTCTCACCTTGATTAACCTGAAGTCCCGCCTCTGTGCTAAGAATGTAATGTCACTGATGACATCGCATCATATTTTTTTGTAGTTAATCTTTTTATTGAGCAAGGAAAAAACAGTACAAACACAAGTACAGCAAAATCATACAAGCAAGTAAATAATCTGGTAGTATCAGCACAAAATGCAATACAGCTTGTAACCGCATCAAGCTACCCTCCCACAGTTTGTAGTCCACCTGCAGGTTGCATAGAGGAATGACATTATAGAGGAGCAAACATTTAATACCCCAAAAGGGTGATGCCCTGCAACTAAAAAAAATTACCATTAAACATATTGAAAAGGAACCAGTAGAGGTCATCTTGGGGGACAGTTTTCAATGAGCAGAACTAAGACTATGCAATAATACGGTGCTATTATGTGCTGTGTATATTAAAAAGAATAACACAGAGACCAAGAAACAACAAACACAATAACCGAAGAAGTTCAAACAACTGCCTATGCTGGGAAGGACAAAACTAGGTATACGTGGGGGACAGACCCAGGTCTGTTAAGTGGCACCTGGTCCTATTGGGAAGGTGTAAATAGCAACAGTGGAAAATGGTGGCAATCCTGGGTCATGGCAAAATTTGGATTGGAGAAAAGGGTCCCAGCAGTCGAAGAAGTGATATAAAGTTTTGGCAGCAAAACAAGATAATTTCTCAAATGTGGATAGTTGCCCAATTGCACTGAGCCAGTCAGATGGGGCGGTGACAGCGGGAGAACGTCAGTTGCACAGAATGAGCTGTTTAGCTTAAATTCCCACTGCCGTGACCCACTGTGCTGCACGGGAGTGCTTAGGCATATTGTCCAAGCAGCAGCCTAGCAAGAGAAGCGGAGCATTACCCTGAATTTGGGAACCCATGGCTTCATCACAGATCTTTTATTGTATAAAGAAGTATTAATGTTTTATTTATCGTTAAGCACTGAGATACCCCTATTCTTGTAAGCCCATAGCTAATGTTTTAATCTCCTCTGTTTTATGTAACCCTGTCATTCGTTATCTGTAATTAATCCTGGGTCACCCATGAAACATGGACTCATTGAGGCCCAGCGGGTTCCGGTCAACAAAATTCAATAAATAAAAAAAAAATCTTGGTGATTTCTTGCCAAAATGGGTTAAGGAGTGGTCACTCCTATAAGATATGGAAAAGGTGGGCATTTGGGCTCCCACATCTCCTGCAGTGGTCATGACTAATCAGTCCCAGGTGCTTAAGAACCTGAAGTATCCTGTACCACTGATGTAAAGTTTTGTAGAGGATAAGGTGGCTTCTGCCATCTCAACCACCTTTATGCTCCTTATGCCACACCTCAGACCATTTAGAATCCGTAATGACAATCCCCATTTCGTCTTGCCATTGAGTTCTAGCTTTCAACGAGGGATAGAGCTGGGCATCTCTTGGTGCTTGATAGAAGTAATTAGCCCTCCCTTTGTTCATGTTCCTCAAACAGACAAGGGAGGGGTGTGACTTACTAGGATGCCCAGCCTTGAATTTCGCTAACTCCTAGATCACGGTTCTGATCTGAAGATACCTACAGGAGTCAGCTTTGTGAAGCTGATATTGTGACACCAGGGAGGCAAAGGAGACCAATGTCCTAGAGCCTGGCATGTAAAGGTGTTCAATGAACCTAATGCCTTGCAACCCAAACAGTTTCCATCTGATGGGGGAACCCCCAATCTGTTATTCCATAGTGGGACATAGTCCAAGGGGGTGGGGTCCTCTGACAGGTCCTTATGGACTTCGGTCCAGTATGTGTCAGAAAGTCACATAGTTAGAGATAGCAAGGGAGATCTCCTTCTGTAGGGGCCACCATTCACCCGATCGTACTATCAGACCACACTCCTTTAGAAGTGGGTCTGATTTGGGGCCCACCAGTATAGAGGTCCAGTTCTTGGAAACTGGATCCACTCTTGTTGGAGGACCCCACATTCATACCTTGGCTCAAGGAAGAAGTCTGGCAATACTGGGCTCTTAATAATACAATACTGGGCTCTTAATGATACAAGTGACGCTGCAGACCACACTATGGGATGCTTATAAGGCTTCCATAATGGCTCTCATCATGACATACGCCACTCACAGATGGCAAAAAAGAGAAGCTGAACAGCTCTCGCTGGAGATGGAAGATAGAGAGCTCAAGAAGAAACACAAGGGACTCCTCCCGAACCCTCTACTTGTTTGGTAGCACAACCTGTTATTGCCACGCATGGCTGGGTGACCTCTTGAACACGAAAGCTGAACTGACCCTCAGGCTACTCCGACATTCCTTCTGGGAAGGCGGGGAAATGTCTGGCAAGCTACTCGCCTATCAACTGAAACACAGACAAGCAGCCAGAGTGATCCCACGTCTTCTGGACCACAGGAGCAGCTGGATGGACCCCAAGAAAAATTAATAACATCATGCAACAGTTTATTTAGTCCCTTTATGCCTCTCCTAACCCACCAAAGACTGAGTATATCAGATCCTTTTTTAATACTCTAGCTATTCCCACAATTTCTCCACAACAATCCATCCTACTTGAGGCTCCAATCACACAGGCTGAAATCCTCGGGGCACTCAACTCCTTGAATCCTCACAAGGCCCCTCATGGCTTTCTGGCTGATTTTTTATCAAGCCCTGGGACAGGATCTCACCTTATCTACAGTACATTTTTTTCACGCTGCATATTCCCAGGAGATTTTGCCACAATCTATGAGGGAAGCAGTCATAACAGTACAGTACTTCCCAAGAAGGGTAAGAATACATCTCTACCAATGGAGGGATTTAAACATGCCTGAACATGCCTGGGACAGGCAGAAGGGAACCTCAGTGGTGGGAAGGATAGGAGAAAAGCCATTGACCAAATAGAGTCAGAGGCTGCAAACAAGGGTGGGGCTTACAGGAAGACTGGAAGGGCCTAGTTGTCATTATCTTCTGACAATTTCTATGTTTCTATGTTTACCGGGCAGTTACCACCCAATTTCCCTTATAAATGTGGATATCAAGATCTTGGCAAAGTTCTTGCAAGTAGGCTGGAGTCTGTATTGCCTGATTTGATACATCTGCCTTAGGTTGGGTTCATTAAAGGTCATCTTAGTTCTGACCATCTCCGGTCTCAGTAACATCTGTTATATATGACTCCCAATTGTCCCAGTCCCTGATTGCCACTTTTGTGGTAGATTTCAAAAAAAGCATTCGATTACGTAGCATGGAGTTATTTGCTTGAGACCCAGTCCAAGATGGGAATAGGCTCGATGTTTAGAAGTTGGGTGTCCTTACTAAATTCATCACCAATGGCTTCAGTCTTGACAGATGTTACCAAATCTCCCCTCTTCCCCGTCCAAAAAATGCAACAAAATCTGCCCCCTTTCCCCCCCTGCTCTTTATCTTGGCCGTAGAACCTCTGGCCTTTGCCATCTGAAACAATGTTAACATTCAAGGAGTTAAGATTGGGCAAGGGCAGTACAAAACATTCACGTATGCAGACAATATGCTCCTCACTCTCTCAGAGGCAGACCAATGGGTCTCTTATATTGTCCCCTCCCCAGTACCTTTACTAAGATCTCAGGGTTTATGGTAAATCAATCTAAGACTGAGGTCTTACCTGTCAACTCAAGGTGCAAAGCCAACTTCTTTGTATCCTCAAGACTTAAATGGACACCTAATGGTCTAACCTATCTGGGCATTAAATTACACTCTAACCTAAATAAACTGATTCCCCTTAATGTGGACTCTCTGAGCTTCTCCTCATGGAAAGAATTAGAGAGCTGGTTGGCCCTTCAGCTCTCCTTAGCTGGGAAAATTGATGCCATACAGCTAATTATAGCCCTCCATTTCCTTCTTGTTCTTTCTCACCTGCCTTTGCATATCCTCCCAAGTGGCTTCATAAGGTTGACAATATGATTGGCCATTTCCTGTGGGAGGGCAAGTCCCCGCAATTTCGTAGGGCTAAACTCCACAGAGAACAAGGTCACTGGAGCAGAGAGGGGGTGGAACCTCCCATGGTTTCAGAAGTACCACATGGCCTTTATCACAGCTTAGACAACCAGATGGTTCTCTCTTCAAGGCTCACTTGACCTCCCTATGGCTCCACTTGGAATCAATGCTTCTTGGCATCACATCATAGTTTAGCTGATGGCAGGGCTGCATTTTGCCACAGAAATTAATAATTCATACTGAAGGAATGAACCAATGGTGCCACAGAAGCTAAGGAGCCCTGCTACAGACTGAAGAGCCACAGAGAACAAGGGGAACATGAATAAACGGGATAGGCATATGAGAACCTTGGTGGAAAGGAAGGGAGTGGAGAAAGCCAGAGAACAAATAGGGTCTGCAGAAGCACTGTAGGTAGGTCATGGCCCATGATGTACTGTGTACTGTATTTAATTATTACTCATCTTTATTGTATTGTTTGGGACTCCCATTTAAATGAGCATTTGATGCCCTTAGGTATTACGCGGTCAAGAAATTTTAAATCAAATAAATAAGGTGGGACAGCCCAAAGGGTCCTTATCTGCCATTAGATTCTATATTTATGTGTTTCTCTGGGCCCTAATTATTGGGCAGACAGACTCCTGGATATCGCGGTACTGTTGCCAGCTACGGGTAAGCTCCACACCTAGTTCAGAAAAGCCTTTTCCTGGCTTTCACACCATGCAAGGCACGGTGTATAAATGCCCCCCTTTAACATGCAGTGGTATCCAGATTAGTAGAACAAAACAAGACTTGAAATTAAAAACCTGTTGGAGCCTTTTAGGGTCCTAGTTAAGAAACTGGAATGGGTAGAGTCAGTTCTAAATATAAAGACCTTCCTAGAGCCTGCCCAGTTTGAATATTTACAGTAGCACCAAGTGAAGGGTGCCCTTACAAAACACTTCAGTAGTTTTTTTTGGAAAGATTTCACAAAAATTACTGTGCCCCCACCTCCCAAAAAAAACCCACATTATTTTGTCAAATGCCATTATCAAGAACAAGTCCCAGGTTTTATTCAATGTGTGATCCCTGGATAACAGTGTTCGGGTTCACACCCCTGCCTGGTGACTATACAGGGTCCACGAGGTCGAGGGGTTGGCTTTGTTATTCCTCTTGTTGTGGGGGGGATTGTCGCAGAACAATAAGAAGTAGCATGGTGCCTCTAATCAAAGCAAGTAAGTGGGCCAGATGTTGCGTGTAGTACTACCCCTGGAATGTAGTTCTTACCCCCTACCCTACACTGGACTTTACCAATCCTGGCTGAGGTTGTCCCCATCCTTAAAGTGAAGAGTTTTTGGTGCCTTCCTGCCCATGTGGCCATCAGATAAGAGCTCCACAAGCAGGAGGACCTATATTTGGGAACTAGACTGGGCTACTAAATGAAACATGGCTACTAAAATTCAGAGTCTAACAGCCACCTGGCAAACAAGCAGGAAGACAATGCTTTACTGTTCACACCTTGCTGAGGCTGTAAGTTTGAATCCAATGTGGCTCAGTCTGCCTGTTCATAGATTCTACTGCACTCACAGGCTGCGAGTTTGAATCCCATGTCCCCCTATTTGTTTGTGTGTAGATCTTACTGCACTCAGAGGCTGTGAGTTGGAATCCCATGTCCATCCATTTGTAGGTGTGTAGATATTACTGCACTTGGAGGCTGTGAGTCTGAACCTTGTCTGTCCCCATTTGTTAGTGTGTAGCCATTACTGCACTCCAAGGCTATGAGTTTGAACCCCCTGTGTCCCATTTGTTGGTGTGTAGAAATTAGTGCAGACAGAAGCTGTGAGTTTGAATCCTGTGTGTCCCTGTTTGTTGTTCTATAGATATTACAGCACTTGGAGGCTGTGAGTTTGAACCCCATGTGTCCCCGTTTGTTGGTGTATAGCTATTACTGTACTCAGGTGCTGTGAGTTTGAACCCTGTGTGTTCCTGTTTGTTAGTGTGTAGCCATTACTGCACTCAGAAGCTGTGAGATTGAACCCCTTGTGTCCCCAGTTGTTGGTGTGTAGATATAACTGCACTGAGAGGTTGTGAGTTTGAATCCCGTGCATCACTGTTTGTTACTGTGTCATTATTACTGCACTTAGAGGCTGTGAGTTTGAATCTTGTGTGTCCCTGATTGTGGGTGTGTAGATATTACTGCCCTCAGAGGCTGTGAGTTTGAACCCCGCAAGTCCCAGTGTGTTGGTGTGTAGATATTACTGCACTTAGAGGCTGTGAGTTTGAATCCTGAGTGTCCCTGTTTGTTGTTGTGTAGATATTACTGCACTCAGATGCTGTATCCCCATTTGTTGGTGTGTAGATATTACTGCACTCAGAGGTTGTGTCCCTGTTTGTTGGTGTGTAGATATTACTTCACTCAGAGGTTGTGTCCCTGTTTGTTGGTGTGTAGATATTACTTCACTCAGAGCCAGTGTCCCCATTTGTTGGGGTGTAGATATTACTGCACTCAGAAACTGTGTCCCTGTTTTTTTGGGTGTATATATTGCAACACTCAGAGGCTGTTTCCCTGTTTTTTGGGATGCAGATATTACTGCACTCAGATGGCTGTGTCCCTGTTTGTAGGGGGTGTAGATATTACTGCACTCAGAGGCTGTGTCCCTGTTTGTTGGGGTGTAGATATTACTGCACTCAGATGCCATGTCCCTGTTTGTTGGTGTGTAGATATTACTGCAGTCAGAGGCTGTGTCTCTGTTGGGGTGTATATATTACTGCACTCAAATGCTGTGTCCCTGTTTGTTGGTGTGTACTGTAGATATTACTGCACTCAGATGCCATGTCCCTATTTGTTGGTGTGTACTGTAGATATTACTGCACTCAGATGCCATGTCCCTGTTTGTTGGGGTGTAGATATTACTGCACTCAGAGGCTGTGTCCCTGTTTGTTGGGGTGTAGATATTACTGCACTCAGAGGCTGTGTCCCTGTTCGTTGGGGTGTAGATATTACTGCACTCAGAGGCTGTGTCCCTGTTTGTTGGCGTGTAGATATTACTGCACTCAGATGCTGTGTCCCTGTTCGTTGGGGTGTAGATATTACTGCACTCAGAGGCTGTGTCCCTGTTCGTTGGGGTGTAGATATTACTGCACTCAGAGGCTGTGTCCCTGTTCGTTGGGGTGTAGATACTACTGCACTCAGAGGCTGTGTCTCTGTTCGTTGGGGTGTAGATACTACTGCACTCAGAGGCTGTGTCCCTGTTTGTTGGGGTGTAGATATTACTGCACTCAGATGCTGTGTCCTGTTTGTTGGTGTGTAGATATTACTGCACTCAGATGCTGTGTCCCTGTTTGTTGGGGTGTAGATACTACTACTGCGCTTGGAGGCTGTGTCTCTGTTTGTTGGGGTGTAGATATTACTGCACTCAGAGGCTGTGTCCCTGTTTGTTGGTGTGTAGATATTACTGCACTCAGATGCTGTGTCCTGTTTGTTGGTGTGTAGATATTACTGCACTCAGATGCTGTGTCCCTGTTTGTTGGGGTGTAGATACTACTACTGCACTTGGAGGCTGTGTCCCTGTTTGTTGGGGTGTAGATATTACTGCACTCAGAGGCTGTGTCCCTGTTTGTTGGTGTGTATATATTACTGCACTCAGAGGCTGTGTCCCTGTTTGTTGGTGTGTATATATTACTGTACTCAGAGGCTATCGCCTTCCTTGTTGAGAGTATAGATATTACTGCACTTAGAGGCTGTGAGTGTGCATCACAGTTCCCAGTATACTGGTGATCCCAGTGCACTCAGAGACTGAATTTGAATTCCTGTGCCCCAGTCAGGTATGTTGGTGTTAGATCCAACTACACTCAGAGGCTGTGAGTTTGACTCCAGTGACCCAGTGTGATGGCGTATAGGTCCTACTATTTTCACAGGCTGTGAGTTTGAATCCCAGTGCCCCAGAGCAATTGTATTTCAATCCTACTTCACTCAGAGGCTGTGAGTTTGACTCCAGTGACCCAGTGTGATGGTGTATAGATCCCACTATATTCACAGGCTGTGAGTTTGACTCCAGTGACCCAGTGTGATGGTGTATAGGTCCTACTATATTCACAGGCTGTGAGTTTGACTCCTGGTGCACAGTGTGATGGTGTATAGATCCTACTGTATTCACAGGCTGTGAGTTTGACTCCAGTGACCCAGTGTGATGGTGTATAGATCCCACTATAGTCACAGGCTGTGAGTTTGACTCCTGGTGCACAGTGTGCTAGTGTGCTGATCCTACTGAACTCAGAGATTGAATTTCAGTCCTGGTGCCCCATTGTGCTGGTGTCTACATCCTACTGCACTTAGAGGCTGTAGGTTTGAACCCCAGTGACCTATTTTGTTGGTGTGTAGTTCATACTGTACTCATATAACTGCCACTACCAAAATGAAAGTTGGTGAATTCTTGGTACACACAGAAAGGTGTAAAGCTGTAGAACAGAAGTCTAAACAAAGGCACAGTGTCATTAACTCTGCTACCCTGGCGATGGGTATTGTTACAGGTACCAGCAGGAGTGGTTAGGGATATACCAAAAAAGGTGAGATAGGGTTAAAAGGGAGAGACTTGCCAGTATAATCGAACTCCTCCAGTTTCTTTATGACCTCGTTAGTATCAGTGCTCTCTGGATCCGTCATAGATACAATGAATTTTGGTTCAGTTGCGAAGGATATAATTCCATACCTGGGGTTAACATCGTATGTGGAAATCTTTTAAAGAAGAGAAAAAAAAACTTTAGCATGACCTTTTGCCTTAATAGTAAATATTTTTTACACCTCTAGATTTATTTATTTGAATTTTGGTAAATTGGTAGGCTTACTGAGTCAAGACATTCCCTTTTTCAGGGGCGACCTGGACGTAAAATGAGATGTTAAATAATAACATTGTATGGTTCTGCAGAACCAAACAATGACTTAGGTGTCACAAACACACTCAGCAGGTCAGGCCCTCTGCTCCCACAGTGCCAACATCCAAGCACAGTAATGTGAACAGGTAACAGACAGGGTAACCCTCCTGGCTGCTTGTGGGTCCGAATCACCTTTAGTCTCAAGTTCTGGGGGTATTCAAACTGTGAACCTTATGCTAGTGTACCCAAATGTACAGGCTCAGATAATCTGCTCTTCGAGGGGATGCCAGTTATCTTTCGCACAAGGGCACCTAACCAGCTATCCAAAATGAACCCTTAAAACTATATAAAAACATTAGGTATATTCTTACCTTTTCCCAGTTTAGTAACACTATCAAACTCTGAACAGTTGTTGTCAGTCTTAACCCTCCATACCATCACATGCAAAAAGAACTTGGAAGACCAAGGCAGTATCTTTCTAAATAATAGGTTTACTTAAAAATGGATAAAAATATGTAAAATGTAAACACAGAACACTATATCACAAAGCATAAAATCACTTAAAAGAACAAGGTTAAAGTACAAAACATAAACTCCTATCACAATACAATTAGACTTTTTGGTCCAGATATTCAAAGCTTTGCCCCTGGGCTAAATTAGCACTGCCTGGTGGGCAAACGTAGCCCCAAGAGCACAAAGCAAGCTATATTCAAACAGCTTCTGAATATAGCATGAGAATGAGGCCGGGCAAACTGGGCTGGGAGTGCAGCGTAAACTTAGCCCTGGAATAAGACAGCTCTGAACATAGCAACCAGGAAGTGCAAACCACAACAGCAACACAGTGCACTGCGACGAGGGGGCAGCTAGAGGTGAACTATGTGGCCAATGTGTGTGCCAGCAAATGTGTGGACCCAGTACAGCTGCAGGCAGCAGCAGATGTGAAAGAATAGTGATCAAAACTGTATAATATTCCTTGAACCATTAGCACCGCGCTAACACAGAGCTAAGCTGTTTGCCCAGTGCAAACACATTTGCCCGGTGCTAGGTTTGCCATATTCAAAAGTGACATGCAAATGAGCCTACTTAGGCAGACTCTGGGAACAGCCTGATTAGCATCTCAACATGCCCTGATTTGCATGCTGTTTGCCCAGCTTTACCACAGGGTCCCAAAGTGGGAGTGGCTAGCTGCTTGGCCACTGAACTTTAGGCATAGCCTTACATTTATTCTGCCAAAGCTTTCTCCAGGCATCTATATTATCAGATAGAGCTAATTCCTGGGTCCAGTAATAACAAACCCTGGAGGGCAAATCGGAGTCCAGTGATTGTAAATATTTATAAACTGTGGAAACAGAGTGGGGTTGTTTCGCCACCACTAGAATTTCCAGTAATTCAACACTGGGAGGGGCTAGCACAGGTGTGTTTCTTAAAAATATGAGATAGCCTCCCTTGTCTGCAGAAACTTAAATGTCTATGTGTCTGGAACCTTGTAGTATGCTTGGAACTGCGAAAAGGAAACCATTCTCCCATTATTAATAAAGTCAGACAGTTTACCCTTTTTCTTTTCCATAGAAATGTATTAATCATTTTCTGAAGCTTAACAAACCAAACCTTGGGGAAAGAACAACCCAACATACCTATGGAATATAGAATGCGTGTGAGCACATTCATTTTCACAATGCTAATCCTCCCCAGAGGGAAAGGGGAAGGTCTCCCCATCTTTCCATATCTAAAGTTAATGACCTCAACAAGCTAGTTAAGTTCTCCCTAATCATTGTTACCAAATCCCTTGATATTTTAATACCCAAATATGTGATGGAGTTTGATTCCCAAGATAAGGCGAATACGGTCATCTCAGCCTTAGTGATTCTATGATTTAGCAGGAAGACTTGGGTCTTAGAATGATTTAACTTATAAAAGGACAGTTTAGAGAAAGCGTTGATTTCTCTTAAGAGGGATGGGACAGTAGTTTTGAGGGTTTTCAACATGGAGGAGTAAGTCATCTGCATACGCCGAAAGGACATATCACTGATCACCTAATTTAATACCCAAGATATCGTGGGAGGCCAATAATCTGCAGACCGAGGACTTGAAGTAAACATTAAACAAAAGTGGGGACAGGGAACACCCCTGCCTGGTGCCCTGGGTGAGTGGAAATGAGGTATAAAGCATACCATTGCACCAGACTCGAGCTGTCGGTGAGGTATATAACAGACGGAACCACCTAAGGAAGTCATCGGGGAAACCAAAATGAGCTAGGGCAAGAAAAAGAAAATCCCAGGAGACACGATCAAATGTCTTCTCGGCATCCAGGGAAGTAAGCATGGCCGGAACATCTAGATCCCTGGATGCTGAGATAAGGTGTAACAACTTACTTATATGGTCACCTGAGGACCTACCCGCCATAAATCCAACCTGCTCGTTACTAATAAGGCCACCCATAATGGGGGCAAGCCTACTGGCCAGAATCTTTGCTAGAATTTTAATATCAGAATTGAGCATGGATATGGGGCGGTAATTCTCAGGATATAAGGGGTCTTTTCCCAGCTTTGGGATAAGGGTTATGAGAGCTTCTAAAAAAACTAGACTCAGAGAGGCCATTTTCAAACCACAAGTTGTATACCTCTAACAGTATTGGGGCTAAAAGGGGGCAGTAGGATTTGTATAGATTATTAGGTAGACCATCAGGGCCAGTAGACTTCTCCAGAGGGAGCTGGTTTATAGCCAACTGTATTTCTTCAATACCAATGCGGGCACCAAGGGAGGCTGCCTCCATGGAAGACACCTGGGGAAGCGCTACTGTATTAAGATACTGGGTGCTCTTTATCTCTGATGGTCACATGTGAGGGTCTATAGAGTAGAGATTCTGGTAAAATGCTCCAAAAACATTGGCTATCCCTTTTGGATCAGTAAGTACAGGATCCTCTTAGGTAACACAGAGACTTGGAATAAACCGTGAAGTTTCTGCCTGTTTAATTCTAATGGCAAGCAATTTACCAACACTTCTCCCCCCCCCCCCGATTCAAGGTACCTAAGCTTTGTGGAGCAGAGAGAGAGCTCCGCTTACTGCACCATCATATCAGCATATTGGGCTTGGGGTCTATGCAACCTGGCTCACTCTTCACCAGAGAAAGTACGGTTTAAAGTCCCCTCTAGTGCTCGGATAGAGTCAAGCAATGAGTCAGTTTTCACTTTATATTGGCGTGACTTAGTCACCGCCAGCCAAATACATTTTCCTCTTAGGGAACATTTCAGTGCTGCTCACATCAGATCATTTCTGTCTGCTGACCCCCTACTGGTCACCAGGAATGAAGAAATAAAATCATTAATGCACTCTGGAGAGGTTGGAGTCTGAAGAAGCTGGGTGTTCAGCCGCCACATGAAATCCCGCCTAACACCTGATCCCAGTAGATATGTTAGGCCAACAGGGGAATCGTCAGACAAAACTCTAGTATGTATAGTCAAATCTAATGTACCTGAGAGGGCAAAAGTGCCAATTAGAAAGTAGTAAATTCTGGAATATGAGCTGTGGGGATGAGAGAAAAAAGTATATTGCCTCTCTTTTGGGTTTAAAATTCTCCAAATATCCAAAAGACCCGCCCCAATCATGAGTTTTTGCAGTGCTCTTTGTGCCGGGGAAAGACCCCTCCTACTATTATCTGACCTATACAGATTTGTCTAGGGGGTAATATTCAGTCGCCACCCAGTATTGTTAGGTTGGCGGGGTCAGTAGAAATTAGACTCCGCAAATGCATGAAAAAACGTGGGGAGTCAATGTTTGGGCCATATATCGCACCTAGCAGCACAGGGTAAGATTCCAGTAATCCACGTATGAGATTATATCGACCATTAGGGTCCCAAATTTCCTGTACTAGCCGGAATGGAATCGCCCTTGCCACCAGAATTGCTATACCACCATGGCTGGTGGAAATCCCGGAGCCAAAGACTTGTCCCACCCAGTGTCTTCGCAAAAGAAGAACATCCTCCCTCTGGAGGTGAGTTTATTGCAGGCAAGCAATCCCTGTATTAAGCTGGGATAGGTGCTGTAAGATCATTTGCCTCTTACATCTGTCCTGGGCCTCTTTAACATTCCAGTTCACAAAGTTATAAGGTCCCCCCAAGGTATCATATCACAAAGCTTCTGAGAGGGAGACATATACTGTATAACACATTCCATGGCAACCCTTTAAGGAATCCCATCAGGCAGACACAGAAACACTTGGCATCTCCCCCCCCCCCCAACAACGCAAACAGTTAAATAAAAATGCACATGGATCCCTTGAAACCACCGTCCCCCCCTTCCGCCCTGGCCCATAACAGAATAACACAATAAACATACCCCTTCTAAAGCTAAATAATCACCCCAGTTCTTAACAACTGCACGACCACTATCACACCATCAGGTGATGTTTAGTGTAGCCTAAATGCAAGCAAAATGCAACATCACAACCCTCCCGCTCCCTCCCCCTGACAAACACTATGAACTGGAGATTATTACAATTAAAGAAAAAATTAATAGTAATAAAATGAGCAGAAGTCACTGATCCGGGCATGGTACCCCTCTGAAATGCAGTCTCCTTGTAAAAGACTGGTGCTAGTTGAAAGGAAACTAAATGAGTTACCTTAGGTCAATAACATTAAGTATAAGAAGGAGGTCCATAAACAATAACTACAGTGCCTCCTTGTGAGATTAATAACAATCAGTCATATTCTATGCTGTTGCGGTGATCCCCGAGAGTTCTTCTTGACTCCCACAGATCAATAAAGCAAATTACTAAGGAATGTCTAATGATAAGAGGCAGGAAAACGGCATAAGTGCAGCACTAAATTAACTTTTAAACAGAGGTATTGGGCAGGTCGTCCAAAAAGAAAGGCCCCTAGTTAGGATTTTAGGCAGAACCCAAATACTAGCTTTCAAAACCAATAAAAAGGAAAAGGAAAGCTGCCACGAGCCCACTGGCTGCCTTGCGAATCTCGTATTCGATAAGGACGTCCTTGCAGCAGGTGCAACATATAGAGAGTCTGAAGAATACTTTCGATCTCTATACAGAAAGGAAAAGCAAACTATGCATGTGAGACCAAATCAAAGAGGAGCTAGGATTCACAGTAATACTCCCAGGGGCCGCACCAGAATTATAAAGGTGCTCATGGCTTAATACAAACGCCCGTGGAACCCCGAGTAGAACCTCGGAACAGCTGAGTATTATAGACAGTTTTGGTGGATCTGTAGTACACTCTTGAGCTGGTATTACTTGGAGCCATCTGTTGTGCTACTAAAAGTTCCAATCAGTTGGTGGACTAAGCTAGATCTCTTCCAAGGGATTAAGCCGAGGAAACCCAGTCTGGTGCATTTATTCAAACACACTCAAGCAATGCCATAAAACCAGATCACTTGAACAAGTCTGGGTGCAGAGATTTTAAGGCATGGCTCGCTTGCTCGGGGGTTTCAAAAGCCAACCACTGTTCCCCATGTTTCACCTGTAGGATTGCTGGATACTTCCCATGAAAGGGCTTCCCAGCGGCGATTAATTAAAAACTGTGGGGTGAAGCTCTTGCCTTTTGACATGTACAGTCTGCGGGAGGTCCTGAGTAATGCAAGTTTTCCGACCCTCCCATTGGACCTCTTGTAATTCTCGGACTTTAGCTAGAATATGCTGCTTGTCCAAAAAATTGAGTAATTTAAAAATAAGAGGCCGAGGTGGGGAGCCCGATGGCGGAGGTGGGCGCAGGGCATGGTGTGCCCTCTCAATCACGTAAGTAACCCCATTTAGGGAGGGTCCAGCAATCTTCTCGCAAAACCTCTACAAAAACTGAACCGGGGAACTACCCTCCTCTTTTTCTGGCAGACCTATAATCACAAGGCTTTTGCGCCTGCTGCACCCCTTCAAGTCCTCTAACTTTTCTTCCAACTTTTTAATGCATCTACTAGCGGTAGTAGATTCTTGTACAGCCTTCTCCTGCTTCTTTTTAATTGATACAATCTTAGCCTCTGTATCTCCCACCCGAACCTGCAGAGATGCCACGGAGACTTTTATCTGCTGCAGATCCACTGTCATGGCTGATATTGCATCCTGGATGGGATGCGTGATCTCAAGGAACCTTTCCTCTGAAGGTGATTGAGGCAAAATGGAGGCTTGCTGATTGGCCCGCTTAGCGGCCTTGTCCTTTTCAGGTGTGGGAGGCGGGGAGTGCCACGGAGGAGCCTTCTTCATGCAGACTTCCATTTAGTTGAAGTCGATTGATACGCCCAGTGACTCCACTAAGTTGTAGCTGCTTTTTAAAACTAAAATACTCCTTCGGGAAAGCAGTTTATTGGGTTTGTTTGCGGGAAGAGAGCGGAGCAGTGGTCGCACGCTGTTGCTGCTTAGACTGCCTTCCTGTGACTGCCTATCCAATTTTCTGTTAGGTTTTGATTGTGACTTTTTTTTCTTTATCTAATTTATTGCCTTTGCAACTGCTCTGAAGGATTCCTGCCTCCTCGGCTTTTGCTGCTCTCACTTTTCATGGTATGCGCCCCTTAGGGTGACACTAACACAACAAACTACAATCCTGTTGGCGAAATCGACACTTTGCCAACAGGTCACTGTGTTGGTGTGTTCGAGACAGAGGCACACCATCTCCCGGTTCTGCATCACTGCCCCGAAGTAACTCCGACTGCCTTTGACCTTGGCTTGGCATTGGGGAAAGTGCAAAGTGTTGATAGTTGCTTTTGGTCTTGCAATTTGCGTATCATTTCAAATTCTAATTATTTTTTTTGAGCTCCAGCCATCTTTACACAAATCACAGCTGACATTAGTAGAACTCTGTTATAAAATGGCCATAAAATGTTTGAGCCCATTCCTAGATTTTCTGTGTTTTTTCTCACCCTGATGACCAAAGGTCATTTCTGAACCTGGGTCACTGGCATAACGCGAAGCAAGGCATCCAGCACCTCAATCCTCTGCACCAACGGGCCGCCACTGCATTCTGTTCTTAAAGTGAATTTCCAGTGAAATGGCATAAGGTATTGGGCTTCATAGCCCGATACCTTATGCCAGCATGAGCTGATTTTTCCTAAAATAACATTTTTTTTTATTCACTCTGAGGACTTGGTGAAGCTGGCTCTGTAGCCACCACCAGCGGATCCCTTCCAGCTTCCGACTGGCTCTGCTCCACCCCCGTACTCTGTGTTTTTGTGATGTGTGAGCAGGGAGAGTGTAGGGGTGAGACTTGAACAACTCTATGGGGCATTTTTTAAAAGACGTTTTATGAAGCTGTAAGCAATCTGAGATGGAAATGAAAGCCACCACTCTACTTATATATTAGCAGCGGACCTTCGGATCTCTTTCTTTAGCTGATTGCCTGCTGAGTTGAGTGTTGCACCTCTTCTGGTGTGGCTATCTTTCAAGCCAGCAAATGATGGTGTAGTGGCACTCAGGGGTAGTACCACTCAGGATGAGGATTATAAATTATTGTCCCATCTGGACGGACAAGACTTTTGGTGTGGACTGTTTCATGACCAGTTCTGTCTACTATTCGGACTGAATCTAGGTGCGACCTAGTCTCCAAAACAACTTTAACCTGAGTTCCACAAACCTATACAATTCGGGTTTAATGGCAGCTCTGGCTTCTTCCCACAAACATTCCTCTCTCTGATCCGCATCCATCTTCTTTCTGAAAAAATGGATACTTTAGCCCTGCGTCTGTCCAGATGTTCCTGTTTACTGCTTTTGGGCAGACTCAAACCAGCAGCCTGACTTGGGGTGGCCAGACCTGATCATGTCAGTTTTGGATGTTCCAAACAGGGAAAAAGCAGTCCATCCCTGTACTTGGTACCAGTTCTTTTGAGCCCTGTATAGTCTCTGGTGGCTCACTCTCAGTTAGGGCCACTGGTAGCCCATTCTCACTACTAGTTGCCTTACTAACTTGCTCACTCTACTCTTGTTCTTCTTCTTCTGTCCAGGAACTGATGGCTGTTTCGACCACAGACGCAGTCCACCCATCACTATGTTCCGAGGCAGTTGCCTTCCAGTGTAAGGCATCGTCTCTTTCTTCCTCTCCGATCAGACTCGGACTTGGGCCTGCTGCTCACGGATCCACCGACTCAGTCCCTGGCTGGTCCCTTTCAACCTTTTCCGGGGCTGAAAAGACCATTTCTGCCTGCCACTGCAAGTCGCTCTGGGTCACGCCCGAAAAGAATTCTCTCACCAGCTCCTCTGGATCCTCCCGCCTGCACACAGCTGCTCTCCGTAACGCACAGCCGTAATGCACAGGTTGGGCCCTCACACAGAGTCCACGTTGGAGTCAGACACATGGTTTTGGCTTTTGCTTGCGCAGCTTCACTTTCCGCACACATGTCATATTGTTTCCAACAGTCTTTGCAGTGAGAAACCATTAAAACATCTCTGCCAGTTCTCATGCAGATCACACAAATAGTACGTTTACTGGAAAGTTAGGTAATGTAACATTTGCTGGTGCTCCTTCACACTTATGCAATCTTTCATATTGCTCTAGTTCTCTCTCTCTTGCTGAGCTATCCAGATGTAACCCCCCCTACAAACTAGGGTTTCCTATAATGTCTTCCTGGGCCCCTAATGCCCACTGTCAAGCTGGTGTCCCATCCTAGTGTGATTCTGCGTATTAGCATGAGAGTGCCGTATTAAGCCTCCGTGCCTGTCCCTTTAAGAGAATAGCTAATCTGTGTTAGAGATTAGCCTGGACTGGGTCCAGGTTATTTAGGGCTTGCAACTGGCCAGACAGTGATTTATTTTGCTCCATTCTGCAGTCGCTACTTGCACAGAGGGAGCCTATATATGAATTGTAATCATTTACTGTTTCTGTGCTCTTATATTTAAGATAGAGATGTTTGTCTAACCTGCTTTGACTGCAGCTCGAACATTTGGATGGGAGCCACCATGTTGGGTCCTGGACTTCCAGTATTTGGACCAATCAAACCACTGGGGACCTAGAATGGATCCTGTCCCCAGGGGTCTTGTAGGAAGGAATTCTGTAGTTTTTTTTTAGTTTAAAGTGTTGGCGCCTAAATGGACCTGGAAGGGGAGACCTTTCTGGGACTGACAGTTCCCTCAGCCAACTAAACCTTTTGGATTACAAGGAAAATGCCCAGAACTGCCTAAAGCAGTGGATCAGTTAGAGTTGGAGGTTGATGAGTGAACAGCGCAAGCTTTCAAGCAGCTGCTCCCTGAAGGAGCGTAGGGGAATCGTCAGGAAGAGGCTCAGTTGGCCTTTCTGCTATGTTCTTTTGCATACAAACTGCTTTATTGCAGAAGCTGGACTTATCTGATTCCAACCTGGAACTGCGGCAGAGAGAAGAAGTGTCACTGCAACTTGTGATTTGGACTGAAGACTTGCTCCTGAAGTGATCAGCCCAGCTTGTATGCGGATCATACTCAGATCAGAAGGTTTGCATAGTAAAGCTGTTAATTAGTAACCGGACTAAATCCGAACTGTTTCCTGAAGTAGTCATTTATGTATATGTGCTGAATGTGTTTTGTGGGCTGAAACCTGTTCTCCCCTGAAGAAATCCGTTATGCCAACTGGAGGCTTCACCAGCAGAAGATCCTAAACTTTTCCAGAGCTGTTCCAGACCTTCCAACTTGGCCTAGGCTGTTGCCCCTGCACAAGAGATGATCTCAGCGAAAGAGCAGCTTGGGGATTCAGCCCCCTGCCCAACACCATCGAGCAGGTTGTGACCGCCCAAAGGTGAGTCGTGTCGGCCCAGCTTCCCCCGGCCTCCTTGATCATCGCCACAAGATCTTCGTATCACCTGCAGTGCAGCCAGATCCTGGTAGCATGAGTACAAATCAGGGTAGCTCCCTGCAACAAAAGCTAAAATCATTGTGGTACCATCTAATTGTTTTCATTTATTTGGGTTCTTGCAACGGACTGAGCTATCCAGCTTGGATTGCAAATAATTGGGTTGTGCGCATGTTTAATTGTTTTTCTCTCTTAAGGGCCCCAACAACAGTTGCAACGCCGGCCACCCACAGGCAATGCTTCAGGCTAGCCTGCATAACATTTAAGGTACCCAGAGTTGTTGAACTATCAGATTGGGACCTACAGTGCATGCCTGAAAATCCTGATTTTAAATCAGATTGCTAATCATTCTGCCAGATTCATACTCCTCCCTTGTTCACTGCCCCTGAATAAACCCGATTGTCTTTTTCTTGTTTAACTTGGCTAGTGTGCATACTATTAGTTGGTGTACAGTATTAAGATTGCATTTGGTGTATTGCTGATCTTATTTTTCAGGGGGTCTCCAGAGCAGCCACTGCAGGTCCAGCCCTGGTGGTAAGTGAGAAGGGTGTGAACAAATTACCACTGCTGCCTATTGATTGTGAATGTAGCATTGCGTTATTTCTTAGGCCACTAGACGGGTTGGTGGGTGGTTATAGCTTCCCAGAGGGCTATACCGGAACAGTTAAGCTACCCCAATACCATTCCTCTGGGTGGAGGCACCAAATTAGAGAACTCAGGCCCCAAAACCTGTGTGTTGCCATACAGGCTGGAGTAGTAGCCTTTAGAATAGCGCTGCCTAGGGGTTACATAGATCCTGGCAGGAGAGGATACCTTTTCTTTTTGATAGCCATTTTGCTCTGCAAAAACAATACAGAAGTCCAAGGTTACTGATCTGCGCTCTATGCACTAGCACACTGGTTCTGACTTCTGAAATGAAAATGTCTCTCATTTTCTGTGCTGAAACTGCTTGCCTGAGTTGCATTTTGTTATTAAACATTTGCACATTCTCAGGTTGCTTTTTGCCATTAGCTCCCTGCCCCAACATGGCACCTCGTTTGTTTACATTTCTTTGGACTACGCCCCAACATGGCCACTGAATCTTTTTCCACATCATATGCACCTCTGGCTGCATTTGATTCTCTGACATGGTGATTTGCTCTTAAAGGGTGCTGTGCATGAAGGGCCCCACAACACGTGTTTAGTAATAACCACGCCCATGCGGGCAACGCAGGGTATGGCGGACATGCAGCATGCTGAACCACAAGTGCATGGCATGCAAACAGAGGGGGCATGAGCCAGCGCAGCATGGAGGGATGCGCGGACAGGATGGGGGCATGGCCAAGAGAGACGGATCTGCCCCATGACCCCACCATATAAGGCACCACGGACCGCACTGCATAGCAGCATGGCCATGAATGCAGCGCAACAGCAGTGCATATGAGACATGGCAGGAGGATAGAAGGATGGGAGGATGCGGAAGCAGCAGCGAAGGGCAATGGAGAACAAGGAGGCAGAGGTAGGGCAGGCGAAAAAGAAGACACCATGGGGGTGGAATGTGGACACACTGCACAACCTTCAGCAGCGGGCAGGTCATGGCGATGGTAATGGACATTATGCTGAACTATGACAGACTGTATGGGGCCCTGGCACTCACTACTCCCCCTGGAGGTGAAGGCCTGTATGTGGCTGGACATCCAGGCCAACGTCAATGACACAGGGGCGGAGGCATGGACACTCACTGCAATAAAGCACAGGTGGTGTAACCTCCATGCGGCTGTCAAAATGAATCTGGCGGCCACTGCATGGGAGTGGCATGGCATGGGCAGTGGCTCCCCTGCACAGGACACACAGCTGATAGCCATGGAGAAACTGGTGCCAGAGACCCTCTCACAGGTGGCGGTCCATGGCATGAATGGAAGGATGGACACACTAGCAGGTAGGTGCAGGGCGGGGAGGTAATGAAAGGGTGGGGAGCAGCAGCATATGCAATGGCAGCACCACAGTAATGTCTCACTTCCTCTCCCCAGACAGGGGCCGTGTGCCATGGGACACAGCAGTCAGCAAAGACACAGGCAATGCATGGCACTGCCCATCACAGGAGCCTGAGGAGGATGACAGCACATCAGACAATGATGGGGACCTGCAGGATGGGCAGCCTTTGCGGCTGTGATGGATCCAGCCACCACCATGGTTGGGTCGTGTGTACTGCCCCAACATTATGCTGGATACTGTCTGGGATGGGGTGCAGTGCGGCCTTCCTTCCAGGGAGCCGTGTGTTGCTGGCAGCCACTGCTGTGTGGGTGGGTAGGGTACTCTACTGGACATTGGGGTTTGCTGTCCATGTTGCTCTGCTGGGGGGGGTGTTTTGCACTCTGTGTTGTGCAGCCATGTGTGCCAGACAATAAACTGTTTACATGCCACCTGTGTGCTCATTGCCTCCGGGAGGGGGGGCTGTTGGTATGGTGCTGCTGTACGCCATCTCCATCCAGTGCACCAGGGGTGGTGGACTCACCTGTCCAAGGTACCTCTGCATGATGTCTGTGCCTGTGCATGCCATGTGGCATGCTCACGTGCGGTGCACAGCTGTCAGCTATAGTGCCTGTGCCACTGCTCGTCCATGCTGCGTGCACCATGTGCTGCACCTGCGGCCAGTGTCTCAGTCACTCATGTGGGGGGGCCATGCCATACGGCCTGTCCTGTGTATGGTGACGTGCTGTACAGCATGCCCTGTGTACAGTGACATGCCCTTTGGCAGGTGGCCTGCTGTGCAGCACATTTGCCTGCCATACCGTGTCTGTGGTGGTTGCTCTGCCAGGCATGTCTGCACTATGTGGTGGTAGGGCCGGTACAGTAGCATAGCATAGGGGTGACACCCACCTCCTCTCCGGCATGCCCTGGTTTGATGGGGCCGGGGGGGATGTCCTGTCATCTGCGGCTCCATCCTGGTCTGTGGACTCCTGTGCACATGTCCTTACAGCAGTATCTGCCCTTGTGTATTTGTGCACCCCTGGGCCTGCGCGTCTGTGTCTCATACCTGTATTGGTGCATGTGGATGCATCCCACTACGCATGTGTTTCCCCAGGCACGCCCCCGTGCTGCGGCTCCATGGTTGTCCCATGCATAGGTGCACATGGCTGTGCTGCATGCTTGTCATGCATGCTGCACTGCGTTTGCCTGCACAGCCAGGTATCGTATCTTGCATTGCGCTGGCTTGCACACAGCGAGCTGGGTTCATGCATAGCACCCACTATGTGCAACATTTGCAACTTGACTTAGGAAACTTGCATTTAATTCAGTGCAGTCTTTTAAATCTTTACACACTTTCTCTGTAACTTTGTTTAGTGCTGTTCAGTTAAAACACAGCTGGGTTGCTTCCTACCAGCTGCAGCTACTTTGCGTAGTCCTTCTGCCCTCATTTACTTTGCCTTGCTCAAACCTTGCTGACTATAGCACCAGAACTTTACTTTGCCATACCATGCCCATAGTCTTTTGCTTGTACTGCCATGACTTTGTACTCACACAAGTAGCTGATTCCCAATGGTTTTTGCAGCCTTCCTGCTGCTTTAAGGACAGTTGAGGTTGACTGGGCTATCCAGCCCAACGACTGGCACCATGCACACTTGCGATCGCTTCTGCAGCGGTCGCTAGATGAAAGAAGCCTGATGTACTGTTTTTCAAACATTTTAACAGAAGAACTCCAAAGTTCAACAATGCGAAGGCTCACTACTGCTCTGGCTGTAGTCTGCACACCTTGCATGCTCCACTCTCTCTCTCCTCCTCAATTGCTCCACCAGGCAATGACTCCAGGCAATGGGTGGGACTTGGCCGTGTGGACCGATCACACGACACCATGCAAATAAGCTGCAGTCTCTCTTTCTCTCTCTCTCTCTCTCTCTCCTGCTTGCTCTCCTTCACAGTGATTGTGGAGCAGACAAATTTACATAGCAAAGCAAACTTTTTTTCCAAGGCTTGGAAGTTCACTGACCAAAGCACTATTAGGCAATTTTGTAAACTTCCTTTAGCGACTCCACCAGTTTAACTCACAAACACCTGAAACTTTCTGTAAACTTGGGCACAAATGTTCTCTTCACCCACAGTTAATTAGAACTTGGAAATCTTTGCTTTTAATAGTTTTTAAGCACTCTCTTTGACAGGGCACACACTGCTCAGCACAGCAGTCCTTGGCATCACTGTTTTTCCACAAGCACTCAAACAGCACATTTTCTCTACAGAAAACCACAGGCAGTAGATCTTTTTGGATGGCATTTTCCCTGGCACAATTCTACCTTCCCTCACAATGATTCCGATTATGGTGCACTGCCACCAGACAGAATAGACCACAGACATACCCTCAGCATTTGCATTGGCAAGGCAACTATTTTCCTCTACCCCAAGATCTTCGGATGAGCCCCAAATTTTGCAACTCTTACCCCAGCCAAGAGCAGCATCTTGCAACCAGGAACCACTGAACTTGTACCACAGACAAGGCAACAAACCAGAAGTTGGCATCAACAAAGGTACCACCCTTGGCTTTAGGGTGAATATCTGGCTCAGCATCTAAGAGAGTGGGGGGGGGGTTAGGGTGCAAAATAACATTTATATTTACACTGCATTCTGGGACAGAAGTGTGAGATCTATGCTATGTTTCCTATCTTAGGGGGCCCATAAACAATTCATACTATGAAGCACAGATTGAATGTCCACTACCAGAAATTGGGATTGCATGGTATGGCTTTACTTTCTGAACTCAGATGGAAAACAAAAAATGGGTGGTCCCCCAAATTTGGTACTGTACTTTTACAGAAACACAACATCTTGACAAGAACTCTTTCTTTCTGCAGAACAAACAGTATTGGCATCTTTTACATTTCCTTTTTACCAAACACACAGTCCATCCCTCTTTCCTAGGGATCTCTAAACTTTATTTCCCAAAGTGTTTGTTATGTGGGGGTTGCCACACACCTTAAAATCACATTTCATTCCTCCTGAAGAGATGAGCTACATTAACACCTTCAGGGTAACCTTGTGCCTTTTGGGTAATCAGTTAGCCCTGACTGGAGTTTTAGGTGAGGGTCTTCCCACCCTGGCCTCAGCCAACCTCTGCCATTCCCTCCAGGTTACACAAATCAGATCCTTCAACCCTTATCCTAGGTTGCTAAAGGCATCCACATAGTAAAACATTTACATTCAACACATATTTGTAGTGACACTGGGGTCCAGAGAAGTGTAATCTAGCCTTATCTTGGGCACATACACCAACAGTCGACTCTCACAGAACACGTCCATGTAGCTGTGCTCATAGTTTGGTTGTCCCTTTGTTACAGACATAGACCATTTGAAGAAACACTTTTCTTCCCTTCAAATCCATAGCTTAGAAACTCAGAGACTCCCTCTTAGTCTCTGCTCTGGGAAGCTGGAGAATCTTCTGGTCCCTCAGGGGATTTCCCCTTGGAACCCACTGCATTTCTCAGTCCCAAATCATTCTCACAGGCACGACCCACTGGGGTCCTAGAAATGTAGGTCTCCACCACTTCCTGCGGTAAGCTGTTGTGTCACACACTAGGGTAAGAAAAATGACCAGAGATTCTTCACCCAGTCCAGGGCAGGCTGGCAGACATATCTTCTTCTTCTGAACACTACTGCTTACTCTGACTCCTACTACACAACTCCCGTCTCAAGATTCTAAACTCCCTTCCCTGCTGGCAAAGGATTATGGTGCTGTGAAAGTTCTAAACAACATCACTCATTCTCTGCCTAGCCTAGCTAAGTAAACAATGTGCTGTTTGCAGAGGATTTCTAAAAAAAGAAAAAATTCTACGGATTCTTGTAGCCCCAGGGGACTGGATGGTTACAATAATGGAAATAGTAGCTTAAAATGTACTGCAGTTCTCTACATACAAAATGGAAGTTTTACATTAATATGTACCAGATTTATAGAGCAAATAGTTGGTTCAGTGTGGAAAGATTAAAGGGCATCATCTCCACATCTCGCGCCATGCTGGAGACACGGGTTCGGGAATGGACTTGGGTCATTCGGGGGCCGGCAGGGGAGGCAAGGATTGAGCATCACAGCTCTCCCTCCTTGGGTGTGGGGGGGTCTGTGCTGTGAATGGCACAGCTAGGAGGGCTCGCCCACGCCCAGCATGTTTGATTACCTCCATGGAGGTGGAGACAGCTGCTGCACCCATTGCAAGGTGCGCGGGTGCAAAAGGGGTGAAAAAAGGAGGAAAAATCCCTATCGGCAGGATGATGCCTGACTCCCCAGAGGCACTGCTCCTGGGCCAGGCATAAGGTAAGCCCCGGTAATTCCTGGGGACGGAGCTGGGGGGTGGGGCAGAAGGGGGCTGTTGAGGGGGGAAGGTGTAGAAATAACAGCTGTGATAAAAAAAAAGGGTATCATCTGACATCATCTGACATGATATGTAGGGACCTCATTGCCAAGTTGTTGATTCCTATCTAGTTACCTTCACCCTAGCACTGTGACTTTTACCTTAGTCCTGTGATCTTCACCCTAGCCCTGTGAAATAACTGTTTCCCAGTCATGCAGGCACCATCATCACCTTGTCCTTGCCCCAAATAAGGCCTTAGCCAAGACCCATATAATGAACTGTTGGTTCTGCCATAAACTAGTATTTTAATATTTATTACAAAAAGGGGCAAACAGTAAGTCACAATCTAATTGGTTCACAAACATTCTAAGTCCGTAGATTAACTGCTGGGAAACCTGGGGGCAGAGCCTCATCACAAGAAGGCACAGCAGTGCCATACTCCAGAATGGGAAAAACAAGGTCTGTCTAAAATTCCAAGCATTCTAAAGAAAACGTTCAGGCAGACACTTAAATTCCACATGAGTTATCTACTGTAGGCAGTGGGTATATATCGCTCCATCTACATTCAAGCTTTTTTTGTTTTGAAGATTATCTTTAAACTCTGTTCTAATTTTAACACAGGACTGCCTCATTAGCACGGCAGAAAAAACAAGTAAATACCTTTTAGGACAGTCAGCAATCCCCAGTTTAATCATCATGTGTCTCCTCCCCTGGAAAGCCCAGACACCCCACCGTCATCAGCTCCACTTGCTTGATACTAAAAGGAAAATGTGGCCGTGAGAGCTCCCTCCTTAAAGAGCTAGTGTACTGCTTTCAATTAATAGTAACTCTCATATGTAGTCAGCTATCACTTCTTATATCTGAAGTAGTTTTATATTGTCTTGCGTGTGAGCAAGCAACATTTTGGGGCAGTAGGAGAAATGCAGAGGTGCATCAGTGCTGGCACGCTTTAGCAGGTGCATGCCTCATTCACCAATTACCCAGCATACTAGCGCTGACACAAGTTTATGCAAAGTGCCACGATCCTGAAACAAATGTGCCGCTGCAATCAGAGACAAGCTCGTCATGCAGCTGCACAGTGACGCACCTCCCTATGTGCCTTTGCTGATGAAGCATGTCAATAAACATGGTGGCGGGTCTTGCCCCCGCCACACAATCCAAAAGAAGGCCAACATCAGGGGTGTAATCCCTGTGTTGGCATGTCCACTCCTCCCACACTGTGGGGGACACTGGGAGACCACCCCAGTGTGCTGCCATGAAAGAAAGCCGACTGCATCGGCATGTTCCTCCCCCGGCCCTCCCCACTGCATGGCACACTGGGAGCCCACCCCAGTGTGGCCAAAGGCACGGCCACCAAAAGTCATGGGGCACACTGGGAGCCCGCCCCAGTGTGCCTAACATTTGTTTTAATTCATCTGTAAAGAAAGAAAATTGTCCTGCAAGGTCCAATTCTTCTTTTGTGTACCTGGAAAAAAGAAAACTGTCCATTGTCTGTGGCACCATCCCTCCTCCAACCTGCACCCACCCTCTGTTTCTCTTTGCTAAATCTTTTTCCCATGTACACAAAACATATTACCCGTTTATCCTTCCTCATTGTAATCTCCCAGGTTGTGCCTGAAAATAATCATGTTTTGGCTATGGTACCTACCCAGTAAACAAAAACTAAAATAATAAAATTAAAAAAACACCTTTCTGGACCAATTAACAAAATGACAGTGCCACTGTTCATGAGGTGGGGTCCCAAAATAGCCTATGTTGAAAATGTGGTGAAAAAATTCCAAAAAATGTCAGTATTACGAGCATGCACTGCACAGTTTCCACGCACACTCGTAACTTCAACAATTTTTAATATTTTCACTCCATATTTTCAATATTGCCATTTTTCCCACCTCTTTATGAACAGTACAGCTATCATGTTTCACATCTTGCCTGAAATGTGTTTTCGCACATGTGACGCATGATGGTGCGGTTGCTGTGGGAAATCAATGTTTGGGACAGATAAACAAAATCACAGTGATATTGTTCATGAGCAGAGGTCCCAAAATGAATATGTTGAAAATCTGGTTAAACAAAAACCCAAAATGATTGCGTTATGGGCATGTGTTGCAGTTTCTAGGCACGCTCGTGACTTCACCAATTTTTTTATATTTTCACTCCAGATTTCGAACATTGCCATTTTTTTACACCCCCTCATGAACAGTACAGCTGTCATTTTTTGCATGCTGCCCAAAATGTGTTTTTGTGCCCGTGGGGCCAAATGGCACAGTCACTGTGCAAAATCACCTTTTGGCTTACGAACTGATAATGTCGCTGTTCATGAGGTGGGGTCACAAAAAGCCAGTGTTGAAAATTTGGAGTGAAAATACCAAAAAATGCCTGGAGTGTTAGGGTTTACAACCGTAACACCCCACCATGTAGAGACTGACAGGTGTCAAGGGTGTGACTTGGGATTGTCAGCTATAATGCTCATGCTATTCCACCCCTACCCCCACCCTGCAGCCAGTGACAGGCATTGAGGTGTGCCTTATACTCTTTGGCCCTAACGTTCACCCCATTCTCCTATACTGCAACCATCTCGATGTATTTCCTTATGGAATGAGGTGAGCATAAGGCCCAACAACCCCAAGGTACAATGCGACACTTGTCAGAGTCTGCAGGGTAGGCTGAGGTGAAATGGCATGAGTGTTATGGCCGATGACCCAAAGGCACACCCCATGCCTGTCAGTCTCTGTAGGGTGGAGGTGGGGTTGGTGTCAGTTTAATACTTCACTGCCATTCATATTATGCATCTCTCTAACTCCTGCACTACCAATGCCAATGCCAGCAAGACAACATTCGGCATTAACAAATGCTTGTTTCTTTTCTGCTTGCTAATTTGAAAATTTTCCACCTGGCAGTACTGGGGTTATATGTGGAACAGCACTCTGTGTGGAGGCTAAAAAAAGTCAGTTCTGTTCCTCTCACTACATAAACACTGAGACCACACTGACTGTGACATCACCAGTAACCAAGGAGAACCATTTCTCACTGCTAGGTTATCCTCTTTCACAGGAAGCAGCAGGGATTGGCTCTTCTTGGTTACAAGTGATGTCACAGTTTCCTGCATTCTGAATCATAACTTGTGAAAATCACTGCTCAGGCTGCAAGGGTTGTGGTGCCACAATGTGTTTGGTCACATTTCTAATGATGTAGTGGGAGGAACAGAACTGACTTTTTTAGCCTCCAGAATACTGCTTCACACATCAGCCCAGCACTGCCAGGTGAAAAATCTTCTAATCAGCAAACAGAAAAGCAAATAGAAAAAAGGAAAAATATGTCAGATATAAGAAGTGATAGCTGACTGCATGTGAAAAGTAATATTAATTCCAGGCAGTGCACCTGCTCTTTAACCCAGGTCCACTTGCACTATAGTTACTGTTGCTCGGATAGTATCCTACAACTTCGGATACCATCGGATACCATCATTTTAACTGGATATTGGATAGCCTCGGATGGCATACACATCTGACCAAGGATCTAACCTCCTAGGAGCCACTATAAGTATCCGAGATATCTGAGGATCTGACCTAGATCCGATGGATCTGACCAAGGATGGGCTGGATCCGACCATCAGATCCAGTGATCCAAGGTGGGATCCGATGGATCTGACCACCAGATCTAACTATCCGAGGTTGGCTCCAATGGATCTGACAACCAGGTCCATTCACCGGATCCTAGGTCAGATACCAGCTTTATTCAATGGAGGATAGTCGGATCCACAAAAGCACTATCCGAGCAACACTAACCACAGTACAATGCACTGCCTATGTGACAGTGGGGTGGTGGATACGCATCGTACAAATAAGGTTTGCAGCTATACATTACCTTCTCTTTTTTTAGTGCTGCAATGGAAGCAGGGAGGATTAAGACACTACTATCACAGGACACTTGGGGGGCTACCATGACATGCGCTTTGGGTAGTACTCAATCATTTTTTTCCCCCAGTATGCTTTATTTAACAGTTCAATGTTTTAGAATTATTCTAAATTAATCAAAGGGTTTACTCCAAACTAAGAGATAAAGTAACCAAAAAGGACTATGTTTCTCATAAATCAGCAAAGAATAGTTGGAAAAAAAATCACCTTAAAACTTATGAGTATAGCACAAATGTATAGAAAAGTTTCTGTATTTCTGCTCACTTTTATAATAAGATTAATGTTATGCTAGGAGTTGATTTACAAGTAGTCAATCCAATCCCAGCAGCATGAGGCCCTTGGCTATGCCTCGAGCCTCACTGTGCACCTGAGGGTTGGATAAACTATTAGTAAACCATCCCCCTGTCTTACCCATTCCTTCCAGTAGTGCCATGTGGCATTGAAACCATCCATTGCTCAACCCAACCGCAAATGGCCGCACAAGACAGGATGAGTTTCAATGCTTAAAAACTCACTTTTGCCAGCAACAACATGCACCATGTTAAACATATTTAACAACAAATGCACTAGAGATTTTAAGTTGAGATTAATCATCTGTTACTAAGTATATTCAAAGAGAAATACCAGAGATCTGACAGAGGAAAAATCTTACCCTAGTCTAGTACCTAGTCTCTCTCTCAAATGAGGTTTTGGGCTCATCTGTAACTGGAAGCACTCCCAAGACATAGACAACCGAGCTTCAATATTAAAGAGCAACTCTGCACCTCAGCATGTGCGTTTATAAATATTTCAGCTGTTATAGTTTACTAGAGAATACTTATTTTTTTCATTTTGAAATTTCCCTTTCAAGATTTAAGCACATCTTGGTAGTCCATCTAAAAAGCCTGTATAGAAAACATTTGCCTCTCCCCTGTTAACCTCACAGTGCCTTTGTTTATGGCATCATAGTGCTGCCATGACAACAGACTGTGATGGCGCAAACAGCAGTTGAGCGGTTCAGTGGCACACACAACCAGAATAATGTTATGCCTATGCAACTGTATTACACTGTTGTGGCCATTCGCACTCTCAATTCCATTAGGAATTATCACCCTGTAGGGGTGCTGAATGCAAGGGACCCTGTAAGAGAGTTCCACCAGTAGAGATGCTGTGGGAAGGATCCCTTGGCTAAAGGTACCTTAGGAAGGAACCCCCTGGGAATAGAGAGGCGAGTTACTGGAGGAGGAGGGGAGGATGGTGGGGCAAAGAAAAAATGTTTCAGAGGGAGGCTGAAAGGAACTGCTTATACAGCTCAGGATGTAGCATGGCTGGTTGCTCTCCCATTGAACTGCAAGCATAGCCTTTTAATTCAATGGCCCACGCAACCAGAATAATGTTATGCTTTAGCAACTGTATTACACTGTTGTGGCCATTCGCACTCTCTATTCCTTTAGGAATTACCACCCTGTAGGGGTACTGTAGGCAAGGGACCCTGTAAGAGGGTTCCACCCCTAGAGGTGCCATGGAAAGGGTCTCCTGGCTAAAGGTACTTTAGGAAAGAAACCTAAAAGAATTGTAGCAGAGATCGATGACTAGGAGGCAGAGAAGCAGACTGACAGCAACAGGCAGCTTAATGAAATATAAACCAGACACATGAGTTAACAGGATAGCTCCAATAATATGGCTTGCACTGATGAGAGCAACGGGATTCCTAAAGAGAGAGAGAATGGCTAATAGGGCCACCATACATTGCCACCCAACAGCAGAACCTACCTAAGTAAGCTAAGTGTGTTACTAATGAGTATCGTGATCTGCAGCATGGAGGAGAGAACAAAAACCCTTTATGGAGGAAATCTCTGGGGATCCAATGCCGAGACTGCCTTCCCTCCAGGATTGGGCTTTGTTATTTAGTGATGGCTCGGCTGCTACACTGAAATGCAGTTCAAGGGGGTAGAATCAGAATCAGACTCTGGAGCATGCAATGAGGAGGGACAAGCCAGTTCTGGAATGAAGAGGGACCAACATAAGAGGGAAACAGTCAAGGCAGCATGCAGCCTAATCAGGAGATCAGGCCCAGGCCAGACACAGTAAAGGAAACATGGCAACATGCGGCCCAATCAGATCAGGCCCAGGCCAAACACAGCAGAGTGAAACATGCCAACATGCGACCCAATCAGAAGACCAGGCACAGGTCAAACACAGCAAAGGAAACACGGCAATATGCGTCCCAATCAGGAGACTAGGCACAGGTCAAACACAGCAAAGGAAACATGGTAACATGCAGCACAGTCAAGAGGTCAAGCACAAGCCAGACACAGCAGAGTGAAACATGGCAACACACGGCCCAATCAGGAGATCAGGCCCAGGCCAGACCCAGCAGAGTGAAACATGGCAACACACAGCCCAATCAGGAGATCAGACCCAGGACAGACACAGCAGAGTGAAACATGGCAACACACAGCCCAATCAGGAGATCAAGCACAGGTCAAACACAGCAAAGGAAACATGGTAACATGCATCACAGCCAGGAGATCAGGCACAGGCCAGACACATCAGAGTGAAACATGGCAACATGCAGCCCGATCAGGAGATTAGGCACAGGCCAAATACAACAGAAAGAATTGTTGGCACACACGGCCCAATCAGGAGATCAGGCCCAGGCTTGACACAGCAGAGTGAAACATGGCAACACATGGCCCAAGCAGGAGATCAGGCACAGTAGAAAGAAATGCCTGGCACACGCGGCCCAATCAGATCAGGCACAGACAAAACAGCAGAAAAAAAATGTTCCCCATAACCTTTCCTGGCCTCATGTAGGGAGGACTGGGTTGACTCAGTAGGGGTCTGAACTGTAGACTGCTGTCCAGAAGGCAGCAGACCCTGCAAGGCCTGCAAGACCTTAAATGCCGGTGCAATCTCCAGTGGAGTAGATATGTTTACAACCGCACAACAAGTCCCCAGAGGCTAATCCGCAGGGGCTTCTTTGTGCTTTGTTTTCTTTGCCTTTTTCACAGGAACCGGAGAGCTAGCCAGTTTAGCAGGCCTCTTTGTGATTACCTTTGCACCCATATCAGGGGTAGAAGTTGTGGTTTCAGTGGTTTTACCCACGACCACTGAGGGTGTTGGCTGGTCAGAGCCTAAGGGACTCTTAGGTGAAGGCAATTTATTTTTAAGCCTTTCCAAACATTTTTTGTGCATTTTTTCTGGAAAGGTCCTGCAGATTTCCCAATCAGTTTTTTTAAATGGTCATAGCCAAGGCAAACACAACACAAGAAGTGTGTTTATCTGGCTTGGCAAAAACTTCTCCACACTCTACAGTTTTTGAAACCGGGTTCACCAGTCTTTTTCCTTGTTTTTTTTTTAGACAGTTTGCAAAAGAAATGCAAAAACCGCAACCACAAATGAATTTAAACTTTTTAAAGTAAAACTATCGGTTGCGGCCGGTTCAGGAACTGATCAAGGAACCGATTGGTACTGGGAACTGAAGGAAAAAGGAACCGGGATTAGTGGTTCAGTAACCGATATTAACGGTTACAGAAAAACATTTTTAAATAGATGATTTACTTAAAATAAAAGAGTTTCAATAAGAAAACTCCTCTAAGGACTAAAAAATCCTTGGTTCCTCTCTGGTTATCCCGAACCAGGAGAAACCGAGAAAAATAATCAAATAAACTAAAATAAAGCTAATGGTTAACTACAAACAAGAGGTAAGGGCAGCGAATGAAAATAAAATAATACTTATAAGTTATTTTACAAGTTTCACAATGAGACAATGATGATAGGATCTCTGAGCATCTAGTCTTGTCAGGCGGAGAGAGAAATCTGAGGGTTAGAATGTAGGCAGTTGATAGGTGGCAGCATTTGAAAAAGTGGCACGAGCCAATGATTCCATCATTAGTGTAATTTTCCATTTCTGGGCAGATCTGGCTTAAAGGCACACTGCAGAAGAGTTAGGAAGTTGGAGTATTGGAGTATTCCTGCGGTGAGAAATGCATTTTTTAAACATTTTAACTCCTTTTTTGTGAGTTGATTTTCTTTTTCATATGGGCATATACAAAAATAATTGGTCCATATGAAACAGAATGACTTCATTCAAATAAAGAATTTGGACTTAGTTTTTTCCGCTAATTCTTTTTTCATATGAAGGCATTCTTTTTTCATATGAGTGAAAAAAGCATATGAAAAAATATGCCTTCATACAAAAAAAAATTGGGAATAAAAAAATTCCAGTCTTGTTTCTCATGAAGGCATCCTTTTTCTTATGCTTTTTTCATTCATACAAAAAAGGATGCCCTCATACTAACAAAAATTTTGGACTTGTTTTTTTCCCATTCTGTTTTTGTATGAAGGACTCAACGCAAACACCCTACCCCTACCTTGCAAGCAGCAACAGGAAAAAAACGCTATGCTTTGACCTCTCCTGCATCTTTACAAATCAGGCATGGTGTCTGCCTTGGGGCTGTCAACCCTAACGCTCACCCCATTCTCATATACTGTACACATCTCAGCTTATTTACTGATGGAATGGGATGAGCATTAGGGCTGACAATCCAAAGGCACACAGCACACCTGATTTGCAAAGATGCAGGAGAGGTCAAAGCATAATGTTTTTTCCTGTTGCTGCCTGCAGATTGGGGGTGGGATGTTAGGGTTGGCAACCTGAACACAACCTTTCCCCACTTTCATTAGTTTAACCCTAACTAGTGCATTAATGAAGTTTTTTTGCAATGACTATAAAGTGTAAGCTGGGTTATGTCAATATAGTATTCAAAAAAGTAACAATTTCACTTTAGGACTGTATACTGCCATCCTGCGTCATGGTGTGGTCATGTCCATAAGAACAGAGTGTAGCCCATGAACACAGCGACACAGACAACGGTGATTACAAAAACGGTGACATAACATAGCAACTACAAATATGGCAACTGAGGGTTCCCCCCTCCCTGAGGTGCCCCCCTGGAGTTGGTATATTTAGTAATGGGGGGTGGGAGGCAAAAAGCCTCCCACAAGGGTGGGCGTGGGAGCAAAAACCCTTGAAGATACAGAGATTGCCACATATGTAGTCAACCAATTCCATTCACCGTTTTTACACGTCAACGTTGTATCTTCGCCGTTGTCACATGGAACTGAACAGAGGGGCAGCTCATTGAACAGAAGGAGAGGTGGGTTAAATAAGTGAGCTCTGCCCTCGCCACCCATGATAGATAAAGTCAGCTCTGGGCACAAGTGTGAGAGGAGGAATACAATATGGGTTTCTTCACATCTACCTTTTCAATGAGACTCAAGGCAGTATTCTTTTCCTTTTCAAACTCTTTATCACCGACGCTATCTGAGGCATCTAGGAGGATGTAGATATGAAGATTGCCCCCTTCACTGATCTTAATCTTTCTGAATGAAGTAGCTGGGAAACAGAACAGAGATGTTAGCATCACAGCATTAGTTTTGGCTTCCACCAGTTGTCCTGTCATCTGGGTACACCTGTATTTTCTACAAGGTAGCAACCTGCAATCTGAAAGGTAGCCATACAGGCACAGTCCTTTTAGGGTTTTGCATGCCAACCAAGGCCCTCAGAATTTGGTGGTTCTGGGGTTACAAAACTAGCTGCAGACCCCCTGCCACAGAACTTCAGTAGTGCCTCAGCATTCTCTATTTTGTGGTGTTTTTCTTTTGAAAAAGAGAAGCTGCACACCACAATGGTACATCTTCAAGAATATCTTCTCCACAGAGCACCACTCTTTGGCAGTACGTTGGTAAGTGCGTGGCACCATGCGGTGTCTTGCGTGCACTATAGGTACTGGTGCTGGCATTCCAGCTAACAAGATTTGCTCCTACGGGGTCTAAGCACCTTCAGCCCTAAGACTGAAGTGTGGGGCTCTGTGGAGAAAACTTATTGATAGAAAATTACTAGCTTTCCCTTTTCAGCAGCGCTGGTTTCCTGTCTTCCTTTGTCCTGAATCCCCTCCCCAGTTTCAATATCATATTTCTTTTAGTGACATCATAGGGTTATTATACCATGTACTTATAACATATGCAGTTGAAAATGGGTGAGAAGCCCAGCATGTAAGGCAATGGCTGCACAGAATTCTACCTCAGGAACAAACAATTCCTGCCAAAGAACTCGGGGCTGAGATGCCGCAGATAACTGAGGACTCTACTGTTAACATAAGGACTTTGTAGGTAATAGGAAATTATTTTTCAGATTGTTAATGACACCTCCCCCCCCCCAGTATCCTTTCAACGTCAGTGATATACTTTGTTCATTTTTTTACAAATAAATAATCTAGCTTTGGGGAGCCCTCAGATCTACAAAGAGTTCATTTCTCCCCAGCAGCTTCTGCTTAAGCAATAAGACATGACAGAATGTGTGCTGTGGTACCACTGTAAGTTAACATAGTAACATAGTATCTGAAGGCAGATAAGGACCACTTGGCCCACCTAGTCTGCCCGTATTACCTGCCTGCATCAGCGGCCGCTGACTCTACTTGGTCACTGGCTTTCATTTCTCTTTCCCACATCTAGGGTTCTTTTATGTCTATCCCATGTCTGCTTGAATCCCTCCACTGTGTTAACAGTAACACAATAGTTGATGACAGATGGGTGGGTTCACAGCACACCTTGGATGTGTTGTGAGGCACAAGGCATTGCCAGACTGTGCGGGAAAATAACACAACCATTTTTTTTAATTAAGGAAACTTTGTTTTTAGGGCCTAGTTGTAGGTTTTAAGTGAGTGAAGGTGGCAGCCATGTTTGTGATGGCAGTCAGGAATGTGTGGTTAGTATTGATTTTATTGTGAAGAGGCTGCTGCTGGATCTTTTTCCAGTGCTGTTGTGCTGAGATAACAGCACGGGTAAAGATGGCTCCCAGTCAGTCAGATTTCATGATTTTTCAAACCCATTTTATAATCTTTCTTTTCATATGATATTCTATGACATCAATTACACCATTCTATGCTATTCATCTGAATGGTCTGGAATAGTATTACTGATGTCATAGGATGTTCAGACAATATGAAAAGAAAGAGCAGCAACTGGTGAGATGAGAGGGATTTAGGGTCATTTCAAAGGCCAAAAAAAGCTGAAAACTTTGATTAATTTAACAAAAAGGTCAAAACATATCAGAATACTGAATAGACACACAGGAAACCAGAGGGCATCTACAGGTATCCTATCACCTGTAATGCCAACCTACCCATCACCAGATTGGTGGCACCCTGTGAAGTTTTCATGCACTGCAGGTGCAATGAGATCTCATTCTCAGGTGGCCTTGTTCCTGTGCTAGGTGCTTGGAGTAAGTATCATCACCAAAGATACAGCACAACTCAATGTCTTTCATACAATCGACTGAAAAATCTTTAGGTTGCTGTTCAAATGCAGCAGTATCAACTGCAACATAAAATAACATTCAAGTATATGAGTATAAAAATTGAGTAGCAGGGCAGGACTTGCAGGCTGCAGGTTGATGCTTGGGCTAGTCTAACACTGACGGGCCAGGAGTCAATAGCCTTGGAAAAGGGGTATCTTTTTTAGGTGGTATTTGAAGATGGTTGGGGAGCCTACATTGTGTCATGAGGTAGACTGAATGGGCAGTTGAGCTAAAGGACCTCGCCCTAATAGTGGGGAGGGTAACATGAAGACAGACAAAAATCCAGAGTTAGAGAGTGGGGGGCTAGATAGGAGGGGGTGATGAGGTCAGAGAGTTAGGGGAACCAGAGAGAATTTTAGAAACAGAAGCGCCGTTATGTACAGAATCCACCACTGCATTGGGTGCCAGTGCAGGGTTTGGAGGACGGGGGAGGGGTTATGTGGTCCCATCTACAAGAACAGCTGAGGAGACACACAGCAACATTTTTGGACAGATTGGTGTTTGGTGAGGAGAGATATTGTTTTTGTGTGTCTGTCTCCATACCACATACACACTGTCACCTATGGGATCCAAGTGGATGCATAAAAACACTGAACAAGACTTACAATAATGCTTTGGGGCCATTTCTGGTACCTCCTCAGCACCCACAATTGCCACCATAACTGGAGAAGAGTATCGACCTGCTAGGGGTCCCTCCGCCATTACTACAACAATTACATTAGTCTTGCATAGGGTTTAGTGGGCAACTATTTTCCCTCTTTTTTTAGAACCCAGTCCATCACATCAGAGTGCCCTGTCGAGGAATTTCCAATTAGTTAGGCATCCTTCCCTGCACAAAGGTTTGCACAATTTGGATAATATATCAGGGTATGTTAGGCATGTGACTGTGCATTATGTTTGTGCCTCTATTCAACATCCTGTACATTCTAAGTAGCACATACTATGTTAATCTGCACTGTATTTGCTTCTGATGTAGATTTTAGTATTTCTGTTAAATATCACCTTTTCTGGTGTCCAGCGTAAAACCACTATAGGAGCCTTACCTGCCTGAAAGTTCGCTAGTGCAAACATTACAATTTTTCTGTGGCCAGGTTTTAGAAGGGAAGTGATCATAATTTGGCTCCATGGAGCTGAGAGCCCAATCCATCCTAATTGCAGATTTATTTTGGAGACATGCACCCATGCTCTCACGTTTTGTCATGCAATATTATGAAGAGTACAGGGACATGCTCCATAGACTTCTATAGAGATCTGTTTTTATGTCCTTTTTTGAACATTTTAGAGTGCAGATTTTAACAAGTTGAGCAGTGGCCTTGATTTGTTAAACTCAGCACCCTAAAATGTTAAAAAATAGCTTAAAAATTGGTCCCTATAGAAGTCTATGGAATGCGCCACGAACTCCCTATACTGTTATATCACAAAACATGAGAGTGCAGTGGCATGTCTCCAAACCAGGAAATGGAAGGGGTCAGGCTCTTGGCTCCACAGAGCAGAATTACAGTCCCTTCCATCACAAAACATGGCCACAGAAAAAAATTAGATTTTTGTACCCATGGTCTTCTGGGGAAGGTAAGTCTCCTTTAAACAAACGTTATTTTCCATAAATAAGAATACATCAATTTGTAAAACATTTTGAAAATAATATATTTTTTTTCCAATTGTTTAACCAGGAGAGACACATTAAGCTGAAAGCTTGTTTACAAGTGCTACCTGGGAGCACAGGGAAGTTAAGTGACTTGCTCAGGGTCACACAGTATGCAAGTGAGGGCTGTGGGATTCAAACCCAGGTTATCAGGTTTGTAGCTCAGAGCCTTAAACCACTGCGCTACTGCCTCCCTAATATGGTCATGGTACGACTATAACAGATTAAAACTAATGACGATACCACAGGTAAACAATCATTCACATTTTTGTGAATGGCTATTACAGTATGCACTGCGAGCCCATTGGTCCACAGTGTGGACCAACAGGCTTACAGTTGATACTGTAAGCTGTCATTCGGTGGGCAGCCAGGCGGTAAGCAGGCGGGTTTGCTGCTGCCCAATGATGATGGGGGGGAGCTGGGTGGGCAGGGGGTCCTGTGTGGGTGGGGGGGTGAAGGGTGCCACTGGACCACTAGGGCAGATTTGAACATTGCATTCTTGGTGATTGGGGCTACAGGAGGGAAGGGGTACCGCTAGACCACCATGGCTACATTAATTGGTGTCTTTGTGGCCATCGGTGTTATGGGGAGGGAGGGGGGTCCACTAGACCACCAGGGAAGATATGGGTGCTACTGCACAGTGGACAGGGTGTGTGTGTGTGGCCACCCATGGCTGGTGGCTGCTGTGTTGTACCTTGCAGTACAGCAGCTCGCCTGTGGGTGGCCACCATTTGAGCCATTTTTTTGCAGGGTCAGCTATGCCCAGCGGTATGCAGCGCATCTCAGGGATGTGTCAGCATATGCACCGCACATCCCGGGCTGAATATCAGGATGCACCATATATGCATGGGCAAGCCCCCTGGGGTTGCACCGCATATGATTATCATGTCGCCCAGGCGCATCGGGACTTGGGCTGTGCAGGTCCTTCATTTGAATATCACACCAGGGCGCATTACTGGGGTTACGCTGGTGCACCACAGTTGTGCTAGGCACAACCCCTTTAAATATCTGGCCCATAGTGTCATCTATTGATAAAAGGTCAATAATTAAGCAATAAGGCATGACAGGGTGTGGGTTATTGGGGGATTTACCCACGCCTTGTGCAGTGTGTCACGAGGCACAGCCGAGTGACTTAACCACACAAGAAGTGGATAAATCCCCCAATAACCCACACCCTGGAGTGCCTTATTGTGATTATATAATGGACCCATGTGTAAAATAAATTTTAAATGTGTTTAAGTATGTTTTATATAAATACCATTTCTCAGCCGTGGGTTATTACAGGATATAGCACGGTCATGTGATGTGTTTTGACCAATGAGGCTACAGGATTTTCATACCCCATTGTATAACTCTGTACGACTCCCGAAGGCATCACAAGTTAAGCATTCAAAACTCACTTACACATCCTAAATATTTGTAAGGATTTACCATACACACTCTTACCACCCCCTCCTGCCACTATCATTAGTTTTGCCTGGTTCATTTGTCTGCTACTCACTAAACATTTGTCACCATATAATGCACTGATTGACTTATCTCCTTGAACTTTGTATTGTTTTTCTACCCATGGTGTGCATCTACGTACAGACTCCATTTAATGCATATATTGTATGTTCTCCTCCCTGTTCTCTGCCGTCAATCCGTATTAAGTAATCCAATTGTAACTGCACTTTAGGTTGTACTTATGTTATGCTCATGTTTCTATAAATTGTTCCCAATTTCCCCTCCTCCCAGGATGCATCTGAAAACGAGCTGTTTGAGCTCAGTATGTTTTTCCTGGTGAAACGCTTTAATAAGTAAATAAATAGATTGAAGTACAATAGATTATTTACCCAACTTTTAACCAAGTAAAGAATGGGTCCCATGTTACACTGTATTTATAAAAAGTCTTAGCATTCAAGTGACTTATATATTCATTAAATGTCAGTGGCTTAGCAGGTAGCACACTCATCTCTGACACCTGGAGATCAAAAAGCTGTGGGTTCTATCCCCACACCAGGCGCTTGGGTTAAATGCCAGTACTGACACTGTAGTGCACTCCTGAGGTGCCGTCTTTCGGATGAGATGTTAAACTGAGGTCCCATCTTCCTGTTCTGGTGGTAGTTCAGGTGGATGTTAAAGATCCCATGGCACTTCTCAAAAAGAGTAGGGAAAGTTTCCCCAGTGCTCTGGCAAAATTTACCCCATTCAATAAAAATACCACCAACGTCTTAATCATGTTCAAGGTCAGTTGGCATTCAACTGTATCCCCCTCTCCTGGGTTATGCCTGAAAATAGGCAGGATTTGTCTAGTGCACTTACCCGGTCAATAAAAACTAAATAAAATAAATGAATAATGACCACCCTATCCAAGGCCTTAGACCAGTCGTTTAAATTAGGGTTCTCCATACTTTGCCCAAGACAATTATTGCCACTTTTGACATTTTTATCATCAGATGCAATTTTCTTGACTTTATATTATTTATTTCAATGGCAGTTATTAATTACATTTAAATAAATACGATAATACTGAGTTGTGCCACAAAAAACATTGACCGATGCTTAAATCCCATTGTAACAGATACTGCCACTGCTGTCCCTGTTACAAACAGGATTGCCCTTTAAATTCAGACCTTTACATTCAAGCCTGCTAGCATTGGCTGAATGGGCTGAACATGAACTTCCCTGGTTCAAGAATAGTGCCCTAAGCAACGTCGCTCTGTAAAAAATAACTATACTGCCCAAGAATGTGCTGTAATTTAAATAAAAAGAGTACTTCAATGTAAATTATCCTGTATGCAATAACTCTGGAATGCAGGAGATGGAGAACCTTTCGCTGTTGCTACCAAGGACAAAACGGCCTGGGTTCGTGAGCAAACACACTTGAAAAGCTTCAAGTTCCTCGGATGATTGGCTACAGATAAGCCAATCCTTTCTCCTGCACTGATCTCACTCCCAGGGCATGAAAGAGGACTGTGACATACAGCAATGGAGGAGGGATGGAATCGGAGATGCCCAATTTGAAAATAGGACTGCTCGGGAAACTTGGCGCTCCAGGGGAAACAGCAGTAATCTTCTAGTAAACCCCTTGGGTTTTTGCAAGTGGGCATCGGAACAGCAAAATATCACCGACCAGGAGGAATCTGCACTGCAATCATGTATGTAAACAAGAGGGACGGAGTAGGTTACATACGTGATTGCCATTTTTGGTGGCATTTCCATAAAAAATTAAAGGCAGCAAACAGACAAACACACTACGTTTGGAAGTGTGTGTCTTGTCAGTCTACACATAGTCTTTAGCGTTTGGCAGTGCAGGCTGAATGACAGAAATAGTGTGCACAAGACACACTGCATTTAAATGTACCAGTCAGAACATGAAAAAAATGGGGGTGACATTTATGCAATTTTTTAAAATAAAACAGATTGGCTAGTGTTACCGCTCCAAGGTTATAAATCATATCTGAGCTTGTTATAGGGCACCGTGCAGTGCAGTTTTTCAGACTGGATATGCTAGATAATGTGAATTTATGGCATGTAAAGAGGGTGTGGCATAAATGTACCCATTTAATGTGGACAGATCCATACGTTACAGGTCTTATATGGGGGGGGGGTGAGGCATGGCATCACAGCAGCACCAAACCCCCCAAGCACCAAGAAGCCACTGTGTTGCATTATCCTACTTGTCCACTTATTCTACCCAGGAGCAGGTAGTATGGAGGACCCTTCAATGTTTTTTTTTTTTTTAGTTTTTAGAATTTTTGGCCAGAAAAGACACACTGAGTCAAAGCTCATCTCAAAGTGCACCTCAAGGGAACAGGAAGGTTAGGTGACTTGTTCGGTGTCAGACAGAATGCAAGTGGCGGTACAGGGTTTCAAACCCAGGCCTGGTGCACATTCAGGTTCAAACTAGCTTTGTACTCTAACCTCTAGGCTATACTGCCTCCCCATGGATATGGTGGCACCTGAAGGTCAGTGGCACAGTGGGCAGAGTTGGGACAGAGTCAGAGGTACAGTAACTCTTGCCCAGAGGGGTAAAATAGACTGTGGAAAAAATTGTGAATAATAAAGGTAAAAAAGTGTTCTGTGTCTTGCCTAGAAACCTGCCCCTTGAAAACAGACAGAATTTATTAATTTGTTTGACAGATAATATTACGCGTTACACATTTTGCTCCACTTCATCTGGGTGATGTGTGTCTCTCTGTCACAATGAAAGGTGAACAGCACCTTTAGGGTACTTACAATCCCTTGTCTTGTTGAGATCAGAGGCATCCGACACAGCGGACAAAGAAGCAGAAAAACTGGCGGCCACTTCCTCCGGAGTATCAAAGGTGTACGGGGCTGGGAACAGATGTGACACAAATTACACAGTGTGGGAATACAGTAGCATAAAACACATTATTAGGCAGTAAAACAACAAAGTAAAAATTGGAGATGAATACATAAAGACACTGAAAAACATAGGAAGAGACACTGCACTCAGTACGGTATATCAGCACAGCGACTGAAATTTGCTGCCACAATTAGGGCGTCACAACAACAGTGACAGTGACAGGGGCGATCTTGATTTTACATCATCCCTCACTGATGCTGTCCTTTGTGCCCACACAATTTCTGCCCCTTCCTGACACGCCCACCCTGGAGGAGGTTGCATTTAGTTCTGGAGGTGCAGGGGGCCAAGCCACTCTCAAAAGCGGACTGTTTCCTCGGAGGGCAATTTGGTGCTATAACTCCTGGGAGACATTACGCCTAGTGCTGTAATGCTGGGCGATATGTTGCCTGTGCCATAATCAGCATCAGCAACATAGTCGTCGTGCCAGCATGGGTGAACCATTCAATACAGCCACCCCAATGTTGGTAACTGCACTGAAAAATGTAACTAAACTGCTGAGCAATTTAAATCACAAATTATAGGGAGAAAGAAATCAATGTGACCTACTGGGAATTCAAACCATACCCCTTTACTAATAACCTGGTAAACATTATACATTTTTTTTTCAGTTTTTGTCACCACCGGGCACCAGAACTCTCTCAGGCCCAACTCATCCCCCACTCTGCTGCACGCTGTGACCTCCACCTTCCTTAAGGGCATTACTTTCTCCCATGGAGCCACTGGACCAAACCCCCACAGGAGATTGAAGGGGCAGAGGTCAAGATTCAGTACTGGGCACATGGCAGGTGGACACTGCAGAGCCATCGCCTATCCGGGCCGGAGGGGTCTTTTTCCCCCCTGTGGTGAGTCCCACTCCCTCCCCCCTTGTGTGGTGCACACCTGATGCCATGGTGCATGGCAACCCTGCCGGCATAAGCCACGCTGTATGTGTGGTCCACATTTTGCAGCACCCCCAGTCTCCACGGAGGGGGCGATGGAACCCTGGACAGCCCCCAGCCCTCCCCCCAGGACAGGAGAGTAGCCCAGAGGGTGCTCAATCCTTGCCTTCCCCTGCCGACCCCCGGCACCCGAGCTCACTCCCAAATTCGGGTCGCCAGCATGGTGTGAGGTGTGGCGTCCAGCGCCTCAGCCCTCAGCGTCACTGGGCTAGTTTCATTATACACTTCTTAAAGCAGCAGTACAACAAAATGTTTTCCAAGAAAGCTAGGTTAAGCAACAGTTGGTAAAGATATTGGCATGCCTATCAAATCTACCTTTCTTGTTACATTCTGTTTTGTGCACCATCATTTTTTTTTATTTTCTCGATCTTAACCCTTGCCGGGTCTACAATGGTATATCTAAGCTAAATGTGGCAGTCATCTTTTTTCTTGAGAAAACTAGATTAAAATATTTGTAAAATACTCAGATTTTACTGGAACATACAGGATAGTGTACGGGAGCCCATACACAACCATGCTATTCTCATACCAAGTGTTTTCCATGACGATGTGTTCCTGTCATCATGGAAACCACAAGGTAAGAGAATAGCGTGGTTGTGTATTCGGGCTCCCAAATGCTTTTCTATATAGTATACGTTTCCCCAAAACACACGGTTGCTCACTTTTTTGTTGTTTTTTAGTCAGTGTTTGCCGTGGAACCTGCTCTTCTTGTCCATCCGACTGCTGGCCAGATCGCACACGCGACGCTCGAACAGTCCCCTGTCCTGTGAAGAGTGCTGGTGGGGGCAGTTGCATTGTGATGTAGCCACTAATGCAGAATGAAAAGTCGTTCTGCGTTAGTAGCTACGTCACTACTACAGCAGAACAACTTTTGACAGTGTATACATCTCCATACACAACAACCTTCCACCATGCACTATGAGAACATTTTACCACCAACTAAAGCTGGACGATGCCTGGAATCTTTTATAGAGAAAAAAAGGTAGGGCTACAATTTTTTGCCCACTTTTGTTGCACTGCTGCTTTAAAGTACAGAACATACATATGTGAGAGGGATACACGTGGGTCAGTGCAAGGGAGGATATGACACCTCGCCACACCTTACCTGAAAAACATACTGAAAGAACTGCAGAACCCAACACAATCGACCTTCACAAAATGAAATGGTGACCAAGATTTGGGCACAAGACTAATTTCTGAATGTTTAAATAAAGATTTTCTTTAAAATTCGGGGGGCTTTACTCACCGGACCACCCAGAAATGTTTTGATCAATTTATTACTATAATCCTAACCAATAAAATAATTAATGTAACTATTCTGATCTCCTTTCTCAATCTCAGCTGCCACGTTGCTTTATAAAGCTGGGTCATATTCTGTAATCTACCCAACATAGTTTCATTTCATTTCATTTCTATTTTTTTATACTTGTCAGCAAGATGGGCAAATTGCACATTTTCACAAGCAACAAGTTAATAGGAAGTGTTGCAACTGGCCTTATTTTGTTCCTCCATATCTGTCTGCAGTAACTCTTTCTACCCCTTCATCTGATAACCGTGTGTCCCATACAAATGTTATCAGATATGCGCCACTGATTAACCCCATCTCAGAGCCTGCTGTTGCAGCTTCACCTACCGTAGCAGGCCGGCTCAGCACCAGTCCACTCCTTGGACTCCAGGCAGATCCTTTCTTTGGAACCAAACAGGTCGAGCCCCTTGTCACACTTGTATGTCACCTTGTCTTCAATCATGTATGAGGTTCCTGATTTAATCGCCCCGATGGGGACTCCAGGACTGGGACATTCACCAGCTGCAAAGACAGGGGTAGACAGAAATTAGAATATTTCCATGTCAAATCTGTATCACTGCCAACTTCTACTGTCCACAGTTCCCATACAAAAAATAATGTATGTATGTGTTTTACCCAGGGTGGTAGCCTGGGTAAAACACTGGCTGGACAACAGGACACAGAGGTTAAGAATAAATGGAGTCCATGGTAAAGAAAGGGGGGTTACTAGTGGGGTACCGCAGGGTTCAGTACTGGGGCCAGTCCTTTTTAATTTCTTTATAAGTGACATTGCAGAGGGACTGTAAGGAAAAGTATGTCTCTTTGCAGATGACATAAAGATCTGCAACAGGGCTGATATGCAAGGTGGGGTGGAAAGGATGAAAAGGGACTTGACAAGGTTGGAGGAATGATCAAATATATGGCAGCTTAGATGCAACACAAAGAAGAGCAAAAACAAAAACCCAGGGAAAGAGTACATAATGGGGGTGAGATACTGACAACAACAAAAATGTAAAGGGACCTTGGGTTAGTCACATCAGATGACCTAAAGGTGGGCCAGCAATGTGAGAAGGCAGTAAGGAGGGCTGGGGGGATACTGGGATGCACAGGGAAAAGCATCACCAGTAGAAAACAGGAAGTTGTTGGCCCTCTGTACAGACAGTTGGTAAGACCGCATCTGGAGTACTGTGTACAATTCTGGAGACCTCATCTCTGCAAAGACATAGACAGGATGGAGGCTGTCCAGAGGAGGGCAACCAAAATGGTGCAGGGTCTGCACCAGAAGACATATGAAGAAAGACTAAAGGAGCTTAAGATGTATACCCTCGAGGAAGGGAGGGAGAGGGGGACATGATAGAAAGTTTTAAATACCTCAAGAGAATAAACAAACTCCAAGAGGTTAGCATCTCTCAGAAAAAGAGATGTACAAGACCAAGGAGGCACAACTTGAAGATAAAGGGGGATGACACAGAGGTAATGCGAGGCAATATTTCTTCACAGAGAGGGTTGTAAATGTATGGAACAGCCTTCCTGAGGAGTTCGTAGAGTGACAAACAGTGGGAGAGTTCAAAAATGCATAGGACAGACATAAGGCAATTCTAGTGGAGGGTAGGAGGAAGTAGGCTGTTGGTTAACTAGGATCTGCAGCTTATCCGTTAGGTAGGGAAATGGGCAGACTAGACAGGCCAAGCCTTCCTTATCTGCTGCCAAATTCTATGTTTCTGTGTTTCTATATATTTACATATATTTATATTACATGGGCATTGAAGGAGTTGGCAGAGTTCCTGGCAGAGCCATTGGCAGACCTGTTCAATACCAATCTGGGGACAGGGTGCGTACCCCAGGACTGGAGGATGGCAGATGTGGTGCAGTCCCAAGGATAATCCAGGCAACTATAGATCAGCAAGCCTTACATCCATTGTGGGGAAGTTAACGGATACGATCCTTAAGGAGAGGCTGTTAATCTTTCTGGAAGGGAATAGTCTGCAGGACCGAAAACAACATGGGTTTGTCTCTGGCAGATCCTGCCAGACTAGTCTAGTGGACTACTATTACTGGGTGACAAGGGCACTTGACAAGGGCCAGACAGTGGGTGTCCTGTACCTGGATTTCAGCAAGGCCTTCGATTTGGTGCCACATGGGAGGCTAATTAACAAGTTGGGACACCAGGGGGCAGGAATGAAGATGGTGAATTGAGTCAAGAACTGGTTATGGGGAGGCAGCAGAGGGTGGTGGAGGGAGGGGAACTCTCAGCTCCAAGGGCTGTGACAAGCGGAGTGCTGTGGGGCTCCGTGCTGGCCCGGTATTGTTTGGCATTTTCACCACCGATATCTCGCATGGCATTAAGAACAACATTAGCCGTTTTGTGGACGGCACAATGATCAGGGCAGTGGTGGATGACACAGTAGGGTGGCAGGCACTGCAGGAAGATCTGACTAAACTTGAGTGCTGCTCAGACTCATGGCAACTGGGGTTCAGTGCAAAGAAGTGAAAAGCCATGCACATGGAAGCAAGGAACTCAAGGAGGTGCTACCAGTTGGGAGAGGTGCAGATGGCTACTACAGAGGAGAATAATAATCCGGGAGTGATAATAACGGCAAATGAACCACTCAGCACATTGCAGAAAAGCAGCAGCTAAAGTCATAAGAAGCTGGGGTGTATTGCTAGAGGTATCACCTCCAGGAGAGGGGAGCTCATCCTACCACTGTACAGGTCATTGGTGAGGCCGCACCTGCTGTAGTGCATACAGTACTGATGCCCACACTTAAAAAAGAATGTTAAATTACTGAAAGGGGTCCAGCACAGAGCTACAAGGATGATCCTAGGATTGGAGGAAGAAGAAGAATCAGCATCTATATAGCACTTTTCATACACAGTGTATCCCAAAGCAGTTTACAAGCAGTGCTATACTGGTAATGAAGTGACTGAATGTGTGGTGGTGGCCATATCACACATCAACACCCACAACCAGCCTGGACAATTACATGAACCGGTTTATGGGAAGTGGAGTATTGGCCAGGACACCGGGAAATGTTTCCTACTCTTTGTGAAGAGTGCCCTGGGTTCTTTTACTTCCACCTGGACACCCACCAGGATGGGTAGAAGGGACCTCGGTTTAACATCTCATCCAAAGGACGGTACACCCCAGCAGTACAACACCCTCCTAATACCATGCTCGGGTGCCAGCATTATAGGTGCAAGTCTAATCCCTGTCTTGGACAAGAACCCATGACCTTTTGGTCTAGAGGCGAATGTGCTACCAACTGAGCCACGCTGAAACCCTATGAGGAAAGGCTAAGGGAACTGAACATGTACTCCCTGGAGGAGAGGAGAGGAGATGAGGAATAGGGGCGATATAACAGACAACTTTAAATATGTGAAGGGTATTAATAAGACTGGCACAGATGGGATTTTTAAGTTAAAGGGAGGGAGGAACACAAGGGGGCATGGTCTGAAACTGGAGGGTGGAAGATTTAGGAGAGAAATGAGGAGGCACTTTTTCACGGAAAGGGTGGTGTCTAGGTGGAATGTGCTGCCTGAGGAGGTGGTTTCCTGTAAATTGGTGGGCACTTTTAATAGGGGTGGGACAAAGTGAGGGAAAGGGTCACCATTATGAGGGTTGGAGAGGGCAGGGCAGCTGCTGACTAAGGGAATGGCTAGCTACACACTCAAGCAAACTTGATAGATCATATGGCCTTTATTGCTGGCAGTTTCGCATGTTCGTACATGTTCAGCAGATTTAAGTATGCCATAATTGGCCCCTGTTGGGTATATTTAAAATAAATGAAAAACATTAAAATACACAACATACCGTACAGTATATGGACACTATATCATCAATATAAAAACTTAGAAAATGGACGAGTAAAACCTAGCATTCTGATTGGCTATGATCCTCACCTAGGCAGGTGGGTATTTTTCAATAGAGCCGGCTAAAAATGAAGAGCCAATTCGGGGTGCCCCATTACTGAAGACATTATTGGACACCCCGAAGTTTTGAACTGCATAGCCACCATGTTTCTGATTGTGCTTAGCGAGAATCACTTCAGCAAGTTGGCTCTGTACCCCCGCTCCCTCGCCACACCATTCCTTCGAGGAAAACCAACAGTTTACCGCCACCAGAAAGCCGTTTTTCCCCCAGGCATTTAAAATCAGTAGCGTGAGCACGTCACGTGCTCCGCGCTAGTGGTAACGGCTTCTCCTGCCTCACCTTGCCTCCCACCCCACTCAACCCACAAAAATAACAAAACGTACAAATGGGTAATTATTTTGTACATAACCCAGCACCTCATGTTTTTCTCCCATCACATCATTCTGATACGCTCCACTGCATGCACCAAAGTCATGAAGTGTCTTATACATTTCCTGATGCGGCGGGGGGGCAGCTCACTGATGCAAACCCATTATAAAAAAACAGGAAAAAGGCAGCTTATCTCAAAATAAATAAAATAACAGAAATGGCTGTTATGAAGGCTCCTCTTCCAACCACTGACCTAATGCCACCATGGCAACATAAACATACAGATGCAGGGGCTGAGATACAGAGAGCACTGCTTTCAAAACGATAGCTACAGTGTCCTCTAGCATCAGTACTAGCATTATACATACATACATTATTAAAGAAAACAGTTCTAATGCTGGCGGAGGAACTATTTTATAACAAAAGTTAATTTAAAATAATTTTTCCTTAACGTTTTTTTAATTAAACTTATGTTTTTTTCAGTGCCCATTTTCTAAGTGCAATAATATCCTCTAGGGTGGGCAGTATTGGGGAATACTGGACCTTCCAGGAGCCATAGGGCCCTCCACCTGTGGCGTTGGGCCTCATTATACCCCTGGACAGTCCAGTATTTCCCAATGCCGCCCACCCTGTTGGGTATTATTCCTTACATGCATCCAATTCGGGTACATGAGTGCATGACAGTGGAGAGCTTCAAGAGTGCCCTTAAGACCGACTTATTTCAACTGGCATTTGGCGCTATCTTGTAACTGATTGTTTTATGAGTTATGGGGACTATGGAATTATGGGACAGTATTTTAATATTTTATGGTTTTAATTGTTGTTTTATTGTACAGCACTCTGATACACTGTGAAGAGTGCTATATAAATAACATTATTTATTATTAGTTCAGTTTTTATGTTGAAAATGTAATATCTGTACTGTATTATTTATTTAGCTGTTTGAAAATTGGTTACAGAGAAAGGCGCACTAAGCAGAAGCTCATTTACAAGTGTCACCCAGGGAGGGGAAACAAGAAGGATACAAAGTAAATCATGAACAGGTAATGATTGGCACAGTAATGCCAAGGATAAACAAGACAGCTGTGGATGTGGGCTGTATTTTTTAATATATCCCACATGTGGCAGCTAGTGGATTCTGTATTATATGTCCTAGCTGCCTTGCCTGTACTTAGCCTCCAGAGCAGCTTGGCACTGGGGACTATGCTTGAGCATCTCAAAGCTGCAGAAAGACGGCAAAAATGCCCTGGATGTGGGTCCTTCCCCATTCTGGGCAGCATGCCTGTGCCAACACCCAGCCACTGCTGGGTGTCAGTCTACGGTGCACTGCACTGTCCCCCCTCCTCCGAGAAAGGAGACCTGTCAACAGATGCTTGATCCTTCCTCACCTCAGCTGACCCCCGAGCGACCCAAATTCATTCCAGAACCCAGGTTGCCAGCATGGCACGAGGTGTGGTGTCCAGCGCCTCAAACCTCAGTGCCACCAGGCCAGCTGCACAAAACCCTCTTAAGGTTATAAGAGGTCATCACATACTGACAAAACCTCCACACTGATTGGTTGAATCACTAAGCAGCAGCAGCATACAACAGTGAGTCCATTAAAGCATTTTAATGCACAGTCATGTTTGTGGATTTTCCAATGCCATGTTATAAGCACTGATAATTTATAATTGCACATAAAGCAGACACTCTCATAAGGTATCACATAACGAGGTAGATATATTATATATTATTAATGGGAAGGAGGCAAGGAGAAGCTAGCGATGGTATAGGAAGGATAGCTACAGTCTAAGGAAGGGAGGTTACGGGTTAAGGGGGTTACAGTAAAAGAACAGGTGAGTAGGTGCAACAAGAGGTGAGGGAAGAATGGTGTGGACAAAGGCTGGGGCACAGGTAATGGAAGGAGGGCAAGGAATGGAAGCTGGAAGGCTGTTTATTTGAACACCAGGAGTCTGGGTAACAAAATGAATGAGCTCCTGGCAATAGTGGCTGATACCAAGTTAGACTTGCTAGCCATTATGAAAACTTGGGTATCTAGGAATAATGGTTAGAATCTGGCTATCCTAGTTTATATCATGTATAGGAGGGATAGGGATAGGGGTAAGGGAGGGGATCAGCCCCCTAAATTAAGGATTGTATAGAGGCTATGGAGAACAGGATTGTCGAAAAGGAGGGGGAGTAGTGGAGTAGGTCTGTGTGCAGCTGAATACTGCTGGAGGAAAAGGCACCTAATGGTTATGGGTGACCCGAACCTGCCTGACATTCAATCGTGCGCCCTATCAGCCTAGAGCACCAGAAGTCAGGTGCCTCTGGATACACTGTAGCACTGCTTTCTGGTGCAGTTGGTCAGGGAACTCGCAAGACAGAATGCCTTTCATGATTTGGTGTTCACTGTCCTGGAGCTGGAAAAGAGGGTTATGGCGAGGAAACCACTGGAGTCCAGTGGCCACAATAATGTATGGTTTGAGCTGGTCCTGGATAACTGCAGATCATCTTCCCAGGCTGTGACTCTGGACCACAGAAGGGCAGATTTTGGGAAGATGGGAGGAAAAGTAAGAGAGAAACTAAAGGGATTAGTTAGGGTCAAAGGGAACAAGAAAAAATGTGGAAAGTAATTGGGGGGGGGCATTCTGGAGGCAACTAACTCTTGTATGAGGGAAGGCACTAAAAGAAAGAAGTACAAAAAGTGATACGGCTCTCCAAGGAATTGACAGAGGCATGGAGTGCCAAAAGAGGACCTTCACAAGCTACAAGGAGACACGGGGGAGAAGACTGGAGGGAATACCAGGCCAAGCTAAAGGAAGCAAAGGGGATGGTAAGGAGGGCAAAAGCAGACACAGAAATGCACATCTCTGAGGGTGTCCATGGGGAGGAAAACAAAAATGATTTCGATACATTAGAAAAAAAAGAAAAATGAGGGAACTGTTATTCAAACCCCAGGAAATCTTACTGAGTTTTGGCATATGCAGTATGGTCTCACCATAAGACTGCCACGGGGTCAAAATGGTTGATAGACCCTATGGTAATGATAGACTGCTAGGCTCGAGATTGGTTTTCAAACCACTGTCCCTAGAATAGATCCTGCAACCGTCAGATTCTTTACTCTGCTTGCCTAAGTCAGATGCCTCAAAGAGCTCTCCATCTTTCCTGAAGATTTTATTTTCTTATTTTTTCTCAAGTACTTTTTATTTCTCTTCATTTTAAAGCACTGTCCTTGGTTACAGGTAGATTAGTCTAGATTTAGTGTTATTCCGGTAAGTTTTTCGGTTCCCTGCCGGTTCTTCACAACCAGGAAAAAACTGAACATTTGTTACATATTTTTTAAGGTAATCTTTCTTAAAATTGCTTCCCTGGGCAGGTTATTTGATTTTATTTAAGTTGTGAGAGAAATCAGGGCACCTCTCAGTTCTTTCATCGGTCACTGAACCAACTGCAAAAAAAAAAAAAGCTGTTTACTAGTGTGGGTATTTGACTCATAGAAACCCAGTTTTAGTTTTTTTTTCTTTATGGCATTACCCAAGAAAAGAACCCCCAGCCCTACGGGCTTTCAGCATTGTACAGAGTGTGGTGAACCATTTGCTAAAGCAGATCCTCACTTGATTTGTGTTTTTTGCCTAGGGTTTGAGCATCTGAAGGCAGACTGTGAAATTTGTAAGAATTTTCCTCAGTTGACGCTTGATAGGTGATTGAACCAACTGAGAGAAAAAATGTCCGATAATGCTGCTGATCTGGCCTCAGATAAACTGTCTCCTTCACATGCAAAAGAAAAACCCAAGGAACCAGTTGAAAAGCCCTCTGACCAGGGTGATGGTTCCGCGGGTAGAAAACGAACAGCAGACACTGCATCTGACCCAGCAAGTTCTACTAAAAAGAAAAAGAAGGAGAAACACTCAGGTAAGAAACCGCAACTGACAAGCCTGTCGGTTCCTACCGCTGAGGAAATAGCTAAAGCATTTAGAATTATCCAGGTACTGCAAACCATTACCGTGGTACCGGATCAGCGGCCCAGTTCACAGACCTCGGATCAGGATCTGGGCTCCTTCTCGGTTCCCAGTTCTTTTGAACACTTTGCTGAAGGTTATGCTGATGGTGAAGATGACGATAAAGATGATGATGATGAGGATTTTGGAAAGCTTCCTGAGCTGGATGTATCCCCTGATCCCAACGTTCTGACTGCCCTGATAAGTGAGCTGAGGATTTTTCTATTCATTTTGCTTTTATGAGGCAAGTGGCACAAACTCTGGACCTCTCCACCCAGGAATCTACAGAGGAGGAAGAGGAGCCAGACTACGCAGAGATGATGGATATGCCAGCAACTAAAAGGCTGTTACTACCCATCCACAAATCCCTAAAGAGAGAGGCCTCTAGAATCTTGCACACCCCCACTTCCATCCCCCCAGTGGACAAGAAGATGGCTAGGAAGTACTGGGTTGCCAAGTCTAGAGCAGAGTACCTCTTTGGGCACCCCAGACACGAAGGGGTGGTGCAGACCGCTGCATGTGATAAAGCAGGTATTCCCCTGGCATCGCACCCATCAGATAAAGACTCCAGAAAGATGTATTCTATGGCTAAGAAATCTTACCTGGGCTCTTCTTTGGCCATTAGACAGGCCACTTATATGGCTTATGTTTCCAGATATCAGGAAAGCCTCTGAAACACAGTTTTAGAAATTGCCAAAGCTTGCCCTGCACCCATGGCATCAGATCTGGCTGAAGCTGCAAAAAGGGGCATAAAGGTCTCAAAATGCCAATTTAGGATGGCAGTGGATGCCAACGACATTACAGCCAGGCAGATGGCAACTTCAGTGTCCCTGAGAAGGTTTGCTTGGCTAAGAGCCACTATTCTGTCCCAAGACACTCAGACGAAAGCTCTGTATTTTCCTTGTGAGCTCACATCCCTCTCTGGGGAGCAAACAGAGGCTTATATGAAAAATATGGATGACTACAAGGTAGCCAATAAGAGTGCCGCTACTAAGGAGAAAGCAGCAACACCTCAGAACTGCCAAAGCAGAGGTGGTAGGGGTAGAACCCACTACAGACCTTTCTTCCAAACTCAGGCTCTGCCTGCCTATCAACCTCAGAGAAGGTACTTCAGAGGCAAGGGCAGAAGGGACAGCAGCCGTGCTGGCCCCAGCACTCAGACAAGTGCACAAGCAAAGCAGGTCCCCTGGGGTCGGCCAGGGTTGCCTCCCCACTTTCAGTAGGAGGCAGGCTGGTTCACTAACTCTAGGCTTAGGAATCCATTACCACAGACAAGTGGGTCCTGGAGGTAGTGAGTCAGGGCTTGCCCTCAGTTTCAAGATCTCACCCAGACTGAGGGCAAGAGTTTTCAGATCTGCCATGGTATCAGGCTGGGGGGGGCCTGGAAAAGTCAGGGTGCCTGGACGATAGACAGCATGGATTCGTCCCGGGGAAATCGTGTCAGACAAACCTTGTGGAGTTCTTTGACTGGGTGATGAGTGCCTTGGACCTGGGTAGACCAGTGGACGTCCTCTTTCTAGACTTCAGCAAGGCATTTGACTTTGTTCCTCATGTGGGCCTGTTGGATAAGCTGGGAGGAATGGGGGTGGGGAACAAGATGATCAGATGGATAGGCAATTGGCTCCAGGACTGGACCCAGAGGGTCGTAGTTGGTGGGATAGTCTCATCCCCAAGGAGGGTCATTAGTGGGATCCCACAGGGATCAGTCCTTGGGCGCCTCCTGTTCAACGCCTATGTCTCTGACATAAGGGCAGGTATCAGGAGTGAGATGAGTCTCTTTGCGGATGACTCAAAACCAGGGGCGGTGGTGGATGGGGAGGAGGGGAAGGTGGCCCTACAGGGGGACCTGGAGGCTCTGGAAAGATGGTCTAGAAAGTGGAAGCTGAGGTTCAATGCAGGGAAAGGCAAGGTACTGCACCTGGGGGCCAGAAACCCGGGCTAAGTGTACACCCTGGGGGGAATGCTACAAGTCTCGATGGCTGAGAGGGACCTGGGGGTGGTGGTGGATATCAAGATGAACAACTCGGAGACTTGCAGGAGGGCAGCAGCCAAGACCAACAGGATGCTGGGATGCATCACTAGGGGGATCACCTCCAGAAGGAGGGAAGTGATACTCCCTCTGTATAACTGCTTGGTGAGGCTGCACCTCGAGTACTGTGTGCAGTTTTGGAGGCCACACTTAAAGAGGGACATTAAACTCCTGGAGAGGGTCCAGAGGAGGGCAACCAAAATGATTTGGGGCTTGGGGGACAGGACCTATGATGAGAGTCTTGAAAAGCTAAATATGTACACATTGGAAGAGAGAAGGGACTGGGGGTTATGATAGTGGTCTTCAGGTACATGAAGGGGGTAAATAGGGGAGGAACAGTCAGGGTGCTTCGAAGGAAGGAGGAGGGGGCCACTAGAGGGCATGGGTGGAAGCTGGAGGGGGGAAGATTCAGGAGAGAAAGGAGGAGGTGCTACTTCACTGAGAGGGTGGTGGAGCCATGGAATGCGCTGCCTAGGGGACTGGTGGAGGCAAAGACAGTGGAGGGGTTCAAGAGGTGGTGGGACAGGTACAGGGGAAGTGTTCTGGAAGCAAAATCCAATGCAGTGAGAATATCCGGAACTGGGAAGGGAGAAGCCAGAGAAGGCGAGGGGGGCAGCAAGGTCAGCTCCCAGGGTGGGGGCTGACCAAACGAGCAGACACGAAAGACAATTAGGCCTATTCTGCTGGCATTTTAGTATGTTAGTATCAGAAGCAGCTCTGTTGGAAGCGGAAGTAGCAGAACTTCTTCAGGACAAGGCAGTAAAGCCTGTTCCCTTGGCCCACAGGGGAAGGGGTCTCTACTCAAGGTACTTCCTCACTCTAAAGAAAACAGGAGAGTGGCAACCCATACTGGATCTCAGACATTTAAACAAACATTTGACAAAACCAAAGTTCAAAATGGTTGTGTCAACTACCATTCTCCCTACACTCAGGCAGGGACATTGGCTGGCATCCCTGGATTTAAAGGATGTTTACTTCCACATTCCTATCAGACAATCCCACAGAAAGTACCTCAGGTTCAAATTGCCATCATGCCATTACCAGTTCAGAGCCATGCCTTTCAGCCTGACTTCTGCTCCAAGGGTGTTTACCAAGTGCCTAGCAGTAGTGGTAGCACACCTAAGAAGGCAGGGAGTTACAGTACTCCCATACTTAGACAACTGGTTAATGGTAGGCCAGTCACCCCAGCAGGTCAAAGATGTACTGGCCACCACTCAGAATATCCTGTGGTCATTGAACTTCCTGGTAAACTAGAAAAAGTCAGTGATGAGACCATTTCAGCTCCAGGAATTCATAGGAGCGGAATTGGACACATTAAGAGGAAAGACCTTCCTCCCTCAGGGGAGGGTGGACTGTCTCGTACAGTTGGCCAGCTCCTTCCAACTGCATACCCCCAAACTAGCAAGGTATTTTCTTCAGCTGTTGGGACACATGGCTGCATCAACAGCAACAGTGCCAGGTTCCAGGTTCCAGATGAGAGATGTCATAACACCTGCCCGTACCCTGCTTTCACCTACCTGGGAGATGGAGTCTGGCTAGCTGCAAGGAAGGTTAGTTACAAGGCTGGAAGATATTAGTTGGGGTTATAAAAATTCTAACAATAAACAACAGTGCTATAGGAAATACCACAGAGGCAGAAATCTCTTTCAAATTAGAGCCAGTTTCATTTAGCAATTTGAGTTTTATGGTTACTTTTTAAGTTCGTTGTGCGCACAAGCACAGATGAACTTGTTGCTATGAGAGTTGCTAGACAGAGGTGTGAGGGATGCCAGCCCAATGGCCAGCGGAGCTGCAGGGGCCAGTCTGTGGCTGGCAAATCCACAGGCAGTGTCCTGATGACATCGTTTTGCTGAGGGAGCTGGTCTCGGCAAACATTTCAAAGGACAGAGCCGACGCTGCGTGCGGCTCTGTCCTTTGAAATGCAAGCCTTTCAGCTGGCATTCATCCAGTCTTGGATCTTGGTGAGGCAGTTGTTAAATATCGAGACTACATCATCCTGCTCAGGCACAAAGGACATGTAGAGCTGAGTATCATCTGCATAACAGTGAAAACCCAGCCCATACCACCTAACAATGTCTCCCAATGGCAGCATGTACACCGCAAACAAAATGGGTGACAACATGGATCCCTGGGGAACCCCACAAGGCAGTGAGACCGGTTCTGAGGTGCAAATTCCAGATACCACTCTCTGAAACCTGCCAGTTAGGTATGAATGGAACCACCTGAGGGCCATACCCGGCAGTCCACAGATGCACCACAGGTGCTCCAGTAGCACCCCATGATCCACAGTGTCAAATACTACAGAGAGATCAAGGAGAACCAAGATGGAATGAGTCCTCTAATCTCTCACTATCAGAAGATCATTGAGCACCTAAACAAGTGCCGACTGGTACTATGCCTCTTCCTAAAACCTGACTGGAGATTGTAGATCTCACGCATGGTAAGATGACCCTCCAGCTGCAGAACGACCACTTTCTCAATAACCTTCCCCACAAAAGGAAGGTTTGAGACAAGCCTGTAGTTAGTAAGACAGTCAGGGTCCAAAGAAGATTTCTTTAGGAGGGGTGTTACTACTGCCTCCTTCAGGGTGTCCGGAAACTCACCTGCCTCTAAAGAACACCCGACTATCTCTGCTAGGACCGGGCCTATAATCTCCAGGGCAAGATGTCTCTGCAGATGACACCAAACTATGTGGCAAGACAGCCAGCGACGAGGTGTTAAACAAGAGTTAGAGAGATCTAGTTAAGCTGGAGAGGTGTTCCAAAATAAGGCAATTGAGATATAATACCAAGAAGTACAAGATGATGAGTTACAAACTCTAGTACAGAGTAGTGGATGGGGAGGGGGTGTTAGGCTACCCACAACAACAGAGGCATGGGATCTGGGATGTTGGGGTAGACTGGAAGGGGAATTGACAGTAGGAACAAGATGTGATATTGCCTTTGTGAGGCCTCACCTAGAGTACTGTGCCCAGTTCTGGAGCCTGTATCTGAGAAAACCCAGGGATAGGTTGGAGTCGGTGCAGCGAATGGTTAAGAAGATGATGCAGGGCCAGCAAGCCAGAACCTATCAGGAACAGGTGAAGGCCCAAAATGTGTAGTTGGAGACCAGAAAGGAAAAGGTGACATGACAGAGAGCTGCAAGTTCCAGAGGGGACTTAATACAATGAAGAGCAAATACCTAGTCAACAGAAATGGGACTACAGTCACAAGGAGACGCGCATTTATTCATGGAGGCTAGCTGCTGGAAACTTTAGCGAGGATGTGAGAAAGTTCTAGTTCACTGAAAGGGTGGTAGAGCCATGGCACAGATTACTAGCAGGGATTAATAGGTTCCACATGGCTGGGAGAGGGTTGTGGGGCTGATAGTTACACAAGGAGGAGCTTAGTGATGTTGGGGGGGGGGCGTAGGAGGATGGGTTGGGGTAGGTATCCCCTAAGGACAGTAGGTCATGGGGTGAGGTAAGAAGTTCTTTATGGGCAGACTGGAGGGACCATTGGCATTTGACAACAGTGCCTATGTATCAATGTATTTATGTTGGGCCAATAAAAGGAATCATGCTGCCCATGTCTGGCACTGCTACCCAATGAAAGGACCTGTGTGGCACTGGAACTTGTGTACAGTGCCATGTAGGTATCACAGTACCCAATGAGTCTGAGTGACCGAGGGACCTGAGAGCTTGAGTTTTGCAACATCTGTGTCCCATAAATCTTAAATAAATCCAGTTTTCAAAGCACTAGCACAGCTACAAACATTCTCGCCTTCTTAGGAATAAAAATTAAAAGGTGACCATCTTGAGACGGCACTTCACCACATACTCCCATCATCGCAAATAGCTGTTGTTCCACTCCATTTTCCATTCTCTTGGCAGGTCCTGGTGGCTGTTCCACGGAGGTTGTAGCCCTCGTAACACTCAAATGTAATGGAGCTCCCGACTGGGTAGGAATGCTCTCTGGGCGCGAAGGACCCATATTCGAAGTCCAATGGGCCAGGACAAGTGACGGCTGAAAGAAGAGAACATGTTCAGGTTGACAGGAATGGGCAATAGGTAGAAATTAAGGGACTGGGGGGAACCAGTTCTTAAAATGCACCTACAGCTTGAGCAGATCGAAAATCTAGAGCCCAAACGAACTTTCCCATAAATAAATAAACAGCATTTTAGGCTTGCCCAGTGGCACAGAGAGCTGAGATGCTATCAAGTGCCTTACCTTGCATCACGCCAGTGACCTGAGGTTGGAAATGAGCTCGGGTCAATGAGTGTCAGTGGGGGCTGGAGAGGACTGAGCAGCTGCCAGGCAGCTATCCTCTCCTGGATTGGGATGGTGAGTTATTCCCATTATAGGCTGCCACTAGGAGGAGGCCAGATGGCAGAGCAGATGGTAGGGGGCTGACATGATGTTGGGAGGGTAGAAGGAGCTGTGGCTCTGGGAGCGCATGCCCGGTTCCATACACATGCTCCCTCCACACTTTCATAACTCTGGGACCAGAGCAGAAAACTGGGGGGAACTCATGTCTCGCTCCCGTCAAGCATGGCTGCCCCCCTATGCTCATGGGTCATGCACCGCATGGATCCCCGCTGGCTGAATGGTGAGGGCATAGCAGATGTGACTGGGGGTGATTGGGCACAGGGTCTGAAGAAAGGCACAAGGCGGCAGTGAAGCAAACAGCTATATGAAAAAAAACAAATAGCATTTTATTTAGAAGTTCAAAATGCAACTCAGTAAATAACAGGTAATTAACATGTTATTACAATGTACACAAAAAGCATGTAGCAACTTCAGTATACAACGTCATTAAAATTTTCTGTTTGGGTTTTACAATTTACTAGAGAACACCTTCTTTTTAATAAAGAAAACTATCATCTTCATTGGAGCTGCCCAGAGCGCAACTCAAGTTTCTGAATGAACTTGGTTGCCTGTGACCAGGTGGCCAGGACTGAGAAGACCACTGCTGCTCCTCACTGTGGACCCAGGAGCCTGCTACCTCAAAAGCAGTGTCCACCAACTGCTGAAGGTGCAAGGCCATCAAACAGGTGCATAGCATCAGGGGAGGCGGGCAGAAAACCAAGCTTAGAGAGCGGGGACAGAGTGCAATGACCTTGCAGTCTGTATATGTCAAGCTCTTTTATTCCATCAAATCACTCAGCGTTAAACCCCAGCGTTTCACCCAACAGTTTAGGGCTTCTTCAGACGATTGCTTGGTCAGTCAATAAATGTACATTATAAAGAATATATTTAGCAACTATTCATTAATACCATAACCAGAAAAAAATTTTTTTAAAGTGCATAACACACATCTGCCACTACTGATGCCACTCATAGGCTTTCATAGAGCCATGTTTCAACAAGTTCAAAATATTTAAAGTTATTTTTGTTATACCTAACAAAATAAGCTGTCATGTATTCTGATCTTGTTATTCTTTATAATGTACAGTTATAGACTGACCAAGTGGGCTTGTGAAGAAGCCCTGAACTGTTGGCAAAACGCTGGGGCTTTACACTAAGACCCAGATATTCAAAGGAGATGCGCCCGGCGTAACTCCAAAATGCACCCCTGGGCCATATTCAAAAGGGGGTGATGCACCATGCAGGTCCAGATGCAACGCAGTGCAAAGATAATGCACGCGGCGCATCCGGAGGGGGCGTTCCCTTGCATATGCGGCACATCTCCATGTTTAGTTGAGATGTGCGGCACATCTGACCACACATCTTGGAGATGTGCCACGCAAAGTTAGGTATGGAAAAACCATGCCTACATCATAGCCACCCACAGGCGGGCTGCTGTACTGCACAGCACAACATTGCAGCCCAGACCCTGGGTGGCTAGCCCCCCCCTCAATCCCCAGTCGTGTGAAAACTGAACCCACACCCATATCCCTGGTAGTCTAGTGTCTCCCCTCCCATCCATCATCGTGTCAAAAAATAATACTTCACCCCGTATCGCTGGTAGTCTAGTGGCCCCCCATCCCCATTAATGAATAAAAATTAAAACATTTCTCTTAGCCCTGGTAGTCTAGTGTCCCCTCCTGTTCCCAAACACAAACACAGTGTAATAGGTAAAATCCCAGTATCCTGGTGGTCCTGTGGACCTCCCACCCCCCGCCCATTGAGGGACCCCACACCCCACCCCGCTCCCCATCCCAGACTGGCCACTCGGCCACAGAGTCGGCGGGTAGCACATCCCTCCATACACTACCGGCTGCCCACCGACTGAGCTGTTGGTGAATTACAGCGTACTGCACTCCTGTAAGCCCACTGGTAGACACTATTGACCAATGGGCTTGCAGTGTGTACTGTACAGTTTCATTCTCAATTTCATGTCATTCACAAAGTTGTGAATAAAAGTGTACAGTACGCACTGCAAGCCCATTGGTCGACAGTGTCTACCAGTGGGCTTACAGGAGTACAGTACGCTGTCATTCGCTGACAGCTCAGTCAGCAGGCAGCCGTGGCAGTATGTGGAGGGATGTGCTGCCCACCAACTCCATGGCTGAGTGACCAGTCTGAGATGGGGGAGCAGGGTGGGATGTGGGCTCCTCAGTGGTTGGGGGGGTCCACTGGACCACCAGGGATACTGGGGTTTAACCTATTACACTGCGACCGTGTTCGGGAATGGGAGGGGGTGCCACTAGACTGTCAGAGAGTACAGTGAGCTTCAGAACAGGAGGGGGGCCACTAGAATACCAGGGATACAAGGGATGTTTATATTTGTATTCACAAACGGGGATGGGAGGGGGGTACCACTGGACTACCAGGGATACGAGGGATGTATTTATTTTTATTCACAATTGGGGATGGGAGAGGGCCATTAGACTGCCTGGGCATATCAGCAATGTTTCTGTATTAGTACTTTGGGGTCTGGTATGGGTGGGGGGGGTCACTGGACTACCAAGGAATCTGGAATTTTCAGATTGCGGAGTTGAGGGAGGCCACTTGACTACCAGGGGGTTGTAGAGTGCTTTCGTGAAATACAGATGTAGCAGGGCACCTGGTGAATTCTGCAGGACAAATCCCTGCCCTAGACATGCAAATGAGGCCATAATTCCATGCAAATGACCCCATTCGCACCTTGCATGGCTAATGGCCCCTATTTGCATGTCGCAGTCTGAATATAGGTTTCATAGGTTTATCAGAGCTTTACTGTAGATCAAGGTCCATTTTAGCTCGCCAACTCATCTAGTGTAACCCTGGATATTTTTGGATGCCAAAAATGTATCCAATTGTGACTTAAAACTAATCATACTGTCACTGGTCACTACTTCAATAGGAAGTTCATTCCATGTTTTCACCACTCTGATGGAAAACCAATACTTTCTTCTGACAGTGTTAAACCTGTCAGAATCAAGTCGTAAGGGGTATGATCTAGTATTGAGAATTTTATGTTTAAATTCTAGGCCCAGAATCTCCCTCAAGTGATTGTCCCTTGTTGCTTTATATACCAAACACATATCACTTCGCATTCTCCTATATTCCAAGGAATAGAGCCCCAAGGTGTTTAGTCTAGAGTTATAATTCAACCCTTGAACCTCCTTAATTCTGCGTGTAGCCCTACGTTGCACCTTCTCTACAGCAAAAATGTCCCTCTTTGTACCAGGGGACCAAAACTGAACACAATACTCAACGTGTGGTCTGACCAGTGATGTGAAGAGTGGAACAAGAACATCCTTACTCCTACTCTTAATATGTTTATTTATAGAGTACAATATACTACTGTTTTTTTAATATCTTGATTACATTGGGACTTGAAACTGAGATCTTCACTTATCTTGATACCTAGATCTCTTTCTTCATTTACTTTATTCAAAACCATCCCACATAGTTTATCATTTGCCCGTGCAGTTCTATTTCCAAAGTGCATTATATTGCACTTATCAGTATTGAATGTTAATTTTTTCTCATCTGCCCAATTTTCCAAGTCTACTCGTGCTTGTTGTAAGGCAGCTACATCTGCACTGTTATCCACAGTGAATACCAACCTTGTATCATCCACAAACTTGGACACCCAAACATTAGAAGTAGTACTCATAGATACTATATATATGTTAAACAGACAGGGACCAAGCACGGACCCCTGTGGCACCCCACTGGTCACCTCCACCCAATCCGAAAATGCCCCTTTAATACAGAGTCTCTGCTTACGGCCTGAGAGCCATGCTTCAATCCATTTGGTTAGTTCTCCAGCTATTTTACAAGTAATTAAGACGTCTACGAGTTCCCCATGTGGGACCTTATCAAAAGCCTTGGAGAAATCTAGAAAAATAACATCCACAGAGTGTTTATCATCCAGAGCTTTACTAACCTTACCATGGAACTCTGACAGGTTTGTCTGGCAGGATCTGCCCTGTACAAATCCATGCTGGGTAACATCTGTAGTGCCTGTTGACTTAAGATGATTTGTAATATGGTCTTTAATAATACCTTCTAAAACCTTACCTAGGATTGCCTTCAGACTAATGGGCCTATAGCTTTCCACCTTTTGTTTAATGCCCTTTTTATGGATTGGTAGCACAACAGCCTGTCTCCATGCCTCTACAACCTTCCCTTCTAATAGTGATTTTGAGTAAATGGCTATAATAGGGTCTACTAGTAGCTCTGCAAGCTCTTTAATGACTCTTGGATGTAAACCGTCAGGACCTTGCGATTTGTTCTGATTGATGTTCAACAGTCTTTTGAGCACACCATCCCTGGCAGTAAGAGTCGTTATGGAGGTAGATTGCTTACAATGATGCAACCTTGGAGATGTTTTGTTACTAAAAACGGAAACAAAGAAATTATTGTAAAGCTCAGCCATTTCTGCATTATCCTTAACCATATTTCCATATAAATCCTTCAAGGGTCCAATATTTTTACTTTCACCTCTTTGTTATTAATATACGTATAAAATGAGTTATAATTATCCTGAACCTTTTTTGCTAGTCTGATCTCATACTCTTCTTTTGCCTTTTTAATGTTATTTTTTGACATTTTTAGGAGCCTTTTATAGTTGTCCCAGCACATTTTGCTTCCACTTCTTTTTGCCCTGCTGTAAGCTTTATTTTCCTTTTTTATAGATTTCTTCACCCTGGGTGTAATCCAATGAGGCCATATTTTATGAACCCCTGTATATTTATAGAACACTGGTGTATATTATTTTTACAAAGGAGCTAATTTTATTTATCATAATTTCCCACGTTTATTCTAGGCTAGATTTTCAAAATCTTCCATCCAGTCCCATAAAGCCAGTTCTGACCTCATGCTCACAAAGTCTGCTTTTTGATACTTGTAAACTTGTGTGTTTCCTTCGCAGTTTCCCAATCTTCCCTTGTAGGTGAAACTAACCATGGCATGACCACTAGAGCCTAGGGGTGCCATGACTTCACAATCTTGGATATTATCCGAAAGATTACTTAGGACCAAATCTATGATTCCCCCTAGTGTTAGTATTCACATACTGCGTCATACCTGCCAATAAAATAATTTCCAAAAACTGTGTTTCTTCTGTATTACTAACTTGAAGGGAGTCCTAGTTAATCCCTGAAAAATTAAAATCTCCAACCAATATACAATTCTCTGTTTTTGAAATACTTTTTACAAAGTCCATCAAAAGTACTCCATCTTGCTGTAACATGGGGGTCTATAAAGCAGCCCTATGTTGATATTTGCTGAATGTGGTGGGCAGATTATTACCCATAGGGTCTCCAGCCCATCCCATTGGGGTTTAATGACTAAGTCTGTAGCTATAATGTCTCTAATATAAAGTGCAACACCCACCCTTTTTTTATGTTTCCTGTCCTTATGATACAGAGTGCATTCCAGTATATTTTTTTCCCATGGGTCGTCCTCTTTCCACAGGTTTCTGTGATGGCACATACTGTATATGTATGTCTAAATTACCTAGTATGTAGAGAAGTTCATCATACTTATTATTTAAACTCCTGGCATTGATAACCAAAACATTCCATGTAGAGTGGAGCAGCCTTCTCTCTGTCCTTGCATGCTGAGCTTGGAGCCCCTTTGCCCCCGCTTGAAGTTTAACCCTTCTTCTATATCATGGCGTAGTTTATTGGCTAGAATGCGCGTTCCTTGTCTATTGAGATGCGATCCATCTCTAGCATACAACAACTGATTTTCAAAAGTATTTCCATGTTCCAAGTAGGTATACCCTTCCCTCAGGCACCATGAATATCTGCAATCTGCACCAGATGCATCCCAAAGATGCGCTGTGCATCCCCATTCCAGGTATTCAGTCCACACAGGGGGATGCGCCGACTTATCTTCGGCAGCCCCCATTTGCGCCACCTGCATCTTTTGCTATATTCAGATGGGATGTGCGTTGCATATCTCATTTGAATATAGCAAGTTTGCACTCCAGCGCAACTAAGTTGCGTGGCACACACACTTGCACCCTTTCTGGGTGCAGTTTGAAAATCCTTGCCTAAGTGATTTGATGGAATAAAAGAGCTTGACTTAGATCCAGATTGATGTTTCACTGTGCCTCCCCGTACTCTCTAAATGTTTTTTTTTCTTGCATCCGGGGGGGTGGCAGCAGCCTTACTGAACAGTAAGTATCTTCCTTTCTTGAGGGATCTCCCTTTTATAAGAACCAAATCTACAGAGGCGGGCAGATCTCAGACAACAGAAAATTGTGACCTGATTTGGATGGGGGCTGGTACCATGGTGTCCAGCAACCATGGATACCCCCTCAGTCTCTACCAGATGTCATCATCAGTGGCGAGATTGAGGAATGCCCTCTGACCACCACCGCCATGGGGTGTAATCATTAAGAGGCAAAGGCTGAGGTTTAGTGACTGGGGCTGGGAGAAGGATGGGGTTTAGTGACTGGGGCTGGGAGGTCAGCAGTCAGAGGATGACTCATGGCAGGTCCAGATAAAAAGACTCATCTTGTATAGGATGCTTTTCATATCAGCTCTTGCCTCAGCTCAAGCAGTTCTTTAAAGAACAAATGACTTAAAAGGAAATATTTATAAACAGAGGCCATCATTGTTTGAAGTCCAGGAAAATATATTCTAAATGAGGTATTGGGCTCCTCTGTAGCTGACAGCAGCCTAGAGATATGATCATTAAGTCTGCCCCAATCAATGCTTCATTGTCACCATGTTAGAACCTTATGATGTCACTGAGGAACAAACTGTGCTTGACTACAGTGTGGTTAGCCATAGCTTGAGCGTCAATGATATCGCAAGATTCTAAAAATGGTGGCAGCATAGTATGAATATGGGACAAACATAGTCGTCGATATCTCTGGAATGTTGTTGGCTACAGGTAAGCCCAACACTTCATTTAAAAGAAGCTTTGACATTATCATGAGCATTGTTCATGAATGTTTTAATTTGGAATGTTGGGGATAGGGATCAGCTGATGTCATCCGGAATTCTTTGTTACTATTGACCAGCTCCTGGGCTAGATTTTCAAATGACGTGGGAACTAAGTCCCACACCACAGCCCCAGCTACAAGATGAAATCTCCGTACCTGCTGTAATTTATATTTTTAGCTGGCACAGCTGCGGAGGATGTTACACCTGGTCCCACCAGGTGTAGCATTTCCCTGCAGCTGCACTCAAAATGGCATGGCTGCCCGTCAATCACGGAGCCAGACACAAACCATTTCCGCTGTGGGAAAAACTGCGGCTCTGCCAGTGGAGACCCACTTGTGGCAGGTTTTTCCCGTAGCTGCAGGATTTTTGAGGTCTTTGAAAAATCTAGCCCTACCTTTAATATGCAGATGACTGGGTTCCAAAAGAGGTCTGGAAAAAAGTGACCAATTAAAATCTTTTAGAGTTCTAATAAGGGCAGGGAGCGGCTCACCCATCAAACAAAACAACTTGTGCTCCAGTGTTTGCAGAGCAAGCTTTGTGCCATTCAGTCCAAAAAGCATTTCACATAGATAGCTTTTATTGCTTCGTCAAGGGGCTCATTAGTGTCGACCCTCTAAGTTGACTACAAAAAGCATAAGCAGCTTCTGTGAGAAACCTGTTGCACACTGGTGTGTATTTTTATCAAATAATTGTCATTTGCACTTTTATTGGCAGCCGAACGGAACTGGGAATAAATTGTATTTGTGAGGCAGTAAGAGTTGTCCGAGTGAAGCTTCCCAAACTCTTCAGCACAGAACTTGCTCTACAGCAGTAATGCACCAGTTGTTTTGTTTAAAGTCTGGAATTATCGGGGGCTAGCCATACAGTTGTGCACCAGATTTGCAAAATGGAGCACTGAGTTAAGTTTTGTAGTTTAGGTTCCCCCTCCATCCCCAGTTGGAACATATTGCAAGTGGAGCAACCACATGCACTTTGCTCTCGTGGGTGGTATTTGTTTTAGCAAGAGGTCTCCCTGGGTCGTGTAAGCATGGCATGGTTCCTTTTAACTCCATGTTAGAAGGATCTGATTAAAAAATAATTAGGTGAACACTTCCAGAATAAAGGAGGAGGCAATATCTGAGTTCCAAAGAGGGGGAAAAAAATTTAGACGACATGAAATGTTGTAAGTATGGATGAAAATGAGGGTTTTAAAACTAATACTTTATGTATTACTTACAAATGCTCACCTGTCTTCAGTGCTGTGTGGAATTTTCTTATTCTGACAAGACAGAATTCTGTGGAGTTTCAGGAAATTCCACCTAATTCCACAGAGTTTTGTTTGAAGCAGAATGGCAGAACTTCAACGGTGGAATAAGTAAGTAACACACAATAGGGTGTGTTTTATGCTTTGATAAACGTACGACTAGGGGGCATGGTGAGGCATGCAGCTACAGGCTGAGTACCTTATTGCCCCAAGAAGTGCATTTATTTATTTATTTTACGTTCCCCAGGCATAGACAGATTTTTTTTTGGGGGGCTAAGGGTGCTATAGCTCCCCATCATGGGGCTCCTCTGTTAGTAACACACTGTGCTGCATTCTTAATTAGTATGCACTAATGCCTCTATGAAAGCCACCTGAGCCACATGGGTCTCATCTGTCTTCCAGTGTCCTGGTAGTGCAGTAAACAACCACCCCCACCTGCATTACATAGTTGATCCCCCCTTCCCGGAAAAGCTGGTCTCCAGCATGAATTTCTTACTTTCATTCTGAGCCATTAGGTCAGGTCCCAGCACTGTGGCTGCAGCTGGTCTTGTTTTGGTGAGCCTGAGCATTTGTTCTCTACTTTTGCAGGCTTGGTGCCGCTCCTTTGTTCATGAGCGAGGGGTGGGGGTTCATGCGCGAGAGGGTAGAGCTGCAGAAAAGCAGAGTGGACCTTAACAATACATATCTCAACCAGGTCGCCTGGTGCTCACTGCTCCTGATTTGCTGTTGCATCCAATAGTGGATGTGGCTAGCAAGGGAGCACCTTTTTTAAATGTCTAGGCTGCCGTAACAAGAGTGAGCAGTAATTCATTCACCCAGAAGATTAACTTTGGAGCAAGAGAGGAGCGAGTGTACTACTGAGGAGCAGACGGAGAGAGAGAGGGGAGTGCACAAGTGAAGAGCAGAGCCCAGGGTTTCAGACCGTAGCAGTCCAGTAACGCGGGGTTGGTGTGGCCCTGGTAAATCAGCACAAGGAGTTGGAATGAGGTTCAGGTCATCTTCCGGTAGCTGAAGTAAGGTGTAGCCACAAGCTCTGCTCATTTGGCATCATGGGGTTAGTGTGTGTTGTCTAGTGAGAAAGAGTTTGCCAGCCAGGTAACCGGAGACAGTACTCAACTAGGGGCACATAGACTTCCACCTGCTGAAAATGGATCAAGTCGTCATTTAATCGGGTACTTCTTGCTTTAAAAAGAAAGACGTTCACAGTCTCAGACTATGGTGGGTGGGAGGTGACTGCTGGGATGGGACAGGACACTAGTGTTCCATCAGACTGGGCGTGTAATAAATGTAGTACTAGTGTTATTCATTTCTAGTATGGGGAGCTTTAATTCATGACATTAAAATAGTTTAAGGTCACTGCTGGTTTTGTCCTATATGGCAAATTGATTTTGGTGTGGATTTGCAGGAGAGGGAGTTGGAGGGTAGTGCCTTCTGGTAGGATGTTAGAAGTGGTACAAAACTAATGCTGGGGCAGGTCTGGTCTCACCAACAGCACGAACCAGGAAAGGCAGAAACTGGTACATGAGACCTCTGAACTGAGGTAAAAACGTCAGCATGTTCTGTATGTCTAATCTGTGTAGTCTTTTCAGTCATGGTTGTACAGTGTGAATGAGCACAGAGGGAAGTAATAGACATAGGGGTTTTGAAGGTGCTCTGCTGTATATTATGGCATGTGCCGGAGTTTCTGCATGCTTGGAGAGCAAAATTAGCAACAGAAGTCATAAGACTTTGTTCGGCACATTGACACAGGCAGTTACAGAACCGGAGAAAAAAGTGATACTATCAGATACTCAGTTTATGTAGTTATATGTGTTGAATGGGGAGGGGGTGCAAGTTGTGATGTACCCAAGCCAGTGCTGTTGCTAAGTTAAACAAGCATTTGTCAATGCCGAATGTTGTCGCGCTGGCATTGGCATTGGCAGTGCCGGAGCTAGAGACGCATAATAGGAATGGCAGTGAAGTATTGAAGTGACGCCAACCCCACCCCCATCCTGTAGAGAGCGACAGGCATTGGGGTGTGCCTTTGGGTTGTCCACTATAAAGCTCATGCCATTGTACCTCACCCTACCCTGTAGACACTAACAAGTGTCAGGGTGTGCTTTGGGGTCTTTGGGCGTTATACTTACCCCATTCCATAAGGAAATACACTGAGGTGGGTGCAGTATAGGAGTGTGGGGTGAACTTTGTGGCCAAACAGTGCAAGACACACCACAATGCCTGCTAGTGGCTGTAGGGTGGGGGTTGGGGGTGGAATGGCGTGAGCATTACATCCGATGATCCCAAGTCACACCCCAGATGCCTGTCAGTCTGTACTGGGTGGGGTGCTACAGTTGGAAACCCTAACACCGTAGGCGTGTGGTGGTAGTTTCACTCTGCATGTTCAACATGGGCTGCTTGTCAGGCCACCTCATGAAAAGCAGCACAATTACATTGTTAGCTGAATGGTGGTTTTGCACAGCGGCTGTGCCATTTGGCGACAGACAGACAAAAACACATTTTTGGGCAGGATGTGGAGAATGACAACTGTACTGTTCATGAGGAGGCGTAAAAAAATGGCAACTTTGAAAATCTGGAGTGACAATATGAAATATTGGTGAAGCAATGAACATGCATACAAATTGCGCAACACACGTCCATAACCCAATTATTTTTGGGAGTTTGGTAGCCACTTTTGCAACATAGGCATTTTGGGACCTCCCCTTATGAACGGTGGCACTGTGATTTTGTTAATCTGTCCCAAAAGTTGATTTCCCACAGCGACCATGCCATTGTGCGCCGCAGGTGCAGAAACACATTTTGGGTAGGATGTGAAAAATGACAGCTGTACTGTTCATAAGGTGGTGTGAAAAAAATGCCATTGTTGAAAATCTGGCATGGAAATATTGCAAATTTGCGAAGTTACAAGGCTGCGTGGAAACTGCGCAACGCACGCTTGCAACACAGTCATTTTATGGACTTTCGGCACCACATTTTCAACATAGGCATTTTAGGACCTCTGCTCATGAACAGTGTCATCGTCATTTCCTCAAACTGTCAAAAGTGATTTCACACAGCGACCACGCTATTCTGCACCGGACGTGCAAAAACACATTTCAGGCAGGATATGTAAAATGACAGCTATAATGTTCATCAGGAGGTGTGGAAAAATGCCAGTTTTGAAAATCGCAGTGGGTGTGGGTTGTAGGAGGGGGCAGGGAGACTGCCGAGGGACCATTTCCTTTTCCCACAGGTACAAAAAAAAAAACATTGCGGGACCATTTTTATGTTTACAGTGGCATGTGGCATGCTGGGGTGGGCTCCCAGCGTGCCAACGGGGCCTTGTTTTTTTGGGGGAGGCAGCTGTAGCCAACGGGAGATTGGGCACCCCCGTCGACACACAACAAAAAGGGGGGGTAGTTTATGCCAACGGGGATTGGGCACCTTGTTGGCACACAAGGAAACCGAGGGAGGGGGCCAGAGCCAAGAAGGATTGGGTAACCCCCCCTTGGCACATAACAAGTGTGGGGGTTCTTTATGCCGACAGGGAGTGGGCTCCCCCATTGACACATACATTGGGAGCAGGGTAAGCCAGCAGGGGGATTGGGCACCCCCGAAGTCGGCACTTTGGCGGGCAGTGTGACACCATGTTTGTGTCGGGTAAGCATGTTGGGAGGTCCACTGCGTGTGACAAGCTTTGCTCACATTACAGCGGACCTTTCCTTAAATGTGCTCACCCGGGTGGTGTGGTGCCGGCATGCAGGCCGATTGGGGAATGAGGGACGCACCTACGGATGCATGCCCTGCATTCACCCAACAGTGACCGCGCCTCCAAATCTGCACTACCGCAAGATGTTGGCTGCTCAAGCGCGCCAACATAAAAAATGCATTTTTATATTTGTCTAAAAACTGTGTTCTGTTCTCTTCTTACTGACTTCTTGCGCCTATCATAAAAATGAGATGCCTCTTGCCATGGGGTTATCCCAGTAAAGGGGATTTTAAAACAATAAAAAATATTTTATTTATTTAAAAATGTATTTTCTTTGGAATAAGTTGCTGTACAGAATAAACTATGTTTTGCAAAGACAGCAGCACACTTGACATTATATTTTCAGAAACTAGGTAGTAAAGTGACTTTGTTCCCATATCTCTATAGTTATTGTATTTTTTTTTTACTGAGGTAAGGTTGGGGGATAGGTTTATCTGTACTGCAGGACAAACTGGGATGGGTTGGCTTTATGGTAATGTCATAACGTGCTTGAGTGAGTGACATTTGTGAACTTGTTTACTTGGATTCTCATTTAATTTGTCTGCAATTTATGTGTATCACCAAGTCTCTTTCAACTTGTCTCATTTTTATGTGTTTAGGATGTACTGCTGCCCAGCTGCAGTCTTTTGGCATTTTATTTTTTATTTTTGGGGTGGGTGGGCATTTTGGGCAACACACTGTCATGTGGACTGTGGGGACTCTGGGGATGGTGCTGGGGTGCAACTCGCAAAGCATGCAGAGGGAGGAAATGGGTAGAAAAATACATTAGAAATACCTTCCAAAATGCATCAGAATGCACCAAAATATAAAAAAATTTCTGGCTGCCTAGGCAGCCCAACAGACCCCCAGCCTATTATTTTTATTTTTTTGTCTGACTTGAGCTCCACCATCTATAGGACTCCTGGATCTGTCCCCTACCCAGGCCCCAGCCTTGACCCTCCTTCAGGCCCGCACAGCTCCGTGGAGAGTGTTATAGCACTTGTAAAACTGGTATATGTTGAGGAACTGTAATATTTTTTTAAAAATAGTTAAAAAAAAAGAAATGTCATTTAATGTGAAATAGTGCCCTCATTTTCTGTAAGTTACTAGGGACGTTGTTTAATTGCTGTCACTGGGACAGTGAAGACAGCCACAGAGTCACTACGTCTAACTCCTAGCAGGACCATGGTTTTGTTTTTTTGTCTTGCCAGCAGCACGCTACCATCTGTAGTAGTAACTTTCTTGAAAGTCCCAGCAGTCTCACTCTGCTTGCAGCTCAGAAGGGAGTTTAGAGAGTCCATAATACCTGTGGCTCAGGACGGGAAGGGAGCAGCTTGGGAGGAACAGCAAGAGAGTCTCAACAGTAGAAACAACACTTTTTTCCCCTACAGAAGTATTTTTCTTCCAGGATGGATTGGGTTGCGTTCTCAGCCCTGTCCCCACTCTCTGCCACCGTCCACCATCCCACATCTCCTCCAGCGGATTAAAGAGATATGGTGGGTCAGCGACTGGGTGGGCAGGGCTTCTGGATATGCAATGAGCTCTGCGGAGGTGCTCAAGCACTCTGTATGCTGGCCCTTCCCTGAAATGCGAGACTCACACGTACCACTACCTGGATTCTTCCAGGCAGCAGTTGACTGGCGAGTCATGGAAACCCCCTCCCTGAAGGGAGAGAGCTATCTGACGGGCGCACAATCTTCCCTCTCCTGGCCAAGCCCCCATCATGACCCGAGTCTGTTGCCAAACCCGGGTCACAGGCGTAGCAGTAGGGAGGCATAGAGGCCTCTACCCTCCGTGCCACCGGCTTGGCCTACAAACAACACTTTTTTAGCGTTGTATTTTCTTTCACTTTTGTGGCTTTTGATTTCGCGCTAAATGGAAAAAAAATGGCAGCAAAATCGTTTGCACTGGCATCAGATGGATCTTTTCTGTATTGTGGGCACAGGCACTGGCGCTTGTTATTTTCCATGCTCTAAACAAAAAAAAAATGTTTTTACCATGCCGCCGTGACATCTATCATGGAGACATCCCTGACAGAGACAGCCGCAGTGCTGACTGTCAGCACTGCAGTGTCGGGGATGCCTCCGTGTTTCCATTGGGGGACTGTGCCCCCCGAACACCCAATATGGGGGGATGTGCCCCCACACACCCCGGTCTCTAGGATTCCAACTCTGAGTCGGAGTTGGACTGGGAGGGGGGTGATACACCCAGCGAGGTGGTCTCGGGCACTGTACAGACCATCACAGTGACATGCAGGTTTTGCCCGATTATTGTCGCTGTAATGGTCTTCATGTTGGAGGAGTCGCTGCAGTGTTGGTATACCAAAAAGGTGACATAGCTGGCAAGGGCTGTCAGCGAATCAGATTCAAGAAATGTCTCTACCCATTTTATGAGGATCAGTAATACACAGCTTGCATAAATTGTGCTTTAGTGTTCCTCAGTTTTTTTTTAATATTAACCATGGTTTAATGTTCCACAGTTAATGTAAAATGCAGATTAGTTTTCCACAGACTGCGAAAAATAATCTATGTTTTGTCTGAACCCCGGAAAACTAATCAGTGGTTTACATTAACACAGTCCAAATTCTGCTGAATTTTTCAGAAAATTCCAAAAATTGTTTGGGACGTGGAACTGCTATCCCGTCTGAATTCTGCCAGCAGAATTCTGCATGCCACACAGCTCTGCTGCTTTTCTTTTTTTTCCTTTTGGCTCTGTTGGACCAGCCAGACATTGGTCCCATTCCCTGTACCCACCCCCTGGTACCCCCGACCTATCTCAACTCCAGAGCACCCTGGCTTCCCCCCTAGGGTGGGGCCACCAATGGGGCTCTATCCCTGATGGAGACTTTGTTGGTACAGGGAGCAAGGATTTTATGGTCAGCAGTGTGGGGCCTGTGGCGTGGGACAGACATTATGGTGTGTGGTCCGATTGTTTTTTTTTTAATGGGGCACCCTCGGGAGACATGGCGTGCAATGACGTGATGGCGCATATGCCACACATCTGGCATGCCTCCCAACACTGCCTAGCTCCAGTTGTCAGATCCCTGGCCTCCACTGGGGTCAAACTCTGGGAGCTCCCCCAACCCGGAGGAGGAGAGCAGTCCATGGGGTGCTTGATCCTCCTCCCCTCAGTCAGCCCTCTGACGCCCAAGATCACCCAGTCCTGGGTCATCGGCGTCACGGGTGGCAGTGCTACCGCTGTGCCCACAGGCTGGCCCTGCTTTTATAAAACCGACTACTAAAACTACCAGATGTACCACAAGAAAAGTGCCAGGTGGGACTCAGATCTGCTGCGTTCCTTGAATCTCATGTACCCCTAATGACAACTACAGCAGGTATTTGTTGCTTCTCCCATGCCAGCCCCCAGGCTTGGAATAACCTATCTATTGGCTTGTGTCCAGTCTCTAGCTTCCCTCCTGTGTTTGACCCCATACACAGATGGCATCATTTGCACTGCTCGCAACCTAAGCCATTCTGTGGCTGAGGAGATACATTGGTGCCATTGGTCCCAGTCCATGACTGGTAACTATGGAAGTTTTGACTCCCTATTGTACTGAGTTACACTGTATATCTGCTGAGATAATGCCCACCTCCCCATGAGAAGTGTACATAGAATGTAGTTGTAATGCAATTGTATCTCTCCACCGTTATCTAATTACATTATGCTATGCAACTATGAACTTTTTCACTGTAACCAGCTCCTGACTTGCACTGCTACTGATAACCATTATACAGTAAGTAGCCTTTGACTCAAAAGTGTAGCCAATTCTTACAAATAAAAATTATTATTAGAGAGCTGCTGATGCCTCAAAGAAAAGGGGACTGGGACGAGCCCTCACAAAACAAGGCTGTTCACAAAGTATATGTTCGCATCATGGGTGTGTGATGCAGGAAATATGGATGGGGACTGTGTTAGTCCTCACAAAACAGGAATGGGTCAGGAAAGTACATGTTACCATCATGGGTGTGGATGTAGGGATGTGGGACTGGATGACTCCTTCCAAAACAGGACTGGTTAAATATGTGGTTCCATCATGAGTGAATAATGTAGGGATGGGTAACTGGGCAAGTCCTCCAAACACAACCGGGTAATAAGTACATGTTCCCTCATGAGTGTGATGTAGGCATGGGGGACCAGGTGATAAGTACATGTTCCCATCATGGGTGTGATGTAGGGATGGGGGACCGGGTAATAAGTACATGTTCTCATCATGGGTGTGATGTAGGGATGGAGGACTGGGTAAGCCCTCCCAAGACAGGACCACGTAAATATATGTGCCCATCATGAGTATGTGATGTAGGGGTGGAGCCACCACTCTTCACACACACACCTAAAGTAGACAGCAGGTGTAACCCAGAGCAGAAAAGCAGGACAAAACACAGAAGGTCACACACTGAGGATAGAAAGGTAGTAGAGAAGTAAAAAACATAATCAAAGCAGATATATGCTGCAGAAGACACTCTGGTGCTTCCCCTGACAAAGTTTCATGCTAATGGATGTGAAGAAGGCAAAGTTAGTGCCATGACCTGACTTTGTAACTTTAGTAAATCCAATGTTTTGCAGCATTCATCTGCTTGATGGAAGTTTTTTCCTCTGCTGGCTTGCTATCCTTAGTGTGCTGTTTCCTGTTGTGTCCTAATATAGGGATGAGTAATTAGATGAGCCCTCCAAAAACAGGACTGGGTTAGTATATGTTCCCATCATGGGCGTGTGATGTACGACTGGGTGTCTGGGTGAGCTCTCCCAAAATAGGACTTAATAAGTACCCATCAGAGGTGTGTGATGTAGGGGTTGGTGTGTGAGTTCTCCAAAAATGAGCTGGTAAGTATGCATTCATATTATGGGTCTTTGAGGTAGTGCTGAGTGTCTGGGTGAGCTTCCCATATCAGGACTAGGTATATATGTGTTCCCATCAGGGCTACGTAATGTAAGGCTGGGTGTCTGGGTGAGCTCTCCCAAGACAGGACCAGGTAAGTATATGTTCCCATCAGGAGTGTGTGATGCAGGACTGGGTGTCTGGGTGAGCTTTCTCAAAACAGGACTAGGTAAGTATATGTTCTCATCATGGGTATGGGAATTAGGAAGGAAGGACTTGGCAAACCTTCCTATGATTGGACTTGGTAAACCCTAAAAAGAATTCAGTATTTTCCAGTAATGCGTGTGTCATGTAGGGGGGTGGGCAACTGGATGAACCCTTTCTGGTTTTATCTTAAACTCTAAAACATTTGGGTTCTTATTTTTGGTCCCTCTTTCCAAGGTTTGAGATTTACAAACATTTACATAGATACATAGATGCTGTCAGCAGATAAGGACCACTAGGCCCATCCAGTCTGCCCGCTTAAGCTGCCTAACGAAGTGTCCAGTGACCCTATCTGGTCGCCGGCTTTAGCTTTTCCTTCCTAGCTGTATTATTCCTTTGTTTCTGTCCCACGCATGTTTGAAGCCCGCCACTGTATGGGCTGCCACCACTACCTGGGGCAGGCTATTCCATGCATCCACCACCCTTTCCATAAAAAAGAACTTTCTAACATTTCCCCTTATGTGGCCACCCCTCAGTCTCATGTTGTGTCCTCTTGTCCTGGCACTACTATTAATCTGGAATGTGTTGTCCCCTTCCACCTTGTTAATGCCCTTGAGGTACTTGAATGTTTCTATCATGTCACCACTCTCCCTCCTTTGTTCCATCATGTACAAATTGAGGTCTCTTACTCTCTCCTCAGATGGCTTGTGATGTAATCCCTTCACCATTTTGGTCGCTGTTCTATGAATTGTCTCTATTTTGTCAATGTCCTTTCGAAGGTGTAGTCTCCAGAACTGCACACAGTATTCAAGGTGAGGACTCACCAGGGTCTTGTACAGTGGAACTATTACCTCCCTCCTTCGACTTGTGATAACCCTTCCAATACACCCCAACATCCCACTGGCCTTTCCTATCACTTTTGCCATCTGCCTAGAGGCCTTCAAGTCATCTGTGATTTTGACCCCCAAGTCCCTCTCCTTTTTAGTTACTGTCAGCAGCCCCCCTTCCCCCCATCCTGTAACCCGCCCCAGGGTTCCTGATCCCCACATGCATGATTTTGTACTTCTTTGCATTAAACCTTAGCTGCCATGCCCCTGACCATCTCTCCAGCAGTTCCAGGTCTTTTCTCATCCTTTCCACCCCCTCCAAAGTATCCACCGTGTTGCAGATCTTGGTGTCATCCACAAACAGGCAAACCTTTCCCTCCAGCCCATCTGCAATGTCACTGATGAAGACATTGAAGAGGACTGGCCCCAGAACAGACCCCTGGGTACCCCACTGGTCTCTTCCCTTTCATCTGATTGGGTTCCATTCACCGCTATCCTCTGTTTTCTGTCCCGTAACCAGTTTCCAATCCTGTTCACTACCTTTCTTCCCAACCCCAGGCTGCCTAGCTTGTTGACCAGTCTCCTATGTGTGACCATCTCAAAGGCTTTGTTGAAATCGAGGTAGGTAATATCCCCCGGTCCACTGCCTTTGTCACCTATGTGTTTATTAATCATGTGCTAATTTAATAAGTATACACTTGCATTTTGAATCTCTCAATTTGATTTTTGTTTATAGGGCAGTTTTAAGGTTTTGAGTTTTATAACCAGCCAGGGTCTAGGGGTTGTTTTACTGTCCCCCCACTACCTGTCACTATGGATAAACAAGGTTTCAGTCTCTATGTAAGTCCCTCACCTGCTTCATCACAAAACAAGTCACAATGCTGAGATGCCTCCACCGTATCTGCCCCACGCTCAGAGCCAGACTTTTGTTTCTAGGTCCTCAAGCAGGGCTGATAATTGAGGATTCCAGTTGCTTTGGTGGCACAGGTGGTACCACAAACAGAGTGCTGTTCAAGGGCAGCCTGGATTCAGATCCCAACTAAGGCACTTCTTTTTCTCTTCTGTTTATTGGGGTTCCATATACGTACACATCACACCTTTGTAAATAAAATGTAATTATCTGTGCAGCACCAGGTTGTGCGTCACAGAAAGTGTAAGGGCGTCTGGGAGTCCCAGGTTTTCAGCTGCCTTGGTTGTGCAGCTGGTAGTGCAAATGGAACAGTATTATGGGCAGCTTGGGTTAAAATCCCACCTAAGGCACTTATTTCTTTCTCTCTTCTATATGTTTGGGTTCCATATATGTGCACATTGCACCTTTGTGAGTTGTGAATGAAAATTTTAATGATCTGTCCAGCATCAGCTTGCATTAGAGAAAGAATAAGGTGCTTCTGGGAGTCCCAGGTTTCCAGTTGCCTTGACGTTGCAGCTGACAGTGCAACCTTTATGGTATCCCAAGTGATCTGGGTTCAAATCCCAGCTAAGGCACTTAATTCTTTCTCTCATCTTTTTGTTTCGGTGACTAAGGCCAGCTCTGCCCACACTGTACCTGGCCCTTTGAATAAACAGAAGGTTTCAGTCTCCAGTGCTCTCAGTCCCTCATCATTTTGCTGCACTAAATACATCACAGTGTGGGAAAACCTGAATTGTACCTGCCCCACAGTGTAAAAGGCCCTGCGGATAAACAGAGGGCTTCAGCCTCCAGTGCTGCCAGGCCCTCGCCTCACCTGTCACCAATACTAAATTCCTCACAGTGTGAGGAATCCTTTGTGGATTACTGCAGGTTGTTGCGGGAGGAGAGGAACGTACTTACTTTTGCATGTTGCCTTGGATACTGGTCTTCCTCTAGACATCATAGTGGTCCATTTCCCAGTCATTCCGCACCTCCTAGTTCGAACGGGGTATGGATACATCCCAGTGGGACACTTATATAGCAAAGTGCTGCCTGTCTTAAAGCCATTAGAGAACGTGACATTCCCTCCAGTGATTGCCACATCCTTGTCACACTCGATCTTATTGTCTGTTGCTAATAAGGAAAAAAAAAAAGAAATAATTTGTATGCTGATGGATAGCCAGATCTGTTTTTCATAACATGTCATTGGCACAGAAGCAGTCAAGCAATGCTACATGCAAGGACTCCCGTCTTTGAGACCTGTTACTTTTTTTTTCACTTTTATTATTGTTTTATAAATCTGACAAAAATATTATATAAAATATTAAAATGGACTTTGAGGGTGTGACAGACTGCACTCCTCAAAGAGCGTCACCTCTCATATTCTTTAGGTACCAGAACCCTTAATTTCACTTTGCAGTTCCTCTCACACATTGAACACACAGGGCAGCACTTAAGAGCATGGATACACCTCAGTAACAATATGTAAGCAATAACACACAACAGGGTGTGCGGTAAAGCACAATGCACGGTCATGTGACATGTTTTAGCCAATCACATTTGTAGATTTCCCAATGCCATTTTATAATTGCATGTGCTGTACAGTGCTGCCCACCAGGAGGATGCACTCTGTGATAAAGGTGTCACACATTACTATGTTAGAAACTGGGGTCATTGCCACACTGGATGACACTGAGTTTCTGTAGTATCCTGCCAGATTTCACTGGCGGACACCGTGACAAGGGTGCTTCATCTTGGCGGGCAGAACTATACAATGAATGGGAATTGGGCAGTATTTTTTTATTGATATTGCACTCGACTGAAGGGTGTGGCACAGTCATAGTGACCTGGTTTTGGCTGCCATCTTTGTGACAAGCTAGCCATACATACAGCAGCTCACTGCAGGGCCCAGCCAGTCATCGTCAGTACTGGTGAACATTTAATAAAATGGTTCTGCGGTTTGGCACAAAACACAAATCTGAATTGTACCCCACTGCCAGTTTTCTGGTTTACTTAGAAATGAATTAGTTGTTTAATGATGAGGAAAAGGGGGCATGTGGACCCAACCACACCAAGCTCTATCCCCCCCCCCCATATTTTTGTCCTTCCTGGTCTAATGATTCTTCCAATTACCCAAGTGCCCTGGCCAACAGCACTTCTGTAGGGTCATTACCACCTCAGGTCACCAGTCTCCACTCTTCTCCAGCTCTTGGATGTATCTTTGTCCAGGTAGGGCCCTGCAATCATAGATCAGAGAGGGGCTCCCCCAGGGCCAGCCTTCATCCCCTTGTAGTGCCTCCTTAAGGGAGTGAATTATTAGGAGTGGAGCGAGGGAGGAGCCAGAGATCTGTCACATAGTGCAACAGCTTCCTGAGTTTATAAATCATGGCATCAGTCTTAGCCAGTCAGGATTATCTATTTCCAAACATTTCATGTATTCTTATAACAATGGGAGGGTGTCTCACACAAATTGGTTCAACGATTTCCCACACAAAGGGGTTTCTCTAATTTTCTACTATGGAAAACCTTCTGATTTTAAATTTGAAACAGAAATCTTCAACACAATTTATGTTACGTTTATAGGTACAGTTCCTATGTTCCATATGGTTACAGGACTTCTCAAATCATTGGTGTGCTACAACTGCTCAGTTTTTCTTCACTGTTCTCTCCTCTGAAGGACTCGAGAATGCACTCTCGTAACCATAAAAGATGCAGGGCCACATCAGCTGCAGCCTTCAGCAAGCCCTATTAATACAGACAGTGGGCCCTGTCCAGCATGTGCTGCCTGTATGAATATTAGGTTGCAGTAGCACTGTGCAAAGTGCATAGGTGCTGGTCCTGCTGACAGCAGACACACAAGAGACAAGGGGCATAGCGTATCTCATATAGGATAGTTCCTGTGCTTCTGGTTGCCATATTTCGAGGTCAGCATGCTAATGACTGCATAGGGCCTGCAAGGTGCTGAGGAGTTATTTGCATACGGCTATGTGATCACCCTCGTCGTGCCTGACAAGAGGCATTTAACTGTACTGAGTACCTACCCAGTTAATGAAAACTAAATTAATAAATAACATTATTAGCTTTGCCCAATTCCTTCATGCAGATATGAGGAAAGGTACTGTGCAGAGCCTCAGCTGTTGCTCGCACCTGATCACTGCACAGTAACAGTAAGAACCCTGGTGGTCCAGTGGTGCCCACTTACTGCCTGATACCCAGTTAAACATAAGAACCTCCCTGACAGTCCTACCTGCCTCCGTCTGATCCTTGATTAAGAGAAAAATTCTCCTGGTAGGTAGTCCACTGGTACTCTTCACCCCCCACCCCAACCTCGCCCACTCACTCAGCACCCACCACGCCTCCACTCCACCACCGAGACGCCCAGTAAATACCAAGTTAGGTCCCCAGGCAGAATGTTGGAGAGTGCCCAGCACAGACCCTCCCCTCACCACCTCAGCTGGCCACTGTCTAAGTAATAGAGGCCTAGTGCAAGAATAATGCAGAAAGTGAAGCAGACTTTGTTCACAACTGTTTTTCATGTGTCCTTGCCATGAGGTGCCCTGAGCCATCTGGACAGGGTGCCACAAAAATAAAATTTCCTTGCCTATTATCTGATGTAAGAAAACCCACTTATAGTAGGACACAGGGAAAAGGACAGACAATCTTTATGTTTACATGTGCACTGAGGGGTGTCTTTCATGGAATAAGAATGTTCTATGATTAGCCATTGTTCTATATAAAATTCAGCCTGCTCCAAGTCCTTATTGTGCAAATTCCAAATTGCTGTGTGCATTACAAAATGTTATAATGTATGGTGGAACTCTGTTATGCATGGAACTCCATGCCTGGAATATGCTTGTTGTGTTGCAGTAGTGACATCATTATGTTGTTGTGCTGCAGTAGTGATGTCACCACTGCAGCACAACAACATAGAATGCTGCCATATAGCTCTTTTCCTCCATCCAATCAAGCTGGAAGCTTTTCTTTTTTTTTTTCTATTTGAACTTACAGAAAAAAATTGCATCACATTGTATCAGTAATCTGAGCCAGCCCTCAACCCTCAAGTGCCTCCTCTCCAACCCCCAATTCACTGAAAGAAAGTGGTGTCTGAAATAGGAATGGATGCCAATGCACTTTAAAAGATAATGTATGGGCATCTATACACAGACAAGCCTGTGTCTTCATCTTGAGGTTTCCATGACAACCAGGAAAGCTCTCACGCTTCACTCTCGAGGTTCTTGGTTGCCGTAAAAAACTCTCAATGCAAACGCAGACTTCTTGTATATGGATGCCCATACGTTATCCTCTATGTTGTGTGCATTCCAAACAGTATTTCTGCACAGTTCAGAGGTCATACAATATAAAATTTCTCGTCCACTCCACACCCAGCTGCTTGCTAACCACCCAGTGTCAAGTGTTCACCTTTTAAGCAGTAAACGTTTGTAAATGTAATTTAGATTGTAGAACAGTCCAGCGCGAGGCGATTAGCCTGCCCTATTAGGTGCTTCAGTTATAATCGGCGTGATTGAAATGGATGTGCCTAATATCGCAGGACTGTCACTAAGTACGGAACTTTTCTCCAGAAGAAATTACATTTACAAACTTCTACAAGTTAAAAGGCACAGCTGAGGGTATTAAGTGGGTAGGAAACAGATGGGTGCAGGGCAAGTTTTATTTTTTTTTCATTTGTCAGCCAGCCCCGTGGAACATGCTTCCAAGTTCTCTGAGGGAGGCCCTCTGGATGAAAACCTTTAAGAGGGGCCTGAAGACCTTCTTATTCAAGGAGATTTTTGGTACCATCTAGAAGCCTTCTGGGACTGAATGCCACCAGTTTTTTTTACCTGCATTTCGTATTTTCCATTTATAAGTGAACAATATTTGGATTATACTCAGTATTATCAAGTAATTTTTGCTCCTCTCTGGATAATTTGTAATTATCAAATTGAATTTTCTTCAATCAAAATGTATTCACAAAAAAAAAAATATTCAGCATTTATTACGCAGTTTTAAAGTTGTGTTACGTTGTTTTTGTCTCAGTTGATGTTTATGATTATGTAGAAACATAGAAACATAGAATTTGATGGCAGATAAGGACCGCTTGGCCCACCTAGTCTGCCCATTGTAAAGCGCTCTGAGTCCCTGGGACACTACTATAAACTAAGAAATGCCACATTTTTACGTGGGAGGGCGAAGCGTTCCATGAAAAAAAAAAAAAAAATATATATATATATATACATATATATTCTGCATATAAACTTAAAACTCTGAATTTATTCCGTCATGACAGTATGAACATTTCAAGCTTTGCCCTTAAGGTTCATATGCTGTCATCTCAGCTCCTGAATGGAAACACAACCGCATTGTGTATGGTTGCCAATACATTATACTAACTCTTGTGCTGTTTGGGCCAAAGGATTGAGAAAAGAAGCGGAGTGGTTCTGTCAACCTGGAACAGCACGAGAGAATATTCTTGTTAGTTAAGAGACACCAGATCCGTACACATACTGGGCTAGATATTCAAAGGGGATGTGCCTGGTGCAACTGAGCTGCACCAGGGCAACCCCAGAAGTGAGCCCCAGGGCAATATTCAAAAGGGGGAATTCCCCATGCCCCAGGGTGCAAAGGTAATGTATGCGGCACAGCCCCAGTGGGGTGTGCCCATGCATATATGGCACATCCCGATATTCAGCCCAGGATGTGCAGCGCATATGCTGGAACAACCCTGATATGCGTCGCATACTAAATCATTCATTCACATATTTGTGAGTGACTATCACAGTATGCACTATACGCCCATTGGTCCACCGTGTGGACCAATGGGCTTGCCGCTGTTACTGGAAACTGTCATTTGACGGGCAGCCACGGAGGTATGTAGGTGAGTTTGCTGCTGCCCACCGGTGATGGGGGGAGCTGAGTGGGAAAAGGGTCCTGTGTGGGTGGGGAGTGCCACTGGACCACCAGGAATGTCCTGTCATCAGTTTTACAGGCGATCGCAGCTACGGGGTTCCACTAGACTACCAGGAATTATCAAACATTAATTTTTCAGTGATCAGGGCTTCAGCTAGAGAGGGAGTACCATTAGACTACCAGGGAAGTATGAAACATTTAGTTCTCACTGATTGGTGCTACGGAAGGGGTGGGGGGGTGCAAATAGACTCCTTCTGGCAGAACCATGTGCTGTGCAAGGCACCATGCGCATTTTGATGGGCTGCCCTGCACAACACATGCAAATGGGGCCATAATGACATGCAAATGGCCCCATTTGCCCCTTGCATGTATTATGGCTCCATTTGCATACTGCTTGCTGAATATCAGGAATTTGCGCACAGCGTAACTCTGTTGCACTGGTGTAGTTCCCATTCTTGGCATTCAGCTCTGTCTGGGGTGGGGGGTGCACCAGAGCATCATATTTCTGCAGTGCGCATTACCTGGTATATTCAGAGGAAATATGCCATGGCTCATCTCTTTTGAATATATCTCTGAGTTGCTCCAGCACAACTCAGTTACGCTGCGCCACCACATGCGCCATTGTCAGGTGCAATACTGAGTATCGAGGCCACAGTATAAACATATTATAAATTATTGCAGCTGGCTAGCATGAGTTATAGTAGGTGTTTCATTCACGTTTTTTAATCAGTGTAATGCTGCTGCCCCCACCTATGAAGTGGAATGCCCCCTTTAACATTCCCTCACCTGAATGCCAACGTATGCAGGATAAGAGCCCCTACAGTTCTAAGCACTGACTGGCCAACTTTCTATACTGTTGTTACAATGATGCTGTAACAGCGAATCCCCTACAGTGACACAAGAGCAATAACCACACTTGCGGCGAGCTGTAGTCACCGCCGACAGCATGTTGCGGCAACTGATGTGCGGGCAGCAGGACTAGCCATTTCTCCACTGTCTGTGCAATGTAGAGTTAGATATATTAAACAGGAGAGGTGTGGGGGGGGCGCAGCCCTCTTCATTGATACTGCATCGGTGTCTGTGTTCCCCGGTCAGTGTCAGTGTGTTCCCCGGTTGGTGTCAGTGTCGGGACATGGCAGCATCGGGAATGTCGGTGGCATTGTGTCACTGTAGGGGATGTCAGCAACATCTCTGTCTCTGCAGCTTGGTAGAACCAGCTAACTTCATATACTGTAAGTGATGTATATTACAAAATATAAATACTGTCTAAATATGTATTTTAAAGTTTTTACAAAAGGGGAAAAAATCACTTTAACAAGTTATTTTACATGGATTTCATTTTCTAGCGAATTCTCTTATCAGAGCATCTATTCTATGAGAAAAACCCAAATTACACGCATTAAGAAATATACAGGATTGACAGCCATGAACAAATACATTTTCTAAAGGTAATCTACTTACATGCATTGGTCAACAAAGCTAAAAAGGTCAAGAAAGCCGAGAAATAGACCAGTGTCATTTTCCAAACTTTTTTGCTGAAGAGTAAGGAGTCACTGCTTCTTCCCTGTCATATGCAGGCCACTGGTGTTGCACTGAGCTGGGGGGAGAGGGTTTCATTCTCATAGATTGTGTAACAGCACAGTGGGCTGCTTATTAACCCGAGGATAAACAATGCTCTTATCATAAACAGGGAGATAGTCGTGATGGTGGTGGTGGGGGGGCGGTGAGAGGCTGGATGAGAGCTGATTTTCTTTTGGATCCAGGCCCCTGGTATATGTGTAGCCAGATTCAGCTCTGACTGGTATCAAAATGGCCTACCTACAGTCTAACTGGAGCCTCTGCCAGAAGCGTCTGCATCTGGCAGCCACCACTGCATCCGCCATTCATTTGGATCTAGCATGGGTTGTTTTCAAAACCGTATCCAATTTGCAACACTTGGGCATAGGTCCCAGTAGTATGTGGCCAACCATGGATGCATTTACTGCCAGAGACTAGCACCAGAATTTTCAAAGCCCTCCCATCATGTGTCCTATTCAATCCTGCTATTTGCACTTGATATGTCAGAATTCTGTGGTGCATTTACCACGAAGTGTGCTCAGAAACTGGCGTGTGTATTCAAAAAATGAAAATGCATCTGAAATCAGGAACTACTCCTGCATCATGCCCTTTGAAAATCGTCTCCCAGGTCAAACTAGGCCATATTCATGCACTGCTCCATGTAATTGGTTCACAGTTCCCGTGATGAAAACTTCCACTGGACAGAGATCGCCGTTACATTCATTGCCTTCGTTATGCAATGCCTTGCCATTACCCATAACTGGTACTTGTTATGCCTTATCTGGTTTAAATCAGTTTTAAAGAAACATCTTATTGTTACTAGTGTTTATGATTGCTTAACTGTTTGTTAATTTGGTTTGATGATAATATTTCTGTTTGTATATTTATTTGTTCTGGTCACCGATGTAAACGGGTCTTTGGCACATGGACTTTTCCAGATTATAAATAAACAAAACAGTATATTAAAATGGTACAAGTGACTTAGTCCCTGGGTTGTCGTGTCCATAGATTGGTGCACAGACTTAGTCGGGGGCACCCTTCATGCTCCAACTGAACATTGCATCTGGGCAGAACAAGGGCGATGCAGTCATTTGGAAGATCTCCTCGGACTTGAGGAAGATGCGGGTTCTGACAATTTGACTCCTGACGTCCCATCACTCTTGGTGCAAGCTGGCAATGTCATTTGCATCACAGAGCATGCGGAGGAGGAGAACGATGACCACTAGAGCATCCGTGCCAAGTCAGAATCTCACACAGTGACCACTAATAATTAAATCCACTTGCCATTCTCTTACAGTAAGTGGTACTTTCTGTCATCAAGCTGCTTGTGAAAATGTTTTGGTTTTTACTCTCTGTAGCCCTTTTTGTAAGGGGTTGATGTACTAGGGGGTGACATAATAAGGGGAGGAATACCAGGCTAAAGTGCTTAAAGATTCCCTGCTAACTCTGACAGTAGAAGCTGTTCCTTTAGCTCAGCAGTTGAGTTCTGAGTAGGCAGCCTGAGGGTTGCAAGTTCAGATGCTCAACGGATGGCATCCTCAGCCGATGGGGGTGGGGCATGGATCTAGTACAGATGGTGACAGCAGTGAGATGTTTTATGATGAGTGATGCTGCAGTACTACAGATTGCTCAGCAGGGTGCAGCAGTGTGTTACAAACATAAAAACTAAAGTTGCCAGTAGAAAAAGACCTTTTGACCTATTGGGCTGAGAATGACACAAACCCCGGGTGCACTGAAGATATGGCGCACCTGGCTTGCGGCATTTTCCTGGTTGGCGATTGGGATTTTCTGTCCCATACTCCAGTTGCGGCAAGTTAGACCAACATTTTGTGGCCTAGCTTGCGGCAATCCTAGGGACCTTTCAGACGGAGCTTGCACCAGCTAGTTTGTGTAAGTTGCCATAAAACATGGAAACTGTCACAACTGCACCTGAGATTGCAAAATTGGGTGCAGCTGCAACAGAGGGGTTCAACGCATTGCCAGAACTTAAGTGTCATGGCACAAGGCTTGGCATAAGCCCTGCACCATGCATTGAAAAGCCAACCAGTTGTGTCTGCCCAGTCCTACATATCTAATGTGGAGTATGAGAGCCCTAGTAGTTTTGCACACCTCCTCATCTCTTTCCCTTTTTTTTTTGTATTATCTATTTATGCCCCCCTACATGCTCCAGAGGTCTCTCCTTCGGGCTGCCATGACCCACAGATATTCCCCCCTGCTATCTCCCCCTCGGCCACCTACCTCAGATATGCAGCCTGCCACGGGGCAGCCCAGTGTAACCCTTCACTGGGTGGGACCCCCCTCCTCCGAGGGCGAAGGCACTGGTGGGAGGAGACCAGCACATTATTCCCTTTTTCGGTCCTGGGTGCTGCTGGGTCCTCCTCCTCCAAGGGCGAAGTCACTGGTGGGAGGAGAGCAGCACACTATTCCCTCTTTCGGTCCCGGGTGCTGCTAAGGCATTTCATGGTTTCCAAGGAGTCTTCGGAGGTGCCTGGGGCCGGCAGCCATCATCCAGCTAGACTTTGGAGTGGTTTCCAATTTTTCTGATTCCCCCATTGCACCACTCGTGTAGTGTCTCCAGTCTCCACCAGGGGAAGCTACTGAGCGAGGCCATCCTCAAACCCACCCCAGGATAGGACAGCACTCCATCAGATGCTCAATCCTATCCTCTCCCTGCTGACCTCCGACAACCTGAGTCCGTTCCCGAACCTGGGTCGCTGGGATGGGTTGAGGTAAGGCACCAGCTCCTCAACCTTCTTCACCACTGGGCCGACCCCTTTCCCCTTTTAATACAGTCTTCACCAGCTTCATGTTTGTAACTGTTTTACCCATTTTTGAACCCCACCTCCCTCTTATTTCGTACAGACCACCTCTTTTGGGAGTTTATCCTATCCCACCACCACCCTCTCTGTGAAAAAATACTTCCTGATAGTCCTCTTAACTATTACTGCCATCAGCTGTATGGAGATACCCCTTGTGCTTGTGTTGCTACTCCAAAAAATTCCCTGCTACCCACCTCGTTTACCCCATGGAGTTATGTTTATGTCTCAGTCATGTCCTCTCTCCCTGTCTCACCTCCAGGGTGCACATGTTCAGGTCCTTCTCCTTGTAGCTTCTGTCCTGCTATTGCTGTATCATCTTGGCTGCCCTTCTGGGTACCCCCAAGTCTCTTTTCTCTGTCATGCTTTTTACTGTACCTCCCTATTCTGTATTCAGTTTTCAATTTTATTTTACCCCTATAAGCGTCACGTTGCACTTCTGATGTAAAATTTTAACTGAAATATGTTTGACCACGTTTCTAATCTACCCAGGTCCATTTTAATAATTAGGACCCCAGCCTGACTATCCGGCCACTCTCTATGCATTGCTGTGCTATATACATTGTTTGGCAAGACAGTGCCAATATTAAGGTAACAAGTCGGCACTTTCTCTACAAATATTGCCGAGTCACTTATTATATTTATAAATTTATTTAAAACGATTCTAAATACTGAATTGACAGACCATTGTGCATGTTTTGCTTTTTAACGATTTTAATGAGTCTGATTTAAAAAAAAATGGTATTATATGTGAAACTGCCTTGATCATAGTCATGTGTCTGTATGTTATCTCTTACCATAGTTCTATACATTATATGTCTGTCATGGAGTACCCAGTGATTAGAAGGAATTGAATAGTAGGAACTGTTTGAACAGTTTATATAACTACTAGTTAAATTGTTTTTAGTATTATTACTTTTATATATTTCTTCTTTGTATATTTGATCTTTGTACACCTACAATCTGTGCAACAGGACGGCATCCCAGCCCTAGTAACTTTAATCATGTGTAAAAATTTAAACTTTTACTACTACATTAACTTTGTGCGACAAAGAAAGTGCCCATATAAGTGTAATGCCAGCACTGTGTTGCATGGCTGTTCAAACTCCAAGAAACATCACACCACTGATTTGCCACTGTTCCAGGGACTCTGAAGTTCACCCTAATTTCACATTTCCTTATTTTGTATGCTTTGGGCTTCAACCCTTATTTATTCATTTATTGAAATTTGTTGACCTGGTAGGCCCACTGGGACAACAACGTCCCTTTTTGAGGGGTGACCCAGAATTAATTACAGATAACAGACACAAGAGCATACAAGAGCAAAGGTAGTACAGTTAATCGCGTAGGCACATACATAATAGATGCATCAATGTAGTTTTAGCGATGACTTTCCATACTTTTTGAAAAACATATATAAAAAGTGATAGCTTTAGCTTTTGCCTTTCTTACACCCCATTTGAACCACCCTTGCATCACCACTCCAGGGTTATTATGGAGCTGACCAGCTGGTCGTAGACAGTGATGCAAGGGTTGGCTAGCATAGGTGCTACAATAACAAACTGACTGGCGCACAGAAATTGATGCTGAGGCAAAGGGTAGGGTGTAATGTCAACAAGAGAGTTTGCAGTACTTACCATAATTGTAGTTCTTCCTGAATATCTTCTGCACTGAGTTCCACTTTTTGCTCTTAGGACCAGAGGAGCCAGAACTGTCGGAGGCTGGGAACCCAGGTACATACCCCTCACCATGTACATTTATTGGACTTTGCACGTTTAATTTCATCTGCGCGTGTGCACATGAGCTTATAGGCATTTATGCAGATTTCTCACAGATAAATGTGTGTACCAGCTACTGGACTCCAACCCTCTGACAAAGTCTCGTACAGAGGCACTACATAAGAGAGAGATCAGTAGCAGCTGATCAGGCTCTGCTATTTCTTAAATAAATTTTGCCAATATTTTGGAAATCTCAGTGTGTGCATTGCTTATGTCTTTGGAATCTTGCCTCCTGCAAGTGCCCACTGGAATGTTGGTGGAAATATATGTCCAGAGCACAGTGCTTGGTGAAATTATGAATAGCGCTCCATGCAGCAGCCCTGCACATCTCTGGAATGGGTGCAAAACTGAGTGCGGCTAATAAACTGGAATGCGCTCTGACACAGCCTTCCAGGTTTATTCCTGCCAGAGCACAGAAATGACAGATGTAGTTCATAATCTACTTTGAAAGGCACTGTATAGAGACAGAGATGGGTCAAAAGACATAATCAGCTGCTGCTTTCTGCATCCCATAGTCATGTCAAAGTAGAATCTAACAACTCTCTCTTGGAATCCAGATAAACATAAAAACATAAAATCTGACAGCAAATAAGGACCACTGGGCCCACCCAGTCTTCCCAATTTTCCCTTGTCTATACTGTTACCGTGGTCTCCGCCCCCTCCTTGCTTCCCACTAAGATTCCCTTGTGCCTATCCCATGCATGCTTGAAGCCCACCACTGTTTTTGCCCCCACCACTTCCTCTGGAAGACGGCTCCAGGCATCCACTACTCTTTCATTGAAAAGTACTTTCTCATGTCTCTCTTGAATTTGCCCCCTTCCAGCTAAATTGCGTGTCCCCTTGTTCTCATGCATCTTTTCCTCTGAAAAATGCTCCCATCCTGTACCTAATTTACCCCATGAGGTATTTAAAGATCTCTTTTTTTTATGCTGCTCCACCACTGACCCATCCCATTTGGCCCACCCCTACCACCCAGCCCCATCATTCTCCCTCAGTATCTACCTGCTCCCGCGGTTCCCTGTGGATGATCCCCCAACAGGAAGGGCCACGCAGAGGAGGGCCTTTGTCTTCCCCCAAGTGGAGCCGCAGTGTGGTCAGGGAGAGGCAGTCCAGGAGATAGTGCAGGACCTGTGACAGAGCGGCAGGCAGCATTTTATGTGGTAATGGTCCTTTTCCATTTTTCTCCCCCCCCCCATAGGCACGGCATGCAGTGACGTTGTGGCATCACTGCCAATGTCTGCCCTGCCTTCCCAGACTGTCAAACTTCAGCATTGCCAGACCCCTTGTCTCCCCAAGGGGCCAATCATGTGCTGGATGCTGTCCCAACCCACCCTGGAGGAGGACAGCAGTCACCAGTATGCTGCAACCTCCTCCCCGCAGCCGGCTCTCCAACAGCCCAGGCCCGTCCCTGAACCTGGAGTGTCAGCGTCACAGGTGGAAGTACTACCACTGTGCTGGCCATCCGGTGGGGTATTTAAAGATCTTTATCATATCTCCCTTCTCTCTTCCAGAGTGTATGTATTGAGGGCCTTCAGTCTCTCCTTGCAGGGATCCTAATGCAGACCTAGCACCATTTTAGTTACCCTCCTCTGAACTGTCTCCAATCTGTATATGTTCCTCTCGAGATGTGGGGCCCAATTCTCAAAGCATTTAGATCATCACAAGGTGCCTGCGTCAAACATAAATGATGCAAGCGGCACCCTGCCTCAAAAACTGTACCCTGAGCTAGTCTCAAAAGCAGCTTTCATTAAATGCAGGCTGCTTGCACCAAAGGGGACATGTGCCAGCCTGCACCACAAAATGGGCTGCAGCTTGGTGCTGGGGGCTTGCAGCAGATACAGGCTGCCATATCCCCTAAGTTGCTATTCTCAAAACACTCCCAGAGGCCGAAGATCTAAGTACCATTAGACCTGCCAAGGGCTGGTGTAACGTTACTTAGAAATCCCATGGGAGGCTGTGCCAATGTGTGGGCACCCCCCAGCCCAGATCTCCCATCATTATTGTTAAAAACTCCCTGGTATCCCCAGTAGTATAGTGGCCCCCCAAGCCCCGATCACCCATCACTATTTTTACAAAATCCCTTGTAGTCCAGTGCCCCTTCCATGCCCCAATCACCCATTATTATTTCTACGAAATCCCTGGTAGTCTAGTGGCCCCCCCACCAAGCCCCGATCTCCTGTTATAAAAATTTAAATATTCCTGGTGGTCTATTGGACCACTCCAGCCCCAATCCCCCGTTAAGTGACATTCCCAAATTCCTGGTGGTCTAGTGCACCCCCCATGCAGTGCCCTACCACCTCTCTCCCCCCTCATCCCGTAACCAAGCCATCGACTGGCACAGCCCACCAGTCACCACCATGGTCAGCCACCAACTGAGCTCTGAATGAGCGTGTACCATATATAGTGCACGCTCAGTGATTGCATGTGTAGGTCGCTCATATCTTGGCCCCCTGATAAAGAGGTTGTTTAGGTCCCAAAGTGCCGAGGTGCTGCTATACTATGTTGCTTTGCTACACAGGGTCATAAAATTACCAATAGTCATAGGCTCTTGGCAGTGACTGAATTTTGTTGTTCTTGCAACCTGGCTACCCTGCAAGCTGACCTGCATATCACAGATTGGTCATTTATCTCTGCAACGTTAGATGTTGACGATGCCCTTTCCAAGTTCCAGTTACACTTCTGCTGTTTGGAACAAACACTCTCCCTTCCTTAAATCTTGCATTTGGGCATTCCAGCTTCACTTAGATAGGTGTCCATTCACTGAATTCACTATGTCTGTCAACCACATATGGCCCATGGCTTGCCAGCAGACCATCCCAGGTACACAATCTCTGTCATGCATGCAGCAAGACCACCAGTATGGCCAAATCTGAGGGTTTTTTTGTATCTCAAGTTTCCAGAATGATTAATACTGCTCCTCCTAATTCTGGAAGGTTGTTCACTCCACCTTTAATTCTCCCACATCGGTCTTCCACCATCACACTTTCATTATGGGCTTCTACTGTCTCCATCCCGATTATTTTTCTCTTTCTATGCCCATTCACTACTGCTCTTCTCCTCCCCCCCTTCCATCCTTTCTCCTAACCTTCTGAACCTTCATTATGCTTCTCCCCCACTTCAACCTCTGTTGTCCTCAGCTCTGCTTTCTCTGAACCCCTCTAGAGGCCAAAGCCCTGATGGACCTGACCCCAAACTCTTCTCACCATCACCTCCTCTCTCACTGACCATTTTAACCTCTCATTCAGCACAGACTCAGTTCCCAAGGCTTGGAAGAAGGCAAACATTATCCCACTTCACAAGTCGTACTATATACCATATACTGTTATTAACCATAAGTATTGTACCAGTTATTTTACTAGCCTTAAGCTGGTTACATTTAGAAATTTTTGAATGTCTCTCATCTACCCCCTTTTTTATTGAATCCCTCTCAAGAATAGTAACATTTTGTATAGTTTCACGGAAATATTCTGTTGAAAAGTTGTTTATGTGCTGTGTATTTGAAAAACCAATAAAATGTTTTCAAAAAGAAAAAGGAAGTAACACCTTGGCCCTGGGTAACTAGTGCCCTATCTTCCTCCTTCGTACCCTTGCTAAACTCCAAGAACTCCTTCTACTTTCTCAACTCAACCCATTTCTTGACTCCTCAACTTTTCTTAGCCTGTACCCATCTAGGTGTTGTAAACCACACTGCACCTCTGCCTCCCTACTATACATCTCACTGATTTCATTCTCAATGAGATTGATCAGGACCACGTCACATCTGCAGTCTTTGTTGAACTTGCAGAAGCATTCAGCACCATCTCCTACCCTTTCCTGTTTCACAAACTTGAGAGAGTCTGACTATTTGCCCTAGTAGTCAACTGGTTCAGTACGTACCTGCAGTCAATCTCAGTAGAAGGCGCCCTCTCTCTCCCCCGGCCCCCACCTGATGCCAAGGTCCTCCAGGAATCTGACCTTGGCCCCACCATTCTCAGTTTTCTTGAATGACCTGCCCAAGGCCTGTACCTCTGAAATCCATTTTAATGCAGATGATATGGTCCTTTTCACATCTGGCCCCTCTGCCCCCGAGTTGGCAGTGCAGATTCAGCAGATTCAGCTTGACTTCGACAATGTTCAGCGCTGGTTCTGCACCAGCCAACTCATCCCCAATGCCAATAAGACTGTCTCCATGACTGCTGGCTCCAGGATGAGTCTGGCTGGCATTCAGACACCTCCTGTCTTCACAACTCAGAATGACATCCAGCTGGAGGCTGTCTCCCCTTTTAAATATCTGATAGGTTGGCTTAGCATTCGTCTTGACTTCTAGATCTGTATTGATGCTATTCACACCAAATTTCTCCCCAAGTAAGGTCCGCCATATGGGGAAAAAAGCCTGCATTCCTCCCCCTGCCAAGCATGTGATTATTATAAAAATGATTCCCTCTCTCTTTGATTTTGAGGATGTGGTCTATAGTAGAGCTCCTAAATTCACCCTGGCTAGGATGGACCCACGTTCCAGATTTCCTTTGTTGCTGTTGTTGTTAGTAATCACGTAAGGCCCACGAGGCACAAGGCCTGTTTTCAGGGGCAACCTGACAGCACTAGGGAAGTTAACTTATTCTATCTTGTGTGGCCATTTTGGGTTGGCTTACGCAATGGATGGTTCTGATGCCATGTGGCGCTACCAGTAAGAATGGGTTAAGACATTAGCTCAGGGTCACATAGTATGCAAGTGAAGGTTATAGAAATCAGCCCAGGTGTACTGGATAAGCAAAACTTCTGTTGCTGTGCTCTGGACTGTCCTTCCCACACCCATTTCTGCTCCCTCCTTCCCCTTGTAGGCAGGCACCTCCTACATTATACCCATCTCATATCTAAGTTTTGGTTTAGATCCCTTCCCTGTTCTCTCCTCCCACCTGTTTGTTTGTTTGTCTGTCTGTCTGTCTGTCTGTCTGTGTGTCTGTCTGTTTGGTTGTTTGTTTTATTAGGAATAACCATTGTAATAATATCTATCTATCTATCTATCTATCTATCTACCTATCTGTCAACAGTATCTCATCTATCTATCTGACAGTATCTATCTATGTGACAGTATCTATCTAGCTAGCTGACAGTATCTATCTAGCTAGCTTGCTATCCATTGACAGTATCTATCTACAGACAATATATATCACTCTAAATATCTATCTATCCATCCATCCATCTATTTACAGTGTCTGTCATTCTGTCTATCTAATCTTTACACTGACCATAACCGAGGTTCATATTGCAGATTTTTGCAATTTAAACCAAAGCCAAACACGAAAAATTGCAAAATGTTAGCTTGGTAACTTACCTGCTAGACAGACTGAAGTGCAGTGCAGTGCAAAAACTGCTGTACTAACAAGGAACCCCAGAGCCGTCATCATGCTTCGGGAACTCAGCACAAGAATTCTGCCCAGCTGCTACTGCTATGCTGCACTGATTTGTGTTCCTTGTAATTAATAGGAGGAAAGCTAAAGTACTTAACACTGAGGAACCCTTGTGACATCCTGTTAAGCAAGTGTTCTAAATGAGGAGCTTATGCAAGCTTCCCCAAATCAAGCCATCCTTCAGAGGTAAAGCACTCAGAGAGTGCATGGCTTGCATATAGTGAAGCAAGCTGAGGTCATTCCATGGCATTCTTTTTTTGGTTTTATTCCTTTGGTAACCAGATGTGGCCCACTAGGCACAAGAGCCAGTTTTCAGGGGTGACCTGGGAGTACTGGGGAACTTAAGTGACTTGCTCAGGGTTGGGTCACACAGTATCCAAGTGGAGGTTGTGGGAATCGAACCCAGGTTTGCTGGATGTACCAAGCCCTTTCACAGCTCATTACTCTAACCTCTGTGCTGTACTGCCCGCACCATACTGGTACCATTATAGTCCTGCGTATGCTGCCTTTTTTTAAAACTTTTGTTTACCAGGTAAGCATTATGAGCCAAGGTCCTTTTTCAAATATGACCCGTGACCATAGAATACAGTCCATATGTTACAATAAAACAAACAATACATGATATACAATAAGAATACGTAAAAACTTTATAAGCAATCACATTTCAAAGAATTAATATAATGCTTTTTAGTAACTTTTTAAAAGTATCCTGACTGGAAGTTTGGTGTAGTATCAGTGATAGATTACTCCAGTGAATTGTGGCAAAATTAGAAAAGGCTTGCATGCCCATCTCAGTAGTGACCTTGGGGATGGGAAGTTTGAGTAATCCATTGGATCGTAAGGTCCTATCTGATTTCCTTATATCTAACATTGAAAACAATGGGGAATGAGAACCCAACTTTAAGACACTGTGAGTCAAGCAGTTTAGACTGCAGAGACAGTATAAACTGGGTGGTAACCAACCAGATAACTGGTACACGGTACAGCGATGTGTCCAAAATGGTACTTTCAAAGCAAATCTGCAAATAGCGTGAAAAGTCGTGGTAAGGAAAGATATATCTGACTTGGCTAATCCCTGAAATAAGAAAGAATTACAGTTCATGATAGATAATGTTGTTAGCAACAGTCAATCTAGTCTCTTCAGTCAATAAATTCTGCAGTTTGAACAATACACCCAGTCTTTGATTAATATTTCTACAAGTAAGTTTTATATGAGAAGAGTAAAACAGACATAGGTCTAATAAGATCCCCAGGCATTTAAAATGAAAACGCTCTTCGAGTCCAGCACCTGTAAGGTCCTGCACTACAAGGGGTTTACTTCTGGCCAGTCTTTGCTTAGATCCAAAGAGCACGCTCTTTGTTTTTTTACTATTCAAAAGCAGGTGATGGCATTTAAGCCGAGTATCCATGATCTGGAAATCAGCATTCAAATCAGAGTTTATTATATCCTCTGAGGGAGAACCGCTAAAAAGGATGATGTCATTGGCGTACATTAATATGTTGGTTCTGGTTAACAAAGTTGGCAGTTTGTCCACAAACAGTGAGAATAGAAGGAGCCCCAGGACAGAACCCTGGGGAACCCCTACCTCCATCATTCTACTCCCAGACATCACCCCCTGATAGCAAACCCTAAGATGGTGACCCGTGAGATACCTATCGAACCAGTTTGATGGAAAGACCCTGACTCTGATGTTCCTCAGCCTCCCAAGCAATAGGCAGTGGTCAACCAGGTCAAAGGCCCTGGACAGGTCCATGAAAACAGCACCAGTGAGCCTCCCACAATCCAGTGTCCCACTCATGTGGTGCATGAACCGGTTCCATGGCAGAATATCAATAACAACATTGACGACAGCCTGCACAGTGATGGGAACTATGCCGACAGTCAGCATTGTTCCCATTGGAACAGGGTTTTTCTGATGGGGTCTTCATCCCCCGCACCCCCTAATCTATAAATAACCAACTCCGAGTCAGAGCTGGTTCGAGGTGGGGGATAAACACTGGGAGCTGTGGTGTCAGCACACAGCAGATCACCACAGTGACAAATCTCGACCCAGTGAGATTTGTCGCTGCGGTGGACTTCGCTGAGGAATTGTCGTTGTCCTGACATGCTGCTGTGTGAACCTGGCCAAGGCCGTCCCTGTACCATGATGCTTATGAAAGCCTTGCTGTTCAGGAGATCGAAGACCGAAGGAGTCAAGGAACTCAACCATTTGTTAATTTACGATTTTTATAAAAGTTTACCCAAAACCAGGAGTGAAGAAATGGGTCGATAGCTACCCAACTCAGCCACTAATCCCTCTCCCCTTAAATATTGGTTTTATAATAGTGTATTTCCACTGACTTGGGAACTGTCCTGTTATAAGGGATGAGTTTAACACCTTAGTTAAAGGAACATAAATATGGGTAGCAATTCATTTTAAAAACCTTGGTTCAAGATTGTCATCACCAGAACTTTTATCAGGAGACAGTTGTTTTAGTAATTTCAAGACTTGCTATGGCTTAATTAAACAAAAATAAAAAGAAGGAAGTTGATTCCCCTCTGAAGTTGATTGAATAGAGTTTGTTTTTTGTTGCCACACCATAGCTATACATCAAAATAGCATCAAACTCTTAAAGTCCTATTGCTTAATTTCTACGTTGCATCATTTTTCCCAGCATGAGACAAGCTTCCCCAAATTAGGCCATCCTTCAGCGGTAAAACACACAGAACTTGCATGGCCTGCACATAGTGAAGCAAGCGGAGGTCATTCTGTGACATCCTTTTTTTTTTTATCTATTCTTTGGTAACTGGATAAGGCCCACTAGGCACAATGTCTGTGTTCAGGGGTGACCTGGGGGCACTGGGGAGGGTAAGTGACTTGCTTAGAGTCACAGTAAGCAAGTGGAGATTGTGAGAATCAAACCCAGATCTGCTGGATGTGCCAAGCTCATTCTCAGCTTGTTACTGTAACCTGTAGGCTATACTGCCAGCCCCTGAACAAAGCAAGCACAGTGCTCATGTAAAAAGGTCCTCTGCAGTTGAGAACTGGTTTTGACTGTTTCGTGTTAGCCCTCTAAAATACAATAAAAGTCAGTGCAGAACTCTCCCCATTAAAGCCTATAGAGCTTGCCTCCGAGCCAAGCTACTATTACATCACGAAACATCCAAGGAGGGGCTCACAATCGGGAAATGGTCAGGCTCTCAGCTCCCTGGAGCCTGAATGAGATTCCCTGCCTCCTGAAGACCCAGGAGAAAATAAAATGTTCTTTTTGTGGCAGATGTCTTACCAGGAGGTAAGGCTACTTCGAGGAATTTTTAATTTAAATGGAAAGGTTCTCATTAGAAAGCGAGCTCTTGCTGTTACCACAGCCTGTCCAGGCGACAGCACGTCGTGCAGCCAACCCACATTCAGGAGTGGACTTGGGTCTCCATGCCAGCAAGTAGGCCGGGCTATAGACAGGTACTGGACTGCAACATACCTCAACTGGGCAGGGTGTGGGGGGGGGGTCCAGTATACAGCAATCCCTGTGGGTGGTCCAAGGAGCACTATCCCCTCCCCTTCCCTTCCCCCCACAGAAGGTACATTATGTCGGCCTGGCTGACCGGACACAGCTCATGCCAAGGGGAGGAGGGAGGGAGGGAGGCTTGAGGGAGAATCAGGGATGTAAAAACCACTACCGTCAGAATGCAGCCTAAATCCATTGAACAGGATATATCCCTAGTAATAGTATGTCTCTGCCAGCAGGGAGAGGGATAAAAATCAAGATGGGAAAAAGACTGTCTTCTCTCTGTGCTCTGGGCTCCCTCAGACTGAACTTACTCACAGACTAAAAGCAGCTCCTGCTTGTAACCACTCTTTTTAATTTATTTCTAGTAGTTTCAATTGTACCAAGTACATGAGACAAACCAAACCTCAGTTCCATGGACAGGAATGCCATATACATCACATAAATAGACATACTGTGATCGCTTTTCATCTGGCGTTACAATATGTGACGGCTGCCACAGAGAAGTGTGTTAGGTTCAGGGGGAAGAACACAAGGGCCAAAGTGCCCAGCTGGTTCAGTTTCAGTTCCGGGGTTGCCCAGGCAGTAAGGGAAAAGAGGTTGGCCTATAGAAAATTCAGGAAGACCAAGAGAGAGGTGGATAGGGAAATTTACCTAAGGTTGGCTAGCGAGACAAGTAAGGAAGTCCAGTGAGCTAAGGCACAGAAGGAGCTGCAGATAGCTGAAGGAAATGAAAAGGGGAGAAGGCTTTCTTTTGCTACATAAGTGAGAAAAGGGACAAGAAGAAAGGGATTGTTAGGCTTCAGAAAGGGGAGAAGTGGGTGGAGGATAAAGGGGGAAAAGCAGAGATACTAAATGAATACCTCTGTTCCGTCTTCACCAGGGAGAAGGACGGACCAGTGCCTTCAGGAGAGAGAAGAGGAATGGGGGGGGGGGGATGCAGATGTAGTGATACAGCAGGATAAAGTGAGGGAGGGGCTGCTAGTATTGAAGATGGCCAAATTACCAAGCCCGGACAGAGTACATCCAAATTTACTAAGGGAACTTGTTGAGCAGCTGGCAGGGCCACTGGCAGGCTTATTTAATAGTTACATAGAAATATAGAAGTTGACGGCAGAAGGAGAGTGAATAGGTCCATCTAGTCTGCCCATTTGTTTTAGACCTATTTTGATTCTCTAGTTGCCCTTTGTAGTCAAGGCTCCCTTGTGTCTATCCTATGCATTCTTGAATCCCCCCACAGTGTTGACCTCCACAACCTCTTGGGGCAGGCTGTTCCAGGTGTTCACCACTCTTTCTGTGATGAAAAACTTCTGCAGCCTGAGGTCATGTCCCCTGGTCTTGGAGCTCTTCTTGAAGTGAAAAAGTTCCTGTGCCTGTACCTTGTTAATGTCTTTTATGTACTTGAATGTTTCAATCATGTCCCCTCTCTCTTCTCTGCTCCAGGGAGTACATATTGAGTTCCTTAAGTCTTTCCTTGTAGGACATGTACTGCAGACTCTGAATCATTTTTGTTGCCTTTCTCTGTACTGTTCACTGGAGTTAGGCATGGTACCGCAGGACTGGAAAACAGCACATGTGGTGCCTCTCCACAAAAGCGGTCCAAGGGATGACCCAGGGAATTACAGACCAGTCAGTCTGACCTCAATCATGTGCAAGCTCACGGAGACCATACTTAAGGAAAAAGCAAGTTGAAAAGATGCATACAGGAGATACTCCCGGTGTTGAGAATAGGGCTGCCAGCCCAAGCAAGGGAGCAGAACCGGAGGAACCTCAGCACTCACTCCAAAGATGCACAAACTTCTTGATGAAGGTTCAAAGCTTTATTAAAGTGGAAAGGTGGCCCAGGATAGCACCCTACATCCCCAGCGCTTCAGCCCAACACAGGGTCTTCCTCAAGGGGCGGGTCTGAGGAACACATGGCAGTGCCCCATTTAAAATACGTTATTTAAAGACACACTCACCCAAACAGTGTAAAAAGTGAAACATGTTATTTCAAGCAAAGGCGTCCAATGTATAATGCATTCATTATACAAAATTCATACCCAAAACATGACTGTGCTAAAAATCCTATTTCAATCTTTACATCTTATACAGTCTTATATGTTCCCATATGTTTATTCATGCTGATTCAACACTAGTCAGGTATTGTCATCTTAATAAAGGCTATAAATAAGGTTGGAGAAGGAAACAAAACCCTCCCATTAAGGGTACTATATTGTTTTATCTCTTTTATCAAGTTTCTTAATGTAAACAAGATGTACGAAGCATGATGTAAGAAAGGCATGCAAAGGTGGGAGGGGAAAGGAAAGAAGGGGTGGGAAATGAGGCAATGGGGGAGTTGGGGAGGTTGTAGCAGGCCCCACTTCTGCCAGGTTTGTCTCTTTTTGTTACCATTTACAACTAGAAGTTATTATAGAACAAAATGTAACTTTAGTGAATGCTTTTAGCATTTATAAAACAAGCATTTGTCAATGCCGAATGTTGTCTTGCTGACATTGGCATCAGTAGCGTAGGAGTTGAACAGATGCATAGTAGGAATGGCAGTGAAGTCTGAAAGTGACGTCAAACCCCACATCACCCTACAGAGACTGGCAGGCACTGAGGTGTGCCTTTGGGCATCGACAATAATGTTCAAGGCATTTCAGCTCACCCTACCCTGCAGTGTGACAAATATCGAATTGTGCCTTGGGGTCCTCGGGTCTTACGCTCACCCCATTTGGCCATAATGCTCATGGCATTTTACCTCACCCTATCTTGCAGACACCGACAAGTGCTGAGGTGTGCCTTGGGGTGTTCGGCTTTACAGTCACCCCATTTCATAAGGACATACGCTGAAATGGGTGCAGCATAAGAGAATGGGGTGAACTCTGGGGCCAAAGAGTCCAAAGCACACCTTGATGCCTGTCAGTGGCTTGAGGGTGTGAGGAATGCTATGGCATGAGCATGACAGCCGGCAATACAAAGATACACCTCTGACCCCTGTCAGTCTGTACAGGGTGGGATGTTATAGTTAGAAACCGTAATGCCCTGGCCGTTTGATGGTATTTGCACTACAGATTTGCAACACGGCATTTTTGTGACCCCCACCTCATGAAAGTGTTTGGGACCTCAGCTCATGAATAGTGGCACTGTGATTTGTTAATCTGTCCTGAACATTGATTTCTCACAGCGACTGCACCATTCTGCGCCAGATGTGGGAAAACACCATTCGGGCAGGTTGTGAAAAATGACAGCTGTACCATTCATAGGTAGGTGTGAAGAGATAGCAGTGTTGAAAATCTTGAGTGAAAATATTAAAAATGCTCGAATTTATGAGCATACATAGAAACTGCGCAATGCACACTCGTAACACAGTCATTTAGTGGAATTATTTTACCAAATTTTCAACACAGGCATTTTGGGACTTCTGCTCATGAACACTGTCACTATGATTTTCTTCATCTGTCCTGATCGTTGATTTCCCACAGTGACCGCACCGTAGTGCGCCACTTATGCAAAAACACATTTGGGGCAGGATCTGAAAAATGACAGCTGTACTGTTCATAAGGAAGTGTGCAAAGTTGACAATGTTGAAAATGTTGAGTGAAAATATTACAAATTGTTGAAGTTACGAGTGCATGTGGAAATTGTGCAGCACACACTTGTAACGTAGTCATTTTATGGACTTTTGTCACCAAATTTTCAACATGGTCATTTTAAGACCTCTGTTCATGAACAGTGTTGCTATGATGTTCGTAATCTGTCCCTAACACTGATTTCCCACAGCGACTGAGCTACTCTGCACCGGTAGTGTGAAAACACATTTTGGCTAGGATGTGAAAAATGACAGCCGCACTGTTCATAAGGAGGTGTGAAAAAATGCCAGAGTTGAAAATCTGAAGGACAATATTACAGATTGGTGAAGTTACGAGTGCGATTGGAAACTGCACAATATACGCTCATAACACAGTCATTTTTTGGAATTTTTTTCACCAAATTTGCAGCGTAGGCTTTTTGGGAGGCCACCTCATGAACAGCAACACTGTAATTTTGTTACTCAGTCCCGAAAGGTGATTCCATGCAGTGACCGCAAAATCACCCTTTGGGACCGAATAATGCCATGACAGTGACTGAATTCATGAGTAGGGGTCCCAAAAACCCCATGTTGAAAACTTGGTGGCAAAAGTCAGAAAACTGGCCAAGATATCCACATAAGTTAAAAAAAAACAAAACATTTTTGTCATTATACAGCTTACTGGCATTTCTTCAGTTTGCGGTCGGCTTTGAAGAGTGCAGACGTGTTCCCAGTCCACCGAAGATCGTCATGCTGGGTTCCGGAGGTAAGTATAGGGTGAGGGTGTGTGGGGAGGCAGGGTGCGCAGAGGGTGGGTGCGGGTTGGGGGAAGGGCCACCGGACTCGACGAGAGACCATTTTCTGTTTTACAGGTTAAAAAGAAAACCATTGCGGACTTTTTTCTTTACAGAGACATTTGTCATGCTGGGGTGGGCTCCCAGTGTGCCACCTGAGTGTTTTTCTTGGGGGGCTGTAGTCGTGAGTTGGGCACCTCGGCACACTAAGAAATGGGGGTACATTATGCCCGTGAGTTGAGCACCCCTGTCAGCAAATTAGCTTAGGAGGGGGCATGCCGACAGGGGGATTGGGCACCCCCATCGGCTTTCAGAGGGACTGTGTAAGGCGGCGGCTATCCCTCGGCTTCTGTGGGGACTATGAGAAGCTGATGGGGAAGCCACCGCCATGTTGCTTGACGGGGACACCAGACGAGGCAAGCAGTAATTGGTTGCTACAATCATGGACCGCCCCGTGGAGCTCCCTGATTGCAGCGGCTAACTTCTTTCAAGGTGGTGGCACGTTTCTCAACTGCTGTCATAGACAGCATGTTATGCCATTGGCGCCACAGAGCCCAGCCACAAAAAGCAGAGGCGCCATTGGCTGCAGCAGGAAACCTCTGAAACCTGCTTCTCCACTGAAGCAACCACAATATGTTGTCTGAACTGCACGTGCAAGACAACATAAAAAGAGAGAATCAGGATGATTTGCTAACAATTGGCTTAAAAAGAAAAAGTGTAAACCCCAACAAATGTACAACTTTGGGGTTTTTATGTTCCGTTTATTGTATTTCATATCAGGGTTTACCATTTAAGGAATATATGAGGCCAATGTGTTCAGAACATACTTGTATGATTATAATAATCAGGCAATGTCCTGGAGGTCAAATTTGTTGCTGATGGATCTCGAGGTTGGGGATAAGATGTCCAGATGGGTGAACAACTGGCTGAGGGGACAGAACCCAGAGGATGGTTGTAGGGGGAGAGGTATCTGGCACCAGAGAGGTCACCAGTGGGATTCTGCAGGACTAGGTACTGAGGATGGTGTTGTTCAATGTATTCATTGACATTAGTGATGGCATTAAGGGCAACATGTGCCTATTTGCGATGACACCAAGCTCTGCTAGAGAGTGGACACAGCTGAATGGATACTGGACCTACAGGATTACAAGGAGAAACTGGGGAGGTGGTCCAGGATTGGTATCTTGACTTCAATGCCAGGAAATGCAAAGTTATGCACATTGGAGCAAAAAAATCCCAGGACAGAGTACTACCTGGGTGGAGTCCACGTATTTGCATCAGAGGAGGAGGAGAAGGACCTGGGAGTGATGATCACTAGTGACCTGAAGCACTCCACACAGTGCAATAAAGCAGCAGCAAGGGTAAACAAGATGCTGGGATGCATAGCTGGGGGATCAGTAGTAGAAGCGAGGAGGTTATACTACCCTTGTATGGATGTGCAACTGGTGAGGCCACATCTAGAGTATGGAGTTCAATACTGGTGCCCACACCTCAAAAAGGACATTAACCTGCTGGAGAAGGTCCAGAGGAGGGCTTCAAAGATGATAGTGGGTCAGCAGGGTAAGGCATATGAGGAGAGGTTGAGGGCACTGAACATGTACCCTCTGGAGGAAAGGAGAGAGAGGACATGATTGGGACCTTCAAGTACCTGAAAGGCATAGATAAGGTGGATAAGGAAGGTCTGTTTAAGCTGAGTGGCAACAATAACACGAGGGGGCACAGTCTTAAGCTGGAAGGGGGAGGTTTAGGAGGGAGGTCAGGAAGCATTTCTTCACAGAGGGTGGTGGGCACTTGGAATGCACTGCCAAAAGAGGTGGTCTCATTGAAGACAGTAGGCAGTTTCAAGAGAGGCTAGGATAGGCATATGGAGAAGGTAAAGATCATAGGTGGGGAGTATGGGAGGAGTTGGGAGTCAGGGACAGTAGTTCAAGCTGTGGACCCTGCGATACGAGTAGACTAGATAGACCAAATAGCTTTCTTCTGCTGGCTTCTTCATATGTTCATATGTAAGGGACAATACAAACAGTATGATAGCCCTTAAGGCCAGTCCAAGAAGTGTTACGAAAATGGCTGTTTGCTGCAATGACCATGGACAGAGTTCAGTATAAAGTCAGAAAAGTTCATATGTACACCCCTCTAGGAGGTGCTAATGTCCATGCTTCTCCTAAGATTTTGTTAACACAACAGTTTAAAGTCACTTTTTGTAAGGGTTCCGGAAACAGTCACTACATTAATGTAGACACACTGTTGAGCAGTACTGGCAAGAAATGTATAAACCTACTCTCTCATTCATTTATTCATTCATTCAGCCCTCCAACGTACATTTAAGTTGAAAGGTTATATGCTTAACCCCCAGCCTAACCTTATTCAAAATGGCCGCCTGGGCCTGAATGAGTTTTAAAGGTGTGGAGATTGTTAATTTGATGCCATACCAATTCCTGCACATAGAAAGAGTCTTTAAAGCTGGCCCAGTGGCGCTGAGGGTTGAGGTGCAGGACGCCACACCGTTCAGAGATAGACTCGGGGAGCCGGGGGTTGGCAGGGGAGGGGGAGGATTGAGCGTCCGGAGGACTGCTCTCCTCTCCCTGGGAAGGGATCCTGGGGCTGCTCGGTGCTCTTGCAACCCCCGATGGAGATCGGGGGTACTGCAGGATCACCAGCCAGAACATTTTATTTATTTATTTATTTATTGAAAGTATCGGAATTACAACCTTTGAGTCATAGACTCCTTTGCAAAGGCTCCACATCAGTAGGAAGGTACAGAAAACAAATAAACAAGCATTACTTAAATATTACAGGTTAAGTCATTCAGCACAGTTAACATTGCACAGATTACATCAGTCAGCACAGTAAGCAATTACACAGTTACATCAGTAGTGATCATTGGAGAAGGTCGCAGGTTAATACTAAGTACATGAGACAGTAAAGTTTCAGAGCGTCATATTAATAGGCCCCGAGTCGCGAAATATTTACAATGAGTTTGATGAGCCTTGGTATGGGAGAAGAGAGAGGATATCCCTATGCTGTGACCTTCTTAGTTTCACAGGGGGAGAAAAACCTGGGAGGGGGGGAGGAGATAAATATGTTGTGTGACATTCACAGTTTGCAGAGTTGAGGAGAAAGGATTTGAGATCAGCTTTAAATTGGCCCGGACTGGAGGCAAGGGAGACACTAGTTGCAAGTTTGTTTAGCCATGAGGGGGCACAATATCTGAAAGATCGTTGGCCAAGGGAGGTTCTGCAGTGGAGTACTTGTAGAGGGGTGTTAGCAGAGTGCTTTGGTGTGCTCCCGTGAGTAACTGTTTGGATGAGGGGGTGGAGGCTAGTCAGTGCCTGTTTGTGAAGAATCTTATATGCAAGGAGGCAGGTGTGATATTTAAGCCTATCCTGGAAGTTGAGCCAATCAGGGGACTTGTAAAGCTCACAGGTATGGGTTTGCCTGTCTCAATTTGATACCAGATGGCAGACTTTATTAAGGGTGAGGTGAATGCTACGTAGGGCAGTATGGTCAGCAGATCCATAAATTATTATGCCATAATCCACCAAGGGTAGTATGGAAGAAGATACTGCTAGGTGCATTGCCTGCAGGGGAATACAGAGTCTGTGTCTATATAGGATCCCGAGCCTGGAGTTAACAGCGGAGGAGACTTGTTTTATGTGTGTGTGGTAGGTGAGGGAGGTGTCCAACATGATTCCCAGGTATTTGAAACAGTACACCTGTTCTTGCGCAGTGCCCTGGGAGTTTGTCACCGTTAGAGCTATGTTACTGATTGGGTTTTGGCGATGGGCAAAGACCATAGATTTGGTCTTCTTATAGTTTAGTATAAGGCGGTGTTCAGAGAACCAGGTTTCAAGTTCTGTAAAGAAATCCTGTAGGGCGGATTGCCGCACATTTGGATTGGGGTGTTTCCAGAAAACTACCGCGTCATCTGCATAAAGCATAAGCTTGCCACTGCAGGATTGAGAGAGGGAGTTCAGGAAGAGGGTGAAAAGTAGTGAACCTAGTATAGATCCTTGCGGGACACCTGTTAGGACTAGCCTACTAGAGGATAGTGTTGTATTTATTCTTACCTGCTGGGTCCGGCCAGAGAGATAGTCTTTTAGCCAAGCGGTAGTCTCAGGGGAGATGTTAAGAGAGGGTAAGGTGTGGAGAAGAAGCACATGACTAACTGTATTGAAGGCTGTAGTTCGGTCCACAAAGAGGGCCCCAACCACTGAGCCTTGCTCAAGGGCCTCGTGTATGTATGACGTAAATTTGACGAAGGCGGTGGAGGTGCTGTGACCCCTCTGGAAGCCATGTTGTTCCTGACAGAGCAGATTGTGTTTGGTGCGGTAGCCTGAAAGCTGGTCAGCCACAATTTTTTCCAGGGCCGTGGGGGGCAGGATAGAGATTGGCCTGCAGTTGCTAGTGGACTTGGGGTCACCACCTTTCAGGATGGGAGTGATAACTGCTCTTTTCCAAGTTGTGGGGAATTGGTTAAGGCATAGGGATAAGTTAAGGATTTGGGCGAGATGGGGGACGATCGTGTCCAGTGTGAGCCGGATGAGTTTGAGGTCTAGGGAGTCACTGCTGCAGTGTGAGTTTGTCAGGGCTTTGTTGAGATATCGTTTTGCCTCATTGCAGGTGATGATTCATAGCCAAAAAGGGTTTTGGTCGTGGGAGGCAGAAAACTGACCAGGGTTGCTCCTGATAGGGTCAAAGCAGTTGGGGGAAGGATATTGGTGAGGTTAGTGAAAGAGGTATTAAGGGCATTGGAGATGGATTTTGGATCTTGTGAGATAACCCCCTCAATTCGCAGCTGAGATGGGGTAGGATATACATTTTTCCCTGTTAGTTCCTTGATATTGCTCCAGAAATGGCTTCCTGGTCCCCACGAGGAGGTTGAGGACTTGTTTGTAGTAAGTAGCTTTAGCTTGCCTGATAGCCCAAGTGCAACTATTTTGAGCCTTCCTGTAGCGCTGTCTGCCTTGGGGGAGTTGTGAGTCGAGGGCCTTTTGCCAGAGGGCATCTCTTTGGCTCATTTGGGTAAGTAAAGCTGCGGAAATCCAAGGGGTGTCCCGCTGCTTGAGTACACGCTTGGTAAAAGGGGCAAAGATGTCACAGGCATGATTAAAAGTGGCAATAAAGTAGGTGAGGGCGGTGTCTACAGATTGGGCGGAGTGAATAGGAGACCAATCACAGGCAGCCAGGTAGGATTTTAGGCTTGGGAGGGTACCTTTCTTAAGGCATCTCAGGATGGCGACCTTATGGGGAATAGGGGGGTTTATTAGACCACCGGCAAGTAACTGGGGAGTGGTCACTTATACAGTCGGGGAGCACTTTGATACGGGAGAGGTTTTTAGGGTGGTTGGTGAGGATAAGGTCGATAAGTGTGGATGTCCCCGTTTTGGGATCCAGCCTAGTAGGGGACAGGACCACTTGAGTGAGGTCATAAGCAAGGACTGAGTCCATGTAGTGGGAGGATGCAGTGGACTTCCAATTAATGTTGAAATCACCCAGTAAAATAATTTTGCTCTTGGAAGGGAGGTGTGAAATACTGGCCAGCACTGAGTCAAAGGCAGGCTTTTGGTTTCTGGGTGGAATGTAGACTGCCAAGACGTAGATTATTTTTCCTGGATTGCTGAAACTTGACAGTGAGGTATTGGGCTCCATGGGTTGGGTGAGTGATGGAGACTGAGAGGGCATGTAGGGAGGATTTAATGTAGATGCCGCATCCACCTCCCCTTTTGCTTATTCTTTCAGCTCGGTATAGGGTGTAGTCACTGAGGGCAGCAGATCCATTTGGGACATTTTCAGAGAGCCAGGTCTCTGATAGGGCAAGGACATCTGGGGAGTGTTGGACAATCCACCCCTGGAGGGAGGTGAACTTTTTTTGAAGGCTACAAATATTTAGGGATGCTAGTATCAGCTTTCCTTGTTTGCCCTTTTGCGTGCCACCTAGGATGGGTGGACCCGGGTTTGGGTGCACATTCCCTGAGAGGAGGAGGAGGAGAGTGTGCCTGAGTAGTACTAGTCTGACCAGTTTTAGAGAGGTATGAACAGATTTAGAGGTAGTAGCTTTTGTAGGTACAACTGGTATTGTGAGGGCGCGACCAAGGTTGACCAGAAGTAAAGGAGACACAGGTGGCTGGCAACTGGGTAGGTTGTTTTGGACTGGTGTTTGAGGGTGCGTTCCTGGGTGTGTTAGGGAGACAGTGCAGTGGTGAGTGTGAGTATTTGTGTAATTTAGTAACTCAGGGTAGAAAAGAGCATGTGCATTTTGGAGCACCTGGGGGCGGGGAAATTCAGCACCGAGTTGGGAGCCCCAGTGGTGCAATAAGGTGGGACGGGGGGAAAGTAACCACAGGTAGACCAATTTACTAGCGGTTGCTCAGTGCAGTTGGAAGTAGGTAGTGCTGCTAGTGGGATCAGGGAAGAGAAAAGGATTAGGATTACAAGGATTGGGGCCATGACTAGCTCTCTTAGAACTGTGTGAGCTGGCAGTGTTTGGTGGCAACTACTGGTGGAGTAATATAAGCTGCTCGTGGAGAAGTGGGCTGATAGGTTTTTGAGGTCACCTGACCAATCCTATAAAGTGCAGAGTTTGCCAAGGGTGGTGGTGGGGGGTGGCAGGGCAGTCACTCTGTAGTAGTGCTACTGCGGTCGTGATATCAGGCTCCCTGGGGAAATTCTGCATTTTGTACCTGCAGCAAAATGGCTCCGAGTTTTGGGGGAGGGCTGCTTCTTAAGCCCTCATGACCTCCTGCTATTTCTGGGCTTCAGCTGCAGCAAAATGGCTCTGTGTTTTGGGGGAGGGCTGCTCCTTAAGCCCTGATGACCTCCTGCTATTTCTGGGCTTCAGCTGCAGCAAAATGGCTCTGTGTTTTGGGGGAGGGCTGCTCCTTAGGCCCTCATGACCTCCTGCTATTTCTGGGCTTCAGCTGCAGCAAAATGGCTCTGTGTTTTGGGGGAGGGCTGCTCCTTAAGCCCTCATGACCTCCTGCTATTTCTGGGCTTCAGCTGCAGCAAAATGGCTCTGTGTTTGGGGAGGCTGCTCCTAAGCCCTGATGACCTCCTGCTATTTCTGGGCTTCAGCTGCAGCAAAATGGCTCTGTGTTTTGGGGGAAGGCTGCTCCTTAAGCCCTCATGACCTCCTGCTATTTCTGGGCTTCAGCTGCAGTAAAACAGCTCCGAGTTTTGGGGGAAGGCTGCTCCTTAAGCCCTCATGACCTCCTGCTATTTCTGGGCTTCAGTCTGTAGTAGCGCTAGTGCGGTTGCGATATCAGGCGCCCTGGGAAAATTCAAGTGCAGCAAACCTCAGCAGGGCAGCCATGCATGGACGTCATTGCACATCTCACTCCCGGCGGAACCTACAAAACCAGAAAATCCTCCTCCAGCTGGGTGAGATGACGGCGAACCTCCAGGGGCAGATGCTTCACATGCCCAACACCAGCCGTAAAGCCAACTGTACCCCCTGGGGATCCTTGGCCTTCTCCTCTGGGGCCGGGAGAGGTGAGGATCCTGAAACCGATGTTAGAAGCAGACGTCAAGTGAGCTAGCCCAAAGGATGCCCCGGTCTGGCAGGTGCCGAAAAATAATCTACAAAAAAAGGAAAAAGAGCCTTTAAAACAAATTACTGTAAGGCTAACTGCTTTCATTGAACAGTACAAATTTGAGGATAGCCTTTCAACCTAAGCGATAGTACCGCTATCCCAGTAAGATACTGGATGCACCTTGGTCTTCTGCCATTATTTTCTGTGTTACTAAATGCCTTTTCATTCAGGTCTGGCAGGGTGACAATGAGCTGGCTGTAGCGTTGCGTAATGCGTACCTCCAGCCCATCAGTGTTGCACATGCAGCACAGAACTCCAATGCCCAGAGATGCCATCCATTTTGGACCTACTGGCATCCCTCCGGCTTGAAATGGCACCCATTGAGATAGGTACAATTAAAAATGTCATTACCTGTGTCTGACGAGATGGGATATTGGCAAACAAGGCTAAAATTATTTGAGAATACACTAAGCCACACTGCCCGCTGACCAAACACAAACAACATGCCATGAGGTTTGACATTAGACGCTATCAGCCCAGTCTGCACTACTCACGTTGTTATGAGGCACATTTTTATTTTTAAATCAGGCATCATCTCCCTCCACTGCAGCCTCCCTTTTCCCTGTGTAAAAAGTCCTGTTTTATAATACCTACTTGTTTTATCAGATTCCACAGGGTCCAAATAAAATAAAAGTCTTGCCAGAACAGTTACTGCACAACCTGGCAGGAAATTGCAGTGCGTGGGAGATACTGCAAACTGATTTGAAGGTTTTTCTGCACTGTTGGGTAGCCTAGCTAAGGTCAGGGAAGAAATGTATCTGTCCACCATCATTTTTTGCTTCGCTGCACTTAGGATGGTGTCCTTAAAGAGGACAGGAAATGATTTCTGATTGGCAGCTGTTTATAATGTTCCCAATTATAGAAATTATGTCCATTAGCCTAAATCATCCCTATACAGCTGAAGCTGAATAAAAAAATGATGTGAAAAACTACAGTTGGCATTGTTTTGTTTTTATGACCAGCATTCTGTGACAGTTCTCTTCATGGAACCTGTGATCTGGAGTTTTAACTATGTCATCATTTGAGTGCAGAACTGTAAGCATGGCTGTGATAGGGCAATAGTTCATGCTTAGCATTCTATACACAAACCATGACATAATAAAAATTCCAAATGACTTGTTCTGTGAAGAGAACTGTGCAGAATGATGTCCACGAAATGAGAATGATTGAAAACATGGGGGTCCTTTCTTCAGTTAACCACCCACTCAGACGTTAATCAAGATGTTCAGACTTAAGCTGTCGAATCTGTATTAGGAATTAAGGTCTAATAGACATCTTTAATACTCCCAATAATCTTTACGTGTACTTTTTATAATTCTTTTTGTTGGATAAAGGTGAGAACAACTTGTTATACAGTCGTTATCATGTCGAATTGTTACAAATTTCTTGTTCATTGATGTTCAAGTTATATGGACAATAAAAATAACAACCTCTTCATATCTGTGTCTGTGCAATTCTTTTTAAAACATGACTGACTCATTTATCCTAAGGGCTTACCTCCCCCCATGAATGTTATCTAAATTATATTCCCCCATGGAATAGAAAACTTTGTGAGAGCAGATGCGATGGTTGCATTTGAGGACCTCACGAGGTCCAAAATCTCCCAGTAGCAGCAAGTTGAAACTATGTGGAGAGGCTCAAGGGACAAAATCAGGGTCATGTTTAGATAGGTACATCACCCAGGGTCTCCACTGCATTTTGAATGCAGGGTATTTGTTATGGAGTTTGGCCGTGAGGGATTCCATGTGATAGGTATCTAAAATCAAGCTCCTCCAATCCCCCAGAGTAGGAATAATCAAGGTGCCCAATCTTCTGGTTATTGCCTTCTTGGCAGCTATAATATAAATAGGTAGTAGAGTTCGATACCAGCAAGGTCTATGGGGGGGATTATGGATAGGAGAACCATTTTGGGTGTAAGCTCCGACACCTCTCCTAGACAATCTGTTATCTCCTGCTGCATCAAGCAGTGTCAACTGCAGGTAAGTCTAAAAAATATGGCTCAGGTCAGTGTGTGGACATAAGGATTTCTGCCAGCATCTACCATAGTGAGAGGGGAGATATTTAGTTAGGATTGCCGGAGATTGAAAAAATAGACTACGGCATTTCCAGGTGAACTCACGCCATTTAGTAGAATGGGTTACTTTGTATGCCAGGGGAGATGCTTGCAGCCATTCCTGTTCTGAAATATTTAATTCTAGGTCTCTACACCAGCTTTTCAAAATTGAGAGCATGGAATCGCCCATCCCTCTCTAAGAATTTTGTAAGGATGTCCAAGTTGGTGACCCCAAGTATGGCCATTAATATTATCTTTGAGATACTTCCATGCCATTGAAATGGGGTCTGGTAACTTAGAGGTTACCTCCCTCTGTTGTAATATATAGTTTCTAACCTGGATGTATCAGTACTAGTCTGTATTAGATAGGTCATAGGTTGTTTTAAGGGTTTTGAATGGAATTATCCCTGTTGGGGAAAGGAATTGCTTAAAAAACTGAAGCCCCACTCTCCTCCACTTTGAGAAAGTATGATCTGTAACTGCTGGAAGAAACCTATCATCCCCAGAAATATGGGTGTAAAAGGAAAAGAATGACCTTTATGTGTTTTTGACTTGCACCACAGTTTCAAAATGTGGGCTGCAAAAGGCATATAATCCTGTATAGGTGGTGCCTTAGCTCTCGTGGACACAGTTACCTTAGTAATATCATATAAGTAATTTATGGCAAATTCCAAATCCTTCCTAGGTGCCTCATATGTGGGGGATAACCATAGAAATAATATCTTAAAAAAGGCTGCTAGCGCATAAAGTTTCAGATTAGGTAAGTTAGCGCCACCTAGGGAAAGCAGGAGTTGCAGTAGGGACATCCTAATTCTCGGTCTTTGACCATTCCAAATAAGTTTGATATAATTTTGTCCCATGACTGGAAATAAAATTTAGAGGGGAAAAGGGGTATATTTTGGAAGAGATACAAGAGTTTGGACAATATTATCATGCGAATGGTTTCAATTCTTTGGAAGAAATTTAACGGTAACCTGGACCACCCAGCTAAATCAGATTGGATCTGGGTTGATAGAGGTTTGCAATTTAGCAGCTTCAAGTTATCCAAATCCCTTGGGATACAAATTCCCAAATATTTAAATTTTGTTTGGTGCCACTTTATGGGAAATCTTTTTTAAGAGTTGTTGAGGGAGTAAAAAAGAGTGGAAGGCGGTCTGTTTTGGCTATATTTAACTGAAAACTGGACATGGTAGCAAAATGTTCTAGAGTGTCCCACAATGCAGGGAGACTCCCTCTATCTCGATGTTTTGACGGATGGCTTCAGCCAATCTTTTTATAATTCTTGTTGTTACTTGTTACTAATATTAATACTTATTTGCTTAATTGCTTAGTTATAAATTAATTTTTTATTCCTGGATTTATTATAAGTTGATAAAGTATAGTTATAATGTTTTCATGATGGCTTTAACTACAAGTGTAAATAATTACTAATATCGATTTTCTACGATGAATGTTATAGCTCCTTGCTGTAATTTTTTTTTTGTACTCTACTTTGTAAATCTTTCTTTACAAATACAATAAAAGTTTATTATGGAAAAAAAGAAACATGAATTTTCACATCAGTATTTATTCAGGTACAGTTAAATATGGCTCAGTTGGAACTAAGTATTTGCTTTCTGTTACTAGGAGCATTACTAACTGCTGCCAATTAGTACATTTCCTATCCCTTTTAATGTTCCCTTCAATTAGTGGACTGGCTGTGACCAGGAGGATAGTCCTATGTTGCTCTATAGTAGTTGAAGGCTTCCTGTGGGGAATAATTCAATATGGTTCCAAGATGTACTATGCAATTTGTAATCCAAGAATTGAGTCCACCAAAGCCCTCACGATAACCATGAGGTCAGATCCTTCTGTGTTTATCTGGAACTCCCAGCTGGCACACATTGCTCATTCTGGTCCAATTCTCCAGGTGTTCAAGCTGGAGCCGGAAGGGTCTGTTTTCAGCGATGAGTCCTGTCACTGCAGTTGCTGATTGCTGTACTGTTTCAGTTGCAGATTTGGCTTTGTCTGACACCATGTTTAATATTACATATACTTCCTAACTGTATAGATATCTCCCCTCCAGTGTTACACCATTCATCTACTTCCTAACTGTAGACCATTGTCCCCTTAACCTATTTTTCTGAATTTACCCTTTCCTGAGTGAAGGGATTAAGTCTTGCCCTTGCTGCAATTTGCACTATGCTGCTCAGAAGGTTCTCTCTGTGTCAACCATTGTACAAACAACTTTTATATTTTAGAAAATGGCCAAAATAATCCTAGCTTTCTGATTGGCTAGGAAACTGATCTCTGTGTGTGGGTATTTTTCAATAGAGCCCACTGAGAAGAAGTTTCCATTCAAGGTGCCCCATTACTTGGCATATTCTTGAGCACTCCGAATTTTCTGACTGCCGAGCCACCATGTTTTTCCCCTCGTAAGTAAGCAACCCGCCCCACCCCTCCCTGAAGAAGTCACCTCCTCACAACCCCACACTCACAAAAAAAAATTATGAAAATAAACAATTTTGAAGCAGTGCACATTTGATTAACATGCACTGTTACATGCTCTCCTGTTTTCTCAAAAGCCAGCCATTGTAGTACAAAAACAAAGTCAGCAAGTAGTGTGCATGTCTCGGGAACCAGTTTGCCGTGACTCCACCTACACTTACCACTCCACGCTCCCCTCATGCCCAGTCTTCAAATCTGTTCACAAGGAAATCACCCAACAGTTTCTCCGAGCATGTTTGGAAAACTTGACTGTACCTCCTCTTTTTTCCCATGGTGAATAACTTTTCCAGTCTCCTCCACAACGCTGAGTCTCCTGAGTCCTGACTGCTCACATTATTACACGCCACCACTTTCTTTCAACATGAAACAGCAGCTTTAAAACAATTAACTAATGGCAATGAAACAATGAAACATGAAGAAGTCCCTCTAATGCTCTCATAAATTACTCTAGGCTGCCGACCATGCTCACACTCATCTGTGTTTGGGGGTGGTAACTGCACTTGAGCATATCTTTCCTTAAATACATAGCCTCCACTAGGACAAAAATCCACATCTGCAAAAAAAAAAAATCAAGGCGGAGGAACTATTTAATCACAAAACTGATATAAAACTATTTTTTATTACTAATTTCTTTATTGTATTTTTTTTTCATAGTGCCATTTTCTAAGTGTAATAATACCCTCCAGGGTGGGTGGTATAGGAAATACTGGGCCTTCCAGGGGCTATAAGGTCCTCCGCCTGTGGCAACGAGCCTCTTTACATCCCTGAGTGGTCTGGTATACCCCAATACCGCTCACCCTGACAAGTATTATTGCTTACATGTTTACCTTTGGTTTTATTGTATAACATATGTGATATATATATATATATATATACATATATATATATATATATATATATATATATATATATATATCTTGTTACTCATTTGTTCTAGATTTTGTTGTAATCTAAGATAATATATCCTGCCCTCTCTCTATTAATGCCACTGTATTTTATGTGTATCACTCTTCAATCAATCAATCAATCAATCAATCAAGTCTTTATTTAACCAGGCGTTCATCGTTGAGCAGAAGCTCATTTGCAAGATGGACCTGGGTGGAGCATGAACAATTGTATATACAGGTCAACACAGGTATTTACAAGGCAATGCAGATAATACTCTTTACAGAGAGGAAGAAAAAGAAGTTCATATGTACATAGAATTATACAGATATTGTACAGATTACACGGTATTTACATACATAGAAGTGTCTATAGGAAGATAAAGCAGGTTATCTAAGGTTGCAGGAGGAAGTAACGGAAGAAAAAATAAAAATAAAAATATACACCAGGTAGAGGTGAAGGTAGGGGAAGGGAGGAGGTAGGGGGAGAAAGGCTAGGAGGGCACGGTGCACAGAAAGGAGTTGGTAAAGCTGGATGTAGAGAAGGTGGATGGAGAAAAGGAGTATGTGTGAGCCCCGGGATTGAATGCTATAAAGTACGGGGCATGGTAGGATGTCACAACCCAGGGTAGTGAGCTCCTATCCGAGGTTGGAGAAAGGAAGAATAAGGGATGGACGGCCTAGTGTTGATAAGACAGGGGGATAAGAGAGAGAACAATTAGGCTGGTGAGGAGCAAGCTGGGGGGGTCAGTACTTAAAATTGGGTCTAGGCGTGGCTATATACCAGTGCAGACACCGGTACTGGGTCTGAGTGGGTGAAGCAGTTACATACTTCTCTGATTGTACGGAAATAAAGCATCTTGAAAGCATTTATACCGATTAGAGTGCTTAATTTGAGGGATTTTTGTAGATCGTTCCATAAGGTAGGTAGTACGAAGCTTATGGCTGCCCTGCAGAAGCGGGATTTTGCTTTGGATACTTTAAGTGTAATAGCTGAGTAACTTCTTAACGCGTATTTCCCAATTATACTCAGGGGAAGACAGCAGGAGATATAGTAAGGCAGCTTATTAGAGATGGCTCTATAGGTCCAGGGGCGCGCTTCTGTGGCGCCTGAACTTTAGTGATGTCCATCCCACTGCCGCATATAGGTGCAGTGATGTGTCGAAGGGAGTCCCGTTATAAACCTCAGTGCTCGATGGTAGAGTTTGTCCAGTTTAGCCATGTAAGAGTTGGGGCATTGGCTGTAGAGGAAGTCAGCGTAATCAACCAATGATAGGAAAATGGATTGGACCAGTTGTTTCTTGGCATCTCTGGTGAGAAATTGGCTGATTCTAAAAACAGTCCAAGCCTTGTCGAAGTCGTTTAGCAAGTCCTTGATATGTTCAATGAAGGAGAGTCTTTGGTCTATCCAAACTCCCAGATACTTGAATTTTGTAACAAATTCTAGTTTTTCACCTAGAACTGTGGTAATTTGGGGAACTGTCCCACTGGACACAGGGTTAGCTGTACGGATAAAAGGAGAGAGGACCATCGCTTTAGTTTTTTTGGCATTAAGGAGTAGCTTTTTTTGGAGGAGTTGGCTTTGCAAAAGGTTGAATTCTGACTGTAGGTCATTGCAGGCAGCTTCAGGTGTTGGGCGACTCACATAGAGAACTGTATCATCTGCAAACAGATGGATGTTGGCTTCTTTTATACAGTAGTCGATGTTATTAATGTAGATTGCAAAAAGTAAGGGCCCTAATATAGAACCTTGAGGTACCCCTCTTTACAGAGTTTTTAAGGGAGACAGGCCTCCTTAGGCTTTAACTTGTTGAAGGCGCCCTGTAAGATAGTCAGTGAACCAACGCAGAGAGGAGGGGTCCACACCTATGGTTTGAAGGCGGAGAGGAGCAGACTATGGTCGATGGTGTCGAAAGCCTTGCTTAGATCAAGGAAAACAGCACAAATAAAGTTTTTGCTCTCAACATTACGCTGCCAGTCATTAGTAACTTTGGCGAGGGCTGAGATAGTGCTACGTTTAGCTCTGAATCCGGACTGCATAGGATTTAGCAGTTCCCTAGACTCAAGGTGAGTCCTCAGCTGTGCATTTACAATTTTCTCTAGGAGCTTGGACAGGACCGGAAGGAGGAAATTGGCCTGTAGTTATTGAGATCGCCACGGTCACCTGATTTGAACAGTGGTATGACATGTGCTGTCTTCCATATAGGTGGTAAGGTGCCCTGAGACAGGGATAAGTTAAAAAGGTGGTGTGGTATTGCTAGTGCGTGGTAGGCAATTTTAGGAAGTAAGAGATCAAGGGTCGGCCCCAGCACTTTTTCTAGTATCCAACTGAAGCAAGAGGTCCTCTACCTCTTTCAGTGTGGCAGGTTGAAGTGAGAAAGGCGGCGAAGCTATCGGAGTTTCAGGCAGTTGGCTGGCAGTCTGGGAGCGAAGTATGTTTGCAGGGGAGTTATCAAATGCCATGCCTGCAGTAGCAAAGTGGTTATTGGATGCGTCAAGTATATCAATCTTTTCGGTTATAGTCAAGTTGCCAGAGGTAATCTTGGTCGGGAGTGAATTTCCTGGGGAGTGGCCTAGCAGATCACTGATTGTGTTCCAGAGCTTGACTGGGCTCTTTGTGGCAGAGTCGAGTTCGGATTTGAAGAAGGTGGCCTTCGATTCTCTGATTGTTTTGGTACATAAATTTCGTAGTCTCCTGAACTGGTTCCAATCCTCTGCAGTGTTCAGTCTGCATGCTTTTTTTCCAGAGCTTATCTCTTTCTAGAAGCAAGGACTTGATCTGAGGGGTGAACCATTTACAGGTTTTGGTCCTAGTTCGAACTTTAATAAGGGGAGCATACTTATTAAGGGCCCTTGATAGAATGTTGTGGAAGATATTGTAAGCTGATGTAATTGTTTTGGCCAGGTAGAAATCTTGCCACTCAGGGGAGTACTTAAGCTCGTTTAGGTAGGCATGTTCATTGAAGTTGTGCCTGGATCTCTTCATAGAGAACTTGCTGATGGGTGCTGGGTTGTTGGTGGATCTTACTCCTGCAATAAAACAATGGTCGCTGGGGTCTGAGAAGAAGACATCAGCGTGGGAGAAGAGATGAGGTTTGCTCACCATTAGCACATCAAAAGTGTACTTTTACTGGGTTCTTCACGTTTGGGCGTGTTGGTTCAGTAATAAGTTCGTCAGCCCATGTTCATCACAGAAGGATGCAGGGGCAGCTGTGTTGAAGAGCCAGTCAAAGTTGAGGTCTCCTAAAATAATAGTTTCTGGCAGCCCCTGTCCCAACTTGTCACTTAGGTATGACATGTTGTAGGCCAGCAGACGGTGGTCTGTAGCATCCTATTACGCAGAGTGCAGTAGTCTGTGTAATTTCCACTTTGAGAATTAGGCATTGAATCGCTGGCGACAGATGCCGAGGATAAGCAGGAGGCAGAAAATTTGTTGTTAACAGATAGCTACCCCTCCTCCTCTGGCATGCCTATCAGCTCTGAACAAGGCATAGTTGGGTATGTTTACTTCTCTATCAGTGGTGCTGGGTCTAAGCCAAGTTTGAAAATCACAAGTATGTCAGGAGAGGTATGATTTACCAGGTTTGTATTAAGGTTATCTTTTAAGGAGGCTACATACGTTCATATGCAAGAAGCTTATTCCTTTTAAATTTGCTAGTTCTGCTGGCAAAGCAATAGCTTCTGGGGACAGGGTTGAGTTCTCGTTGCCTGAACAAAGCAGGAGGATAAGTAGGATTTTCTAAGGCGCTAATTATAAACATTAATTCCTGCCTTTCTCCGTCTAGTAGATCTGATGTTTTTAGGGACTGGAAAGTAGCCACCATAGAAGAGCTGATCTGTTGTAGCAAGAGCTAGTACCCCTACCACAATAGGTGGGGAGGAGATAGAAATCTGCATGGTGGGAGGTAGGCCTTGTGGTGGGGGAGTGTTATAAGTACTACTGGTATGTGTGGTCCAAGAGCAGGGTTCAAGGTATTGGTACTTGGAATCATGGAGGCAATTAAAGGATAAGTTGCCCCTGAAAAGGAGACTTTATTGTCTCAGAGGGCTTACCCGGTTACCAAAATTCAATGAATAAATAAATATGCTTAATCTGGTGTTCAGTAAAGAGAATTTGGTGTTGAGCACCTCTACTTTTTGTCTAGATCTCCGATGGTGCTAAGCAGTGATGAGTTTGAGGTCCCCTCTTGTCACTCCCTCACAGCTGGGAACACTCACTAGTGTTGGATCCTGCGGCTTAGACTTCTTGCCTATCTCAGATTCTCACGAGGCAGTTTTCCTCAGGTTTGGTCAAGACTGGTATGAAACTGTTCCCCTTGGTGATAATTATTCAGTAGTGTGGGTCCTTTTTGAGTTTTTTGTATTTGAATTGAGATTTTACCTTTATTTGCAGAGCTGAGCTAGAGCCCCTAAAAAAGCATATCACCCAGTCGGCTGCAAGCCATGCCCCCCCCCCAACTTCTGACGGCTCTGTCACAGCAGCATAATCCACACTGGAGTCCTCACTCGGAAGGCTGGGAGTGGGAACATTTTTTTTTTTAAATTGATTTAAATGTTTCACCAGGAAAGACATTCTGAGCAGAACTACCCATTTCCAGATGCATCCTGAGGGAGGATGTGACAGAAAAAAATACAGGCAAGAAAGTAGTAGAGTTTCAATGTGTAACAGTCATTATATGAGTGTGAGTAAAGAGCAAAAATTGTCAACAGGCTTGTACTGTACAAGTGTGAATAAATAGTATACTGTACAAGTGAATAAACAGTATACTGTACAAGTGTGAATAAACAGTATACTGTACAAGGGTGAGTAAAGAGTATACTGTACAAGTGTGAATAAACAGTATACTGTACAAGGGTGAGTAAAGAGTATACTGTACAAGTGTGAATAAACAGTATACTGTACCAGGGTGAGTAAAGAGTATACTGTACAAGTGTGAGTAAACAGTATACTGTACAAGTGTGAATAAACAGTATACTGTACAAGGGTGAGTAAAGAGTATACTGTACAAGTTTGAGTAAAGAGTATACTGTACAAGTGTGAATAAACAGTATACTGTACATGTGTGAGTAAAGAGTATACTGTACAAGTGTGAATAAACAGTATACTGTACATGTGTGAGTAAAGAGTATACTGTACAAGTGTGAATAAACAGTATACTGTACCAGGGTGAGTAAAGAGTATACTGTACAAGTGTGAATAAAGAGTATACTGTACAAGTGTGAGTAAAGAGTATACTGTACAAGTGTGAATAAAGAGTATACTGTACAAGGGTGAGTAAAGAGTATACTGTACAAGTGTGAATAAAGAGTATACTGTACATGTGTGAGTAAAGAGTATACTGTACAAGTGTGAATAAACAGTATACTGTACATGTGTGAGTAAAGAGTATACTGTACATGTGTGAATAAACAGTATACTGTACAAGTGTGAGTAAAGAGTATACTGTACAAGGGTGAATAAACAGTATACTGTACAAGGGTGAGTAAAGAGTATACTGTACAAGTGTGAATAAACAGTATACTGTACAAGTGTGAGTAAAGAGTATACTGTACAAGTGTGAATAAAGAGTATACTGTACAAGTGTGAGTAAAGAGTATACTGTACACGTGTGAATAAACAGTATACTGTACAAGTGTGAGTAAACAGTATACTGTACAATTGTGAATAAATAGTATACTGTACAAGTGTGAGTAAAGAGTATACTGTACACGTGTGAATAAATAGTACACTGTACAAGTGTGAGTAAAGAGTATACTGTACAAGTGTGAATAAAGAGTATACTGTACACATGTGAATAAATAGTATCTTGTACAAGTGTGAGTAAAGAGTATACTGTACAAGTGTGAATAGAGTATACTGTACAAGTGTGAGTAAAGAGTACAGGGTTGAAGAGTTAAGTACTACCTCACTGAAGTCACAGGTAACAAGTTTGGACTGGGAGTTGGCTTGTTCAAAAAGGTCTCCCTTGTCAAAAGGAAAAACACTCCTGTACATGTTTTACTTTGGACTTATTTGTGCCTATATCTGTTTTGCTTGTATTTACCCTTAATCCAATGAAACTGAGCATAAAGCTTTCCCTTCACAGTGTATCTGAGGTAGAATTGATGAAGCACAGGGCATGATTCTCCCCTCCCCAATAAGTGTCAGTGTCAGTGGCTCAGCAGGTAGCATACTCACCTCTGAGGCTGGAGATCAGAAGGCTGTGGGTTCTAACCCCACACCAGGCACTAGGGTTAATATCCCAATACTGACACTGCAGTGCAGCATGAGGGGGTGCTGCACTCCTGAGGTGCCGTCTTTCGGATGAGGCATTAAACCAAGATCCCATCTGCCTGTTCTGGTGGTAGTTCAGGTAGATGTTAAAGATCCCATGGCACTTCTCGAAAAGAGTAGGGGAAAGTTTTATTGAGACAAAAATCGTACAATAGTACACAAAGCATAATAGGAAAAACAGGATAAGCATTATACAATCATTCAGGTAACTGCAAAATCAGAGTCAGTGATCCAAGGAAGAGCTTTCCAAAGTTCCAAAAGGGTCAATTCTGAGTACAGAGTACGTTCATGCTCTTAAATTTCTTTTAAATCTTGTACAATCTTTTTTTGAGCTCCAAATAGGAGCAGTCCTTTTGCTGTAAAGAAAACATGCAACGCACCATCCAAATATTCCATTTAATGCAGACAAAAACAAGGTTCAAAGTGTCCTGGTGCCATTTCGACCACTGGGGAGAAAAAACCCCGTATACAAGATTCAAATAAGTAACCGACTGAAGCAAGGGGGTATCCCATGCCTGTGCCAAAAAGGACCACCAATTTTTGATAAAAGAACAGTCAAAAAATACATGAGGGATAGTTTCAAGTTCTGTAATACATAATAAGTGAGAACACATTCTATCTCGGGACTGCTTATGTTTATGATTTGATTTTACATTAATCTTTTCATGACATGAAAGCCAATGAAAATCCCACATTTTGGCTGGAACCCTCTTACATCTCCACAATAACAAAAGGGAAGGGAGGTGCTGACCAGGACACTTATCGAAGGGTGCTGATACAGCACAAACCTTCAGGAGTAATTTCTTATATAAAACTTTATGTGAATGGTTTAATAACATCTGAACAGACACCTTCCATTGTTTGAGACGTAAAAACATATGTTTTACGTAAGTTGGTATACCAACAGTTTGTCTCAACACAGTTAAGGAATTAGTTTCCCACTGATGAAACCAAATCCTGCAAGAGTCATAAAACCAAGGTTCCCACCCCCTTTGGGCATGAATCAACAAAGGCCTAAGGTTTGCAGTGAAAAAAATACAAGAAAAAAATAACAAAAGGTTAACCATACAAATGCCACCCTCAGGGATAGGTAAATAACTGATATTCCGTTTTATCGGGTTTAACCTACTACCCCAGACAACCTGAAAAAAAAGGCTAAAGACAGCAGTTTCTAGCTGTCGTGGAATAGGGAATACATAACTCAGAAAAAGGAAAGTAGAGATCAAATAGTTTTTAATTAAGATAACACGTTTCTTTTTCCCTATCTGTCCCTGGTTCCAGGAGGCCACCTGAAGTTTACCTTGTTGCAGTTTAACATTCTAGTTAAAAATATCTGAGTCCTGTGTCCCAAAAAAAATCCCCAAAATACGAATAGGGCCCTCAACTAAACGTAACGGGCCGATATGGTCCAAGGGGGAGGTTACTGAACCGACCTGAATAACCAGACTTTTAGTGTAATTTAAAACAGCACCAGAGAAATTTCCAAAAATAGAGCACTCACGGAGAGAATGAACCACTGAGGCTGCATCAGCTACAAGAAAACAAACATCATCTGCATATGCGGTCGCCTTATAAGGCAAGCATAAGGCACAACTAGAAATAGCCCAAATCTGAGAATTAGTATTCAACTGACGGAGCAAAACATCAAGAAAAAATACATATAACAACGGGCTTAAAGGACAACCCTGATGAACCCCCCTTTTTATGGGGATCATGGGTCCTATCCAACCATTCACTACAGGCACAACAGTAGCCGTTCTATAGAAAGCACGAATCCAGCGTACCATAACATCAGGTACATGCAGAAAACGAAGTGCTTCCCATAAAAAATCGTGCCTAACCGAATCAAAAGCAGCCTTCTGATCTACGGAGACAACAAGTCCCAAAGCCAGACCTGCATAGCCATGAGAAAATAATTCTCGTAAGAGGATCAAATGATCAGAAATTCTCCTTTGAGGCACAGAACAGGATTGGGCGGGATGCAAAACCATCTCCGCTATCCTCACCAAACGCTTCACAATAATTTTCATAAAGAGCTTAAAGTCGGTGTTCAACATACATAAAGGTCGCCAATTCTCTAGAGAATGGATATCACCTTTCTGTTTATAAATGTAAATCAAAATACCCTTAGTAAATTCCAAAGGGAGAGATTCACATGTTAACAGAGACTTAAACACAGATGTAAGTTCTGGGGCCAAATGGTCACCCAGCACCTTATATAAGCCAGCAGGGAGACCATCCAGACCAGGAGTTCTCTGTACAGGTAATGAAGAAATAGCCAATGTCAAATCCTGCTCCGTGATAGAACAAGCCTGGTCCTGACATAGCTGTGAGGGAACTGGGATATCAAGGCCACTATACAAAGTCTCACTGTTACCAGCCACAGCAGGGAGGGGAGAAAAAAGGGCTGTAGTATACTTTGTTACAATATGACAAATCTCAGTTTGTGAGGAACATAAGGTCCCTTCTGAATTTAGAAGACACGTCATATTTTTTCGGGCGGTCTGACGGGAATTAGATTCAAAAGGACAAATAACATCACGTGTTCCAACAGTACAGAATTTATGTTGGTAAAAAAGTTGTTGTGGTTGCCGTAATTGGAAAGTCAACATATCATTCTGTAGGACTTTTATTTGTTGGGTAAGGTCTTGCCCCGGTGTGTACGCTATGGTTAATAATGACTGAAAATGTACCCTCTTCTGCAAATAGTCTAGGTATTCCCTCCTACATTTTAAACGACTGTAAGTTTTTAAAAAAGTGACCAGATCATGTTTCGTGTCTAACCACCACTCAACAGGATCTTCATAACAAATAAAAACAGATTAACGGGCTTGTATGAAGGACAGAAGGGACTGCATAAACATCAGAATCTGCAACAAAGATGTGTTGAATTTCCAAATACCTGGACCTTTACGGGAAGAGACAACAGAACCAAAACCAACAGAAAGCAGCTTATGATCAGAAAACTCAAGCGCTTGAACTTTGGCAGGAATAATTGGTACTGTAGGAGAAAACACATAATCAATACATGTGGCTAGTTTACCCTTTTGGAAGGTAGGGTGTGTTGTGTGGTAAGGAGAGATAGGAGTCCGTTAAGTGGGCGACTCAAACCAATTACCCAATTCAGTAGGAATCACAAAACAGTTTCTTTGTAGCAGCAAGGAGCTCTTATCCTGAAGACTCAGGCCACAATTAAAGTCACCAGCAAACAATACCTGAAAGGAAGTGTGCAAATAAGGACGAAGCAAAGTAAATAAAGCTATGCGTTCAGTTTTGATTTGAGGGGCATAAATGTTTATCACCCGGTAGGGACAGGACCCAATGACAAAATCTATAATAAGCACCCTACCAGGGGCTACATCAAACAATTTTAGCAAACGGAAGTCTGGGATATTAATCAAAATTCCCAGTCCTGAACAAGAGTCCTGACCAATCGACTGAAAAGAAGCACCCAGTAACCAGTCCTGTTGTGCTTGTCGGATCTCATGTGTAGTATGAAGTCTTGCATCCTGTAATAAAATTAAACCCAAAGGCAAAAGCTGTAGAAAGGAAAAAATCAATCTTCTTTTAGCCATACGCTTCATACTATTTACATTAATAGTATGGCAAACAAAGTGAAACAGCACCAAAAAAAAGGAAAACAGACAAAAAATACAATTTCCTTTTCCCAACCACCTTCTTCCCTTTAAGTTTTACTCTGGCCTTTCGCTTCTGAGAAAGGCCAGTACAAGATACAACTCAGAGTCAGTGGTACCGTCAGGAGAGAAAGCTATGGAGGAAGAGTCCTCACCTCCAGCGTCATCGGAAAGGGGTTGGAGAAGTTCAAAAGAATTAGATAAGGGCACTGGAGGGGTTCCAGACCACTCACAGGGAGATGGTGCAACCGAGGTTATTTCTCAGTGACCTTCTCGTATGACACTTGTAAGCACTTGGGGCGCATAGTACTTGGACCTGGGACTGGGTCCTGAACAGGAAAATTAGACCGGGCAGGATCAGGGGCAGGAGAAATCTCAAGCAAGGGATCATCCGTGAAGGAAACTATCTGAGGTACAACCTCAGAGGATTCAACAGGCACTGAAGCCTGCAGTAAGGGCTGGGCTGCCTTAGGGGGAGGTACAGCCAAGGTGGTCCAGAGATGGGCCTTCTGCGCCTGTGTAATAATAAAGCGCTGGTCCACTCCACCATCGTGAAATTCCTGGTTATGAGCAGCCCATTTACAATTCTGAAAGGTGTGCCCCTGTTCGTCACATAGGTTACATCTACATTCATTCAAACAGTGTGCCCCTACATTGGCCCAATTCCCCACAGGCGTTGCATTTCATTTTATCACATACATTACTAAGATGTGCGGGTCACCACACCGATAGCAAGCCTGCTGACCGGGTAGAACAAGACCCCCTATCTCAGCCTATGAAAAGAGTTAGGCAAATGTACAACCCCAGAATCATTAGATCGTAACAAGACTTTAAACTTCCAGCCCCAGTCCAAATGTTCTCAGTATCCAAAATGGCTTCTGGCTGTCCCTGGACATCACAACACTGTTTCAGCCAATACACAACATCCTCCACCTCAACTCCCTCATTTGAAACAGAATAGTGATCGTCTTAAAAGTAGGTTTAGAAGAGAATAACCTGAAATGGGGTCCATAATGCAGTAGTCCATGAGAAGTATACTTTGACCCAAACGCCCAATCCCTAGATGTTTGGAAACTAATGTCAAAAGTGGTTTCCCAGAGATATGAATTAATACATATATTTCATGGGAAAAGAATTTTAAAGAATCCTTTAGAAGCGTACGTGCCACATAGACCTGATCAGGTGGCTCGGGTAACCCCCCCAGGTATGCCAGGCGAACAGCGTTGTGTCTCTTAGCAGCCTGGATTGGAAATTTAAAAAATGAAGAATATGAACGGCTTGGTCCCGATATTTTTTTGGAGGGGGCTGCGGTGGTAGGGGAGCCAGAGCCCCTATAGAAAGAGTAGAAAAAGGAGCCTGGGATGGAGAACCCTTCAGATAATCCAACACAGGGTTCTATATAAGCTCCAGTTCATGAGGGAGACACAAGGGGTCAGTAGTGACTTTTGAAGTGCCTAAAGTGCTCTGTAGCGCCGGAAAATCTTCACGGCAGGGGGACCGTATTGGAGACGGACCTGACTTCCAACTTCCTGGGACAGTACCCTGAACCCAGCCAGCACCTCTCAGTGCCGATTCAACAGTCCAGGTAGGCACTTTATTAATATTGACAGCAGTAGCGGCTCTAGCCACAAAGGGTTACCAGGGCACAGCTGGGGCACAACAGATGACAGCCAGGGCACTGATATATTATTACTATGGGGGAAGCTCTGCACCATATGAGGCACAGCATTATTTTACCGGGGCACGTGCCCTGGTGGGCCCTGGTGTAGAGCCGCCACTGATTGACAGTAGATGATTCTTGTACATGTAGGGAGCTCTGCAATTTAATGGAAGCAGGTAGTGAAAAGGAAACTGAATCCATTTGAACTGCAGGCGTCAGGGGAGCATTTACTGTAGAGAAGTCTTGTCCATGTGGGGAACTCTGCGATGTAATGGAAGCAGGTTCTGAGAAGGAAACCAAATCCATTTGTACTGCAGGCGGCAGGGGAGCAGGCAGTGAGGGCTTCAGCAACCCGGCGCTTAGGTTGGGTCAGAGCCTGTCACAGCAACAGGCAGGAAAGGAGACAAGTCAGGTAAATCTTCAAGAGCTTCCACCAGTGGAAGATGCATCTGTGCTGTCGGTTCTCAGGCATTGCATATCTCTAGCATTTCAGTTTGCACTAACAGCGGCTCTCATTGCAGAGAATGCTCCTGGATCTCTGTGCTGTCAAACAGTGATTTTCAGAATCAGATGAAGTAAAATCCTCCGCAAGTCGATTGTAGGCACGCAAGTCAGCAAGTCAGTTCCATAAGAAGCAAGCAGAGGGCTAGGTATAGCAGCCTTAGTATGAGCAGCAGAACTTAAAGTTGTAGTAGGAACATCAACAGGCAAAACATCAGTTGTTGGCATCGTGGTCTCCATTCGGTCAGAGGTAGGAGCAGAGACCAAATCTCCCACCTCCATAGCTCCCTCCTCAGAAGGCAAGGGTGCATCCGCCATCTTGGACAGAGGTTCCCCTTCTGACGAGTAGGGGAATTTCCCCGGTGCACTGGCCAAATTTCCCCCCATTCACTAAAAATACCACCAACCACTTAATCTGGTTCAAAGTCAGTTGGCATTCATCTGTACCCACTTTCCCTGCGTTGTACCTGAAAATAGGCAGAATTTGTCTAGTGCACCCACCCAGTCAACAAAAACGAAATAAATAAACATGAGACCTATTACTATACATAGCTCTGCAGATTTTTGAGAATGAAAATGAAGGTTAATTTGAAATGCTGGGAGTCGACTATAGTGGAAGCATTTGCATCTGGTGTAACATGATGACCTCAGCATTGTGGCATTCACTGCACCAGACCTCTAGACACTTAGATGAATATGGACAGAAAACAATTACAAGCCCACTGAGTGTACTCTCATGGCCTCCATTGAATAACTCTTCTCTACCAGAGCTCTCTCTCTCCCCCTGGGGACAGCTAGCCTCTCTGTCCTGAAAGCCCCCCCCCCCCACAGATTTTTATAAAGTGTGCAGGGAGGTCATTTGTATTTAGAAGGTAAACTCAGTTAACGGGAAGGATCAATTCAGTGTAAACAAGTTCATTTGTGCCCCCCCCAAAATACACAATCCCATCTCCAACACAGTGGTCAGATCAATAAAGATTCTGCAGAGAGAGAGAGAGAGAGAGAGAGCAGGATTTGATATGGCTGCCATAACATACTTTTTAATTTTATCCTTATTAGCAACAATTTTCTGGAACTCCCAAGCAAGCTCAGGTGCCCCTCTTGGGTAACTTTAAAAAATTTAGATTCCCAATTGGGGGACAAACAGCCAAAAAAATAATCCTCACTGTTGGGATCTGTGCAACTCAATCACAGTACAGTCCTCCAAACAAACTTGAATTTAAATCTTTTTTTATTTTAGCATTAAGGTACAAATGGGTTTCAATGCGATCAGGTAATCTAACCCTAGAGAGGTCATGGGGACCATTTTTTGTTTTTTTATTTTATTCTTTTGTTAACTGGGTAAGGCCCACACTAGGCACAAGTGCCTATTTTCAGTGACACAAAAACAACCAGGCACTCACCACCATATACTGCACTGACACTGCAAAGTTATTTAAAAGGCTTTATTGCACATTTGCTCAGTTGACGCACTTCTGGTCCCACCGGATCCTTTCTCAAAGGCTAAAGCATAATCAATCACACACTTAATTTGTACAGGTCACTTCATGGCGTCACAATGACTCCATTCAAACACACCAATGAAAAACACACACACATTAAATGGCATATCATAGAATCGTAGAAGCTTGACAACAGAAAGGGACCATACCAGCCCATCTAGTCTGCCCTTCTTTTGCCCCTACACCTCCCTGCCAGCCCCTGCCCTTCCCCCCCCGATACTCAGTCCCATATGTTTGTCCCATGCCCTCTTGAATTCTTCCACTGATTTAGCCCCCACCACTCCATCTGGTAATCTGTTCCAGGGCTTCACCACCCTCTCCGTGAAAAAATGCCCTGAGGAGGGTGGACATGAACTAAAATTTAAAAATCAAGTTAAAATAATAATGTATGCTAAAATAAAAACCTTTTGCACATAAATAAATTACATGTGTATGTATATATTGTCTTTTAAATAGTTTTTTATTTTAATGGGTTCACCACAATATATCCCAGGCACACTGCCTCAGGGGTAGCTGGTCCATTCCACTGGGGTGTCAAACAGACGAGGCATACTGATGAGTCCTGGTAGGATGAAACACGTGTCTATGTCTTCTGTTAGCACCCTTTGCAAACTGTGTGAGAGGCCTTTCGGCACCATGCAATTCTGCTTAAAGTTGGGCCAGCATAACATTCTGTGGTGATTTGCATATGCAGCCCATGGTGCTTTGCATTGTGGGGGCATGTGTGATTTTGTATTTTCTATATATATATATATATATATATATATAATAACAAGAGAAAATATAAAGGGAAAAGATATAACATAAATTTCAGATAAAAGAAACTAGGAGGAACTGTGTGTGTGTGTGGAGGGGGGAGGGGGTTAGGCCCTAAACACGTATAGGAAATCTGGATCATTCAAGTATGTCAAAATGACTCATTATATTACTGTATCTTCTTCTTTCGTCTAGATATGGTTTAATATCAAAACCACAATTTAAACCAAGGCTGCTATTAGCTTTAAGCTGAAGAATCCAAAATGGTTCCCTCTTTAGAATAAGATTTCTAAAGTTACCCCCCACCCAGGATTAGAACATACTTTATCAATTGCCATGCAGGTGAATTTATGTTCCGTTCCATCAGATTTGTTGTTAAATACATGAGCAGCTGTAGCACATGTGAGGTCACCCCTTGATATTGCCCACTGATGTTCCCCCACCCTTATTGTGAAGTTTCTTTCTGTTTTTCCCACATAGAACACTTGACAAGCACATGTGGCCAAATACATAACACCACTGGTATTACATGTTGTCATTTGTCGAATGACAAAATCCTTAGCGTTATTTATAGTGTATGGTGGAATGTGGTTGTGTATGGAAATTCATACACTGCAAAAAGTCGTTCTGCTGCAGTAGTGACATCCTCACTAACGCAGAACGACTTTTCATTTTGCATTAGTGAGGACATCATAATACACGAATTCCAGCAGATGTTGTGAGAGTGGCGTGCGTGTGTGCTGGCCAGCGGCAGTTGTTACTCAAGGGCGATCGGCAGAGCTGATGTAAAATGTGGAAATGTGAGTGTTTTTTATTTTTTTTTAATTTTCAGTCACCATACACTATATAAAACCTCATGGATACAATGCCAACTTGGAGACCTCTTGAGCTTCGATCTTGATATCATCAGTCGGCATTGTAGCCACTCGGTGGCAGAACAGCCTTGTAGTGTACCTATACACCATCTTATATAGAGTTAATGTGTGCGTTTTTATTGGTGTATTTGAATTGAGCCATTGTGATGTCATGAAGTGAATTGTATAAATTAAATGTGTGATTAATTATGCTTTAGCCTTTGAGAAAAGGTCCGGTGGGACCAGAAACATGTCAGGCAAGCAAATGTGCAATAAGCCTTTTAAATTACTTTGTGGTGTCAGTGCAATATATGGTGGTGAGTGCCTGGTTGTTTTTGTTTTAATATGCTGGAGGGGGCCCAGAGAAGAGCAACCAAGGTGACTGAGGGGTTACAGGATAGGTCCTATGAGGAGAGGCTGGGAGCCCTGGGGATGTACTCCCTGGAAGAGAGAAGGCAGAGGGGTGATATGATAAGAGACTTTCAAGTACGTGAAGGGAATTAACAGACTGAAAAGGGAAGGGTCTCTTTAAAATGAGTGAGAACAGCACCACTAAGGGGAACAGCTTAAAACTGATGGGGGGGGGGAGATACAGAAGGGATGTATGGAAGCATTTCTATACGGAGAGGGTGGTGTCCACCTGGAATGAGCTGCCAGAGGAGGTAGTATCAGCAAGGATAGTGGGAGCATTCAAGAGAGCCTGGGACAAGCACAAAGGGAACCCTTGGGACCAAGAAAGGGGAAAAGAGGGGGAGAGAGTGAGGGACAGTTAAGGGTTTGCAGGGTCTTTGGTATAAATTGTAAGGTCAGATTCTGCATCACTTACCGAGCAGACAGGATAGACCAGGTGGTCTTCTGCTGCTGGCTCTTTTCATATGTTCATTTGTTCATAATAATGAATAAATACAACAAACACACCAAATAAAGACATTTAGAATGCTTCAATGACTAAAACAAATAATTTAATGTGTAGGATTTGCTCTAACATGCTATATTCGGGGCAAATCTAAAATTTTGTCAAGGGGTAGTATTTCCCTCCCCCAAAATGTAAAGTGTCCCCTGTTAAAAGTGTAACCCCCCTGCAAATGGGGGTTCCCAAAAGACTTCCAGGAGCTTGCTTGAATGCTCCAAGCCTGAATGGTGTTTGGCATTTAAGCCATTTATCAGTGAGTGTTTTTAGAGCCTCTGGTACTGTCTCTTTAAGAGCTGTCTGCTTGCAGACATAATTAGTTGTATGGGGGACTGTGTGCTTCTCTGAGTACCACTCGAGCTGCTGCCAATTCACTTCATTTTGCAGTCACTAGGAGTGCAAAGGAACCTATCTGAAAGATGTAACTGTTTGCCAGAAATTATTTAGAGTAATAATGAAATTACAGTTTGTCTAACCTGCTTTCTTTGCAGTCAGAACTGTGTCTGCTAGTTCCCCATTCTAGTTTTGAACTGCTGAACTGGACCAATCAGTGTGGGGTAAGCTAGCTCTAAAATGGTGCCTTGGGCAGAATCAGAACTTGGACTCATAATCTGAGCCAGCCACAAGAGGATTGTATGGGCAGTGACTCTGGGATGTAGTTTAGATTTCAGTGCCTTTTGGACCAACAGCAGCAGTCTATTGTGAGTGACAGCCAATCCAGTCAAGAACTGGGAGGAACTCAAAGGAAATGCCAGTTTTGTCGGTTGGAGTTTGAGTTGAGCTTTGGCAGTGAAGAAGGAAGGAGCCCTGTGCTTTTTCAGTGTGCAGTTTTAGTCAAAAAAGCGTGTGTAAGGCCCAGAGTTCGGTCTGCAGCTTGTTAGGACTGAATCCGTCCTGTGAAAGAATCAAAAGGATCTCTGAAGAGTAGAAACCAGGCTCACCCTATGAAGACTGGAAGAATTGCTGAAAATTGCACTCGGTCTGTCAGAACTGAATCTGCTGTGTGTTCTCCGGGTATTGTGCAGTAATGCAGATCGGGATACAGATGCAGCCTGCCTGGTATAGTGCTTTCTTTTATATAAATGTGTGAAGAGGTTTGTGTACCTCAAGTGAGCCCTGCTGACATTGAAGGACCCTATCTTATTTGGAGTCGTGAGTACTAATTCAGGGTCGCTCCTGTTGAATTGCCACATTAAATCCAAATGGAATTACTGTACTGCTGACTGTTTAATTCTCCTTTTCTCTGTGTGAAAGGGCCCTACCAGCTGCCACGGTTTGGACTAGCCACTAGGGCTTGGGTACCCAGGGACAGTAACTGATAGGGATAGGCCTGTGCACAGAGCCATAAATGAATTATTAGAGTGATAAGCTAATTAACCTGATTTCCCCTGTCCTTGTTATATCCCCTAAATAAATCAGAGCTGCTTGTTTCAGCAAAGTTATACTGCCTGAAGGTATTGTCTATGTTAAAGTACTGTACTGTGATTGTTGCACTGTATCTCATTTCACAGGAGGTCCCAGTGCGGAACCAGACCTGGGGTAAGTGTATACTGTGAAGGTAATTCTGATATATTGTGTGGGCCACTAGTGGGAAGAAGGGGGGTTGCAGTGTCCCAGAGGGCTGTGACCAAGTTAGTTTAACTATTGCAAACCCTGACCTCTGGGTGGAGGCACCCGCCATTGGATCCAGGCCCTCAACCTGTGTAGTGGCAAATCAGGCAGGGGTAGTAGCCCCTGGGATAGCGCCATCTAGGGGTTACATCTTGGAGGCTCACCGCTGGGATTGTGTGTCCTCTGGTGGCCATTTCAGAACCACTGTTAAGAAAAAATGGGTACCCCGACAGAAGTGGCTGTGCACCGCTGGTGGAGTGGTGTACTGGGGAGAGATCGACCCCAAAAATGCTATGCTTATCCTGGACATCCCCTGGGTATCAATAACGGACACTGTGCAGGGAGTACTTTCCAAGGTGGAAGGTTTACAAAACCCTGTGGTGGTGGGTGGCATGCTAATCTGCTCACCCACACTCTCCTGGCCCTAGTAGAGTTTAAGGATCCCATAGATAGCTCCAAAGTGCCACAGACCATTACCCCAGAGGAGCCCTCACTGCTTGGAGGTGATAACTAAGGACAGTAAAGACCCGGGGAATCAGCCCCACCACTATCTGAAACTTTTGAGGAGAAATTTGCTGAATGGTTGCTGGGAGAGGAAAACTGTGGAGGACTTGAAGAAACCTATTCTTGCCACCGGGGTGTTCCTCCCCAACACCCTCTCCTGCTCCAGTGCCGTAATGGTGGCTGAACCAATGCAGACTCCTATTTCTGCACCTGCCATTAGTCACCACTCTTACCAAGGTTGAGGATCTCTCTGGCACCCTCCCACCCCCAAAGGGAGGATGACTGGGAGACCTGGATAGACTATGTTGCCCCCAAGTGCTAGAATGGCAATGCCCGGAAGGCAAAAGCGAAAGAGGGTTAGTGAGACCTCCGAGGTCCTGCCCTGGCTACCATCCAGTACTAAACGGGCCAGTAACCCTGAAGCGACTGCACAGGCCTATCTTGAGGCCTTGGAGAATGTGTATGGGAGCCCAGATTCTGATGAGGACCTATGGTGGAGAGTAAGAATGCACAACAGTACCAAGGGAGTTGTTGTCTGTGTATGTCTCTCGGCTGGAAAATTGTTGCAAGAATGCCTCAGAAAGGGTAGTTTGCCAGCGATTGAACTGGACGAACCAGACTGGACAGAATCCTTAAGTCTGCCCTTCTCAGAACTGCTGTTGCTTCAGATTCGCCTGGCAAATCGACTGGAACTCCACCCTCCTATGATGAGTTAATGAGAAATTGAGGAGTTGAGAAAAGGCGACCTCGGAGGTACCTGCACCAACAGCTGTAGCTACGACCCGAGTGACTGAGGGTGACCCATCAAGTGAAGTTCAGGGCAGAGGTTGACAGTCAATGAGTGCTCTGACAAGGAAAAAGATATGCCACAATGGGCGAACTGTTGAGAGAGATCGAGAATTCAAAACAGTCCCTTTGAAGGCCACGCCTGCAAGTACGGACCCTGACCTATATCCGACTGCATCTGCTATGGGGTGGGGTACCACCCATGTATCTCCTGCTGATAACAGCTCCAAACTCAATTCCTTGACCATGGAAGTGGAGAAACTGACGAGATGTCTCCAAATGCTTATCACGCCGCAGACAGAGATGGCACCCAGGTTTCCAGTTAGTAATACCCCGCCCTGGCTCCCAGTGTGAGCGCCTCGGCCAGCTCAAACTCCAGAAAGTATGTTTTGCTATAATTGTAGGAAAGATGGGCACATGAAAAGGAATGCCAGTCCCAAAAAGACACTGACAAAGTTGCATATAGGCTACAAGGAGAGCTTGGAGAAGAAATCAGTGGTTAAGAGGTGCCGACATGATCCCAGTGAGGGCACCAAAAATGCTAATTCACGTCCTTTTGTGGCAAGGTCAGCTTGCCCAGGCCCCCACTACCGCCTCTCAGACTGGTCCAGAATAGTGGGTCCCTCCATGGAGGACCACTGTAAAGGTGGAATGGAGTGTCTACAAGAGCTGTATTAGACAGTGGCTCCCAAGTGACAATTATGTTCCAGATTGGTATCAGAAGCATTTGTCAGACGTACACTTACAACCATTAGAAGGACTGCATGTATGGGGTTAAGTGAGAAGGCCTACCCTATTCCGGGTATATCCGAATTTGGCTGTCTTTCCCCACCTCCGTGGCTGGGCGCAACAAGTAGAGACCCTAGCCTTGTGTGTCCCCCCACTGGACTGTATGATGGTGTCCTTTGTTGATTGGAACAAATGCTCATATGTTAGGAAGGCTGGCACAGTTGTGTTATGAAAAACAGGGGTCAAAGACTAGTAGACTTTAAGAGTTCCGGCTTTAATTAAGAAGGCCTATAGAGGCACAGAGAGATGCTGAAAAAACAGAACCAGAGGAACGGTGGAATTGTATGGAAGAAGGATCCTGAGTGTCTCAATCCTGGCGCCAAATGCCCAGTGTACCTTACAGGGAGAGTCCGTATCAGAAAGGATATTAGAATAAAATCATTAATGTTGGATGCAGGCGATGGAAAATTGCCAGAGGGACTGCTAATTAAAACTAATCTTTGCCGCTGGAGCCCATGCTTATGCCAGAAGAGTAATGGTCAAGTTCATAATGTGTCTGAAAAGAGACATTCGAAGTAAACTGAAGGTTGCATCCTGGCTAATGTGCATTATTACCGAACACTGCAGTGCTGCAACAGCAAGAGTTCAAGGAATGAATGACAGATAACGCCTGACTTGTTTGATTTTGGCGACTCCCGCTGCCAGCTGAATGGAAAGTGAGGATCAGTGAGAAAGCTTGCCCAGAGAGACCAGTGTTTTCTTTAAAGAATGGGATGTAGGATGCGTGCAAGGCTGAGCACAATATCGACTGCATGACGAAGAAGACCATTTTCGTGAGAGGTCTCGACGCCTGGCACCTGCTGACATAGATGATGTGAGACGCATCTGCAAGAGATGTTAGCTGCTGGTGTAATACAAGAATCCAGAAGCCCTTTGCTTCCCCATTGTGGTGATGAGGAAAAAGAATGGAACAGTAAGGATGTGTGGTTCTCGCACCTGTAAACCGCGGACTATCCTGATCAGTACACAATGCCCGCATTCAGGATGCTTTGGACTGCCTAAGCGGAAGCAAGTGGTTCTCTGTGCTGGATCTCCGCCAGTGGGTACTACCAGTCCGATGGCCCCAGAGGACCCGTGAGAAGACTGCCTTTATCTGTCCGCTTGGCTTCTATGAATTCATGAGGATGCCTCAAGGATTTCAGGTGCCCCAGCCACTTTTCAACGATTGATGGAGCGTGCAGTGGGGACATGAACTTACTAGAGTGCCTGGTATACCTAGATGATGTTATTGTGTTTGGCAGCTCACTGGAGGAACATGAGAGCAGATTATTTAAGGTATTGGACCGACTGGAGGACTTTGCCTTAAACTGTCCATTGATAAGTGTCAATTCTTTCAAACATCAGTAAAGTATGTGGGACACAAGTATCCACAGGGAATAGAAGACCGACCCAAGTAAAGTTGAGGCCTTGACCACCTGGCCAGGCCAAAAATCTAAAAGAACACCAAAGATTCCTGGGATTTTGTGGTTATTATCGCGACTTCATCAAGGACTATTCAAGAGTGATCCGCCCTTTACTTAACCTTACTCAAGGTATCCCCCAACCCACAAAAATACCAATCAGCGTCCCTCAAGACTGAAAGAGTGTATTTTCATCCGAGTGAAGTATTTGGGCCAGCGAACCCTGATTAATGAGACTGCTTTCATGAGATCATATATCAACTACCCATGCTCCAGTGCTGGCCTATACCCGATCCAAAACCGTATCCTGCACACTGATGCTAGCTTGCAAGGGTTGGGGCTGTGTTGTACCAAGAGCACGAGAATGGCCTGAGACCAGTGGCCTTTGCCAGTAGAAGCCTGACCCCATCCAAAAGAACTATCCTGTACATAAGTTAGAGTTCCTAGCTTTGAAGTAGGCTATTGTTGACCAATTCCATGAGTACTTGTATAGAGGCTAAAATACTAGTAAAACTGACAATAATCCTTTGACCTATGTGCAGACCTCAACTAAGTTGGATGCCACTGGCCATAGGTAGCTTTCTGCATTATCTACATATGACTATGCTCTCGAATACCAGGCAGGTCTGAACCACATAGATGCTGATGCTCTCTCCGGAGGCCTGTTCCCCAGAATGATTGGGTCCGATTAGCAGAACCTGACATTGGGCACTCTGCCCGAGAAGTTTGACAGGGAGGAACAAATGTCCCACAGACGCATGATGGACTGCATGGTGGATTGCTTAGGAGCCTCCATGAATTGCATACCTGCTGCTTATGCCACTTTTCTGCAATAGACATTGGTGCACTGCCTCCAGCTGGACAATGACAGTATTCGGCAGGCTCAATCCCGCGATCCCATGATCAAAGCAGCTTTAGAAGCCCTCTATGCAGGGAAAAGATGTGTCCAAATTACTCCACTGATTTGAGAACTGCACTGTTATACAAAGAAGGTCCTAAGTTGAAACTGATCAATAAACTGTTATACAGAGAAACAGTAGACAGAGAGGACAAGTAGACAAACAACAACTAGTACGCTGCCTGCCTTTCGAGACTCAGTACTGAGGTCCTTGCACAACCACATAGGGCACCTTGGTATAGACAGAACACTTGACTTGGTGAGATCCAGATTCTATTGGCCTAAGATGGGGGCTGATGTGGAGCAACACATTCGAACTTGTGATGTGATGCTTACAGAGAAAGCTTTGCCCAAGAGGGCTGCCCCCTTTAACATCACCACCAGTGCACCCATGGAGCTGGTCTGTATTGATTTTCTAAGTTTGGAGTCAGATCAAAAAATATCAGTAATGTGCTGGTGGTCACTGACCATTTCACGAGATATACCCAAGCTTTCCCACCAAAAGACCAGAAAGCATCCACTGTGTCAAAGTACTTGTAAAACTTTTTGTTCACTATGGGGCTCCACAAAGAATCCATTCTGATCAAGGAGAGACTTTGAGAGTCGTCTGATCAAAGAGATGCTTTCTCTGTGGGGACTGAGAAGTCCAGAACCACTCCTTACCACCCCAGGGGACCCACAGCCTGAGACGTTTCAACCCACTTTGCTAGATATACTGGCACCCTTGCACCCAAAGGACAAGCCTAGATGGAGCCAACAAATTAGCACCCTGGTACATGCTTATAACTGCACCAAAGTGATGCCACTGGATTCTCCCCCTACCGCCTGATGTTTGGAAGAAGCTCGATCTACCAGTAGATGTGTGTTTTAGGGTCTCTCCTGATGGGGTTCAGGCTGACAACTATTTACAGTATGTACAAAAGTTAAAGCCCAGCTAACTCATAGTACCAACTGGCTCAAACCATGACTGCCAAAGAAATCTGGCCAACAAAGAAAGGTATGATAAAAAGGTGAAAGCACAGGAACTCCAGGAGGAGATCGGGTATTGCTAAGAAATCTGGGACTGCATGGCGAGCACAAGATTGCTGACAGTGCTTTCATCTCCCTCACATTGTAGTGGGCAAACTAGATGATCTGCCAGTGTACAAAGTAAGGCTGAGAATAATTCAAAGATGTAAAAACAATGCATAGAAATCATTTACTGCCCATTGGACAAATCCTGATTGAGTCTGAGCCCCAGAAGATGCCCCTCTGGACCAGTGACTAGAGCTGCGCTAAGAAGAGATCAAGAAAGTCTGCACCTACAGAAGCAAAGTTAAGTGTTCCCTCCACAAGTCCCAGTTGGGCATGACTGTCAGTCCATATCAGAAGAAAGTGAGAGTGACTTTGAATACTATCCTTCTTACGAACTGAGTCAATTGTTTCGGGGCAATCCCTAGTCAATACGGAGACAAAGCTGAGCCTTCTGGACTATCTAAAGCTAGCTTCATCCCTGGAGCCGTGCTCCCAGAAAGTGAAGTGCAAGCATCAGATCAGATGAAATGGAATCATTGTGCATGGTTGAACTGTTTGAGCTTTCAGGAGGAAAATGATAGATTGGGGCAGACTGGTGATACACCGAACAAGAAGAGTATTTTGAGTGCCCTGACAGTCCACTGCCAGTGTCGAAAGCTCTCCATGCGAGCCAAATGTTGTGGACTCAGAAACTTAACTCCTGGAGCTGAAAGTGCCCCAAGTTCTAACCTCTCTACCCCATGGAGACTCCCTGACAAGTGAGGACAATGCTGAAAATGAGGCTCAGGTGCAGAGACTATAACAGTTCCCCCTAGAAAGACTGGTCGAGCTGTATACATGGTGCACCTCAGTTATGATTCACTTGGGAGGCCTGTGGACTTGCCTCTCAATGTTGTCCATAAAGGGTGTATGTGTCCCCAGAGCTCATTGCCCAAACTGAGCATCAGTGCTAACTCCAAGTTACTTGTGTTGCCCTCTAAGTATGGTGCCCTTGCCCCATCCAGCCCCAAGGTAACTGATAGGGAAGGGCCCCCTCTCTTCAGGTTTCATGTACAAGAGGTAATAACTTGAGTTATGGTACAATGTGTATGTAATACTGTGTAGAGTGACGTACTGCAATGTTTCAGAAATGTGTTCTTGGTAAAATGATATATTGACTGATGATTACATATGCGAGCCTAATGCAAATGTATATAGTTGCAGTTGAAACTTATGGGTACTTGCTTGACGCGGACGTCAAGCTTTCCCAAACCAGGAAGGTGTAACCCCCTGCAAATGGGGGTTCCCAAAAGACTTCAGGAGCTTGCTTGATGCTCCAAGCCTGAATGGTGTTTGGCATTTAAGCCATTTATCAGTGAGTGTTTTAGAGCCTCTGGTACTGTCTCTTTAAGAGCTGTCTGCTTGCAGACATAATTGGTTTATATGGGGGACTGTGTGCTTCTCTGAGTACCACTCGAGCTGCTGCAATTCACTTCATTTTGCAGTCACTAGGAGTGCAAAGGAACCTATCTGAAAGATGTAACTGTTTGCCAGAAATTATTTAGAGTAATAATGAAATTACAGTTTGTCTAACCTGCTTTCTTTGCAGTCAGAACTGTCTGCTAGTTCCCATTCTAGTTTTGAACTGCTGAACTGGACCAATCAGTGTGGGTAAGCTAGCTCTAAAATGGTGCCTTGGACGAATCAGAACTTGGACTCATAATCTGGAGCCAGCCACAAGAGGATTGTATGGGCAGTGACTCTGGGAGATGTAGTTTAGATTTCAGTGCCTTTTGGACCAACAGCAGCAGTCTATTGTGAGTGACAACCAATCCAGTCAAGAACTGGGAGGAACTCAAAGATGCCAGTTTTGTGGGTTGGAGTTTGAGTTGAGCTTTGGCAGTGAAGAAGGAAGGAGCCCTGTGCTTTTTCAGTGTGCAGTTTAGTCAAAAAAGCGTGTGTAAGGCCCAGAGTTCCGGTCTGCAGCTTGTTAGGACTGAATCCGTCCTGTGAAAAGAATCAAAGGATCTCTGAAGAGTAGAAACCAGGCTCACCCTGTAGAAGACTGGAAGAATTGCCTGAAAATTGCACTTTCGGTCTGTCAGGAACTGAATCTGCTGTGTGTTCTCCGGGTATTGTGCAGTAATTGCGATCGGGATACAGATGCAGCCTGCCTGGTATAGTGCTTTCTTTTATATAAATGTGTAGAAGAGGTTTGTGTACCTCAAGTGAGGCCCTGCTGACATTGAAGGACCCTATCTTATTTGGAGTCGTGAGTACTAATTCAGGGTAAGCTCCCTGTTGAATTGCCACATTAAATCCAAATGGAGATTACTGTACTGCTGACTGTTTAGTTCTCCTTTTCTCTGTGTGAAGGGCCCTACCAGCTGCCACGGTTTGGACTAGCCACTAGGGCTTGGGTACCCAGGGACAGTAACTGATAGGGATAGGCCTGTGCACAGAGCCATAAATAGATTATTAGGTGATAAGCTAATTAACCTGATTTCCCCTGTCCTTGTTACTATCCCCCTAAATAAATCAGAGCTGCTTGTTTCCAGCAAAGTTATACTGCCTGAGGTATTTGTCTATGTTAAAGTACTGTACTGTGATTGTTGCACTGTATCTCATTTCACAGGAGGTCCCAGTGCGGAACCAGACCTGGGGGTAAGTGTATACTGTGAAGGTAATTCTGATATATTGTGTGGGCCACTAGTGGGAAGAAAGGGGGGTTGCAGTGTCCCAGAGGGCTGTGACCAAGTTAGTTTAACTATTGCAAACCCTGACCTCTGGGTGGAGGCACCCGCCATTGGATCCAGGCCCCTCAACCTGTTAGTGGCAAATCAGGCAGGGGTAGTAGCCCCTGGGATAGCGCCATCTAGGGGTTACAAAAGGAACAGGGGAAATTGTTTAACCAGGAAAGGCATATTAAGTCAGAGCTCGTTTCTAGGTGCGACCTGAGAGCACAAGGAAGTTAAGTGACTTGCTCAGGGTCACACAAAATGCAAATGAGGGCTGGTGGGATTCAAACCCATGTCTCCAGGTTTGCAACTCAGTATTTTTAACCACTAAGCCAAATTGCCCCCCCAATTAGATGAAAGTCCTGCCCCTCACATGACACTAAATGGCATATTCTGAGCGAGGCCACTGTGTGTTCAACTTATACAATGTACTTTAAACTGTAGAGCTTTCAGATCAGTTCTTGTAGTGAAGATTTAAATGTCTCTGTTTCATTTCACTGCTCTGTTTAAAGTGCAGCCAAGGCCATTGTGATATCATCAGGCATTATGAAAGCTGCTCTCTCACTTGCATAGGGGGTACTGATTTCTAGTTTGCTGCATAGCTGGATCCGCAGGTGCCTGTAGTGCGTAAGAAGAAAATATGTTACTTGGCATCGTAAGTTTATCACCATAGAAGCTGTTGTCAGAAGAAGGCAAACTGGTCTCTGCAGTCTGCCCTTATCGCTGCCTAACCTGTGAGACTGAGCCCCCTAGTGGTCAGCTGTCTTCTCCCCCCATCCCACTGCCCTTACTAAACCCACATATCTCCCACCCATGCTTGAACCCTATTACGCTTGAATCCTCAGTGTGACATTTCACTATTGGGACTGGGAGAGGAGGATTTCCATGCCTCAGTTAAACAGAGCCGTAACCCATAAACTCTGTGTAATAGGCAAACCGAGAGTGTGACTTCGTTTGGTGTTACCCAGTTTTAGAGGGACAAAGGGAGCTTGTCTCACGTCCATATGACTTCTTTTGTTGCAACAGATATAGTGTGGTGGCTCTTTAGGGATCACAAGAACACACATTTCAGGGAGGTGGCTATAAAATGTTGCTCTCTCAGCAAACAGCGACGACCTTATGGCCAGTGAAGCTGAGCCTAGAGAGTTTTAATTATAGAATCATTTGTCCAGCAGTTCAGTCCAGCCCAGAACTAGAGAGAGAGAGCTGTACGTCAGAGAACTGACAACTCACCACACCTGTAACCAGGTTGTTGAACCCCTATTTACAAAAACAAGGAGCCCTGTGACTATTTGGGGCGTTCTTATTGATTTTTCTATTTACGGTGTTTGAAGGACTGTTGAGCTCAAGAGCCCATTTTTAAAGGCGCCTGGTTCAGGCAGGGTTGCAAATGGTACAGTAATACAGCAAGCAATGACAACAATACAATAAATAACGTGCTTACTGATTATTGATATGTAATTTCATCTGTTCAGCCTATTTTACAATCAATAACAATTGTAAACAGAAGAAACGTACTTGAATAAATACAGCTTATTTTTGTGTGAAATACTCAAATGTATCTCATTTTCTTTTCTGAAACCCAGAGAAGATCCATCCGTCTTTGAGAAGACACGCAGAGACTAGGCAGTAATGATGCTCAAATACAAGGGTGAAAAGGTGTACGTACCACAGTGTACGTTCTTAGCTAGAATTATACAGAGGCTGCTGGTGGCGGCTACTAACCCACGACTGAAATATTTAGTATAATGATGAGTGCAGGAGCCATGCTTCATCTACAAACAGAAAAAAACAGCGAATACGGCAGCTGAGGCTGAGCAAGCGAAGAATTACATGTTTGCTCAGGTGACCTTTTAAGCATGCCTGATCATTTAGGCCCTGTCCATACTGGTGCCCTTCAGAAGTTTTAAGAGCTGCTTAGCACAGGTTGTGTCCACACTGGTAACACTTTCAAACCATGTTTGGGCTCGACTGCAGTTCTGGGATTAGAAAAATGGCAGCCTAGAGTGGTAATATATATATATATATATATATATATATATATATATATATATATATATATCATCGGGAGGGAGGTGCAGCAAAACCCTTTGGAAAAAAACGTCCGCCATATTTCTGACCCAAGAACTGCAGTCCTTCCATTTACAGAGAGGACCTGTCCTGTGCTAGGGGTATGGAGTAATTATTATCGTCAGAGGTATTTCTACAGGGTACCCTTATAACATGCCTGCGCATTTACAAAGAGAGCGTGTCTTCATGCCGGGGGTAAACAGTAATTATTATTTTGTCATAAGAACACTATATTTTTGGTTCAGTGCATCCTTGGGTCTGTTATAGGAGCTGCCATCAGATCCCGAGCCCCCACAAAGCACCCATGAGCAACCGGCTTCTCCCCTCTGATATTTCACCTCACACGGATGCTCCAACCCTGGGCTGGTAGTAAACTAAATCTTTTCCTACGTGACAGCAGTGTAGCAGTTCGTCCAGAGGGCAGCGTGATGCAACAATTCACTGCCCCCCTCATCTGCCTCATTTCCCAAAAGTAATTTCTGCTTTTGTTTACCCGGATCATCTGTGTGCCTGCAAGCAGATAACAGCAGCATTTACACAAGAGGTTTGTTCACTTCCAGTAAATGAAATCTAGGTCTGTGATGGGACCAGGGGACTACTCTTTATCAGAACTGAGGATACCAATCAGTATTTGTGAGCCTTTTTTGTTTACAATTGATTTACTCTGGCATCATAGCCCTAGTGAGATGCAGTACCTCATTTACACTGGGGTCCTGCTTTCATTTAATTTTGTAACTGGGGGAGATGAAGCACCGGAACACTAAGTGACTTGTTCAAGGACACACAGTGAGTAAGTGGGCATGCTGGGATTCGACCTGGGGCCAGATATTCAAAACTTAGGCCCAGGACAAAATTAGCACTGCACAGCATGCAAAATTAGCCTGAAACCATTTGCATGCTATAGTCAAAGGAATAGCCAATAGGCTATATTGGTTGAATATAGTGTGTAAATGAAGCCAGGCGAACAGGGCTGAGAGTGCAGTGCAAAAATAGCTTGGCAAATAAGACAGCTCCGAATATAGCGACCAGGAAGGCCACACTTCACCAGCAGCCCAGTGCACACAGAGGGGGAGTAAGGCAGAGTTGCAGTAGGTGGGCAGTGTGGGTGATAGCAATGAAATGGTGCACAACTGCAAACAACATTGCAGGCCAAACGCAGCAGAACTGCGCTATGGTTTTGACAGGTTTATCCAGGGCTAACACGTTTGCCATAGCACTAACACATTAGCCCGGCACTAAATTTTGCTATAGTCAAAGCTCCTATATAGATGAGCCTACCTGGGCAATCCATGGGCAAACAGCCACATTAGCATCTCTTTATGGCCTGCTTTGCATGCATTACTTTGTAGATTGCCTGGTGCTATTACATGGTATACACAGCTCCAGCTGTATGTCAGACTGGAACTACAGGTCAGTATCTGCAGACTGAGTGCGCTCACAGCTCCATCTGTATGTCAGACATGATAAACAGTTCAAGAGCTGCAGGCTGGGTTTGGACACAGCAGCACAGACTATTGTGGCCTAGGGGACTAGCACCATAGGAACGGGTGGTTGTGCTGCATGCCATAGACATATTGTTATTCCTGCTACAGTGTGTGTATCAGATGGTACAGTATCATAGTAGTCTGTTTCAAGACCAAATTGGGCCTAACTGGTGTACCAGTTGAGGAGGCCGGGTCATTTGAGTGTACTGTGGTAGCTGGTGTGGGGTGCAGGAGAGCTCTCATCTATTGTCCACCAGATGATGAGACTGTTCCTGCAGGAAGTAACAGACTTCGCTGCCAACATGGCATTAGAGTCACCCAGACTGATGGTTCTGGGCGACTTCAATGCCTGGGTCGACAATGAATCCTCGCTTTTTGGTCAACACTTCCTCCAGGTGATGACATCTCTGGGCTTCACACAGGTTGTTTCCTCAGCTACTCATAAGGGTGGTCACTCTCTTGATTTGGTCTTCCTCCTGGGGATCAAGGCCTCTGACTTGGTGGTGGAACCTGTCGGTTGGTCCGACCACTACACCGTTGGGTTACAGTTTTTCAGCCCCCCCGGGTAGGTCAGCCCCTGTGGATATGGTCAGTTATTGCCCTTTGTGGGATGTGGTTCCTGAAGACCTGATGGTGGTGATAGACCTCTTGTCGTTGGGCGAGACTAGCACAGATCTCGGGGAGAAAACTGTTGCTCTGTATTTTGGCTAGGTTTGACTTCTAGTCAGGGCACCTAAGTAACTCCGGACACAGGAAGCAATAACTGTAATGTCCAATACCAGAGGTTGGGATTCTAAAGTGTGGATTATATTCACATCCAGCAGATTAACAAAAGCATAGATGGAACCCCATGTGGCTACACTCCTGGTAATGCAGATTTATGGAGATCAGAACACATCCTCTTTACATTGAAACCCTCAGGTCTCGAAACACTCTGAGCACTCTGCCCTAACTCAACTCTTTTTCGGCTTCCCTGGCTTGGCTCCATTGCCAGCCCTTTGGACACTTTCCATATAGCATGGAACATTTACTGGTGGCTGCCTAAACCACCTATGAGCACTTCTGGCTCCATCAGGGAATCTTCCTCCTCAATCCCACGTCTGGGTACTTTCCTCAGGCACTGGCCAAGTACCTGAGAGAAAGCAACAGGTATCCCAAAGCAAACCGTAGAGATGAATTTGGTTACTACTGATGGGGGTGGGGGTCTCCCACCTCTTGCTCCGATAATTCATACCCGGCAATTTCTCTGGACTGTAACACCTCATCCTTAAAACACTTTGCTATGTAGATTCTCATTAAATGTATGCCACATCCAATCTACTGTTTTTCCATCCCATTTGTACTAAACTTGAACATACTTAAAAAGTGGCTGTGTCCATTACTCTAGACCCCCCACAGAGTTAAGCAGTCCAATCCTCACATCTTCCAAACTGTACTTGGCTGTCGTTTCTTGACCCCACAGTAACAGTCACTTTAGTTTCATCTTGTCTCAGGTGAAAACACATTGGCCCTTTAGCAGAGCGAACTCAGCCCTTGGTTGCAGGTGCCCCACAGGCATTGTCTCTTCCAAAGAAATCTCGTCCAGAACTTCTGGTGCCTCAGCAAGAACTTAAACTCAGGCAGCTTCTTTAGACCTCCAGTGGTGACAAAACATTTTGGGTTATACCATTCTGACCTTTGTTGGAGAAATTGTCAGCCAATTGGATCCTACTTCCACATTTATTGGGAATGGAAGGTTATTCAGTAATACTGGAGGGAAATCAGAGACGCTATGGAAACGGTTTTTGAGACCGTGATGCCAGAAACCCCTCAATACTGGGTGTAACCCCCCTGCAAATGGGGGTTCCCAAAAGACTTCCAGGAGCTTGCTTGAATGCTCCAAGCCTGAATGGTGTTTGGCGTTTAAGCCATTTATCAGTGAGTGTTTTTAGAGCCTCTGGTACTGTCTCTTTAAGAGCTGTCTGCTTGCAGACATAATTAGTTTATATGGGAGGACTGTATGCTTCTCTGTTTAAGTACCACTCGAGCTGCTGCCAATTCACTCCATTTTTGCAGTCACTAGGAGTGCAAAGGGAACCTATCTGAAAGATGTAACTGTTTGCCAGAAATCATTTACAGTAATAATGAAATTACAGTTTGTCTAACCTGCTTTCTTTTGCAGTCAGAACTGTGTCTGCCTAGTTCCCCATTCTGGTTTTGAACTGCTGAACTGGACCAATCAGTGTGGGGTAAGCTAGCTCTAAAATGGTGCCTTGGGCAGATCAGAACTTGGACTCATAATCTGAGCCAGCCACAAGAGGATTGTATGGGCAGTGACTCTGGGAGATGTAGTTTAGACTTGGTAGCCTTTTGGACCAACAGCAGCAGTCTATGTGAGTGACAGCCAATCCAGTCAAGAACTGGGAGGAACTCAAAGAAGTGCCGGTTTTGTCTGTTGGAGTTTCAGTTTAGCTCTGGGAGTGAAGGGAAAGAAACCCTGTGCTCCTTCAGTGCACATTTCAGTCAAAAACATGTTAAGCCCAGAGTTCCGGTCTGCAGCTTGTGTAACTGCTTATTAGGACTGAATCCGTCCTGCGAAAAGAATCAAAAGGATTTCTGAAGTAGAAACCAGGCTCACCCTGTAGAAGACTGGAGAAATTGTTGAATTGCACTTGGTCTGTCAGGAACTGAATCTGCTGTGTGTTCTCCCGGGTATTGTGCAGTAATGCGATCGGGATAGAGAGCAGCCTGCCTGGTATAGTACTTTCTTTTTACCATATAAATGTGTGAAGAGTCTCGTGGAGCTCAAGAGTAGCCCTGCTGGCGTTGAAGGACCCTATCTTGTTTGGAGTCGTGAGTACTAATTCAGGGTCGCTCCTGTTGAATTGCCACATTAAATCAAATGGAATCACTGTACTGCTGACTGTTTAAACTAATTTTTCTTTTCACTGTGTGAAAGGGCCCCTACCAGCTGCCACGGTTTGGACTAGCCACTAGGGTTTGGGTACCCAGGGACAGTAACTGGTAGGGATAGCCTGTGCACAGAGCCATAGAGTAGATAGTAAAGTGATAAGCTAATTAACCTGATTTCCCCTGTCCTTGTTATATCCCCTAAATAAATCAGAGCTGCTTGTTTCAGCAAAGTTATACTGCCTGAGAGTATTTGTCTATGTTAAAGTACTGTACTGTGATTGTTGCACTGTATCTTATTTCACAGGAGGTCCCAGTGCCGAACTAGTCCTGGGGTAAGTGTATACTGTGAAGGTAATTCTGATATATTATGTGGGCCACTAGTGGGAAGAAAGGGGGGTTGCAGTGTCCCAGAGGGCTGTGACCAAGTAAGTTTAACTATTGCAAACCCTGACCTCTGGGTGGAGGCACCCGCCATTGGATCCAGGCCCCTCAACCTGTTAGTGGCAAATCAGGCAGGGGTAGTAGCCCCTGGGATAGCGCCATCTAGGGGTTACACTGGGTGTTGGGGTTGTCCCCTTCCTCTCTCAATTTGAGATCTTCCCACCATCTGTACGGAATTCTTGTAGCGGCAGCCCTTAAGGCCATCAATTTGTTGTGGCTCACTCCAGATAAGCCTGGAACACCTTATGGTACAATATTTGCACCAGGATCTTAGATATGGAATACCTGACGGCTAAATTGAGATTATCCTTAGATAAATTCAAAGGGAACTGGTTGCCATTTCTGCATTTTATGGCTTCTTGTGAGGGGAAACATATTCTAGAACTGTTGGCCAGATATGTTTAGAATGTTACCCTAGGGGCAGCTGAGATATACTAGCCGAAAATGTAACCAGGAGACTCCCGAGGCCTACACTTGTCATGTCATGTTTTATATGGTACATTCCATTCATTTATTTTTTTATATCTAATGTATGTGCACTTTTCTTGTATTATTCATTTTAGGGTCTCCTGTATTTGTAGTTGTATTTATTTTGGTGGGAGTCATCTAGTTGTAGTTAGAAGCTATCATGTAGGATTGGTGGCCAATAGCTAAAAAAAAAAAATTCTCTGTATACCCCCCCCCCTTTTATCTCTTTTTCCTTGGTAGCAAAGGTACCCTCTCCTTTTCTTTCTTCTTTCCTTTCCTTCTCTGTCTCTCTTCTTCTTCCCCTCTCTTTTGACATTGTTTACTGTTTAAGAGGTTTGATGTTGCTTTAATGTCTGTTTGTCCGTATATGTATCTTAATGGAAAATTCTCCAATAAACTTTAATTAAAAAAAAAAAATAAACTCAGGCAGCTTCTTGTTTCCTAGCCGGACCAGGGGGGTTTGCCCCTTGACACAGGCTGATTCCTTCCCCCCATCCCAGTAGGGATGGGGCCCTGAACCACTGAAAGCAGTCTCTGCCACTTCACTTGGTTCTTCTTGTGTTCCTCTCCAGGTGAGAACACACACCTCTACAAAAAAATAGTTCTTTGACAGAGCTTTGAACTCTGAGGGCCTGCTTACAGCAGAGCAGCTCCTTCCTCTACTACAGACTGCAACAGACTCCCTTCAAATTCCCCAACGTTCTACTCTAACCTCCAAATGCAACATTCCAGTGTGGCTTATGCAGCTGCGACAGTTCTAAATGATGTCATAGCTCCAGCTCAGCAGAGACTGAAAACGGAGCAAGACATAGTGAAATCCATTTAACTGGAGTTTCATTAGCTACCTGTCCCTGCCTGCCACTAGGTCTTACTAGGGTTCTAGTAACCCCAGGTAACAGGGTTACAGCTATATCAAATGAAGAAATAGTAAAGGCAACTATGTCTCTTCTGTCTGGTAAAGCACCTGGCCTGGACGTTTTTTTCTGGTGGATTTTATAAGGCAACTATACCGTATCTAGCTCCCTACTTAAACAGAACATTTCTCTCATGTACGTTCATTGGGTGTTCTTCCCCCTCTCATGAGGGAAGCAGTCATTACCACCATCCCTAAACAAGAAAAAAAAAAACTCTCCTTTGTGATTTAGGCCCTTTCACTTACTAATGTAGACTGCAAACTTCTGACAAAGATTCTAGCCAACTGGCTTATTAGAGTAATCCAGTTATACAAGTAGGTTTCATACACGAGAAAAACAGTGTGGATTTTCTAAAAAAAAAAAGCTTCACATAATATTGAGGCTACCAAGGGACATCCTCAAACCCTATTTTATTAGCATTAGATTCTAATAAAGCATTTGACAGAACAGAATGGAGATATTTATTGAACATGTTTTTGTTGTTTAACCAGAAGAGACACACTCAGCTGAAAGCTTGTTTCCAGGTGCAACCTGGGAACACGAGGAAGTTAAGTGACTTGCTCAGGGTCACACAGTATGCAAGTGGGGGCTGTGGGATTCAAACCCAGGTCTCCAGGCTTGCTGCTCTGAGCCTTAAACCACTGTGCTACACTGTCTTGGCCAAATATCATCTTGGGGATTACCTCTGCAAATGGATTAGTGTCTTACATAACAAAATATCAACAAAAGTTAAAGTTTGTTCATGTCGACAACTTTGAAATCTTTAAAAGAACAAGACAGGATTGCTCACTCTTCACCTTATTTTTGTTTGTTCTTAGAGTCTTTATCAAAATGAGAACCTCTGTTGCAATCTCTTTTAATTTAGGTAAGACTCATTAGGTGATGGCGTACGCTGATAATGTGTTAATTTCATTATCTAACCCAGCTAGGCTGTTCCCCGCCTTACTAAAGCCTTGTAAAGGTTTCAAACCATTACAGACGGTAAACGTTACGGTGTGTCCACACTGCCAGTGAACCGTCGTGATAACGGTTCAGAACCGTTACAGCCAGTCCACATTGTGGGTGACAGGTGACCGTTACGGTCGGCACCCTATCCCACAATGCTGTTTGTGCAGCACTGAGGGCAGTGCTGGGGCTACACGCTCACGCGTCCACGCTACAGCTGGTAACGTTACAGTCAGCACTCTATCCCACACTGCTGTTTGTGCAGCACTGAGGGCAGTGCTGGGGCTACACGCTCACGCGTCCACACTACAGCAGGTAACGTTACAGTCAGCACCCTATCCCACAATGCAGTTCATTCTGCACTGAGGGCAATGCTGGGGCTACACACTCACGTGTCCACACTACAGCTGGTAACATTACAGTCAGCACCCTATCCCACAATGCTGTTTGTGCAGCACTGAGGGCAGTGCTGGGGCTACACACTCACGCGTCCACACTACAGCTGGTAACGTCACAGTCAGCACCCTATCCCACAATGCAGTTCATTCTGCATTGAGGGCAATGCTGGGGCTACACACTCACGCGTCCACACTACAGCTGGTAACGTTACAGAGGCAGAACTGTTTTCATAACCATTGTTGAAACCACCTCATAAGTGGTTTCAACAATGGTTAGGAAAACCCTCCTGTAACGTTACAGGTGTAAAAGCAAACTGTTGCAGTAATGGTCCGGACCCTCTAACATTACAGAGGGGAGTTTTCAGTGTAGTGTGGACAGGGTCTAAGTAATGTTCAAGAATTCACCAGGGTCACTGGTTTCAAAATTAATTTAGCTAGGTCTGAGGTCTTAATTTCAAAAACCTTGGATCCTAGGCTATTACCTGTACATAACTTTAGAATAGCTATATCAGGAGTTACATTTCTTGATATTACCCTAGTTTCAGACATTAAAGAAATAGATTGTATAAATTTCACACCTCTGTTGGAAAAACTTAGATTTAAGGAAATGGCACCTGAGTATCCTACCATTATAGGGAAGATTCAGGCCTCAACATGATGTTAGCTGTCAATGTTTACTATCTTTTACATCACCTCCCAGCTCCCTTTACATATCCCAACCCCTATTTTTAAGAAACTATACTCGTTACTACGACAATACATCTGGAAGGATAAACCACCAAGAACATCACATGTGAAGCTACAACAGCCCAGAACTGTTGTTGGGTTTGGCCTACTGGATTTTAAGGTTAGGCATGATACAGTCTTGGGGTCACAAAATATCAACTCATTATGGTCCCCAGAGAAAAAAGCAGACACCACAATGGCTTTACATTGAAGAGTTTTTATTAAAAAGGTGTTAACCAATGAGTCCTGTTTTTTTTAGATCTCCCTAAGTCTCTTGCCTCTAATCCAATTTTGAATGCTTACTCCAAGGCAAGGAGCAGAATAACTAAGGCCTCAGAATGGATCCATGCTCTTTCTTCACATTGTTTCTTATTGGACAAGTTCCTTAAATTCAAAGGCAAACGCCTGAACAGGAAAAGTTGGAAAGATAAAATAATCCACTGCCAGAGTGATTTGTTTGATCTCAGTAGTGCACCTCACTTCTTCTCAGAATTGTCACTTAAGTTTCACCATTCAAGATTAGAATTCACAGATACAGTACTTGCAAATTAGAGATGTGCTGTGTAAGATTATTATCATAAGCATAATGCTACCTCCCATACACCTTTAGGCAAGGTGAGCTCCACCTACAAAGGATACAAAAATCTTTGCAACGTGGTTATGGAAACTAAGGTCAATCTGATAGAACTCATTATCCCAAAGTGAAAGCAAGAAATTGGTGACATCATTTCACTGGAAGAATAATATAGAATAGTAATTGAAAAAATATTCTAAAGGCATGTAAGGAGTCACAGAGCAGATTAACGCACTATAAAATTGCACATTATTGGTATTGTGCCCCAGCCAAGCTTGTTTGAATTAGGCATTTCTAATGATGGTACTAGCTGGAGATGCTTAACAGAATCCAGCTCCTTTTCCATATTACTGTATGTGATCATGAGTGCAACTCTTCTCGTTCTCAGATGAAGTTCTATGGGATTGTGAAATTTTTCTTGAGGACGAATATCATTATAACTGGGAAACTCATCACACTAGGAAGCACTTCTGAATTATGCAACTGGTCTGAATTTCAAAAGTCCAGGCTGTTAATTGCTTTAATTGCAGCCAAAAATAAAATATTTAGGCACTGGAAACAAACAACCCCACCAACTCTCTCAGAATGGTTAGAAGACATTGCAACCATGGCTAGCTATGAAAGATTAGCTCATATTAGTAACAGTCAGCTTGCTAAGTTCTTCAGTATGTGGAATCTTTATCTAGACTCCATGTTTTGTAAACTAATATCTTAATAACTCTATAGTTATTGTAGAAATGTGAATTCCAGTTATTTTGGTTAGATATAATTTTCCTAATTATTACCCAACTGTTACTTATTTGTTTGTATTTCATAAATAATGTTGTATTTATTGTTCATTATCCTTAATTAGATGTTTGTAGTAGTGTTTTATGGAAATCTTAGTGAAATTTTAATTAAAAAATAAATCAGTGATTAATGGTAAAGTAGACTGGCTTTCCTTGCCCACACCCCGACTCTTTGCCCCTTCTGTGTTTCAAATACTGTATAAGATGTTGGCTACAAATCAAGAAATTAAGAAAGAAAAATTGTTGTTAAAAAAGCAGATGTGAAGAACTCTGAGCCAGCATTCGCGTGCTGCTAGCAAGTGTTTTGGTCTTTGGGATCAGGCACCAAGGGTAAGAATGTGATACTGTCCTTCAGGTGTTCCTTGAGCCAGGGCAGCAGCCTGAAAAGGCTGATGTGAAAGTCTCGCGGGTCATTGTTAGTGCTGGGATTGTTCTCCATACGTGATTTGCAGGGATCTTTCACACCCCAACTGATGACGCCCACCTGAAACAGAAAGGGAATCAGAGTGCATGAGTTATGCATATTATCCTTATACAGGGAGAGAAATCTGATCACAGCAGTACATTATATATCCCCCTATATAATGTAAATACAGAGTGAAAATATTACAAATGCACAACGTTACGAGCGTGCATGCAAGCTGCACAATGCACACGCACAACACAGTCATTTTAAGGAGTATCATCACCAAATTTTCAACATAGGCATTTTAGGACCTCTGCTCATGAACAGTGTCACTGTCATTTTCATAATCTGCCCCAAACACTGATTTCCCATAGCAACCATGCTATTGTGCGCCAGAAGGGTGGAAACACATTTCGGCCAAGATGTGAAAAATGACAGCTGTACTGTTCACAAGGAGGTATAGAAAAATGACAATGTTGAAAATCTGGTGTGAAAAATATTGCGAATTTGAGAAGTTACAAGCGTGCATAGCAACTGCGCAACGCATGCTCATAAAACAGCCATGTTTTGGATTTTTTCCACCAAATTTGCAACATAGGCTTTTTTGAGAGCCCACCTCATGAACACTGCCACTGTACTTGCATTAATCGGTCCCAAAAGGTGATTCCGCACAGTGACTGCGAAAACACCTTTCGGGACCGATTAACGTCATAACTGTGACAGAATTCATGAGGAGGGGTCCCAAAAACCCCATGTTGAAAATTTGGTGCAAAAATTCCAAAAAATGCCCGAGATATGCATCAAAGTTGAAAAAACCCTGTTCATTACATTATACAGCTTACCGGCATTTCCTCAGTTCGCGGTTGGCTTTGAAGAGTGCAGACGTGTTCCCGGTCCACCGAAGATCATTGCACCAAGCTCTGGAGACAAGTATGGGGTGAGGGGCGTGTGGGGAGGCAGGGTGCGCAGTGGGTGGGTGTGGGTAGGGAGACTATGAGGGACCGTTTTCTGTTTACAGGTGTGTTAAAAAAAAAAAAAAAGGATGGTTTTCTTTTGTTACAGGTGTTTTTTGGGATACAGTAGCCGAGGGGACTGGGCACCCTTGAGCAAATAGGGAGTGGGGACAGATGCGGCGAGGATTGGGCACCCCATCAGCAAACAATGAAAGCGGGGGTGCATGAGCCAAGGGATTGGGCACCCCTCAGTAAGCAAAAAAGGAGGGGAACAAATTATGCCGATGGGGAGTGGCTCCCCATCGGCACATAGATGATGGGCAGGGTAAGCTGAGGGTATTGGACACCCCAAGTCTCTGCAGTTAGCAGCCACTGTGCTTGAGCAGTTTAGAAGCGGCGGTTATAGAGAAGGTCCGCTGTGTGACAAGTTTTGCTCGCATTGCAGCGGACCTTTCCTTAGATGTGCTTGCCGCATTAACTATGCATGGTGTGGCGCCGGCACGCTGGCTGATTGGGGAATGAGGGACTCACCTACTGGTGCGTGACCTGCATTCGCCCAACAGCGACCGTGTCTCCAAATCTCCACTGCTGCAAGATGTTGGATGTGCAAGCGCGCCAACATAAAAAGATAGAGCGCTCATTAGGGTTAATGTACAGTTCAGCTGCTAACCGAGGATCATGCAGGTAGATGGCATGAACCTCTGTGGAGTAAGCAGCTAGTGATCCTGTGTACGAGACAAAAAGAGTTGGTGTCAGCAGCTGCAATGCTGGACTTGAGAGTAATAACGGGAATGTTGCTTCCCTGGGTCGCATCGGGGTGAATTGCTGTGTGCAGACTGCAGAGTTAAAATAATTGTCAATATTTTCACTTGCAGCTTAGTGATTTCATTTGAATGCTGCAGTAAAGGAGAGATTAGTGTCCAGGGTGGAACAGAACTGGGGCAATGAATTAGGGGCTGGATTCTTCAAACCCATGAAAATCCTGCAGATGTGGAAAAAACTCAGTGCGAGTAGGTTGCGACTTGTGGAACAACAGCTTCTCCCATAGCTACGGTATTCTCAAAAGTAGAGCCAGTTTACGACTGACTCCATGATTTATGGCAGCTTGCAGGTGTATTTTCCTCACAGCTGCAGAAAAATGTTATGGGTGGGGGGACCAGGTGTAACATATCCCACAGCTGCAGGAGACTGAGACTACCACTCTCCACAGCTGCAGAGATTTCAGTCCACAACTAGAGTTGCGGTGTCGGACTTAGTCCTAAATCATTTTGAGACTGACCCTAAACTCGTAAACTGCAACCTAAAAAAATGAGTTTGTTTAAAAAAAAAAAAATAATACTTGTAGATATGCACTTCTGAGTAGAAGCGTGGGATATATTAAACTGGTGAAGTGTGGTGTGAACAAATTTACTCAACGAGGTGGGTAAAGTGAAGCTGATATAGTACTGTATGAGAAAGAAGTGCTGGCCATTTGGGTGGGCGCATGTCTTACTGATTAAAAGTTTACTATACAAGTAAATCTGTGTTGACAAGTTTATTTTAGATTTCTATACATTGTAGCTCAGATAAACATACGTATACAATGGCTTTAGTGCCCATGCCTCTTGCATCAATATAAATATAATGTAAGATAGATAGACAGATACTGGAGAGAGATATAGAGAGAGATATAGACAGAGAGATAGAGACACACAGAGACAGGTAGACAGAGACAGGTAGAGAGAGATAGAGAGAGATACTGTTTGTAGATAGATAGATATAGCTAGATATTGTCTGTAGGTAGATAAATAGAGATACTGTAGATAGCTACTGTCGCTAGATAGATACGGTTTGCAGATAGATATAGACAGATACTGTTTGCAGATAGATATAGATAGATACTGTTTGCAGATAGATATAGATAGATACTGTTTGCAGATAGATATAGATAGATACTGTCGATGGATAGATAGATGGATACTGTCTGTAGATACATAGACAGATATATAGATAGATACTGTCTATAGATATAATACATACACAGATACTGTCTGTAGATAGCTAGCTACTGTCTGTAGATAGATATATAGACAGATATTGTCGAGACAGATACTGTTTGCAGATAGATACCGTCGATGGATGGATAGATAGATACTGTTTGCAGATAGATATAGATAAATAGATACTGTCAATGGATAGATACTGTTTATAGATTGATAGATACTGTCTATATAAATATACAATGCATAGACAGATACTGTCTGTAGATAGATACAGTACTGTCAACAGATAGATACATAGATACTCTGTCTGTAGATAGATGGCTAGATAGATACTGTCTGCAGATATATACAGTACTGTCAAGAGACGGATACTGTCTGTAGATAGACAGATACTGTCTATATAGATATACAATACATAGATAGATACCGTCTGTACATAGATACAGTACTGTCAAGAGACAGATACTGTCTGCAGATAGATACAGTACTGTCAACAGATAGATAGATAGATAGATACTGTCTGTAGATAGATAGATAGATAGCATGAGAAGGAAAAAGCTCAGCTCCACACATGCGTGCCAAGTAGTAGTCTAAAATCCAAAAATACAGAAACAACGGCACCGCAGGTCTACGTGAAGAGTTTATTAAGCAAACAATTGCAAGGCCACCCATGCAGTACAGGCGCCAAACCTAGACTAGTTTTGCACTACATGTGCGTCATCAGGAGGATGAAAAAACACATATCAGCACCCCTAAAATAGCCCAGATTTTAAGTGACAGCACCACAAATAACATAACCATAGTCATAGAAGAAACTACAATTCCATCTCTCCAGTCTGGCTAGGTCCTCCCTTGAGCCCTGTATCCCTTCCTGGGAGTCCACCCTCCCACAAAGTTTGGTGTCATCAACAAACAGGCACATTTTGACCTGGATGCCTTCCCCCAAAGTTTTGAATGAAGACACTGAACACCAGCCCTAAAACTGACCCTTGTGGGACCCTACTAGAAACATAGAATTTGACGGCAGATAAGGACCACTTGGCCCACCTATTCTGCCCATTTCCCTACCTGATGGATAAGCTGCAGATTCTAGTTAGTTAATCAACAGCTTACTTCCTCCTACCCCCCACTAGAATTGCCTTATGCCTGTCCCATGCATTCTTGAATTCTCCCACTGTTCCCGACTCCACAACTGGTGATCTCCTTGGTGTTTCTCACCCCCTACAACTACTCTCTATGTTCTGCCACTCAACCAGTTCACAGCCCATCTTACCGTCTTCTCCCCCACCCCTAGGTCCCTCAATTTCATTATCAGTCATCTGTGTGGCACAGAATCAAAGGCTTTGCTAAAGTCCAGGTATATGATGTCCATTGCCTGTCCACTGCCTTAGTGATCCAGTCGAGGAACTCAATCATGTTCATAGAAACAGACTTTGACGGCAGATAAGGACTGCTTGGCCCACCTAGTCTGCTCATTTCCCTACCTAATGGATAAGCTGCAGATCCTAGTTAACCAACAGCCTACCCCCCCCAATATAATTGCGTTTTGTCTGTCCCATGCATTCTTGAATTCTCCCACTGTTTTGACTCCACTATCTCCTTAGGAAGGCCATTCCATAGGTCCACAACCCTCTCTGTAAAAAAAAAAAAAAAAAAATGCTTCCTCACATTACCTCTGAGCTGTCCCCCCCCCTCTCCATCTTCAAATTGTGCCCCCTCGTTCTTGCACATCTCTTATTCTGAAAGATGCTTTCCTCTTGGGCTTTGATTCCCTTGAGGCACTTGAAAGGTTCTGTCATGTCCCCCCTCTCCCTCCTTTCCTCAAGGGTATACATAATAAGCTCCTTTAATCTCTCTTTGTATGCCTTCTGGTGCAGACCCTGCACCATTTTAGTTGCCCTCCTCTGGACAGCCTCCATCCTGTCTATATCCTTGAGGAGATGGGGTCTCCAAAACTGCATGGTCATGCTGTCTATTGTCCTGCAGACCATTCTCCTCCATGAATCTCACCAGCTTTCCTTTAGTATGGTCTCCATGAGTTTACATACTATCGAGGTCAGGCTGACTGGCATGTAGTTGCCTGGGTCTTCCTTGGGTCAGGTCTTGCGGATTGGCACCACATGCGCTGTTCTCCATTCTAGTTGTACTACTCTCAACTCCAGAGATGTATTGAAGAGAACGGTCAGAGGCCCTGCCAACTCCTTCACTAACTCCTTCAGCATCCTGGGGTGTAATGCATCTGGCCCAGGGATTTGTCCACCCTCAGTGACATCAGCCCCTCCCTCACCCTTCCAGTCTTGATGATCTCGATTTCATCCCCCAGTTTCCTCCATCCTATTGCCTGCACGTGGTACCAGTCCCTCCTTTTCCTTTGTAAAGACCAAGCAGAAGTATTAATTTACTGTAATACTTCCACTTTGCCTTTATCTTCATTGACATAGCCATCCCCCTTCCTCAGCCTGACACTGCCCTCCTTCTTGTCCCTCCTTTCATTTATGTAGTGAAAAAAAGGCCTTTTCCCCCTTTCTTTATTCTCTCTGCTATTTGGAGCTCCTATGCCTTTGCCTGCTGCACTTCCCTTCTTACCACCTTAGCTAGCCTTTGGTGTTCTTCCTCATTCTCATCCCTTGCTGTTCTTTGGAATTTCCTGTATGCTGCCCTCCTTTTCCTTACTACTCTGGCCACCTCGCCATTAAACCAGCTGGGTGGTCTAGGTCCCATTTTATTGCCCCTCAGTTTTTATGCAGCTGCTTGTGGCCTTCTGAATGGCCACCCTAATAGTATCCCATATTCTGCCCACCCCATTCTGCCTTCTATGCTCCCCAGGTCTTCCCTAATCAATTCTTTTATCTTTTTAAAATCTACACTCCTGAAATCTAATGCTCTGGTCTTGGTGGCGATGTCCTCCTTACCCATGTCTAAACTGAACCACACTGTGCCGTGATCACTTCCACTCATGGGTTCCCTAAAATCTATCTCCTGTATGTGTCCCCCATGGATGAGCACTAGTTCCTGGATTGCACCCTCCCTGGTTGAATCAGTTACATACTATGCAGGGAAGGGAGTGATGAAAAGCCAATGATCACATAGGATCAGTGGCCACATACAATGTATAGGGCCTACGGGCAGTCTGGATGGGCCTGGCAGTCCTTATCTGCTGACAATTTCTTGCGTCTATGTCATGAAGTCATCCTGGATTCCATTTAGGGTTTCCTGACTTCTTGCACAGGATGTGGTGGGGGGATGGGCCAGTCCACTTTAGGTAGGTCGAAATCCCCCATCACCACCACCTCCCCCTTTTCTGCGTTCCTTAACTGAGCACAGCTCTTTGCCCTTGTCCTCAGCCTGGCTGGGTGGTCTATATATGACCCCTGTTCTGATTTTCCTTCCTCTGCTGCTCTGTAGCTGGAACCACAGTGTTTCAATGGTCCTCTTTTCCTTTTCTTCCTCTCTCATGCAGGCTATTCCCTCTCTGATGAATGCTGCTACTCCCCTCCCCCTTGCCCGTCTCCCTGTCCCTTCTGTACGGTTTGTGGCCTGGGACAGAGAGCCCAGTCGGGGTGCACTATGGCCCAGGTCTCTGCAACTGCTTCTCTATGCACCTTACCCTCTGCCAAGAGGGCATGCATTTCTGTCATCTTGTTTCTGAGACTGCATTCAGTGACACCAGCCTCCACTTTGTCCCTGCATTTCCTAGTTCTTTTGTTTAACAAGATTGTCCTGGCATGCCTCCCTGCCCTCCCCTTTCCTCCTCTTCCTGGCTGGTCCCTTCTCTCCCTTCTCTTTTAGCTATCACTGCCTCTGTGAGGGGAAGGTCCTGTGGCCTCCCCTTTTGAATTGTGAGGCCCTTTAGGCCCTCACCCCCCCCCCCCGCAGTTTAAACCCAGTTCCTTCCCATATACCGACCAAGCATATCTTTCAGTGTTCTTCGCCCTTCCCAACTGAGGTGTAATATGTCTGGGCTATAGGGCCCCTTGTTTGACCATGTGTCTCTCTACTTATTATAACAGAAATTCCTTAAAGAGGAGTTCACTGTAGCAAGGGACCAGGGTAGTTATTGTATTGTCACAAACAGTGGGCTATTCGGGAATCATTTCTGAATACTCATTAAGCCCCTTATTCATGATATTCCAGAGAGAGCATTCAGGGTGTGCACACCCCTAGTAGAAACTCACACATGGATTACAGGAGAGCAGCTTTTCAGCACAGCCTCTCAGTTTGTTTGGAGTTTCATGTTTTGTTTTTTTTGAAGTGGCTGTCCTTTTTAAAACACTGTTTTTGGTGTAAAGATGAACTTAAGTATTTTAAATATTCATGTTTTGAAAGCTGAATCTCCATGCAGTTTTAAGAATACATAGATACATAGACAGTGTCGGCAGATAAGGGCCTATGGCCCACCCAGTCTGCCCATTTGAGTTTGTAACTTCAGTTTACGTTTTCCTAGAAGTCTGTTGCCCCTTACCCCCGACCTCCAGAATTCCTTTATGTCTATCCCATGCATTCTTAAATCCCGTGATTGTTTCAGCCCCCACCACTTCCTCTGGCAGGGTGTTCCACTTGTCCACCACCCGTTCTGTGAAGAAATTCTTCTTCACATTTACTCTGAATCACCCTCCCTCCAACTTCATCCCATACCCTCTAGTCCTGGAACATCTTTTTCGCTTAAAAATAGTGTATTCTTGCACCCTGTTCCTCCCTGTAAGATACTTGTATGTCTCTATCATGTCCCCTCTCTCTCCCTCCTCTCCTCCAGGGAGTTAGATAAATGTTTCCACCCAGTTTTGAACTGGGGACCTTTCGCGAGTTAGGCAAACGTATAACCACGACACTATGAATTGCCTCATCCTGTTTTTTTTTTTTTTTTTGGGGGAATTAATGAACATGTTGTAAAAGTCTTTTTTTTGTTCTGATTTTGCATTTTATAGGAAGGAAATACTTCAAAAGTTATACTTTGATAATGTCATAACTGATCAAAGCGCTTTTCAGGTCTCTTCAAAACAAATACTGCTGGCATTGGCAGGACTGAAATCTCATAAGACCCCCAAAAAAAGTAAATTTCTGGACAATACATTCTTTATAACTGAAGGCATTTGCATGAAAATAGGCTAGTCTCCCCTTAGGCATCATCTGTCCTGCTTTAAAGTCATAATCCTCCTCCTGTGACATCATGCAAATTATGTCCAAATCAACTGGTTGTGGTGTCAGAAGCAGAGGATTATGATGTCAGAGCAGGAATGAGAACCTAGAACAGATGAAGTCAGTGGGAAAACATTTTCTGCACAAAAAAAGCATTGTCTGGAAAATTCTATCTTGACGTATTTTGTATAGCTAAGTTTTGGTGCTGCCACATGGGAATGTTTTCCCAGAAACTGGTATTATACTACCAAAGGTGTCCCCAAACACATGCCTCATCTGGAAACCTTCCAGCCCAAAAAGCCATTCATGCAGCATTGTTGCATGGGATCTGAGAATACTGGAGGCCATTATTCTGGCAGCCAGGAATATTCCTACCAGTCCCCCCCCCCCCCATAACTCTCCCCTTCCCCAGATGCTACTGCCCACACAAGGGCGCGCAGTGCATCTCCAGCATTTGCTGGGAACCGTTCCTTGGACCCCAAATTCAAAGGAATCCTCTAGAATCCTTCAGCTGTAGGGAAATTCCCACAAACTGGGAGGTTAAAGTACTCCTTTAACTTAACATTTTAGAACCTCCACAACCACCACCAGAGGTCACTGTGCTTCTATTCTTTCTTAGCACTGTACAACACTTATTTGCAATGTCTCAACTCTAGATGTCGCCGCTTTGCACAGGCCAGCTTTTTCTAATATACTGCAAAACAGAGAAAAAAGTAAAACCTGAAAATAGCGGAGCTTATTTTGTAAAAACAGGGCGCCGCCTGAATCTCCTTTGCAGGTAGCATATTCATCTTTTCCTCCGGTGCACAAGAACCGCTCCGTGACGACATCAGACACTTCAACGTGCTTGTACAGTGAGGCTGAGGTGGCACCTTCCTCACATGTTTTCACCTAAAAAACACAATAGGCAAACTATAAAACTACAGCAAGCTCTTCTTTTTTTTTTTTTTATTACAGTGTTCTTGCATTTCCGGAATGAAATGTGAAGTCGTGATAGCATTGGACACCTGGAGTTTCTTCTGTAGCACACACAATGAGTGCTGACCCACAGTGGAATTCACATCTCTCAACTGCCAACCATCAGGTGGGATGTCCCCTGGTTAACCATGCAGAGCTCACACTGTCTTACGTGCGTGCTGCCCTATAACGCCCAGAGGGATTCATACATCTCAGTTACCCCTCATCCGATGGGATGTCCCCAGGTTAACCATGCAGAGCTCACACCGTCTCACATGCTTCCTTCCCTATAACGCCCAGAGGGATTCATACATCTCAGCTACCCCTCGTCAGATGGGATGTCCCTCCATTTACCACATAGACTTCCCTCAGTCCCACTAGAAAAAGGGACTGTCCCACATTGTACAGAGGAATTCACACCTACCCCTCATGAGGTGGTCCATTTCTCTGTTTGCCACCCAGCCTCAATTCTGTTTCACTAGGTGAGGGTAATGTATGCTGGGATTCACACCATTGAAAGGGAGACATTGAGATGCAGTTGTTGACACAGTTTGCACACCCACAAAAAGCTCCTTCAAGTGCGGTGTTGTACTCCCCCATAGCGGGACATACTCCAGAGAGAGAGAGAGGCAATTGAGTCTGTTCTGTTTTAAAGGGCATGTGTACCCAGAGCAAGCAATTTAGCTATACAAGATCCTCACCACCCAATCTAGCCCTGGGTGAGAAAAAAACTGGAGCACCTTGTACTCCAACATACTTTTTTTGACATTTTATATCCCCAGTGGTCCATAGAGCCGCACGCATCACATAGCCGACAGGCACGTCCTTCCTGATAATGTTCCAGGTCTCACCAGCGTGAACGTACAGAAGCCCCAGACCCCACGTCTGATAATGCACAATATTCACCTATATTGTTAAGTTTCACCAACATAAACTGGGAATCACAGGGCCTGCTGCCAGTCGCATCCGTCGATTTAACATGGTATTTTGATTTTGTTTAACTCTCTCCCACTCTGGCTGATAGCTGCTGATTTATCCGATACCACCATGCATGGCAGCGCTGAATGCAATTTACAGTGAGTGGCGCAAACCAGTGTCTGTGGATTGGGTTCGATACTAATAGATAACAGCGGTACAATGTAAACAATATCCAAATCTGGTATATTATGTTAACAGACACCTACATAAAGTGATAAGCTTCTAAAATGAGCAGGGAATCAGCTGCTTTTTATGTTTGAAATAGACTACCGTGAGCGTGTGTGTCAGTCATGAGTACAGGCACGCGCCTGCGGCGTGCTTTAAACATCAGAAAGTAAATGCCACGACTGTGCTCGGCCCTTCTTCATGGCACCTTGCAGCCGAGGATGGCTGCAAGTTGCTTCTAGAGGAACGCAACAGCCCCCAGCATTGATGCAAGCTTGACCACAGAACAGAGGTTTGGCAGGCATCCAAATGATGCATGGTATAGAAACATCAAGTGTGTGTTTTTTTTTTTTGTGCAAGTCTGGTACGCCATACTTTTTATATACCCAATTCCTTACTTTGAAAATCCAGCTCATGTGCTGGCCCAGTGGGGCTGATGGCTGAAGCATTGGACACCACACCTCGTGCCACCAGTGACCCAAGTTTGGAACAAGCCTGGGTTGTCAGGGGTTGTGGGGGCGGGGGCGAGGAGCTGGACTGAGCTGCCTGGAGATAGCTCTCCTCTCCTGGGGAGGGATGTGGGGCTTTGTTAGTTTTTGACTGCCACCCAGTGGAGGATGGGTGGTAGCACCAATCTGTAGGGAGCCCAGGCCATAGCCAGGATGGGGTGGAAGGGACTGTAACCAGCGCTACATGGCGCATATATGCCTTCACTCTCATACAGTGCTGTGTGCTGGAGTCCCGGGACAGTGGGAGAAAAATGAGTAAACTGGAGTAAAAATCTGAGGAAGGGAAGGGAGGAAAGACCATGGTGCCCACTAAAGTGCTTCACATGCTGGCCATTGCCTCTGTATTCTGAGGGTCAGTGCTATGCATTTTACTGCTGAAAAGTTAAGAGGTATGTAACCCCCCCCACCGGCCCCCCCTTGTTTAACTAGTAGGGCTTCTTCTCTCACCAAAATGTCTAGGGTGTAAAGAGAGGGGTGGGGGTTTAGATTTGCAAAGAAGTTTTAAGCAAACCACTACCAAAGCCACCATATACAAGGTGGACTAGACAGTTATACAAAACAACCAACAGAGTGTGGCAACTACCTGGCACACACCTGGTAGGGACCAATTGCCATGGCCAACAACCCGGGTCCCTGGGAGAAAATGTTTGCTCAGGGCTACGCTAGGTTTGCACTTCTGGACAGGGGCACCCAAGTAACTCCAGACACAAGGAAACAATAACATTACTGTTCAAACCAGGTTGGAATTCTAGAGTGTGGCTTTTATTCACGTAGCAAAGCAGAGATAATCACAAATCAAAGATGGACCCCCATAGGGCTACACACACTGGTAATGCAGATTACCGAGGTACAGACATTCCTGAATTCCCATTTGGCATAGGATGAAGAAAACACACTCTGGTGAACACACTGGTTCCTACTGGAAATTGGTACATCTGGCCAGGTACTGGTACATTTCCCATTTCTCACAGGATGAAGATGGTACACACGACCACAAAAGAGCACGTACTGGCTCAGAACTTTCAAAATCCATTATACTGGGGTAAACTGAATGCAAATAACCCACACCCAGAGGTAAACACTTTTCTCAGGCATTGGCCAATTGCACTGAAGAAAAAAGAAATAATAATAGGTGCCCTTCAGAACCCATAGAGGTAAACTGCTTACTCCAGATGGGGGGGGGGGGCTCCCACCTTTTGTTTCCAAACTTATACTCTGACATTCATCTGGTTAATAACACCACACAACTGTAGATGACTGTATAGTACGGTCTGCACGCCCATTGGCCCACGCTGTGGACCAATGAGCGTACAGCCGTACTGTATGCTGTCAGTCGGCGGGCGGCCGGGCGGCTTGCAGGTGGGGCGCTTCCGCCCACCACTGACCGAGGAGGGGAGCGGGGTGGCAGAACTGAGTGGGTAGGCATACCTCTCAACCTCCCCTCGTAAATCAGGGACAAGGCTTAAAAAAATCAACTAAGAAAGAACAAGTCTGTAACTTTTATGTTTGATATTATTTTGTACTTATAACCCCACTGTTTAGTCACAGAAACACAATTTTAGGAGGGCAGAGTAAAATTTTTAGACAAATCAAGTCCCTGAAAATCAGGGACAGTTGAGAGGTATGTGGGTAGGTGGGGAGGGGGGTACCACTGGACCACCAGGGATTGTTAGCGTTACAAAGCCCGCTAGTGGGCTTGGGAGCAGGTCCACTGGACCACCAGGGAATGGCTATACTGTATGTATTTATGCCTGCGATCGGGCTGGGGGCGGGTTCACTGGACCACCAGGGCTTTTGTTTTATTTAGTAAGCCCACAATCAGGCATTGGGGGCCAATGCCAGCCTGTGCCTTGGGAGGTTGGGTGGCCACCCACAGCAGGCAGCTGCTGTGCTGCACCCAACAATACGGTGGGTAGCCAGTCCCTTGCTCCTGTTTCTTTCAGGCACATCTTGCACCAGCCCGTCTCGGCTAAGGCGGGTGTGTGCTTGCATATACCACATCCCTGGGCTTGAATATTGGGATGTGCAGCACCATGAGCCGCCCCGCACTTGCATACATACATTACTGGTCGCCCGGGCGCATCGGGGTTGGCCAGAGCAGATTCCCTTTTGAATTTTGCGCCAGGAATATCAGTGGGTTGCACATGGAGCAACACTGTTGCGCTGCGTGCACACCCCTTTGAATATCCCGCCAATGTATAATATATATATAGATATAGATATAGATATAGATATAGATATAGATATAGATATAGATATAGATATATATATATCTATATATCTATATATATATATCGATATATATATATATCGATATATATATATATATATATATATATATATATCTATATCTATATATATATATATAATAGATATATAGATATATATATATATTTATATATAGCTATATATTACAGGATTGTGATGTTTTCTCTTTATAAAAAACATTAAATATGTCCCTGTATTGGACAGTAATCAATGCAACTTATGAAACTACACTGCTTATTACAAAATAATGAACTTATTCATTAACTATTACAAGTATGGGAATAATATATACACGTTATTACACTGTTAATGTGCAACAACCACCTTAATAACACGTAACAACAACCTACTATTCACCTACATTGCACCCCTAAAATCCTCTCCAACTGCAGCTCCTGCAAAAATAGAAACAGTCCCCCAAATCCTTACAAACCACATTTGCTGTTACCTCCATATCACTTACTAAAATAACAGCCCCATATGGAAATCGAAGTAAAACTGTGCAGAAAAAAAACTGTCTCAAATCACTTACCAAACTATGTAGATGCTCCCTTCCATACTACAATCCTTAAAAATACTAAAGAAAGAAATGCTGGAACTTCACTTCCTTTTATAGGAAATACTCTATGGAATCCTGAAAGGGCCAAAACTATACAGCCCAGAACACTTTTTCTTAAAGCCAAACCAGCCACTTTTTTCTTAAAGAGCTGCCGATGACCCAAAGAAAACTTTAAAAAAAAAACATAATAATTAAGGACAATTCTGCCTGCATTCTATTTATATGTTATATATTTCTCCTCTTCATAATTTATTACTAATGAAATTTACATGAATATATGATAGTTGTCCCTGAGAGTTTACTTTGAATTCATCGGCCTCTATAGCTTACTTCCTATACCAAGTCTTAATCCTGTGTTGTGACATCACAGTCTATTGCCATGGGAGTAACTGCGAGGTCACAGGCAGTGCTCTATGACTTCAGGTAGGGAGAAAGCAGCAGAAATAGATGAACTCTTCAGGAGCAGAAATCCTGTTTTCATACAAATGACCTCAGTAATAAATAGTGGGGAGGAGAAATACAGAACTAATGGGAAAGACAAGGTGAACTGTGTCTAACTATGATGTTCTATTAAAGTTCACCTGAATGTGTCACCAGCTCTTTAAAGGGAACCATCATACTTTTTTTTAAAACCAGTCAACACTTTTTTTTCCCCTTAAAGCCAAACCAGCACACTTTTTTCTTAAAGGAAACTACCACACTTTTTTTCTTATAGCCAAACAGACCAACCATATGTACTATCTAAACGTCAGATATGTAAGCCTCAGATATTCATGAAATATCACCATTTGGGGGTCAAACAAGTTCATGATGGCCACTCACCCTTCAGGCCGATTGCTTTATTACTTGTTTGTCCTCTCAATGGTGATATTTCCTTATATCTGGCACTTACCTATCAGATATCCTCTCTGGCCGGGATATTCAGACTGTGCCAGGCTTTGGCGCAAGCCTGGGCGCAGTGCAACTGGGATGCGCCATGGTGTTGACAGGGTGATATTCAGTGGTGCTGTGCCATGGCTCAGCACCATTGAATATGGCACTGTGGCCACCTGCATTGCGCTGGCGCAGTGACACTGTACCAGCACAAGTGGCCAGGGAGGAGCAGTGGGATGCGCCAGCGCAAGTGCCATTGCGCTAGGTGCAGCAACCACGATATTCAGCGGTGGATATGCAAATGGGGCCATAATGCATGCAAGGCACAAATGGGGCCATCTGCATGTCATTGTGGCCCCATTTGCATGCAGGTGCCCCAATCCCTGGCGACTTGTGCCTGGCGCCCTGCCAGGCAGCAGCAGTCGGGGATCGACGCCCCCTGCCCCTTGGCGGCAATGCACCCCAACACCCAATCGTGGGCATTCAATAATAACATCAACCCTGGTGATCCAGTGGATCCTCTCCCCAGCCCGATCGCGGGCTTTCAGTCATGATAATAATCCTGGTGGTCCAGTGCACCCTCTCCCAAGCCTGGTCACGGGCATTATGATAGAATAACATCCCTGGTGACCCGGTGTCCACATCCAGCCCAATCGCGGGCAATCCGATGTAAACGGTACCCTGGTGGTCTGCGGTACCCACGTCCCAACCGCCCATTCAGTCCGCCATCCTGCTCCCCAGTCAGCGGTGGGCGGCAGCACCCCGCCCGCATGCCGCCCGCGGACTGACAGTGTACAGTATGGTTGTACGCCCATTGGTCCACTGCAATTAAGCATTTAAACATTGTGGCACGTGCTGTGCAGCACAGTCTCAGTCAGCAGCTGGAGCAGTCATTTCTAAGATGTTAATGACTGATCTTGTAGCCAATTAGCAGCCTCTCTAGGCCCATGAATTATTAATTAGACTAATAGTGTGCCTTTACTGTAGCCACTAGACCATTTTGCCGCTCTACACAGGTACCTTTGAAGTGGGTACAGGGTACATACTCATACCTCATCTCTTAGCTTTATGAACACTTCCCTTCTCTCTCCTTTGAGAGACACGAACCAGGATGGCACTTTGTTTCCAGCGAAAAGCTTTTCCTCTGAAATAAAAAAAAGTAAATAAATCAAGGTTTCCAATGAAACTGAATGCCTGACCCAAGGCCATCTCACTCCCAAGCCAGTATGTGGGGGCTGCCTCATCTATCTTCGGCCTGATCTACAAAGCTCTAAACAGCCTCCTTACAAGAATACTAAAATAAATTGGGGGAAACCATTAACAATGAATGAATAGGTCATGGTATATCCAGCAAACTTCACATTTTTTGATGCCATATGGTCACTGGTCTTGAACATGATTCAAGAAGCTGTAAAGGGGCCCACTGGGCCTAACCAAGGTCTTGGAACACGGGTGCTGGAACATGGGAAAAAGTGGGGGTGCTGAAGTTCAAAAGGGCACAGGGTAAAAAAGGTAACTTTTTGCAAACAAAGTGGCATTTTGAATGATCATGGGCAAAAGTTTGGGACCTGCAGCACCCCTGCTCCCATAGGTTCTGGCACCTATGTCTTGGAAAATAAACATAGTGTTGCCTCCTAATAAAGAAAACAGTAGTTTGGATGTCTGCTTTTCATTTACTGCAATCTATGTATAAGTCTTAATAATTATAATTAATGTTTCTAAATTCCCATTTGATTGATATACAGGAATTTATACGACTTGTATCATAGATATGTATATTGAACCTTTTTAGATCTGTTTAGATCTGTATTTACAAAAAACAATTACATTTTTTTTTTATTGAAAAAAAACAGCTGCAAACAAGAATTAAAAAATCTTGATAAGGACCGTGGATGTCTGGCTATCAAGGTATTGTTGGAGCAAGGTCACAAATCTCAACATCTGTCAGTCTGTACTGCACCCCCCCCAGGTAAGCAACAATCTGGCCTAGATTTCTTTGCTGGGTGCCTCAAACAAATAACCAAAACTGGAAGTGCATAGTCACTGGTGATTTTATTATTTACTGGCTTGTTAAGTCCAGCTCTGGCTGTATGGACAGAATTAGGATGGCCAACTGTTTCCTATCCCAAATGGTCACAGAAACACCAGAACCAACTACCGAACTGGCACAGTGACCCTTATCAAATAGATTCTGGTAACTCATCCTGACGGGGCTAAATCAGCCAATGTGTGACCACTCACGGGTGCTGTGTATCTGGGCAGTTACACAGCCCAAGTCCCCTCCCTGACTCATCACTAGCTGGGTCCTCAATAAGAGGAAGCTGCCTGATTTCAAGTCCCGAGTGGCCCTGATTGATTGGCATTTCCTAAGTGCCATACCGGACATTGACTCAGCCCTTGAATTCTTTTGGCCCAATTCTCAAAGTTCCCGGGTCGACACAAGGTGCTTGCGTCCCAATGATTGGCGCAAACTGTCCTTTGTGCCAAACGATGCCCTGGGAGTGATTCACAAAGGCAGCATGCATCTACCGCAGACCGCCTGCACCAAACAGGCTTGCACTGCTGTTGCGTCACACACTGGGCTGTGGCATGGTGCCAGGGGCTTGTAGCAGACACAGACTGCCAAATACCCTGAAATGGGATTCACAAAACAGCCCCCGGAGAGCACATTTCTAAGTACCGTTAGACCAGCCAGAGCTGGTCTAAGGGTACTTAAAAGTTTATCCACTGGGAGAGTTGACCAGTAGAGGCAATGCGCCATGGCAACCCAACCCCTACCCCCAGTCCCCAAGAAATAGGTGTGATGTAAACTTCCCTGGTGGTCTAGTGGACCCCCCCAAGCCCCGATCTCCCTTAATGTGTTAATATATTAGCACCACCCTGCCCCAAGCGCCGAACTCCTGTATGATTTACATTAATAATTATAATAAATAATTTATTATCCCTGGTAGTTTAGTGATCCCCACATGCCCTGTTCCCTCATAATGTGTTAATAGATTGGTGTCCCCTGCCCCCAAGCTCCGATCTCCCATAGCCCGGATCTCCTGTTATGATATTTAGTACTATTTCTGTATTGATAATTCTATACCCTGGTGGTCTAGTGGCCCACCCCAGCCCTGATCCACTGTGAAATGATACCCCGACATTCCTGGTGGTCTAGTGGACCCCCACAGTGCCCTATCACCCCACTCCCCTCAACCTGTAACTGAGCTGGCAACTGGCACAGCTCACTGCTCACCACCACGGCCGGCTACCAAATGAGATCTGAATGAGCGCATACTGTATATAGTACACACTCAGTGGTTGACAGCTGTCATGGTAGAGAGACTTCTTCAGGGATAATTCCTATTATAATAGAAGAAGGGAGACTGTCTGGCCTGTAGCTGGTAGCCTCCTCTCTGCTGCCGGTGTTATGGAGAGGGACCACGTCTACTCTCCTCCAGTCCTCTGGAACCCTGCCTGTTTCCAGTGAGCTGATGACTAAGTCTGTCAGTGGGGCAGCAAGCACTTTCCTAAGTTCCTTTAGTACCCTTTGGAGTATCCTCTCCAGTGCCATGGAGGTGCATGTCTGGTTCTGGTTATGTGATTGGTTGTGGTGATTGCTAGGAGGGTCTCCTAGGGAGGGTCCTAAAGAAACAGCACAATCGTAAGAGTTAGCATGACTGACTGCTGCAGCAAAAATAACAGGGCAGCAGGTAGAATAACATGGTATTCACCCTGAAGACAAATAACATGCCTGAATACAACTTTCAATTCCCTCATATTATTCATCCCTTCAATTTTATAAGATCAAATTATGAATAACTTGAATCATTGCCGCAACCACCCAAGAAGTGCATTACTCTCTTATGACCACTCACCCTGGAGAGTGTTATCCCACTTATAAAAATAACTTATTTGTTAAAAAAAAAAATGTAATTTAGGTGAGATGTGCAGCTGTCAGAAAGTAATCAATGGTCATGTGACATGCTTCAACCAGTAAGGTTACAGGATTTTCATGGCCATTTTATAATTTGATGTAGTCAGTAGTAACAAACAAGTTCCCACTTACCATGCTGCATGCAAGTAGTTGTTTCAAGTGGGAGCTTCAGTGCTCTGGTGCTGCTGGTAGTACATGGTATGCATATTGGCCTAATTGAGAGAAACAGCAAAGTTTCACAGATGGTAGTCAATAAACAGGCTACAGGAAAAGGACAACCCAAGTGCTCAACTACTATCTAACAATAGAAAACATTATCACGTTGGGGTAGCTACACTGACAGAGCAGGTTACGGTTATGGAACTGAAAAGTAAAGTAAGGGTATGGAACAGATCCCACCCTTGTCCTTCTATTCCCTACCATACCTTAAATGCCCCTACCCTACTCTTCCCTTCCTTGTCTTTTCATTCTCTACACAACCCTACCTTCCCTATCACACCTTGAATTTTCCTACCCTTCTCTTTCTCTCCTTTCCCTACCATACCCTATTCTTTTCTTTCCTACCCTACCCTTCCCTACTCACCACACTGTTCCCTTCCTTTCCTTTCCTCCCTCACCCTTCCCTTCTAATAATTACCTTAACCCTAACATTTCTTTCCAAATCTTAGCCTATCCTTCCTTCCCCTTTCCCTTCCATTCTCTTATCTATCCACCATACTCTTCCCTTAAATACCCAACTCTTCCTTTTACCTACCCTACTCATTTCCACCCCTCCTCAGTTCTTTCCATCCCCTACTCATTTCCACCCCTCCTCAGTTCTTTCCATTCCCTACTCATTTCCACCCCTCCTCAGGTCTTTCCATCCCCTACTCATTTCCACCCCTCCTCAGTTCTTTCCATCCCTACTCATTTCCACCCCTCCTCAGTTCTTTCCATCCCTACTCATTTCCACCCCTCCTCAGTTCTTTCCATCCCTACTCATTTCCACCCCTCCTCAGGTCTTTCCATCTCCTACTCATTTCCACCTCCTCAGGTCTTTCCATCCCCTACTCATTTCCACCCTCCTCAGGTCTTTCCATCCCTACTCATTTCACCCCTCCTCAGGTCTTTCCATCCCTACTCATTTCCACCCTCCTCAGTTCTTTCCATTCCCTACTCATTTCCACCCCTCCTCAGGTCTTTCCATCCCCTACTCATTTCCACCCCTCCTCAGTTCTTTCCATCCCCTACTCATTTCCACCCCTCCTCAGGTCTTTCCATCCCCTACTCATTTCCACCCCTCCTCAGGTCTTTCCATCCCCTACTCATTTCCACCCCTCCTCAGGTCTTTCCATCCCCTACTCATGTCCACCCCTCCTCAGGTCTTTCCATCTCCTACTCATTTCCACCCCTCCTCAGTTCTTTCCATCCCCTACTCATTTCCACCCCTCCTCAGGTCTTTCCATCTCCTACTCATTTCCACCCCTCCTCAGGTCTTTCCATCCCCTACTCATTTCCACCCCTCCTCACTCAGTTCTTTCCCTTCCCTTCCCTACTCATGATTTCCATCCCCTACCCTCTCCCTTACTCTTCCCTTTCATTCCCTCCCCATGGATATGTTTTGATGATATATGAACCACATTTACCCCTTCCTGTAAATTATCTATTCTAACATACTTAATGGTATGTGGCAGTTCTATTTTTTAAGGAATAATTTTACAGCCATATGTGATCATGTATCCTCCTGTTTCTTGTCTAAAATCAAACAGGGCTTAGCAACCATCTTTTCAACCTTTCCCTGCCTATCCTTGTACTACACCCACCTACAATATTCATCCCTTTCTTTCCCTACCCTACCTTTGCTTTCCGATCCTTACCATAATCACAACATACCCTACCCTTTCATGCCAAAGCCTACCCATCCCTTCCTTTCTCTGCCCTACAATACTCTTGCTTTTTCTTCCTTTTCTTACCTTGCCCTATCCTACCTTTTCCTTCCTTACCATCTTTTACTGTCTTACACAACCTTTTATATCTCTACCCTACTGTCTCTTACCCTTTCCTACACAACCAGCTCCTGCCCTTTCCTTCCCTACCCAGTACTACTCCTCCCTTCACTGCTCTGCCCTTCAGTTCCCTTCCTTCACTACCCTTCCCTACCCTTCCCATCCCCACCCTGCCGTATGCTTCCCTCCATCACTGCCCTATGCTTCTGTCCATCACGGCCCTATGGTTCCCTCCATCACTGCCCTATGCTTCCCTCCATCACCGCCCTATGCTTCCCTCCATCACAGCCCTATGTGTCCCTCTATCACTGCCCTATGCTTCCCTCCTTTCCCTCTCCTGCTTTTAAATATTGAAGCATGACTTGGGGTTGGGTTATGATCTGTATATATAACCCTCGGAGGATCATGAGACATGAGGCATAGCTGATTGTCTTATGCTCCATGAGTTTGATTAACAAATATAATCCAACCCCTGGAGTACCTTCATTATAGCATTAAACTGTTTTTATTTTATTGTTTTAAATGAATATTTTACCAGTTAAAGTTCTAGTTACTTTGGTGTACACGAGGGCTTCCAGTCATTAAAGGGACACGGTCTACCCTTTCTGCATCATATTTCTAGTTAAAACTCACATTTTATTTTTGCTTATCTTTTCTAAAACTAATCGAAGTTTTTGGTCGGTTGATCTGCTTCCTTTCTGAGTAGAACTGAAATGTTTGGGAATGGTGCAATTATGCCGAACCTTGTTTTGCTTCAAATCCTTGATCTACTTGTATTTATTTTGTTAGTTTTTGTTTCCCAGGTAGGGTGCGCCAGGCATACGTTTTTCTATTTTCAGGCATGACCCTGGAGAGGGCAACCAATGGACCTTATACAGTGCTGATAGGAAGAACACAGAGACCTTTTACAAATCAGACTGAGCTAACACAAGCAATAACATAAAATTCAGGGGGCACATTGCACATGTGTAAGTGCAATACAGAACATGATACAGGAAGTACTCTTGAGAGCCGTGCAGGTACAGTACCTTTCCATACATAACTATGATGTTGATTACAACCCATCAATAGAGAGTGACACGTAAGGAAAATGTAGCAAGGCACATACCTCAAGCGAGGAGGTAGAGAATAAGCAATACACAGGAATGTAAAAGAGCATACAGCATTAAGGAAGTGCAACTAGCTGATAACTGGGTGCAGGAAGAGTAGTGTTATAGGTAGAGGTCTGGAACAAGAACAGACTGAGCTCTGAAGTAGGTATGAATGGTATTGATGCCGGAAAGTGTGTGCAACTGGGTGTTGTTGTAAATGGATTGGTATAATGTCCCATAATTTTGGAGCAGAGACAGCAAAGGCCATCTCGCCATGCTTAGTTCTAGTCCTAGGGATGGACAACAGATCAAGGTCTGAGAGTCTGAAAGAGTGGGCATTTGTACAAGGCACCAGCAGGGAAGTTAAGGACTGGAGCACTGGATTCAGCAGTGTACTACAGCAGTGTACTATGTATAATATTACCGAGTGATAGATTCCAAAGAGCAGAAGGGGAAAGCCAGCCAAGTTTGGAATAAAGGGTACAATCATGAGTAAAATGGTTACACGTAAGGGCAAAATGACATATATTATTGTATGACACATCCCACTTCCGTAGGAGGGAGGTAGAAACATTTGCAAAAGACAGGTAAGCCATAGAACAACTTGGGGAGAAGAAGTCCATGCACTATAGCAATGTGTGCTGAGGAGGGAAAGATCTGGACTGGCATAATAGGCTAGGCCAAGATTGATGTCAACAGCTTTGCTAATGGAAGAATGGATGTTAGCCAAGGGAAGGGTCAAGAGTTACACTAAGGTACTTAAAGGAGTTTATGAAGTCCAGAGGGGAGCCATTATCACAACCCACACTTAGTGGGGTGTGATTATTTTTTAAACGGTGGGCAGTCCCAAAAAGCATCACTTGAGCTTTGGCAGGATTCATTAGTAGCCTGTTTTCCTTAAACCAATTCTGAATGGCCTGCAGGTCTGCAGTAAGGGCGCTGTTGAAGTCATGCTGCACACTTTTTTTTATTAATTTTTTTATGTGCCCTGCAGTGGTGCAGCCTAGCCTTTCAGCAACCCCCAGCCCCATCACTGGCATCCAGGGACTTACCTCAGCTCCAGGGACTCACCTCAGCTCCCAAGCTTCCCCCAACAGCTTATCCCTCAGTGGCAGGGTTCAACAAGGGAGCTCCCCACTGCCAATGAAACAGATCCAGAGTACCTTCCCTATGGCTTGCCCCCTGAGGCGGCGTTCAATGGCAGGGGCCACCTGCTGATGACATGGATTCAATGTGGGAAAGGGGACCAGTATGGAACCTGCGAGGGGCAGCATCATTCACACTGCACCCAGCCATTTTTCCTTTTTCATTGTGAGAAGACATGGACATGCAATGCCATCTGAGATGCCCCATGCATGCTACCATGTGTAGGGCATCGACAGCTGCCTTTCCTCTGACCCTGAAGGTCTACTGATTGCCCCTAGCCTCCACCAGGTATCAGACCAGTGCTGGGAACCCAGAACCCTCCCTTCCAGAGGAAGACAACCTTCCTCAGGACACTCAGTTCTCCCTTATCTGGCCAGGCCCCGATGAACCGAGTCCATCACTGAACCTGGGTCACCGGGGTGGCAGCAGCCAGCAGGTGAGGTCTGGATGCCTCAGCCCTCTGGGTCACCAGGCCAGCCACATTCTGTGCACTTGTAAAGAAGACCAGCTAGTTCGCATAAAGAAGAGGGGTACTGTTTACAAAGCAATGATGAACTGTGTTGATATGAAGGGAGAAAAGTAGTGGTCCAAGTATGGAGCCCTGCGGGATACCAATGGTGGAGGGTAGGTTGTCTGAGAGAGTAGTGTCGACCTTGACACGCTGTTGTGTATTGGCGGGGTAGCTCTTGAACCACGGTAGGGTTGCATGCATCCTGCACATTAGGAACATCCCCAAACAGTACAGCCACTCATGATGTAATAGTCTCCTCTCCTCCCCTCCCCTCCTACAGCATAATGAGTGACTAGACTGTGTTAGGGGTGTTCCCAAGTCCAGGAAAGATGCAGTGGGAGTTGATCAAAGAAGGTAAATACCACTATTTTGGGCAGCCTGGTTTTACTTTAAAAAAAGGAATCAGAATAAGACTACCAGCTAAGTCAGCAATCTCTACAGAATGCAAGCAATCAAGTATTTTTAATCTAGGGACAATCTGAGGCCTAATGGAGTTGACAGTGTCCATTTAACCAAACCCTTTTAGAAACTAAAACCTCTCAGTCTACAATAAATAAATTACTAAGGTGTGGATTTTACACACACCATTGCAATATGCTAAACAAACTTGGATGGCAGGATCTTGAGATTAAAAGGAGAACAAAATGGAGCTGCCAAATACAAACAACCATTTATTTTCGTAATCCTATATATTTAATGCATAAATTGCAATTAAAAGATCATAAATGTGGGCTAAGAAGTAGAAATTTAAATACATTTATTTTTCCCAAAGTAACTAATAGATATGGGGAAAGGATATTTCCCTATATAGTCTCTGAATTTTGGGATACCTTGGATTGAGAAGATAAAGAATTGGTTAGAATCCCAAAATGTCAATCTCCACTTGAGTAAAGCACCTTACGCTGGATGTCAGTGTGTATCATGAGGTCTAAGTGTCCGAAATTAGTTAAATAAACAATTCAGGTATAAATAAGGCTAGGATAGCTACCTAAAGTATTATCTAAAAGAGATACATTTTAAAACAATTTTTATGTGAAACGTAAATATCCGAAATGTTATAACTGTAAATTTTTGTAGTGTTACTTGCATAGAAGTGTATGGAAATGTTTCTTTTTATGTTTGCTTGCATGCATGTGCAAGAAACATAGTGCCACCATACGAGAATTCGTAGGTGTGCCTCCCTACTTCCAATGCCCTGCTGCCTTTTGCAGCTGCAGCCCCACCACGCAATGAATGTAAAAGCTGTCTATGACAGCTTTTGCAAATGCAGCGCGTACAGTTGAAAGGAAGAATCAAGATGCAGTACTCTGCATACTGCCGCCACGACAGTATGCAAGTGCCTACACGTTGGCACTATTACACTGCAAGAGCTGTCATAGACAGCCTCAACAAGTAGCAGCACGCCAGAGCCCACCCCAGCTGCTCACGCTGGGCCCCACACACACACAGTATGGCTGACGGGGGGGTGCCCAATCCCCCGTTGGCTCCACTGCCCCCCCAAACAGGCTTCCAGGTGCCATGCTGGGAGCCCTCCCCAGCGTGGAAAACATCCGTCTGCGCCCCCACCTAACACACTTCCAGATGCCACGCTGGGAGCCCACCCCAGTGTGGCAAACCTCTCTATGGCCGACGCGGGTGCCTAATCCCCCATCAGCTCCGCTGGCCCCCCCAAAAAAAATTTCCGGCTGCCACGCTGGGAGCCCACCCCATGTGACAAACGACCCGGCTGTCTTCCCAAAAGTAAAATAAAACCTACAAAGAAAAACTGTCCTCGCTGACTGTCTTTACTTCCGCCTCCCACCCGCCCACCCACTGCACACCCTGCCTCCCACCCCTCACCCCATACTTACCTCCGAGCTCGGGGCGCGACGATATTCGTGGATCGAACATCGCCTGCACCTTCAAAGCCGACCACTAACTGTGGAAATGCTGGTAAGCTGTATAATGGGATAAATAGTTTCTTTTCAACTTTGATGCATATCTCAGGCATTTTTGGGAATTTTTTCAACAAATTTTCAACATGGGGTTTTTTGGACCCCATCTCATGAATTCTGTCACTGTCATTTTGTTATTCAGTCCTGAAAGGTGATTTCGCAGTCACTGCATGACACCACCTTTTGGGGCCAATGTACGAAACGACAGTGTCACAGTTCATGAGGTAGGCCCCAAAACCCTATGTTGAAAATGTGGGGAAAAAATTCCAAAATGACTGTTTTATAAGCGCATATGCTATGCAGTTCCTACGCACACCTGTAAGTTCATGAATTTTTAATATTTGCACTCCAGATTTTCAACATTGCCATTTTGCCACACCTCCTTATGAGCAGTACAGCTGTCATTTTTCACATCTCCCCAAATGTGTTTCCGCATGTAGTGCACAATGGCTCAGTCGGTGTAAGCAAATCAATGTTTGGGACAGATTAAGAAAATCACAGTGACACTGTTCATAAGCAGAGGTCTTAAAATGGCTATGTTGAAAATTTGGCTAAAAAATTCCCAAAAATGACTGTTTTGCGATCGTGCGTTGTGCAGTTCCTACACACGCTCATAAGTTTGCGAATTTTTAATATTTGCACTCCAGATTTTCAACATTGCCATTTTACCGCACCTCCTTATGAGCAGTACAGCTGTCATTCTTCACATCTCCTCCAAAATGTGTTTCCGTGCATGTAGCGCACAATGGAGCAGTCGGTGTGTGAAATAAATGTTTGGGACAGATTAAGAAAACCACAGTGACACTGTTCATGAGCAGAGGTCTTAAAATGGCTATGTTGAAAATTTGGTGACAAAAGTCCATAAAATGACTGTGTTACGAGCGAGCATTGCGCAGTTTCCATGCACCCTCGTAAGTTCATGAATTTGTAATATTTTCAGTCCAGATTTTCACCACTAGCATTTTTCCACACTTCCTTATGAACAGTACAGCTGTAATTTTTCACAACATGGCCGAAATGTGTTTTCACACTTTCTGCGCAGAAATGCATGGTCGCTGTGGGAAATCACTGTTCGGGACAGATTAAGAAAATGACAGTGACACTGTTCATGAGCGGAGGTCCCAAAATGCCTGTGTTGACAATCTGCTGTAAAAATCCCCAAACTAATAACATTAAGGGTGTGCATTGCGCACTTTCTACGCATGTTTGTGACTTCACCAGTTTTTTTACTATTTTCACTGCAGATTTTCAACATTGCCATTTTTTACACCTCCCCATGAACAGTACAGCTGTCATTTTTCATATCCTGTTCAAAATGTGTTTTCGCACCTGTGGTGCCAAATGCCGTAGTCACTGTGCAAAATCAGCTTTCGGCTACCGAACTGATATTGCCACTGTTCATAAGGCAAGGGTCACAAAAAACCATGTTGAAAATTTGGAGTGAAAATACCAACGAACGCCTGAAGCGTTAGGGTTTCTGACCATAACGCCACACCCTGTAGAGACTGACAGGCATCAGGGGTGTGACTTGGGATTGTCGCCTGTAATGCTTATACCATTCCACCCCCACCCACACCCTGCAGCCAGTGAGAGGCATCAAGGTGTGCCTCGGACTCTTCGGGCCCAAACGTTACCCCATTCTCCTATACCGCACCCATCTCACCATATTTCCTGATGGAATAGGGTGCGCATAAGGGCCAAAGACCCCAAGGCACACCGTGACACTTGTCGGTGTCTGCAGGGTAGGGTGTGGTGAAATGGCGTGGCCGTTATGCCTGATGACCCAAAGGCACACCCCGCCAATACCAATGCCAGCAAGCAAACATTCGACATTGACAAATGGTTGTTTTCTCTTATTACACACCTATTGTTGTGTGAGGGATGATTGAAAGTGAAACATTTGTTCAACAGGATCACCTTGAAAATGGATCGTTTGGATCTAATGGTTTATGCTACCATCTTCCTATATAAAAAAATAGAGATTTTACTACTAATTCTGTCAGCCAATCAAAATGCTCTATTTCCAACCAGCGATCTAATAATAGCATAGATTTGTGTATCTTTCTATGGTGGGCATGTGGTCAAACCTAAATGCGAACCACTCAGCCTCCAGGCATACACCTCTGTATCCAGCCCGCCACCCCCTGACCAAGGAAAGGAGCCACAAGCCCAAACCAGACTCTCCACTTCAGCTGAGTGGCCCTGGCACTGCTACCTGCTGGCGGCCGGACCTCTGCATCCAGCCCGCCACTCCCTGACCAAGGAAAGCAGGTACATTTGGTCAGCTCGTAGCTCAGAGCTGTCAGGCTTCAATCCTTGTAATTGGACTGGCTCCTGGGGACTGTGGCTGCTTCCCGATTGGATGCTGCAGACCCCCATTGAGAAAGAAAGCATACAAGGCATCTTTTTCTAAACACAGCTCGGCCACTGCCTTGCTGTACTGCTCTCTGGATAATTTTTTCTGCTGAATTTACTGCTCATGTGGAAATATATATATATATATATTTTTTTTTTCTCTCTTGGAATTTTTTGCTGTTTACCCTGCTGTATTAGCTAGGCCTGACTTCTATATAGCTTATGTCTTGCACTGCTGAATATTTCTACTGCTTAAACATTTTACCTTTAAACTATTGCACTGTATATGTAGGAATTGCCTAGCACAGTATAGCAGAGTTGTAGCGAACGTTAACTGACTGCCTGACGTCTATATAGCTTACTGCTTGCACTACTGAATTTTTTCTACTAATTGCCCAATATTGTAGAATAGCTAGAACTGACTACTGCCTGCTGTTTGTTCTGCCACACTCTTCTCCCATCACAGTTCCTCTCATTCATCCTCAGACTGCCTTCTTTGCTTCCCTCTTTCTCTTGCTTTTTTCCCTTTTGTATTTCTTTCTCTCTATTCCCCACACTGTTGCTCTGCCATCTACTGGACCCCTGATTCCTTCTCCTGACACCCCTCTAAACCAGCACATTCTGTAAATATTGCCTGGCATTTTGGGCCATCTTCTCTACCCATTCCAGACTACCCTGAGTCCTCCGCCACACGCCTCCTTCCCAGTTCTCCATGGTCTCATTCAAGGGGCCTCCCCCCCCAACCTCCTGAATCAGCCTTTTGTTTTGCTAAATTCCCACCTGGCACCTTTGACCAGACCTCTTTGCAGGAACCTTTTCTCTCCCACTACTTGCACCTACTTCTGCCCTGAGCACTAAATTGCCCAGGGCCCTCCCACCAATTTAATTGACCTTTGTCTTTGACTTTTTAACTAACGACCCGCCTTTTTTTCTGATCTATTTTAGCCACAAGCCCAAACCAGGCTCTCCCCTTCAGCTGATTGGCCCTGACGCTGCTACCTGCTGGTGGTTTCAATACCCATAATTGGATTGGCTCCTGGGGACTGTGGCTGCTTCCCGATTGGATGCTGGAGATCCCCATTGAGAAAGAAAGAAAGCATACAAGGCACCTTTTTCAAAACACAGCTCGGCCACTGCCTTGTTGTACTGCTCTCTGGACAATTTCGTCCACCCCCCAACCCCTCCTCCCTCCTTTATTAAGTACACTTCCCCAGTGACCACCACCCCCTGAGGCCTCACACTAGTCAATTACAGCAACTCCTTAAAGGGGCTCTCCTTTCTGTAACTTCTTAAAGGGGTGATCCTCTCTCGTGCTCAAATAACTTATCGTCCTCAATGCATCTGGGATCAAGTGTATTGACACTGACTATGGTCCTCCTCCTACTTCCTACACCAGCCCCACCTCATTTAGGGCCATCACCCTCTATGCATAGTACCCCCCTCTTAGCTGCAACACCTCTACCAGACCCCCCCCGACACTCGATCACCTCCTCCCTTCAGTACCCCCCACACTTCCACCCCGCTACCTCTTACTTCCCACTCATACCTTGGTCTCTACTCCTCAATGCCTTTCCCACCCTTCGTACTCTACCCACCCTTGCACCCCAGCACCCGGCCCTGTGTCCAGTTGCAAGGGGAGATGCCACAATCACTACCACGCTTTGGTGCGCCTAATCACCCTCCTGTTGCTTCTATCAGGTAATATTCATCCAAACCCTGGCCCCGTGCCCAGCCTTATGAACAAGCCTGCCCAGGCGCAAGGACTCCGCATAGCTTCTATGAATATCTGCAGCCTCCTTAAGAAGGCTGCTGCATTCCAGTGCTGGGTTACTCAGCACCAACCGGACATTGTCGCACTCGTCGAAACCTGGTTATCAAAATCCACCCCTGACTCCTTCGTCTCCCTCCTAGGTTACACCCTTTTCAGGGAAGATTGGGTGGGTAAGCATGGAGGTGGTTGTGCTGTCTATATGCGTGACTCCCTCCTTGGACATGCACTTCCACCACCCAAGTTTGATAATGGGGTGCAAGCCCTCACACTAAAAATCTCCCGCAACCCTGGTAAGGGCCCACTCTTTCTCACCGTTGCCTATATTCCCCCCAGAAAGTAAGACCTCGCCATACAGGTGCTTTTTTTGGTACTTAGATTTTTATTAATTTTTCGTTATTAGACCATTTACATTTGATCCTCTTTACAGGGTAAACAATACAGAATTCCATTCGTCTTGAAGTTAAAATCATTTTGACAGGACAGTACATAAACGCAAATGACATAAATTTCCATTATTTTTCTTCTTGGGTATGGGAGCATCTTCTTATACATTTTTGCAGGCTGGACTGAGTAGTGGGAGTCCTCACTCAAAATGGAGAGGGTGAGCCCCATTTTCTCATATCGAACCAAGTCTATAGTTCTCTCAGTTTTTTCTCTGCTCAACTAATAACTTCCCTCCCTTATCCCGTCTGGTTCGTCCTCATACAAAGTAATAAAACTCTGGTGTCCTTCTTTGTCTTGTTAACTGAATGCAACCCTTCCATTTCCTATTGCCCTTCTCCTTCCCAGAAGATATTCTAAGGAAGGGGACGAGAAAGAGAAAAAAAAAAAAAAAAATGGGCTTTGTGTGCCGGTCTAAGGTATACTAAAAAAAAAAAAAAAAACTAATCACGGACCGTTTACCTCTGTTGTCAGAATTGATTGGATTAAGAGCAGGCATCTGTGGTTTAATGACATGTCTAGGCCTTTTACCCGGATATCTATCTGGTTTATTTATCCAGCTCATTTTGTCAGGAACTGGTCAAGCACCGGAGTGCCACTTTTGTTCTCCACATATTCATAGAATGAGAGCCATCTTGAGTTAAATTTATCTGTTTGCAACCTTAGTATAGCTGTGAGGGCTTCCATTTCTTAATATTGATCACATTCGACCACCATTTTGAATATGTCACTTTTTCCTGGAAAGCCATCTTTGTGTGATAGCCTTGTAGCAGCTGCTATTAGTATAAAGAACAAGTATCTTTGGGCTTTAGTTTTAACCTCAGGGAGGGAGCCCACACCACATGAGGAAAGTCTGGCTTATCTTTAGCTGCAGTATTTCTTTATTGCTAGGGTTACCTCTTCCCAGTACTGCACCAGCTTCCAACAACTCCAAAAAATATGATATTGAGACCCTTTCTCCGTGCATCCCCTCCAACATTTATCATTTCGAGAGGTGCCAAATTTGGCTGAAATCTCTGGAGTTATAAAGTATCTAACTGCGATTTTCCATCTAAACTCTCTCCATACAGGTGAATTGGTGGTTTTATGTACTCCTTGCCATATAAGTGACCAGTCCTTATCTGATATTTGGCCCTCAAATTCTGCCTGCCATTTATTTTCTACAGCTTGAACCTGGAGTATCCCTGAGCCCTCCTGCAGAGTCTGCTGTAGGTATGAAACAAGTTTTTTGGAGTCTCCTTTTCGGCTTCTCAGGTGCATGCATTTTAGCGGTGGGGCGGGATCATTCTGTATAGCACTTATCCCAACCGTGTTATTAATAAAGTGTCTACATTGAAGGTATCTAAAAAAATCTTTTTGGGGTAAATCAAATTCCTCTTGGAGCTGCGAAAATGTTTTAACCCCCTCCGCACACACCATCTGGCACAGATACTGGAGTCCTCTGTCGGACCATCTTTTCCAGCAAGCATCAGTTTGTGTTGCTGAAATTGTGGCAAGTATTTCAGTGGGATATATTCCAAGTGGAGAAAATATCTCCCACCACGTCTAACTCTAAGCCAAATTTTCAAGGTGTTTCTAGTCCAAATGTTACTTAAATTTTTAAGGTCTGCAGCTTTAATTACCCATGGCAGGTACCTCAGGGGAACCCGTGGGTGTGCTCCTTCCTCCATTCCATACCATCCTTCTCCGTTCTTAGGCGACAGCATTTTTAGTATAGGAACTGTCTGGGCCGCTAAGTAATATTTTAACAAGTCTGGCACTCCCATTCCCCCCTTTTCTTTCATCTCCATTAGTATGCCCCACTTCTTGCGTTGACGACGTCCTGCCCAAATAAATCTGGACAGCTTTTTCTTTAGTTCTTGCCATACCCCCCCTATCAATAAGAATAGGTAATGTCGAGAATAGGAACAAAAATCTAGGTAGAATGTTCATCCTGATAACTTCCACTCTGTTCATGAAGCTAAGGGGAATGCTCTGCCACCTCTGCAAGTCTTCAAATATTCTTTCTTTTAGTATCTGGTGGTTATAAGAATATAATTTATTGATGTCCAATGGGATCGTCACTCCCAAATATTTAATTTTGTCATTAACCCACTTAAAGGGTACTATATTCTTTAGCTCTGTATCTGGCGGTCCACCCAGACTCAAACTCTCCGTTTTATCTATATTCACCTTAAAACCTGAAATTTGGCCAAATCTACCCAATAATTGGAGCACCACTGGCACAGAACTAACTGGGTCCCCCAAATACAGCACTGTATCATCTGTATATAACGAGATCTTACTTTCAATATTGTTTATTAGTATCCCTTTATATCTGGGCTTTGGCTTAATAGCCTGTGCCAGCGGTTCCATAGTCAGTATAAACAGTAGGGGGACAAAGGACACCCTGTCTTGTTCCCCGTTTTATATCGAATCTCTCTGAGCACAAACCATTAACCCTGACCTGAGCAGTTGGGTTCTGGTAACACATGTTCACCCACTTAAGAAAATTTCCCCCCACCCCCATTCTCGACATCACCTCCTGCATATACACCCAGTTCACTCTGTCAAACGCCTTTTCGGCGTCAAGAAAAATTGCCACTGGGTTTGTACTGCTGGTGTATTTGTACGAGACCATATTCAGGAGTTTCCTGATATTGTCTTGCAAGTGCCTGTCCGGTATAAATCCTGTTTGGTCTGGATGAACTATGAGCCCTATACATTGTTGCAGTCTAGAGGCCAATATTCGAGTTAGGATTTTTAAGTCTTGGTTGAGGAGAGAGATGGGCCTATAGGATGAGCACTGAGATCTGGGCTTACCAGGTTTTGGGATAACTGTAACCAGAGCTTCTTGCCATGATTTTGGGAGTGACCCCTCTTCCAAGCTAGCATTATAGATCCGCACCAATTTGGGTACTAATAACTTACTGAATGATTTGTACCATTCCGCTGGCAAGCCGTCAGTCCCTGGCGTCTTACCTGTCGGAAGGCTTTTAATAGCTATATAAATTTCTTGCTCTGTGATTTTGGCTGAAAGTGTCTCCTGAATCTTTGCCGGAAGGACAGGTAATTTTATGGAGTCCAGAAAGGCCAAGGTCTCCGATCTAACTCTTGTTTCCCCCCTACTCTCTGTGTAAAGTTCTTTGTAGAAAGCTCTGAACTGTGAGGCAATTTCTGGTGGCTTGACCCAAATTTTATTCATATTCCCACTGTCTCTTATCATTGAGACATGTCTCTCAGCTTGTCTCTTCCTAAGCCGAAAGGCTAATAGTCTCAGGGCCCTCCCACCCATTTCGTGATATTTTTGATTACAGAACCTAATAAGGCCCTCAGCCTTCCTACACTCCAGATCATGTAGCTCTTGTCTGGCCTGAATTAAATCTTTTAGAATCTTTTTCGACCCTGTGTTTTCTTTATGTCCTGCTTCTAAGTTTGAAATTTTTTCTCTTAAGGCTTTTTCATTCTTTTTCATCTGTTTTTTCTTTGCCGAAGCATAGCTAATTATTTGGCCTCTTACCACTGCCTTAAGGGTATCCCACCACAGCATAGGTGAACATTCTCCTACAGGTGAGTCCTGTTCCAGGTTGGAAATTGTCTTGTCAATAAGTTTTTTAAAAGATTCATCATTTAACAAGGATACGTTTAGCCTCCAAAGGGGAGTTTTTTTCCTCTTGCCCAAGGGTAAGTTTTACTGAAATTGGGCTATGATCCGAAAGGGTGATGGTATGTATCTTGGATTGTTCAACTGTGTGTAACTCTGTTTTTGGCATTAGGAAAAGGTCTATTCGTGAGTATGAGTTTTGTGCCCCCGAGTAGAAAGTATAATCTCTTTCCCCTGTGTGTTGTTCTCTCCATACATCTACCAGACCCGATTCTGACATCAGGGCTTTAAGCTTTCTGCTTGCCATTTTGTTAGTGTTCTGGTTGCCTGATGAGCGGTCTAGGTGTGGTGAGGTTACTGTATTAAAATCACCCCCCATCAGTATTAGTCCTTGAGGTAGGCTAGCCACTTTGCTAAAAACTTCTCCGAGAAATCTTTCAGTTCCTACATTTGGAGCATATATATTAACTAGGTGTATTAATTTGTTGTACATTGAGCAGGTCGCCCTAACAAACCTTCCCTGAAGCCCTTCTTCTGTTGAGTCAACCTTCAAAGGGCTGTCACATCTACAAGTATCGCCACCCCTGCCTTTTTACTTTAGGGTGTGAGGCTGCCACCACCTGATTCACCCATCTCCTCCTGAGCTTAAGGTGCTCCATCTCAAGTAGAGGTGTGTCTCCTGTAGAAAGGCCACATCACAAACCCAAGAGCTGAAGTTCTGACAATAACCTAGCTCTTTTCACTGGAGAATTAACTCCTTTTACATTGTATGAAATTATATTCAACCGAGGCATTTGATATCTGGAGGTTTATCCTTTATGCACCAGTAGCCAGCCCTATGCGGTCCATGAGTCCTCAGTCCAGCCTGCAAAAGCCCAAAATTAAACCCAAAAAATTTCAAGACTTTAAAACATAAAAAGTTGTGATACAGTTTGGTACCTAATTCCGGTACTATTAAAACAGATAACATTACGCCATACAGGTGCTTGCTGACTACCTCTCTGGCCTGCCACTCAAAATGGCCCAGATAATTGCTGGTGACCTGAATATCAACTGGCTCTCTGCCACGGCCTCCCAAACCAGAGATTATTTTGCTGCCCTTGACATGTCCCAGCTTGTCACCACCCCAACTAGATTCAACCCCTCTACTGGCTCCAGCACCCTCCTGGATATCACCATTACCAACCGCCCCCAGAGGGTGCTCGATATCAGTGTACTTCCCAACTCACTTAGTGACCACTCCCGGTGGTATTCTCTTGGTCGCTGCCAACAGCAAACCTGCACCACAAACCACCCAGCGACATTGCCTACTCCCGAGGCGGCCTGCGTCGCCTTAAACTGTACCTCTCACAACTGGATTGGTCCCCAACCAGGCTTACACCATCCATACATGAGGCATTGGATTTTTTCACTCACACTTTTAACACTGCCTGTGACCTCTATGCACCCTTTGCTAGAAATCGCACCAAAAAGCAAAACATGCTCTGGGTTACCCCCTTCCTCCTTCACAAACTTAAAATGAGAGACAACCTATTGCACATTGCCATGGAATCTGGCAAGCCAGCTGACAGGCAAGCATACAACGTTGAGTGCAATAAGTGTACTTGGGCCATTCGGCAGACCAAAGCCCAGTACTACCAATCCGCTGTTGTCTCCTCCTGGGGGTTGGATAGAAACTTTTGGGATAATGTAAAGGAGATGAATGGGAAATCCCACTCCCCACCCCCTCTCAACTCTCCTTTAATGGAACTGTCTGCTCTGACTCCCTTGGCATTGCAGACTGCCTAAACCACACTTTCTCAGACCTGAGTTCAGTCCTGCCCAGTAACTTCTTTGACCCTATCCCAGTAGCACCCCTGCGCCCTCTCCAGAGACCTTCTTTCTACCTATGTACCATCTACCCGTTGGAGGCTAGACCCCTTCTGCAAATAGCCATTAGTAGTAACAACCCCGGCACCAACCTACTGGACACTAGGCTACTTCGTCTGATGTTGGATGCTATCCTGGTCCCACTTACCGAGCTGCTCAACTGCTCTCTGTGCCTGAGACAGTTCCCCAGCACATGGAAAACCACCATCATCACTCCCATCCTAAAGAGTGGTGATCAAGTGACCCCGGGTAACTATCAACCTATTTCCATCCTCCCTCCACTCTCTAAGGCCCTTAAAAAAGTAGTTGCTGAATACCTGGCCATGCACAATATCCTGTGCCCTGAACAGCATGGCTTTCATGCAGGTCACAGCACCACAACCGTGCTACCTGAATTCTCCAACTTCCTGCACTCTGCTCTTGATGCTGGAAGTCCTGCTGGTGCCGTGTTCATTGACCTCTCCAAGGCCTTTGACATGGTTTGCCATCCTGACACTGACACTGTAGTGCAGCATGAGAGGGGTGCTGCACTTCTGAGGTGCCGTCTTTCAGATGAGATGTTAAACCGAGGTCCCATCTGCCTGGATTGGTGGTAGTTCAGGTGGATGTTAAAGATCCCATGGCACTTATCGAAAAGTGTAGGGGATTTCTCCAGTGTCCTGGCCAAATTTCCCTCATTCACTAAAAAAATACCACCAACAGTTTCATCTGGTTCAAGGTCAGTTGGCATTCATCTGTATCTGGGCATTACCTTTGATTCAGCACTCTCTTTCCACTCCCATATCAATGCCCTTTCTGCTGCCACCAATGTCAGGATTGGACTGTTACACTGCCATAGGGACCACATACCACAAGAGGCCCTTAGATTGGCAATCACCTCCTGTGTCCTGTCGCTAATTGACTATGGGCTGCCCATCTATGCTGCAGCCAACAACACTGCGTTTGTAAGAATCCAGCTCTCTATAAACAAGGCCTGCAGGCTAATGCTAGGAGCCCCTAGGTGCACCCATACATGCCTGCTGTACTCCACCACCAACTTGCTCAACCTTGAAGAAAGACTCCACTTCCAAACCTGCCTTCTTGTAAAAATGACCCTGCTAGGGCTCTCCCCACCTGGGGTCGCCACCTCCATGTAGTGTGCCTCCCCCTCAGTCTCCACCTGCAGCACTGTTAAAACCTCCGTTATTGTCCCCAGGGTAAGGACCTCTATGGCCCAGAGATCCTTTTCCTATCGGACTCCCTCCTGGGTCAGTTCCCTCCCAGCCAGTATAGCTGACTCCGCTAAGCTTGGTCCTTTCAAGGTCTCTCTCAGAAGACATCTGACAAGCACTCGCTGCTGCAACTGCACATAATCCCCCACCTGCCCCTTACCTTCACCCCTAGGCTGGGTCTGCCCTGTCTACTTTTGCTGTACATGCCTGGGATCTCAGGCAACATCTGCTGACTAATGTAATAAAATATCTCTGATTGCTACCTGACATGGTACTCGTGTACCTATATTATGACTACTGTGATCTACCTATTACCAAGCGTGTACCACCAGTGAATGCCTGTAACACTGGTTGCTTTTTTAATCTAATCATTATGTACTGTACTGTTTGTCTGCTGTGATGTATTGCTCTCTGGAGGAGGTGCCTTTGTAAATGAGTCTATGACTCTAAGGTCTGTAAACCGATGATCTAATAATAATAAATAAATAAATACATCCCTGCACGCACAAACACACACACCTGTGTTCCCCCATTCCAGAGCCTGAACCGCCAAGACCCCTGATGCCCAAAATAGATTTCCCTCTCTAGTTCAATACCCCCATTAGAAGGCCCACTAAGGTGGCCGCTATCAATGAATATCCCAGCCCCTGCCACCATGTCAGGAACTGGCAATAAGCCTTCTCAAACCACTTCCCTAGCTTGCCCCAAAGCCCTACATACCTTTGTACAGTCCCTCATCATCTGATTTTGGGGAGGCGATAGCTTAACTACTGGATAGCTCAGTGGTCTCTCAGTCCCAACCTGCAGCGTCCTCCAGGAAAACTTGTTACTGGAATAAGCACACGCTCAGCAGGGAGGGAAGGAGGGAGGGAGGAGGGAGGAAAGAATGGGACAGACATACAGATCATTAATGATACTCAGTAGACTGACCAATCATTCTCCCTAGAGTCAGCAATGATATGTAAGCCCCACCTCCTTCCTCCTTTCCCTCCTGCGTGTGTGCTCTGTCTATCAATGTGACCAGTGTTGGCATGCCGTGAGTTGGAAGGGGAAGGCCACTGAGGTTGGGAGCCTGTACGTACAGAACAGTGTATGGGCAATCCCTCGAGGGGATGAGAAGATATCATAAGCATCTTGAGAACAAAGCTCAAGACATCTTTAATGTCATTTCATCCCTGAGATGGAAACACAAGCCTTATGGTTGCCCATACACCATGTTATATGTCATATTTCCTGGCTATTATTTGTTTATGCAACTACCTCATACTTTACTTATTTCTATTGTTATTTAATAATCACTTGCTACCTGTAAATAATCCTGCTTATCTATTGTACCAGACTTTCTCCACATCCCCCTCCCCATGGGTCACATCTGGAAATGAGCTGCGGCTCAGTGTGCCTCTCCCAGTTACCATCATGACAAATAAGTAAGCAAATATGGTATGTGGCTTAAAGAGGAATCATTGCATAAGTAACAGAAAAAAGTGACATTTTCTTAGACTGAAGTACACTTCACCCCCCACACACACACACACACACGATTCATCTTCTAGTAAGTAGCTACCTTTATTGTGTATAAATTTACATTCATGTAATTTTCTTGTTGAAGGACCATTCAGAGGTTATGAAACATTTTTGTGGTATTGTTCTGATATCACAACAATACTACAACTTTCTGCCTTCTACCATGCCCTTCTTGTTCCTCGAGCATGCTACCATTCTCTCAAAAGCTGAACTGGACAGTCAGCATTGCAGGTAGCATCAACCGCTGTGGACTGGTGGTAAGAAGGATCGTTGTAAGGTGGAGGAGGCTAAGAGTGCTTGCCCCCATCAATGACCCAATTTATCACTCCTGCGACTATCTGTAAATGCCCTGAGGCCAGAGGCATGTTCGCAGGTTAAGGGGGCTGACAGTAGATCAACCAATACTGGAGCCACGCAGTCAACCAGCACCACTGCCAACTCTATAACTAAGAGTAGGCAAATCCCTTAAACTGATTGGCTTCAGCAGTCTTTCAGCCATGAAGATATCACATTACATCATCAAAGTTGAAAGCTGTTTACCAAGATCTTCCATTTCCCAACACTTTGGGACCATTTTCTAATCACAATAATACACTCCAGGGTGTGGTATGTCATGGGATACCATACCTTCATGAGTGAGAGAAGGCACTCAGCATTGCCTCATGCCTCACAATGCACCCAAGGTATGTGCAACATCTCATGATATAGCACACCTTGTTGTGTATTACTGCCTAATTGCCCCCCCCAAAAAATCATGGATGGATCAGTGCATGGGGGCAACTATTTAATAATACTGTATGGGGGCCTTGGAGGGGTCAAGTAGAGGAGGAGGGTAAGTAAATGGTGTTGTGGCACAGTGCCAGGGGCTAGCAAGTTAATTTTTTTAATCTTTGCAAGTTAAAGGGTTGGGGTGGGGGGATCAGATAGGTTCCCTTGCTTCTCTGGAGAATCAAAGAAACTATAAATTTTTCACAATTAACAGTGAGTTGTTCCATAATTTCCATTCCTGTCCTACAAAGCTGGGATATTTCAAGTATGCTCCTTCTGCCTTGTCATATGTGTCTGCCACTGAGCTTTCTAGATCCGTACCTGACCCTGGCAGAAAAAGTTATGGGTTTCTCCAGCTGAAGCAAAGCGATATCGTAGTCATAGAACTCCATAATGTTGTGAGACTCCTTTTTCTTCGTTATGTCAAAACATGGGTGCATAGTCAGCTTCTTGACACGCAGGGACCTACTGTCTCCTACAACATAAATGAGCAATTAATTTTTTTCATTACCAGCCTTTTACTTCTTCTTGTTCTGCCTCACACCACCCCCAAGGAAGACTGCCTACCGCTCTTGCAATGACCAACACTTATATTTGCAAAGGAAGACCCCCCCAACACTAATTCACCATTTGGCCTTCATCAAAATGCAAAGTAGGGAACAGAAACCTTTATGTGGTTTATGCTTGAAACCATTCAATTTAAATCCAAGTAATACAAGGCTTGAGAAAGTTATTTTTTTAATTCAGTGGTAACTAGTTTGCATACAATTTGCATATATATGCACTGCTGCCTAGCTTGCAGACTCACTCTACGGTGGAATTTCTAACCGCTAGACCTCGCTCCCTGGCCTTTGGCGCATTACAGCTCTTACAGTAGTCGTGCATCCAGCCGCAGCTTCACTCCCTATTTCCATTTAATTGCAGACCATTCATCGCATGTGTATTCTACGTTCATCGCTAGACGGCACTGTAGTTCTGCTGAGATTCCAGCGCCTGAAGTCGATTTTCAAATTACCTACTGGATTATGGGATGTTATGGTGCTTCTACTGCTACTGATAGTCTACCGTATTGGAGTCCTTCTACCTAATACTAGCACTCGGTATTCGATCTCCCATGTTCCACGCTGCTTCCTGCTGGCTCATTATTACATCTGTATGCTCCATTCCGGATTATTATGGCTATGTCCTAGACTGTACAGCAATGCTTCTGGATGCACACCATGTTACTGTGTTTCGTTCGCTCACAGCTAATGCTCCTGCTCTCACCTTGCCTGTGTACACGTCTCCATCCGTCCGGGAATCATTATGTGCTCCATTGTCGAGCTGCTATCTCACTATGTCTTAGGATTTTACCTCGCCACCCCGGGATGCTTCCATGCTGCTTTGCTTCATTTGGATTCTCACCGCTGCCTCACTTTTCAGCTGACGTTCGTGTGGTCCAGTCATGCTGGCTTACCTTTCTGGGACTCCTTTGCTTTTACTTACCTCACTGGCTGACCTATGTGTGGTCCAGTTCTGCCTGCTAGCTTACGTGGGGCTGGCTGCACTCTACTTACCTTACCAGCTGATCTACGTGTGGTCCAGCTGCGCATGCTGGCTTATGTGGGACTAGCTGCTACTCTACTTACCTTTCCAGTTGACCTTCAAGGGGTCCGCTACGCATGCTAGCTTACGTGAGGCTAGCTGCTACTCTACATACCTTACCGACTGACCTACGAGAGGTCCAGCTGTGCATGCTAGCTTATGTGAAGCTGACCTTGCATGGTCTAGCCACATGCTAGCCTTCTTGGGGTTTCACTACTAATTCTGTTACTCACCAGCGATATGCTCATTAAACCGTACCAACTACGGTTCATCAGCTGACCTACATGTGGTCTAGCAGCACTTCCTTATATCATTGGGCTAGCTCCCTTTCATTCCCATGGATGCTTCCTACAGAGCTGCTCTATTCATTCGGACCTACCTTTCCAAACTATGCTACTATGCTTCCGCCTTCCATTGGATTGTTCCTGGAGTAATTCAGATGTTCGCTTCCATTTCTTGGATGCTCCTCGCCATGCTACTTCAACTTCCCTGGATCCTCTACTATCCATCCGGTCTCCCTGCTGACTTTATTCCATACTGTCTTCCTTGGATGAACAAATGCCTTAAACATTGAATTACTACAGTTTCAGGATGCTTATTACCTCATCCAGTTGCTAACTCTTCCACCAAGATCCCTTCATTGCAATCCATACCATTCTCAATCTTCGGAATGAGATGGTCTACAGCACTATTCTACTCATTTACCACTGCTCTGTAACCTGCCTTGCCCCGCAGGGCTGGAGGTTCGCCATCGCATCACCAGACCTGCGCCCCTCCAGGCCGGAGGTCCTTCGCTCCTATAATAGTGCACCATATTCGACTGCTTCTATGACCTGCCTTCGCCCATCGGGCTGGGGGGGTTTAGCTACTTCGACTCTGCCTCGCCCAGCTCGGGGCCTGGAGATTCTCACATTCTACTATACGCCTACCTGCTGCCATGTCAGCCAGCCCAGGAGCTCCTTTACTATGGACTCGCATCTGTATTTTCTACATTCATCATCTATTCTTGGATGTCTTGCTCTGCCGCTTCAGCCATATGGAATTACAACTGCTCCACTCTTTCTAGGACACTTAGTTGAGCTTCTCCCGAAGACCTTCACTATCCTGATCTATGCTCTACCATTTCTTGGACCCTGTGACAGAGCTACTTCTTTGCCTCAGCCTCTTCAGTTATCGCCATCTAGGACTCCTAAGCTTGACTATTCAACTCGTAAGGGGGAGGATGGGAGTCGCGTGGAGGATGACAACAGTAAAGCTGACATATTGAACAGGTATTTCTGCTCAGTCTTTACTGAGGAAGAGGGGGGTAATGGGTCTGAAGGGAGTACAAGGGGTGAGAATGGTGCAGAAATGGACACAAGTCCCTTTACACGAGAAAGGGTCCTGAAAGAACTGGAAGTAATAAGAGTTGACAAAGCAATGGGGCCAGATGGGGTGCACCCAGGGTCCTTAAAGAACTAAGAGAGGTGGTGGCTGAACCTCTGGCTATCCTGTTTAGCCAATCACTGGAAATAGGGAGGTACCCAAAGACTGGAGGACAGCAGATGTAATCCTTTATACAAAAGCGGAACAAAGAGGAAGCAGGGAACTACAGACCAGTCAGCCTCACCTCGGTAGTGGGAAAGATCATGGAAGCACTACTGAAGGAGAGATTGGTGGAACATCTGGTTGTCAAAGGACTACAGGACCCAAGGCAGCATGGTTTCACCAGGGGAGGTCATGTCAGACCAACCACTCATTGAATTTTGACTGGGTGACTAGGGAGGTGGATCAGGGAGGGCAGTGGACATGGCCTATCTGGACTTCAGCAAGGCCTTTGACACTGTGCCACATAGAAGACTATTACACAAACTGGGGAATATGGGTGTGGGCAGGACAGTAGTGTGGTGGGTAGGTAACTGGCTGGGTGGCAGGACACAGAGGGTGGTGGTAAATGGCTGTCACTCCACCGAGGGAAGAGTGACCAGTGGGTACCACAAGGATCAGTGCTGGGACCGTCCTATTCAACATCTTCATCAGTGACATTACGCAGGATCTAGAAGGCAGAATTTCACTGTTCACTGATGACACAAAGCTCTGTAACAGAGTAGACACACCAGAGGGTGTAGACAGAATGAGAAGAGACCTGCAGAAACTTGAAGAATGGTCAAAGGGTTTGGCAGTTGGAAATTCAATGCAAAAAGTGTAAGATAATGCATATGGGCACAAAAACCCTAGACAATATATCAGTTGGGGGTGAGGATATAGCATGCACCAAGCAGGAAAGGGATCTTGGGGTTGTCATCTCTGATGACCTCAAGGTAGGGAAACAGTGTGACAAGGCATCAGGTAAAGCAAATAGGATGCTGGGATGTATAGGCAGGGGCATCACCAGCAGGAAAAGGAGGTCATAATTCCGCTATACAAGACACTAGTGAGGCCCCACCTGAGTACAGTGTACAGTTCTGGAGACCATACCTACGTAAGGACATAGACAGGGTGAGAAGGTTCAGAGGAGGGCAAACAAAGATGGTGCATGGATTGCATCAAAGTCCTATGAAGACAGGTTGAAGGAACTGAACATGTACTCCCTGGAGGAGAGGAGGGAGAGAGGATATGATAGAGACATACAAGTATTTTGCAGGGAGAAACAGGGTGCAGGAAAACACTATTTTTAAGCGAAAAAGATGTTCCAGGACTAGAGGGCATGGGATGAAGTTGGAGGGAGGACGATTCAGAGGAAACTTGAGAAAGAATTTCTTCACAGAACGGGTGGTGGACAAGTGGAACACCCTGCCAGAGGAAGTGGTGGGGGCTGAAACAATCACGGGATTTAAGAATGCATGGGATAGACATAAAGGAATTCTAGAGGTCAGGGGTAAGGGGAAACAGACTTCTAGGAAAACAAACTGAACTTACAAGCTCAAATGGGCAGACTGGGTGGGCCATAGGCCCTTATCTGCCGACACTGTCTATGTATCTATGTATCTATGTAAGATATTCTTCATAAGTCAGTTCTAGCTAAGGTATCATTCTGGCTCAAAACGTAGATGTCAACATTGTTACACAACCATTTGGATCCACGAAGCTGTCTGATTCCCTTGCTCGTACCATTCTTCATGCCCTCGCTATAATGTGCCTAATCTTGCAATTACTGTTTTCCTGCTACTCGTCTGCTCATGCAGCTTTACTTACTACTTCAACTGACCTACGTACCGGTCCACTTATTTACACTACTTGCTCATACTACCTGCTTCACCCGTACTGGGCCTGGAGGTCATCCGACTAACTCACAATTGCAACCTACTGCGCTCCTCGTGTGCTGGAAATACATCTGACCTACTTCTACATATTCACTGCATTCTCTACCTACTTAATGCTTGCTTCCCCTCTCTGGATTGGAAGTTCCTACTTCTCTATTTACCTCACCAGCTGATGGATAAGCTGCACATCCCACCGAGGGACTAGCTGCCACATTCTATTACTCCAGCAGACCTCCGTAGGCCTGGCTGTGCGTTCCTGTTGCCTGGAGCTAGCTGCCTCTCTACTTACCTCACCAGCTGATGGATAAGCTGCGCTTCTCACCCGAGGAACTAACTGCAACATTCTATTCCGTATCACCTGACTAACTTCGTGCATTACTTGCTACTTACTACCTCATCTCCTAGGTTATGCGGTCCACCCATACTTACTTACTTATTGGACTCGCCCTGTTATACTTTATGACTGCTTCCTAACCTCGCACCAGTGCTTCAGATTTACTCCCCTTACAGCCTGCCAAGATTCCAGCTCAGCTCTACAGTGCTGCCTTCTATATCATCACCTAAGAAAATACTCTACTCCTCTCATACTTTACCAGACCTGGATTAGTCTGTCAGTAGTCTTGCTGCAAGCCTTCTACCATTCCACGTCTTAGTACAAGTCATCCTCACTTATTGGAACGCTTCACCACCTGCAATTTGTCGCTTTAAATTCATATCGGTTATGGATTCCACTCTACTTCATTCTGGCCTGCTCATGGATTCTCGAACTTGGAGTTTACTACTGGGATGCCTGCTCTATTCACCTGACATGTCACGATTCAATACATCTCCAGTTCTCAGTTTCTCTGGATTGGGTTCTACAACTTTGGGGTTCAGATTAGCAGATTAAAATATTTAGGATTTCTCTTCTTTAGTATGCCCAGAAGGACGGGCAGGTCAGTAGCCATGGGTCCTCAGAGGTTTCCCCCAAGAGTTTTTTTCCTCTCCTGCGTGCTACTGGTCACACTCTCCGGAGTTGGAGGAGGTGATCATACTGCTACTCATATTCTTGGGGGGGTTTCCTACTCGACTCCTTCATCAGTCGGATACAGAACAATCGTTGATATCATAATTCTTTTGGGGGGTCTCACATACTGGTCTAAGCTTCTTCCCTACAGGTGGGATACAGAAGACCAAAACAAACTATCAAATCATAACAAGTGACTCATCAGTTCAAGCATCTAAGCACCTTGCATATACTATTCGGTTCACATGTACTATAATCACTGACTCGATCATGTCTATGCTGAAGTACCTAAGCACAAATCACTCCATACTACTAGTACCAGGCAAACATTGTCTTACTTACCAGCTGGCCTCTGTATCCAATCACCATCTACATCATCCAGCTACATTATGTAACATAAGCACTAAGCTATGAACCACACATAACAACTTCTTGTTTTCTACTGGTGATGCCTCTTCCTATGCATCCCAGTATCCCCCCAGCCCTCCTTACTGCCTTCTCACATTGCTTGCCCACCTTTAGATCATCTGATATAACTACCCCCTGGTCCCTTTCCATTTTTGTTGTTGTCAGTATCTCACCCCCCATTGTGTACTCTTCCCCTAGGTTTTGTTTCCCAGGTGTATTACTTTGCACTTCTTTGCATTGAATCTAAGCTGCCATACATTTGATCATTCCTCCAACCTTGCCAAGTCCCTTCCCATCCTTTCCACCCCACCTTGTGTATCAACCCTGTTGCAGATCTTTGTGTCATCTGCAAAGAAACATACTTTTCCTTCCAGTCCCTCTGCAATGTCACTTATAAAGACATTAAAAAGGACTGGACCCAGTACTGAACCCTGCGGTACCCCACTAGTAACCCCCCCTTTCTTCGCTGTGGGCTCCATTTACTATTACCTCTGCGTTCTGTTGTCCAGTCAATGTTTTACCCAGGCTACCATCCTGGGACCCACTCCCAGGCTGGCTAATTTGTTTAGTAATCCTTTGTGTGGGACTGTGTCAAATACCTTGCTAAAGTCCAGGTAGGCCATGTCCACAGCCCCTCCCTGGTCTACTACTTTGGTCATTCAGTCAAAGAAATCAATTAGATTTGTCTGACACGACCTTCCTGCTGTGAATCCATGCTACCTTGGGTCTTGTGCCCCACTGGCCTCTAGGTACTCAACAACTCTTTCCTTCAGAAGTGATTCCATCATTTTCCCTACCACTGAGGTCAAACTGACAGGTTGGTAGTTTTCTGCCTCTGTCTTGCTCCCACTTTTGTGAAGAGGAATCACATCTGCCCTCCTCCAGTCCTCAGGTACCACACCATCCTCCCATGATTTGTTAAAAAGGGTAGTCAGAGCTGGTCCAGTGTCGCTGAGGGTTGAGGTGCCGGATGTGACACTTGGACAGCTGGTTCTGATCACTATATAATTTTTTGTAATATAAAAATGGGTTATGGACTGTCTCTCATGAGAAATGCTGAAACAGCATGTGAGATCACACACACACACACACACACAGGTTTTAGATACAAGGTGTTACCTGGAAGGCCAGAAGCTAATTACAGACTTTTCAAAGTTAATTATAGCTTTAACTGCTACAAGGGAAATCAGCACCCCATTTATGATGTTTCAGGGGAAACCAGGTTTAGTACACTGGTGCGAAATCATAAATGCTGATGTCTGTGTGAGAAGAGGAAACTGATCATGAGATCAAAGAAAATGTCATTTGAAAATGAGTTGTGCTGAGGATTACAGAATTTAATACTTTGAAAAGATATCCTGTTTTTGTATCAATATTTTTTTATATATATTCTGACAGGGAGGAGCTAGGTGACCTCATGCAAAGAGGTGGGCAAACCCAGCTTTTAGACAATATTCTGTTTTACTTCAGAGACACTTTTATCTAGACTCTGACAAAGAAAACATCCTTGAGCACTTTAAGCAGGTATTTAGAGAGAGAGACAAATCTAAGTACTGTAGTAGGAATTGTACTGTTAAAACCTTGTTCTTTTAAAAGATTTGTATGTCTTGTGATATAATAGTTCTGTATTTTATGTTTTACATATACTTTTATCTATTTTAGTAAAACACTATTTTTACAGCCTACTTGGTCTGTCTTTGATTTCTTTTCTTTTACAAGTGGAGTATAGATGGTTAAAGCGGACACTGTACATAAGCTTGAATGGTGATGCCAAACTGGAAAAAGATAAACGTCTTAAATCTGAGGTCTTTTATTACAGTTTATAAGGGTTCATTTCTGTACACCTGGTTAGGTGCCCGTAGGCAAAGATATCTGGCCCCCCAAAGACAGAATTATCTGAGCCTGTGCATCGGGTATGCTAGCAAGAGGTTCACAGTTTGAATCCCTCCAAGAACTTGAGACCAAAGGTTGATCCGAATCCACAAAACAGACAGGAGGGTTACCCTGCTTCTGTTAACTGTTCACAAGACTGCGCTCGGAGGTTGGCACTTTGGGAGTAGAGGGCTGACCTGCTGAGTCACTTTGTGACAGATTGGTTGGCAACGGTGGCAAAAATTTTGGTATCACAAGCTTTTATTGTTCAGCGTGTCAGCTTGAGACCGTCAGCTCACTTGCAAAGAAAGAAAAAGGCAGAGTTTTATTTTAAAAAGAAAACAGAACTATATCACTTGCCATACAGTCAAGTTCCTACCCGTTTTAATTTTTTCTCTAAAGTGCAAGTCAGAGTAGCAGTAGTGAGGGAAGATGGCTTCCAACTACAGCAGGCACACTGTAGACTACTTAAGGCAGTTGTGCAGGGACAAAGGAGTCCCATTCAAGCTGAAAGCCAGCAAGCAGAACCTCAAAGATGCCCTGATGGTAGCAGATACCCAGAGCACTGAGTCACAGACCGTGACTGAAAAGAACCAAACCTCAAGTGTGGCAGGGCTAGCGGCCAGTGCAGTGTCCAGATCCAATGAGGAGGGCAACAGGGCCACTGTCAGTGAAGGGCCACAGCAGCAGGGGAAGGTCATCAGTATCCTGGATCCAGAGGTACTCAGGTGGTAAATTGAGTTGCGCAGGATGGAGCTGGAGTTCCAGGAGAAGAGAGAGCGGGAACAATGAGAGATGGACCATGAGGCACAGTGAGAACAGAGAGATGCAGACCATGAGAAGCGTGAGCACCAGTGAGCTGTAGAGGAGAAGAGAGAATGAGAATGCCGAGACGCAGATCGTGAGGAGCAGAAGTGCCAGAGGCAACATGAACTGGAGGTAAGATACGACTCTGACCAGCGGCACCAGAGCAGGTAAGTGGCTTGGGTTTAACTGGTACTACAGGACTGGGTTACAAATTGAATTTCAAATTAATAGCTGAATTTAAAGAGGGGGAGGATATGGATGCCTTTTTAAATTCTTTTTTAAAAGTTTGTATTCAGGCTAAAATTCCTAGAGAGTCCTGGAGCTTCCAGCTATCCCCACTATTTACCGGAAAAGCTCAGGATGCATTGGGTCAAATGGACAATGAGGGTAGTAATGATTACAGCAAACTAAAAGCTGCACTGTTAAAAAAGTTTTAATTAACTGCTGAATCATACAGAGCGAAATTCTGTAAGTTCAGGAGAAGCCCTGATATGAGCTACGAGGAGCTAGCCATGAAACGTCAGTTTTTAAAATCTTGGTGGGAAGGAATTGAGGCAAACTCTGTTGATAAAATTGAAAATGTGATTTTATTAGAACAGTTTTATTGGGCATGTCCAGGAGAGCTAAAAGCCTGGCTAGAGGACCGAGATCCCAAAACAGTACAAGAGGCTGCTGAACTCTCGGACCGCTATGCCAAGAGCAGATCTGCTCTGAGAGTAAATGGGGCAGACATGGCAGTGCAGAAAGGGAAAAGCGCACCTTCAGGGCAGGTAAATTCCTCACTGCCACCACCGAAACCAGTTAGCCCCAGGTTTCAGAGAAAAGATTTCTCTGAGAGAAGAAATGAATGTTGGTTGTGAAAAGAAACTGGGCATATTGCCAGACAGTGTCCCAAAAAGATGAGCAATACACAATAGGGAGCTAGAAAGGAAGTGGGTTGTTTGTGTGTCCCTGGAAGCATGCCAGTGAACATGAGGGAACAAATGCACCCAGTCATGGTGAATGGTGTACAGACACATGGGTTAAGAGACACAGAGGCATCCCTGACCTTGGTAAAGGGGGATCTGGTACAGCTTTGCCAGCTTATACCCAATAAATACGTCACTGTACAGGACTTTGCGGGTGGGGAGAAAACATTGCCCCTCGCTAGTGTTCTCCTAGACTGGGGTGAAACAGGGGGAACTGTGCAACAGGTGGCTGTAGCTAAAACATTAGCAGTGGATGTGATCCTGGGCAACAGTCTCAAACAGGAGATGGTGTGTGCAGTTACCCGTAGCCAAGCAGCAAGGGAAAATTGTAGTTCCCTGAACCCCACAGAAGCCATTGTGGAAAACACTGAGAGGCTGGTTCCCCAGCCTGTGTCTCCAGATGGGGAGACTAATGAAAAGGGGGTAGAAATTTCCCCAGTAGCAAATAACCACACAGCTACAGAGGGTTACTCTGAAGAGGGAGGGGTGACCCATTGTCAGAGGGTTGGGATTGACAGTGATCCTGAGTGCCCTGATGCTAGTGCTAGGGACCCTAGTTTAATGACTGAAGGGGACCTGTCCCATGCCTTGGGAATGTGTAAGGGGTTCACAGCTGCTCAGAGAATTGACCCTAGTTTAGAGAAGCTGAGGGCTTGGGCAGACTTGGACAATGCACAGGGAGGTGATGGCAGACATAAGGTTTATTGGGAAAATGGACTTATGTATACACAGGCAGTGCAGACAGAGGGAGGGATGCTAGGCAGGCAGCTTGTTGTTCCCCAGGGGTATCGTGAGCAGTTGCTAAAAATTGCACATGATATTCCCTTGTCTGGTCATCTGGGAATCATGTACACAATGCAGCGGTTGGCCCAGAATATCTGCTGGCCTAACTTTACCCAGCAGGTGAAGGAGTATTGCAGGTCTTGCCATCAGTGCCAAGAAATAGGGAAGGCACGCAAAAAACCCAATTCACCCTGATTCCATTGCCCATAGTGGAGGAGCAATTCCAGAGGGTGGGAATGGATATTGTGGGGCCTTTAAAAAACCTCAGCTCCTCAGGGAAGAGAGTAATCCTGACTGTGGTGGATTATGCCACCCAGTACCCAGAGCCAGTCGCCCTATCCTCACTGAGGACAGACAAAGTGGCAGATGCCTTACTTGGGATTTTCTCCCATGTTGGGTTTCCGGAGGAGGTTATCACCGATCGAGGGGGTTCCTTCATGTTGGACCTGATGAAATGTTTATGGGAGAAGTGTGGGGTGGTGCAGAGTTGCACAACACCGTATCACCCACAAGCAAATGGGCTTGTAGAATGATTCAGTGGTACCCTAAAGTCAATGCTCCAGGCGTTTGCTGAACAGCATGGGAGGGACTGGGAGAAATACCTTCCCCACCTGTTGTTTGCATACAGGGAGGTGCCCCAAGAGTCGACAGGATTTTCCCCCTTTGAACTCTTATATGGATGCTGGGTTCATGGGCCCCTAGACTTGATCTGGGAGGACTGGGAAGGCAAGCACACCACCCAGGGAACTCCTATTGTGGATTACGTCCTTAGGTTTAGGGAAAGGCTGAAGGAGCTTATGAGGACAGCCCAGAGCAACCTGGCAGCTACCCAACAGAAACAAAAAGTGTGGTACAACCGCAGAGCCAGAGCTCATTCATACATGGTGGGTCAGGAAGTCATGGTCCTTATCCTGGTCCCGAAAGACAAGCTGCAGGCTGAGTGGGCAGGACCGTACAAAGTGGTTAGGAAGGTAAATGACGTGAACTACATTGTGGAGTTACCTGACCGAAGACAGACAGAAAGGATGTACCATGTCAACGTGATGAAGCCATATGCAAATAGGGCTGACATGGTGTTTGCAGTGTGTAGTCCTGGGGAAGGGATGGACAAAGGAGACCCCCTTCTGGATTTGCTGGAGGAAAGTAAGCAGGAGTCCTCTGTGGAGGCAGTAAAATTGTCTCCCCAGCTGTTCCCGGACCAGATCCAGAAAGTAAGGGAGGTTTTAGCAGACTTTGCCCCATTGTTTAGGGCCAAGCCTGGACTAACCCCCTTAGCGACGCACGATGTGGAGACAGGGACACTATATGGCGGGCAGTATATCGGGTGTCAGAGGCTGTCCAAAAGGACATTAGGAGGGAAGTGGAGGAGATGCAGGATTTAGGAGTAATCCAGAGATCCCACAGTCCCTGGGCCTCACCCATAGTCCTTGTGCCTAAGTCAGATGGCTCTACTCATTTCTGTGTGGACTATCATGGACTGAATGCCATCATGAAGTCAGACGCCCACCCGATGTCCCGGATGGATGAACTCCTGGACAAGTTGGAGGGGGCAACCTACTTTACGACCACTGACCTGACCAAGGGGTATTGGCAGGTAGAGTTAACAGACAGAGCTAGGGAGAGGTCATCCTTCATCACTCTGATAGGCTTATTTGAGTTTAAAGTAATGCCTTTCAAAATGAAGAACGCCTTGGCCACTTTCCAAAGGTTGGTGAACCAGGTGTTAAATGGTGCTGAGGAGTATGCCGTGGCGTACCTGGATGACACTGCCATCTTTAGTACAAGCTGGGAGGAACACCTATCCCACCTTAGGGAAGTGCTGGGCAGGATACAGAGGGCCGGGCTCACTGTCAAAACCAGGAACTGCCAGGTGGCCATGGGGGAAGTGGCATACCTCGGGCATGTGGTAGGCCGGGGACAGCTCCGGCCTAACCAAATAAAGATAGAGGTAATCCAGGCATGGCCCAAACCAGAAACACAGAAGCAGGTCAGGAGTTTTCTAGGGACAGCAGGTTACTACAGGAAATTTGTACCCAATTACAGTGCCCTGGCTGCTCCCCTATCTGACCTGACAAAGAAAAGGATGCCAAAGAAAATTACCTGGGACCCAGCCTGTGAGAAAGCCTTTACCAGATTAAAGGAGGCACTGTGCAGTGCTCCTATTTTGACAAGTCCTGACTATAGCAAAACCTTTATAGTTCAGACTGACGCCTCAGATGTGGGTATTGGGGGAGTACTGAGTCAGACATCCAGCCAAGGGACAAATCATCCAGTAGTGTACCTGAGTAGGAAGTTACTTCCCAGGGAGCAAGCATACTCCATGATGGAAAAGGAGTGTCTTGCCATAATGTGGGCCCTAAAGAAGCTGGAGCCATACTTGTATGGGCAGCATTTTGTGGTGCAGACTGACCACAACCCCCTGGTTTGGCTAACACAGATGGGAAAGAACAATGGTAGATTGCTAAGATGGAGTCTTGCTTTGCAAGGGTATGATATGACAGTATTACATAGGGCTGGTGCCAAAAATCAGAACTCAGATGGGCTGTCTAGGGTCTATGAGGAGTAAACTGATTTGGGAAGCTCATCCCATGCAGGGGATAGAACACCCAAATTCAGTCTAGATGGGGAGGTATTGTGAGACTTGGACAGCTGGTTATGATCACTGTATCATTTTTGTAATATAAAAATGGGTTATGGACTGTCTCTCATGAGAAATGCTGAAACAGCATGTGCGATCTCACACACACACACACACACACACACACACACGTTTTAGATACAATGTGTTATCTGGAAGGCCAGAAGCTAATTACAGACTTTTCTAAGTTAATTATAGCTTTAACTGCTAAAAGGGAAATCAGTATCCCTTTTATGATGTTTTGAGGGGGAAACCAGGTTTAGTACACTGATGCGAAATCATAAATGCTGATGTCTGTGTGAGAAGAGGAAGCTGATCATGAGATCAAAGAAATGTCATTTGAAAATGAGTTGTGCTGAGGATTACAGAATTTAATACTTTGAAAAGACATCCTGTTTTTGTATAGATATTTTTTTATATATATTCTGACAGGGAGGAGCTAGGTGACCTCATGCAAAGAGGTGGGAAAAGCCAGCTTTTAGACAATATTCTTTTACTGCAGAGACACTATTATCTAGACTGTGACAAAGAAAACATCCTTGAGCACTTTAAGCAGGTATTTAGAGAGAGAGACAAATCTAAGTACTGTAGTAGGAATTGTACTGTTAAAACCTTGTTCTTTTAAAAGATTTGTATATCTTGTGATATAATAGTTCTGTATTTTATGTTTTACATGTTTTTTATCTATTTTAGTAAAACTCTATTTTTAGAGCCTACTTGGTCTGTCTTTGATTTCTTTTCTTTTACAAGTGGAGTATAGATGGTTAAAGCAGACACTGTATATAAGCTTGAATGGTGATACCAAACTGGAAAAAGGTAAGCGTTTTAAATCTGAGGTCTTTTATTACAGTTTTTAAGGATTAATTTCTGTAAACCTGATTAGGTGCCCATAGGCAAAGATATCTGGCCCCCCGAAGACAGAATTATCTGAGCCTGTGAATTGGGTATGCTAGCAAGAAGTTCACAATTTGAATCCCTCCAAGAACTTGAGACCAAAAGTTGATCCGAATCCACAAAACAGACAGGAGGGTTACCCTGTTTCTGTTAACTGTTCACAAGACTGTGCTCGGAGGTTGGCACTTTGGGAGTAGAGGGCTGACCTGCTGAGTGGGTTTGTGACACTGGACGCCACACCTCGGGCCACGCTGGCGACTCGAGTTCAGGAGCGAGCTCGGGCACTGGGGGTCGACAAGGCTGGGGAGAGGATTGAGTGCCTGTGAGGCTGCTCTCCTCCCCCAGTGGGAGGGTGGGGGATAGCCCGACACACCAGTGGCTCCTGGTGGAGATCAGGGGCACTGCAGTGTGTGGGCTGCACATAGTACAGCATGACTGATGCAGGCAGGGTTGCCATGTTCCATAGCATCAGGTGTGCACATGCAAGGGGGGGGGAGAGGCTACCAGAACCAAAAAACAACAGGCTCCATGGGGTAGGCAATGGCACCTGTCCTCCATGCCCTCTGCCGGGTCCACCTCACCTGACCTTCCAAGTTCCTTCACTTAGGCCCTCACCTGCTGCCAGAGACTGACATGTAAGATGTTATTTCCACTTAGAATCTGGAAATAGAACACAGAACATTATGGGCTAGATAGAGAACTTACAATGCAAAGAAAGGCACTTTTAGGCTAAAATAAGGTACAACACAAGAAAAGGAATTACAAATGGTGTGGTATGTAAGCAATAAGACATGATAGGATGTGCATCGAACAGATATTACCATATGCCCAGAGGCATAATGAGGCACAAGGTCACAGTCTGAGTTCCTTCAGCCCCTGGAAGTGCGGTAATATCTGTTCAATGCACACTCCTGGAGTGTCTCATTGCGCTTATAAAATGGGCTACATTTTTATTTGATTTTGTAATGTAACAAAAAATTACATTTACATATAAAAAAAGGTTATTATTATTATGTCGATGTGTTGTAAAATAGTCCTTCTGCACATAGAATATGACATCACTTTTTTACTAAATAGGACTTCTGTTCCTATGAAGGGTCCCTCCCAATAGTTTTGTTGCCATGAAGGAGCCCCTCCTGCCCCAGTATGTATTGCATAAAGGGCACATTAGCATTTGTTGTGGCTGTGGAATGGGAGAGGGAGCAGCTGCTGCCAGTCATTTTTCCCCCCGTACTGAAGACTTGGACCTCTGCAACGAGAGGTACAGGACCAAGCGGCTCCTCTCCTTCCCATGCTAGCACTGAGGAGTGAGTGCAAGTAAATATTTCCCCTGGCTTTGCCTTTACATGTGAGGATGCCAGCATCAAAGTAAAAATAAAGAAATAAATAACAACAACAAAAGCCACTTTGTTTTCATAACGATTTGCACATAACATGGAATCTAAGCATGAGAGCGTGTTCTTCTGACACAGACATTGAAGTAGGCATGCTGTGGGAGACTGACTGCGATGGGAGCAAGGAAAACACCTTGCTGGCAGCAAAAGGGGAGGAGACATGGGCAGTACCCCACAAGCAGCACCAGCTTGTGCTTTCCGTCAGGACAAGAACTCGGATCTAGCCATAAAATAGGAAAGTGTCATCTACAAAGATTCTCTGCATCGCAGGAGGCACTTGCAAGTAGAAAAAACTGTAGGCTATAATGGAGTAAGAGATGGAACTGTTAATTATCCGTCCTTACCAAAAGGTGAGGGGGCAGATGCCCTGCACACACTTAGCAGTGTGTTAAAAAAAATGTAATCCATTTATACAGCACAAAGCACTGTGGGTACTGCAATGCCTCACTGGATATTCACAATCAGGCACTGGTGCAGATTTGTGGTAAAATAATAGCCCTGGAATCAGGAGGTCACTGCGAGCTCTGGCATATACTGTATGTGGGTTATGCTTTGTTTGTTTTCAGCTTGCAAAAAAAAAGAAATTATGTATCACATAGTGTTGCCATAACCCATGTCCCAGCAAGGACCACACTGCTGTTAACATGGGTTAAGGTTAACATGTTTGTCTAAAACCATACTCAAGCCTACCCCCAACCAGGTTTTGAGCACGGTATTTAAACACGGCAGTAGCATGGTTTTAACCATGCTGCAATCTTGACGCAAACTTTTTAAACCATTCTACAAGAGTTAAAATGATTTAAAACCCTAGTGTGTACAGGGCCAGAGTGGTGATCATGAGAAGATAGATGATTAAGTTTAGGGAGACTCTAACAGGCTAAGGAAAAAAAACTTCCACAGCATGCTAACAGTGCTGGAGGCAGGTGCTTCCACAACAGGGGAGGCTAACCCCTAATGTCTGTCTACTCTTATAAATGTACAGCACACCAACAGGATAGTTTGCAAAATGAATTCAGGCTGCACATCAGTTCATTATTTTCAGCACGTACTGGCTAACTTGTAAGCCAGTTGATTGGAATACCTTTCTCCCCAGTATTTGTGCAAATTACAGGCTGAAATATGGGGGAGGGCTCATAGGAGTCGAAGCACCAGGCCATTGGTGAGAGGCCTGTGATACTGGTGCACTTAGCGCTATAATTGCGTAAGAAATGTATAGATTTGCCCACTTTGCAGCTATGTGTCAACCTGTAATTAGTAGCGGTGCTGGGAGGCAGCAGTCAACCTCCTTGGGTCCCCAGCTGCGAAACTTGTGCCCCTCACCAAGATGTGTACTGATTCCTGATATCATCTGCCTGAGATGATTTAAAGCAGCAGGATTTGTTAGTTGGCAAAACATTTCATCAGTTTTTTTTAGCAAAAATGTATTTCTGACATCCTTAGGTTTATGTTCAGGTTTGTTTCTTTGTTAGTTTTCTCAGATATCGTTAAAACAGTTTTAGCTAATTTTCTAATTAATGGCTGCCGGCACTGGATCCTGAGCTACACAAGTGTGTGGACTGCCTTGGGGGGGGTGCCATCCCCTAGAGCCCCTGCCATGGAAGGCAAGCCATGGGGTAACTGGTGGGTTTCCAGGATCCAGGGGGCCAAGGAAGCTCCAGACCTGATGGGGATAATCCCTGGGATCAAAGTATATCCCTGGAAACACATCAGTGGCAGGAAAAAGAACCGCTACTGAAAAAAAGGTAGGTCATGCCGTCAGTCATTGATCTGTTTCGTAATCTCAATAATACACTCCAAAGTGTGCAACATCATGGACATCATTTCTTCTCAAGTGGTTGAAGCCACGCGGCCTGTGGTCTTGTGCCTCACAACGCAGCTGAGGTGGGTTGATATCCGACATTTTGTTGTGTATTATTGCTTAAGTATACAATGGTAAGAAAGAATGATGGACTCAGATTGGTCAATCTAGAACTGGACCCCGTGATGTTATCCCAGTGTAACCTCACTGGGAAGCTCTTGACTGATTTGTTGCATTGTTTCTATCTTCTCTTAAGAAAAACTAAAAAATCAACTAAAAACATTTTGTAAATGATTTTTTTAATTTTGTATTATGAGTCATTGTATAATAGCAATAATGCACTTCAGGGTGTGTCTCATGGGGATAACGTCACTTCTCAGGTGTTGATGCACTCGGCCTGTGACCTTCTTTTTTTACATAATAGTTTTTATTTAATTTTTCAACCATACACTACAACTTGTAAAATCATCATAGTTCTAGAATATATTTTCATTTGTTCTTCTAGTATAATATAATGCATCATACATGACAGTACACAAAATACTAAACAGATTTAAGTTTTTTTTTGGGGGGGTAACCAACTTCCCAAGTTAATAAAGGTTTAGTTAACTTACATCCCTTCCAAAGCAACAAAATGGTGTCCAGATACTACTATAGTCATCCAATTTATCTAACATCCTGTAGTGTATTAATTCATTACTGAATACAAATTCCATCTGGTTATACCATTCTTGTAAAGAGGGAGACTCTTTTTTTTCTTCCCAGTATTTAAAAATGAGTTGTTTTACACTAAGGGATGCATTACACAACCACATTTGTTTGAAACTTGTTCAGATGGCCTGTGACCTTGTGCCCAGCCATCTGAGGCGTGATGTTATCCCAGCATGACACACACCCTATCATGCATTATTGCTTAAGTATCTCATTGTACATAGCACTGATTGTTCTATATTAGAAATGCGTGAAATTGGCAAATTTATGTCTAATATGATTCTATCAAAATTTTGGAATATCTCATTCTGAATCAGATTTTATTCCAATTAGGGACTAGAAGTAGGAATCAGAATCCTGACTCCTAATTTTCCAGTGAAGAAACATTTTTCCCCCTCAAATTTAGAACAAAGATTTCCACACAGCAATTCCAAAAATCCTAAATTCAGAAAACAGCTCAGAGTCCAAGGATTTTGATTGGCCTGGCTTCAGACAGAATATCAGATGGCACTCATCATGGCCAGAAGTCATGCATTTCATACCAATGTCCACGACGATCTTGGTTGGATTTTGCTCAGTGTGGAAGCAATGGGCAGCAGTGAGCACCCACTCTTTGTTAATTAGCGAGCCTCGGCAGTCAGCACCTATAACCTAGGGATCAATTCATAATCCATGTTACTATGGCAAAACACATTCCTGTACACATCGGTTGATATTTTGTCAAGAAAATGAAAAATAAAGCAGCAATGTGTAACTTACCATAAAACACTTTCTTTTATCAAAGCAAATCCATAAAATGATTTTTAATGCAAAACATACAAAAATATCCTGCTAATAGAAATTATGCCTCATTACACAGGATTAGCACTGTGAGGGCCTCTTCAAAGTGATCTGATATGATACGAAGCTATTTTAAATATTTGTGTATTTCAATAATTTCTTGATTCATTCTTTCAGTCCCATTTAGTTTTCTGATATAGGAAAAAAACAACAGTGCATGTACAGGAACAATAAAATGCAAAGTACAAAAATAAAATAATGAATAGAAATAAAATAATTTACTAAACTATATAAAATAATATAGTACATCAATATTATATATAATATTCTCAATTATATTGATATGACACGCAATAAGAAATACTATAATAAGAAATCTTTCGGATGAGACGTTAAACCGAGGTCCCATCTGCCTGGATTGGTGGTAGTTCAGGTGGATGTTAAAGATCCCATGGCACTTATCGAAAAGAGTAAGGGAATTTTCCTGGTGTCCTGGCCAAATTTCCCTCATTCACTAAAAATACCACCAACAGCTTAACCTGGTTCAAGGTCAATTGGCATTCATCTGTGTCCCCCCTCCCCCGGGTCGTGCCTGAAAATAGGCAGGATTTGTCTAGTGCACTTACCCGGTCAACAAAAGCTAAAATAAATAAAAATAAAATAAAAAATAATAAACTGTTTTAAATATTTGTGCATTTCAATAATAAAAAGAAACAACGTATTTTAAATATGTGTGTAGTTTAATCATTTTGTGGTTCATTCTTTCAATCCTTTTTAATCTTCTGATATAGGGAATAAAACATTGCAGGGTTTTAAATAATTGATTAGCAGTTTTTTTCTTGGGACAATGCTAACTGTACAGAAAGTATGTATATAGGTTTTCTAGAAGTGTTATGTTTGTTAAACACAGTGAGGCAAGTGCTATGCATTTTCACAATGTTTTAGCACTTTTATGAGCAAAATGCTAAACAATTTTTGGAGTTAAATAAAACCCTGCATTGCATGTACAGAAATAATAAAATGCAAAGTAGAACAATAAATAATGAGTAGAAATAACATTATTTACTAAAAATACTGTACTATATCAATAATATAATATATTGACATATATTGATATGATATGACACAATATGTGAAATATGATATGACATGATATGTGATTTATGATAGGATATGACATGATATGAGAGAAATGATATATGATAGGATATGACATGATATGAGAGAAATGATATATGATATGATATAATATAATATGATATGACATGATATGATGATGATGATGATAAAAATTTTATTTTTAAACAGGATACAAACTGTTGGGTTTAAGGCCCATTTTCAACGATGTCCTGCGAATTCACTCTTAACATATCAAACAATCATCCACCAATACACATTATACATACATTATCACTTCACTCTCACTATTATACAATCATATTGCCCATATAAATTAAAATAATCTAACATCAGATCTCTCAATAACTATCTAATATGATATGTGATGCATGATATGATATGATATGTGATATATGATATGAAAAATGATACAATAAGAAATAATAAAAACAATGAGCTACAGAGGGAAACAGTAGGAAGAGACTTCTGGGCCCTTCCTTTCTTGCTTCTTTAGCCTCCCTTTGGATGTTTGTGTACTGATAACACTTCTAAGCATGGGGGTAGTCATGATCAACGTAAAGGTGTAAATCGCCAAACACCACCTGGCCTTTTCTCCACATCAGTCCCAAGATTTCTTCCTTGTCTTAGAAACCTATAATTTGAGTACTATCAAGCAGGTGTGCACTTTTGGATGTGTTGGTTTCTATACAAGGGCACAGTGCCCTCTTTCAATATAGAGATCTCAATCTGGCAGCAAGTCAAAATACTCACGTGGCAAATCAACCGTATAGTCTGACATGGGGCCTCCATTCTTTCCCTTCTGGTAAGTCAAACTGTGCCTTTTGGAGTGGCATTCCAAATCCTGGCATTTCTCCCTCAACTGCATTATTTTGTTCAAAGAGATGTCACACCACCCAGCTAAGCTGCAGAGTCTCATCTTGTTCACATGGGTCTCCACCTCATCTAAGCTTTTTCCCACTTCAGACATTTTTGAGTTTAAAAGTTTGAATTCTCTTTTATTCTCCTCTTGGAAAACATTAGTTTCCTTCAGGAGAATCTAAAGTCTACTGCAGCTCAATTTTTCCATCTAACCATTCGTGTCATAGTCGTGCTCTTTCTTTCTCACCAGGGAGACACCTCTGCTATGGCCAGGCAGCTCCTATCAAAAATATATTTGCCATGTGACATCTCCAAGGCTCTGCAGTTTAGTTGTCCTGCTCATAACCCCCTGACCTTTTAACTTATAACATTATTTTTAATAAATTAACATTGACTTGAGTGGTGTTTTACTGGTGAGGGGACAGTGTTCTAGCCTTAACCTGCCATACAAGCAGTGATGGCACTGGAAGTACTATATTTGTAATTTTGAGTATGCCACTGCATTGATTCAGAAATCTGAGTACTGTTCTGACAGGTCAACAGCTTGTGGTCTGGGTTCTGTCCCCATACAGTGATACAATAAAAACTCTGAATTCTTGGTTCCATGAAGTGCCAACTGTATGTGTTAATTCGTCCCTCGGAGCCACTCGTTGCTGAAAACGAGCGGTTTCACATGCCTTCAGCTGGAGTGAGAACAGTGCAGTGAAGCTGAGCTGTTCTGGCTCAAGCTGAAGGCAAGTGAAACCACTCTGATACGGCAAAGAGTGGTGACGGAGGATGTATTAATATATATTTGATCGAGAGCGATCAATAATATATTTAAAACAAAATAAACTTCCCAGGATGTGTCGATTTCCAGGGCATCTGCACGTGAGACACTCTTCATGGAATAAGAGTGCCTCATGCACAGAGGAAAGAAGTGCTCCGATTGGTCGGGAGCGCTCCCTTGATCTATAATACAGAATGTTGTCTATAAAAACAAGCAATAAAAAAACACAGGTTTTATATCTCCTTTTATTTAAATAATGTTAAAGGTGACTGGCAAGGCCACAGTACCCATAATTTTATATTATAAAACAAACATTAAAACAGTACCCAGCCACTACTGTTTCACTCACAGCAGTGGTGGGACCTGTGTCACAATTCCGGCTGCTTTTCCCATACTGCATCGTTCTTTTTTGATTGGGTCCCATATGGTTCCATCTTGTTTTCAGTGAAGCCTCTCAATGTTTTATGGAGACAACCGTAAATTTTGCAGTGGCCATTTTCAAAAGGTTGAGCATAGAATGTTTGTACCCATATAGATACGGTCTAGGAAGGGATGGGAAAAAGAATGACTACAAAACAGAATTATGGGTATTACAACACAGGAGTGTGGTGTCTCATTCAAGATGTGAAAATTGCAGACAGATCCAATAAACCCGCACCAGATCATATGGGAGCTGGCCCGGTGGCACGGAGGGTTGAGGCACTGGATGCCACACCTCAGGCCATGCTGGCGACCTGGGTTCGGAGGCAAACTCAGGCTGCCAGGGGTTGGTGGGGGGGAGGGCTGGGAGAGGACTGTAATGACCACTGGGCTGCTCTTCTGTCCCGGAGCTGGGAGACAAGTCATTTCTCTCTCTCTCTCTCTCTCTCTCGACTGACAGCCAGTGGGGGCTGAATGTCAGATCAAGGGAGGGCTGGGAGACTTACATTGGGAAGATGGATGGAGATTGGTTTCTGGGAGCAGGAGTGCACCTCCACATATGTGTGCTTGCCTGTGTTCACCACTGCTCTGGGAGGGATGAAAGAAAATGGAAAATGGGGCTCTGTGACTGGCTTATTAAAGCCTCGAAGCCAATACAGGGTGGATTGAGATCCTCTGAGAGAGAACTTCAGCCTGCCTGCCTGAAAGCCCCAATGGTAGAAAAACCTACATAAAAAATATATATATATATATATAGAGAGAGAGAGAGAGAGAGGGAGAGAGAGATATCATTTGGTAGAATAAATGTCATTTCTGTTAATCAGAATGTAACAAAAAGCTACCAATTAGCACAAAATTATGTCCCCTTTAAAAAGGACTATGAAGGATTAAGGGGACAACACTATCACTCCGCTAGAACATATGTTGGCAGCATACTGTGTGTCTCCAAGTACTGCAGGCTCAACATTTAAAGCAGCTTTTCCTTCTTGCATAGTATTATGCACGGCCATGACAATCATGGAAGCACAGATTGCTCCACCCTGGAGCCAGATGGAGCTGCAGGGCAGGATTATGGAAAACAAAGCAAATTAGTGACACGGATGCTGCCACTGCTATATCTGAGGCAGCAGTGTCTGGGTATTACACCATTTTAATGACTTCAGTTGGGATATTAATGCTTGCAATACAACTTCAACTGTTAGAACCAAGTGACTGTGTTATTTTAACAATGAATATTGCTACTTGGGCCATTCAAATGATATTGCAACACTCACGCACTGCTGTCTCAGTTGCAGCAGTGGCAGCACCCCATGCCCTCTAGTTGCCGCCTTTTCCCAATACTATCGGGCTGCCATACCATGTGACTCCATAAGGAGCCATCTTTGCTTCTGCTGTCCTCATAATTCTGCATTATTTTTTTTTTGTTTGTTTGTTTTTTTATCTCCAACCCTGCAGAACTCCTTCCAGCAGCCTCGGGGGCTTCCCAGCCTCTACCTTCCCCCGTGACCACTCCTCTTCCTCTTCCCCCATGCACCAAGCACCACCTCCGGGTCTGAACCCTCCAGAGGTAGGGCCGCTTATCCACCCAGGGCGCTCTATCTTTATAGGGCAAAGTACCCAGCACACGAGTCGGCAGGAGAGGAGATAGCCCGGATTTGGGAGTGTGAGCTATGGAAGGTTGAAGTGCCTTCATCTATCCCCAGGATCGGGGTTTTTCTCTCTTTTTTCAGTCCTCTCCTTCCCTGTGGAGCTGCATCTGGCAAGGCGATGTGATGTCATGACTTCACCCACCCAAGGCTTACGCCGCGCTGTTCAGTCAGTGATCCTCCAGCTGCCGCCAAAGGTCGCTCCATGAGCGAGTGCTTCACCCACCCTCCCTGGGAAGAGAGAGCAGTCCTACGGATGCTCGATCTTCCTTCCTGCCAACCCCCGGTGGCCCCTGGCTCGTTCCCGAACCCGGGTCGCTGACGTGGCACGAGGTGTAGCATCCAGCGCCTCAACCCTCAGTGCCACCGGGCCGGCAAAATTCTGCATTATTGACATGCAAGAAAACAAAATTGTTTAAAATTGCTTGTAGCGTCACAGCTGGTGACACTAGCAACCTGGATTCAGGAACAAGTCCTGATTGTTGAGAGCCGACCAGGTGAGGACAATTGAGCATCCTAATTGGTATTCTCTTCCTCTGGAGAGCGGAGGTTGCTCTCACCACATTGCAGTTGGTACCTGGGGATCCACAGGTTCATCATGGCAAGAGCCTTTATTTGTGGTGGGGGATTTTACTTGGGGGGGGATGCAGGTGCAGTGCAATATGCATGTACAGTCCCACCCACTGCACAACATCCCAGCGGTTAGGAGATAATACAGAAGCCCCCCTTCCGACCGCAGCAAAATGATGGGTAGCTCCCCACAGGCCCTGCATCGGTGACTGGCTACCCTTCTTGAGATCTGGATGCAATCTAATTGATACCCCGGTCAACCTCCCCAGGACAAAGGCATATACCGGCACCACTCAACTGCGTTAAAAAAAGGCTTGATTCATAATAAATTAAAACATGCCACCACAGCATCAGGACATCCAAACAAAAAGCTTTTTGATATCCTGATACTGTGGCGGTATGTTTTAATTGATTACGAATAAAGCCTTAACGCAGTTGAGTGGTGTTGGAATTTGCGTTTGTTTTGTTGATTCTTTTGTACTGTATGCACACAGACAGGGGAGCTGTTTTGTTTTTGGATACCAACCCCACCAGCCCTGCCATGGGGGCAGCCATGGGGGACTACCAGGTGACGGTAAGTGCCCAGAGAAGTCGGGTGATGGGTCTGCCAGAGTCATTCAGAATGGGGCAGGGCGGTAGCTGTAGTCGGAAGAAAAATCTATATGGAAGAAAAGATGTTCACAGTTATGAGGATATATGATTTGGGATCCTTTGCCATCAGGGTAAGCTGTATTACAGTAACGGCATGTTCCTGTTTATCTTCGACTGTCACCTTTAAGCACACAATCAGGGACAGACAGAACAGGTTCATTATAAAAACCAAAAGGGATATACATATCATGTTCAATTCTGAATGTAAAGCAGAACCTCTGCTTAAGCAGCAGTATCTCTTAGTCAAGAAAACATGTATAGTATTTTTTTTTTAGCAGACTATTTCTGACATGTTTAGAGTCATTCTCAGTATATTCTTAATTCTCTCCAATATTTTTAAAAACGCTTTTATAACTAATCATGTAATTAGTGATACAGGTCATTAAAGATGGCTGCCATTAGCAATTTTTAAAAATGCCTTCAGCAGAGCTCACTTGTTGAATGTATCTACTAGACTCATACAGTGGCTGTTATATTTATTTATTTATTTGAGTTTTTGGTGACCGAGTAAGTCCACTGAGACAATACAGACCCTTTTTCGGGAGCGACCCGGGTATGGATTACATACAGTAACAGTGCAAATTAACAGAGTGGTAAAACATTGGACATATAGAAGAACGATATTAAGATGGTGCTGACATATTTTTCTACTGGTAACCAGCACAGCACTACGGCAAGATATTTAATTGTTTATGGCAGGAATGGCACAAGTGGGGGAGGTGGTAAAAAACTCAAAATAGCACATCTCAGTTCAGGGCTGAAACAAAAAAAAGGAAATTGGCTATATTGCTGTTTGTTCCTGAAATACGTCATTGCTGAAATAAAAAAAAAACAAAAAAACATTGTAACTAACAAATACTGCTGCTTTTAAATCTGTTCTAAATGTTCACAATGAAAATAGTTCATCAACATGCAACTAACAATTTGCAAACTGATGAGTACGTAAAGAGGTTTGAAAATCGGGACCTTTCTAGTTTCTAATTATAACTGGGGAATGGTTAACTGTTGCTAAAATAGCCACCAGATATTAAAAGGCAAGATTTCGTACCTTCACTTGGATGTGCCATGGGTTCTTTTCTTGGGGTCCTGCATCCTCGGCTTCTGAAGCAAGCCCGCACATGCTTCCAAAGTCTGTTATTTCTGTGCAGGTGAAAACCAAGTAACAACACACTAGTCAGCTGGCATGGTGCCATTGTTTTGTAGTCTTATAGGTTTGTGTGTGTGAGGGGGGGTGCATGTGCATGGTGTGTGTGTGTGTGTGTCTCTGTGTGCGCGCGTGTGTTTATATGCTCATAGTGGGCTGATCTTTCTCTGAAAGCCTGCCCTCAAGAATTACTACAATATACAGTACATAAAAATCCAGAGTGTACAGAAGGAGTGGGCAGCTCAGACATCCTGGTGTATTGTTTTACTGACAACCATGACCAAAGCCAAAGTGTTTCACACAGGCATGCTTGACAAAGTGCACCTGCATGAAAAGTTGAAGCTCTGGTTGATACCGGCATTTCTCTGCATTATTAAGATTTGTGTTCACCCACTATTTTTTTTATTTTTTTTTTTACATAAAAATCAGTTAACCTGATTGGTCGGCTAAGGTCCTTTACCCATAGGTAAATTTTGCAATAACCCACGGCTGAGGAAGGGCATTTTTTTTTATACTCTGTTTTTATCCGCCCAGTCCCCTGCAGCGGTGCCTCTTGTTGGCTCCCCCAGTCCTGTCCCCCGCTCGCAACCCACCCTTTCCAGCTGCCCCACGGCTTTGCCCCCTGTGGTGGGGCGGCGGGGATCCCTTGACCCACCATGACTCCAGATTCAGTGCTGGAAGGTTGGATGCCCATCGCGGGGATGATGCCTGCAGGGACCGACTGTCGTACTGCAGTGCCAGCACCTGATTTTCCTCCTGAGGTTTTTGTCCCATAGGCGAGACGTGCAATGATGTCGCAAGGAGTGAACGCGCATGCTCCCGTACACGCTCCCCCAAGCATCTGCCTCGCCTATCCCCTTCTTATGCAGTGATTCGGTGTGCCAGCACCCAGCTTCCACTAGGCGGCAGTCATGCATCGACCCACTGGTATCCTCCCACCCCAGAGAGGGAGAGCAGTTCTATGGACGCTCAATCTCTTCTCCTCCCTACCAACCCCCGGTGGCCCATGCCTGTTCCCAAACACGGGTCATCGGTGTAGCGCGAGGTAAGACGTCCAGTGCCTCAGCCCTCAGCACCACTGGGTCAGCTCGAAGAAGGGCATTTTAAAAATAAAATAATGAAACACATTTTTTTTTTGCATTATTTGTTTATTCCCCTCCGTGCTCCTGGTGACCCCCACTCCTTCAGGCTCCTTCCATGTCCTCACCGATTCCCACTGGCCTTACCCAAGTTCTCTCTCTAACCCTCACAATGTAGCCGGTCCCTGGGATATCCCAGACTTAACCCTTTGCCGGGCGGATCCACCTCCTCTGAGGGGGAAGGCACTGGGGGAGGAGTCCAGCGCACTCTCAATCAGGCCCAGGGATGCTGCTGAGGTAAGGAGGTTCACCAAAGGCACCAGAGGAATTGGGATGGAGAGCCGTCATCTGGCGGCCACCACTGAGCGGTATTTCCGGTTTTCTAGGTTCCCTTATCATGCCGCTCATGCAGTGCCTCCAGTCTCCACTGGGAGCCGCTGCTGAGTGAGGCAGTCCCCAACCCCATCCCAGGACAGGACAGCAGTCCTTCAGATGCTCAGTCCTATCCTCCCCCTGCTGACCCCCCGCATCCCAAGTCCGTTTTCGAACCCAGGTCACTGGGGTGGTTCAAGGTAAGGTGCCAGTGCCTCAACCCTCTGTGCCACCGGGCTGGCTGAAACACATTTTTAAAATTATTTACACATGGTCCATTGCATAATCACAATATGACTCTCCAGGACATGGGTAACTGAGGGATTAGCCACTTCTCATATGTTTGTTGTTTTTGGTTTTGTTGAATTTTGTTGACCCGGTAAGCCCACTGGGCCTAGAAGTCCCTTTTTCAGGGGCAACCGGGGGGAAGGGGGATACAGATGGTAAGCAACTGAAATTGAACCAGATTAAGCTGTTGTGGTATTTTTAGTGAACGAGGGAAATTTAGCCAGGACACCGGGGAAATTCCCCTACTCTGATGCTGCTGTGCTGATGTTTCTGCATTGTGGCCAGTAGGGGGACAGGCCATTTCCAAGATGGCCACTCCAAGTGGACAAGGGAAGGAGAAGGAAGTCTGTGGAGCAGGAGAGCTAGCCTTGACTCTTGTTCCAGGTGTTGTGGAGGCTCCAGCCGTGGATTTGGCTGAAATTGAATCAGATATTGAACTTCAGGATGCTTTTGTGAGCTGGGAGCAATCGGTTTTGGATAAAACAAAGAAAGAAACTGGACAGTTGGAAATTGCAACAACAGGAAGAGAAAGGTATTGTCGGTATTTGAACCTGCAACCTCTACAGAAAAGTCGCTTATTAAACCTCTAAATGTGGGTCTGAAACAGGAAAATGCTGCGATAATGTTTTCTGCAGAAATGGAAGAACCAATTTCATCAGATAGCTCCAAAGGCGAGATGAATTTAAAACTGCAGGCTGACAGAGAAAGCCAAGATATTAAAACACAGCAAACAGACTGCAGGACAGTGGCGCAAAATATGGAGCAAAAAAAGGTACTGTGTCTTATTTAAGTTATAGTTCTGGCAGGATAGAGTTGCCAGCAAAAGAGTTTGCCTCTGGTGTTAAAAAGAATGCTCTGTCCTTGTTTAATGAAGCTTCACTGCAGTGTGTTGAGCTCCTGACTACAGCAGGTGTCAGCCTGATTGTAATGAAGAGCACAAAGGCAGAGTTAAGGCTGATCCCAAGATTGTCAACAGCTCTGTGGAAGAGAGCTTAGAGCAGCAAGGCTTGAGCTCCATTTCCCAAGAACAAATAATCTCTCTGAATTCAGTACAGGCTGGTATTATCTCTGCTGCTAAAAGTGAGTGCTTACTGCCAGTTTCGGTCTCTGATAATGTCAAAGGAAGTAACGAAGTGAAGATAAATGATTTATCTGCACAGAATATATTGCCATCTACTTTTGTGAAAATAAAACAGCACAGTTGAACAAGGTAGCTGGGTTTGTGTTCAAACAGCAGAGTCAAGAGATTTCAGCAACTGACTCAGCTGTTACATATCAAAAGACTGAGCGGTTCCCAAAGTGGGCTACAGATTTCTTTTTTCTGACAAAATGAACCAAAAAAGTCTACAGCTGATATACAGATGGCAGACCCGTTTTTTACATAAAAAGGCTCACAAGATTCTTGGTCACCTCATAAAGCTTTAAGTGAAGCAGGGTGGAAACAGACAGTAGCTGGTGTATGGAAGCCTGATCCTGCTTGGGACTCGAACTTATCTTTATCTCAGCATTCTCCTGAGTGGATTCCAGGTGGCCAGCAGCAGAAAGGGAGGAAATTCTCTTGCAGGAGCCCATTCGGTTTAGTACAGATGAGGTCACTGTACAACCTCCCCCCTCCCTCTTCCACAGAAGCCATTGATGTCGAACTTTTCTCAAATTCCCATAGGAAGCAGCCCCTAGGTAATGCTGTGAGGCTGAGGTATAAAGGAGGGTTAGAAACTAGGCCAGATAGGCATTATGTGGGGAAAACCTTGTTGAAAGACTCACTGCATTTCACCCCTCAGGATGTTTATGCTTTCATTAATATTTCAGGGAGGACAATTATGACATAAGTTTTCGTTCTCAACAGGCTTTAGAGTTGTTCTGGGTTAGGTATGGTCAAGTTAAGTATTCTCCTATGTGGACACCCTTTATTGTTATACCACTCTCAAAACCCTGATTAAGTTTGTTACAGTTATGTTCGAAATGAAGGGGTATGGGTGGAAGACATAACCTTTTGGTTAAAAAAAAATGTGAAGTACTAAGTGAGCCAGAGCCTATTTTAGATACAGAGGGTTCTGGACTGGAGGATGGAAGTATAAAGTTAAATTAAGGCAAACAGAGGCTGGAATTGAACATATCACCTAACTCCTTTTTGTTAGGAAAAATAGAGGGTATGTTTTACAGCGGGCAGCCCGTGCATGTTATAAGTGTGGGGCTAGAGCGCACCTTTCAAGTGTATGCGATCAGCCCGTTGTGATAATTGTGGGGAGGTAGGACGATTTAACCATGTTTTGCAGCAATCTATCAAGTTGCGATTTAGCGAAACTAAAGGCCATGTGTTCAAACTATGTCCTTGGGCTGCCCAAAAAAATCCTTTCGTTCTAATTCTGAGGTTTTTATTCAAAAGCCCAAGAATCCATGGTTAAACTACCTCCAGGATCGTGCCCCCTCCTGCAACAAATCAGATGAAACTCCCTCTAGGCAAGAGAGAAATTGGAAAGAAGGGGTTTAAAGGGAAGGTGTTGAACAAAAAAGTTAAACTCACCAAGTGGGGAGGATCAGCGTGAGATATCCTCAGAAATGGTTAAGATAGTTAAGGGCAACATGGGTCCCCTAACCTCTCAGATTTCCCTCCAGTGTGTTATACGGAAGGGGTCACAGATGCGGTGGTGGTGGCAGCCGCCGTTGATAAACCAGTGACTGTACTGCCCCAAAGAAGATCTTTACTGAATTCACTATCAAAATCCCCCCCGCCCCCAGTGGAACAGATTGATACCAGTAACTCATATGCGGCTCTGTTTTCCTCTTGGGGTAACACTGAGATAGAGGTTGAAGATTCAGACTCTCAAAAATCCTCACTTTCAACCAGGTCACAAATCACGGATAATTACAAGGATAAAAAAGAAAAAGAGGAAAAACAATTATTTAAATACTTAAAGGTTAATGAGGTTGGTTTGGGTTCTTTGAATGTTCATAGCTTATTGAATATGGTTAGCGACAAGCCCTCTTTCATTATATACATGAATTTCCTGTTTCTGTTTGTTTTTACAAGAGACATGGATGTATTCCATAGATCAGTTGGTGGCATTTAAAGAGATTGGTTTTGGGGCCCTTCATTTTGGTCATTTGGGGAAGATTCTGCAGATGGTATAGGAATAGTGTTTAATTCATATGACTTCCAGTTACACAATTTGATAGATCTAATACCAGGAAGGGTCCTGATTATCGATGGGAAGTGGCAAGGGCTAAGCTATAGGTTTATCAACATTTATAACCCCAAACAAAAGCAGGTAGAGTTAATTGTCTTAAATCAGTACAGCCTTTTTATTAACAACAGTTAGAGTATTATGGGGACTTTAATTGTCCCATTTCGACCCATGCTAGTAAAAAATAAAAAACATACTGTGACTCTAATGCTTTATGTAAAATTCTAAAAGTGCTGGACTCTTGAACTGTCATAATGCTTTACAGGTTGGAGAAGGTTTTCGTTTAAAAAGGGAAGAGATTTTCTCTAATAGATCATATGTTAGTGTCACCTAATATGCAAATAGAATCTTTTAAAATATTTCTAGTGAATTCTCGGACCATTCCTTTCTATTAAGTTCTTTTAGCTTTTCAGACAGGCAAGAAAAAGGCTAGTTAGATGGAAACTCAATAACTCCTCATTAGAACTCCCTTATATACAAGCTGGGTGAGATACCTATTAAGAGCCAGGTTATCAGTAGCCTTTTATATTCAGATTTGGGAGATTGGTGGTTAGAGACTAAATCGGACTTAAGGAAATGGTTTAAATTGCAAGGAGTTAGAGCAAAGAATGACAAATTCCTTGCACTATTTAGGTTTAAGACAACAATTACAGAGGCTTATGACTATAGCTTATTCTTCTAGGATGGATTACTCAGAACAAATTGCTAATCTTAAAGAAAAATGAAAAGAGTTTCAGTATGATAGAGGAAAACCATGCAGGCCATTTTAACTAATGGAATTAAAAATCACCCATTGGGGATCCATTCGAATGTGTAAACAAGTAAGAGATTCTATGAAAATGGAGGAACTCAAAGATTCAGATGGTAATTTGGTATCCTCTGTGGCCCAACTAAGAGAAGTGATTGTAGAACATTACCGCTCTTTGAAGCCTCTTGAAACAATCCCCAATTCAGCTATGGCCGCCTATTTAAAAGATATTTTAATTCCAGTTAACCTAGTTGGGAGATCGGATATGGGAACCTATCACTCCAACAGAGATTTCAAGCTCCATTAGGTTATTGAAACTAAATATTTCCCCCGGAATAGATGGGATTTCCAATAACTTTTATAAATTATTTTCAGACGAACTTAGTCAGTGCCTATGTCTCTTATTTAGGTTTTTTTTAGACAAAGCTACAATCTATCCCTCTTTTACAGAAGGGTTATTGATTTATATATTTAAGTCAGGGGATAAGCAAAACATTACTAACTGGAGACCAATCACTCTTTTAAACTCTGATTATAAAATCTTTACTGGTATTTTAAATAATAGGCTGAAGAATTTAGCTAAAGAAGTTATTTCACCCTTTCAATATTGTGGGTTACCAGATAGAAGAGTCCAGTCTGCTCTGATGTTGATTCGAGATGTAACTGAGTATTTTACTGAGTTAGGGTCAACTAGATGCTTAATAGCAGCTGACTTAGAAAAAGCCTTCGATAGAGTTCATTTGCCGTTCCTTTTCCTTACCCTTAAGCATTATGGGGTTCCAAAGCAATTAGTGAAAATAATTGAGAAATTATATGATAATTATACAGTAATTCCATATTTAAAAGATCAGAAGGCGGAAGGTTTTAAGTTAACTACAGGAGTTAGACAGGGTTGCCCTCTAAGCCCTCTTCTTTATATTTTCGCTCTAGACCCCTTTTTACAAACGATAGTTTCGAGACAGATTTGGAAGGGTGTTACAGTGAATGGGCAGAGGGATTTGCAATTAAGGATACAAGCCTATGCTGATGATTTAGTAGTATACTTGGAAGATAAGGCCTCAGTAATTCATTTTGTGACTGCATTTGAGGCCTTTGCAAAGGTATCAAATGCAAAATAAATTTAAATAAAACAAAGGGATTATTTATTGGAGCTACTGGTTGCTGAGGAGTGTGTCAGGAGGGTATTAACATCTCCGTAAACCTCTTAAAATATTAGGGATATTGTTCGGTTCCCAGAACATGCCTGTTGAAAATTGGGAAGATGTCATTATTAAAATAGAGAGAAAGGTTAATAGATGGAAACAGTGGAAAATGACCAAATTTAAAAGGGTTCAGGTAATCAAGCAATTTCTTCTTCAACGATACAGTATGTAGGATGATTTTCCGCTTCCTGTGTTTCTTGAGACTAGAATATATAGTGTGTTTTTTCAAATGTTATGGAAATCGCTTAAATCCTGTTAAAAAGGAGCTATCGTATTTAATGAAAAATAAAATTGGTTTAGGAATGGTAGACCCAGTGATTTTTGTGCATGCTTTGTTTTTATCAAACTCAATTAAAGAAGGGTTAAAAGTAGAACTAGAGGCAGTAGAGTCATGGAACTTGAAAACAATGGGTAAATACTTTAAGAATTGGTACATTATAGCCCCTAAACTGAATCGCTACTTATATATTCCATCATATTTTTAGGCCAGCGGCGCAGAAATTGTTCAAATGGAAAACACAGAAACAGGTAATTCTGAATAACAACATGAAGGGGCTTTATCATTTTCTAATGTCGTTGACTCTTCCCTCAGAACCAGGATTTAAAATTGTCCTATGACTTTAAATTCTAGTGTATTAGCTCAGTTAAACTGTAAGAGGATGCCTCAAAAACAATGGGAGACGAGTGGCTGATCTTTACGGAAACTGAATGTCAGAGGAAATGCGAAGTATAAGGTTTTACAGGAAAGATTGTGCCCATACTTGGATTGTATTAATATAGAAGAATCGATGGAACATTTTTTTCTTAGATGTTCATATGCGACGGGTTTATGGTCATACCTAGAAAAGCTTTGGGGATTTAAATGGTTAGGTAATATGTCTTATGAATTTTGATTCTAGGATGTTATCCCAAGAATTTGTCTGAATTTCACGAAGAAACATTATCCTTATTTTTGGGATGTCTAAGATATTATTTATGGCAAGCCAGGGTTCAATGGGTTCTTTATCAAAAGAGAATGCCTTACTCTTGTGTAAGTCGGTTAGTCATCAAGGAGCTTATACTGATTTATACACAGGACGTATCAAGAGTGACCCCAGGAACTTTTACGTAAATGGTGGAAAGGTTTTCTTCACTTTATTAAGTTCAAATAATAAGAGTTAAAAGTGGACTGGATATTTGTTAATAGTTTACTTCTCATGATTTTTTGTGTTCTCGTAGCGTTTACAATGTAAGACTTGCACATCTCTTTGATTTTGTTATGTTATATGTTATGGAAAAGTGTTGTTCTATCGATTATCCTACTTTAAAGTGTTGCTATTTATGTTTTTTTATGTCAATAAAAACACCCCTACTCTTTTTGATAAGTGCCATGGGATCTTTAACATCCACCTGAACTACCACCAATCCAAGCAGATGGGACCTCGGTTTAACGTCTCATCCGAAAGACGGCACCTCAGAAGTGTAGCACCCCTCTCATGCTGCACTACCGTGTCAGTACTAGGATATTAACCCAAGTGCCAGATGTGGGAACTGAATCCACAGCCCTCTGATCTCCCAGCCTCAGAAACGAGTGTGCTACCTACTGAGCCACTACTCGACTGCACCTCATGACACACCATACAAAGCATGGGTAAATCCTCCAGTAACCTACACACAGTCACGCCTTATCATTTAAAGCATTCTCTGTGTCAAGGTGGCACCATGGGAACTGTGTGGCAGACCAAGTATTTCCCATAACCCCATAGAGAGCTATGTGAGTAGGGATTTTGGGGAAGTTGTGGCTAGTCAGCTAAGGCCAGGTTGGTAATAGTCTGCCACAGTCAAGAGAAAATGGAATGCTGGGATACTTGAAGCGAGGACACGGAGCAGGTCAAGGAAGTTCCTCTTTGTTAGTCCGCACCGTAAGGATTGTACTGTGTTTCTAATGACAACAATACAGAAAGAATATTAAAGATCTCTAAGGGTCCTACACAGGGCCAACAAGCTGATCTGGAAGTTGCGGGCAGTTGCTAGTGTACAAGGAGAAATTGGACCTACTCAAATCATTTACCCCAGGGAAAAGAACGCCGAGGAGGGGCATGATCACTGTGTTCCAAACACTGAAGGCATGGGTCAAAATTGGCACTAGACAACTAGCCAGATGTTGGTAGATTATATGTTAGGCTAGTAAATGTTCCTTTATCTAGCTGTTGAGGCTTTTATTAGATAAACCTGCATTTCAGTAAGTACACAGTTTAGGCTAGTGGAACGATCTATGGGGTGAGTGGATTTTCTTGGTCACTAGCCCTGCTGGTCAGTGGCTGCAAAACTTAGTCTTGGCTCTTGCAAGGAAACAGACAGTGTGGAGTATGCACAGATGTTTGAACTGGTAAGTGCAAGCAAGGCAGAATAAGGGGGAATTAGGCAGCATTACTTTGCACAGAGGGTGGTTACAATGTGGCCTGCCATATGAGGTTGTGGATGGTAGCACCAGTCAGGCTTTTTCTTTCCATCCTGTGTTTTTTCTCTTGAGCTGAATGCCGCCCTCTCTGTATCTACCTGCATCTGCCACTACCCCCCCAGGTCCTCCAAAGTCTAACCCCCATGACAGGATGGTACAGTAGGTGCCCTCACCTCCTGAGCCAGAGCACAGTCAGACATACTGTAGGGAGTGGTATGGCAGCTACAGGGCCCAAGTATGCCAGAGCTTTTATCCTCGTAAATGCTCGTGTTTCTCTTTAATCCCCTCCACAGTGAGGCATGACAGGATCAAAGCCATGCATGCACACTACTGCACCCTGCTCATGCTGACTCCCTGTGGCTATGACTACCGGCAGCACTACCCTTCTTCTTCAAAAGCTTGGAGCATCTGCACAGACACCATGCTAGCCTTATGCCACCCTGCAGCAACAACTCAGGCTCACAGAATGAACCCAGGTCTCTGCATGGCAACTGATTCCTGCTGTATTAATGGGCTGTCCCGTGGTTCAGGCTTTCACAGTATGAAGTATGGGCAACATAGGACAAGACAGACTCCTGAGGGAGAATGGCACTGAAGGTTACACAGCATGAGTAGGGGTAACACAGGACTAGACAGATTCCTGAGGGAGAATGGCATTGAGGGTTACACAGCATGAGTAGGAGTAGTACAGGACTAGACAGACTCCTGAGGGAGAATGACATTGAGGGCTAGAAAACATGACTGGGGTAACACTGGACTAGACAAATGCCTAAGGGAGAATGGCAGTGAGGGTTACACAGCATGTGTAGGAGTAACACAGGACTAGATAGAGTCTTGAGAGAGAATGACATTGAGGGTTTTACAGCATGAGTAGGGGTAACACAGGACTAGACAGACTCCTGAGGGAGAATGACATTGAGGGTTACACAGAGTGAGTAGGGGTAACACAGGACTAGACAGACTCCTAAGGGAGAATGACATTGAGGGTTACACAGCATGAGTAGGGGTAACACAGGACTAGACAGATTCCTGAGGGAGAATGGCACTGAGGGTTACACAGAATGAGTAGGAGTAACACAGGACTAGACAGATTCCTGAGGGAGAATGGCATTGAGGGTTACACAGCATGAGTAGAGGTAACGCAAGACTAGACAGATTCCTAAGGGAGAATGGCATTGAGGGTTACACAGCATGAGTAGAGGTAACACAAGACTAGACAGATTCCTAAGGGAGAATGGCATTGAGGGTTACACAGCATGCGTAGGGGTAACACAGGACCACAGGACTAGACAGATTCCTGAGGGAGAATGGCATTGACAGTTACACAGCATGAGTAGGAGTAACACAGGACTAGACAGATTCCTGAAAGAGAGAATGGCATTGAGGGTTACACAGTATGAGCAGGGGTAACACAAGACTAGACAGACTCCTGGGGGAGAATGGCAGTGAGGGTTACACAGCATGAGACAGGGTAACACAGGACTAGACAGTTTCCTGAGCAATTATAGCACTGAGAGTTACACAGCATGAGTATGAGCAACACAAGACTACACAGATTCCTGAGAGACAATGGCATTAAGGATTACACAGCATTACCATGATTAGGAGTAACACAGGACTAGACAGATTCCTGAAAGAGAGAATGGCACTGAGGGTTACACAGTATGAGCAGGGGTAACACAAGACTAGATAGACTCCTGGGGGAGAATGGCAGTGAGGGTTACACAGCATGAGACAGGGTAACACAGGACTAGACAGTAGACAGATTCTTGAGAGAGAATGACATGGAGAGTTACACAGCATGAGTAGGGGTAACACAGGACTAAATAGATTCCAGAGAGAGAATGCATTGAGGGTTCCATAGCATGAATTGGTGTAACACAGGACCAGAGAGATTCCTGAGGGAGGATGGCATTGAGGGTTACACTGCATGAGTAGGAGTAACAACTTGTGTAACGCCAATTTCAGCTACTTGTACTCTGTAACCTGAATTTGTTATGTTTGTCCTTAATGTGATGAGGTACCTTTGGTAACACCAATTTCAGCTACCTATACTCTGTAACCTAAATTTGTTATGTTTGTCCTCAATGTGACGAGGTACCTTTGGAAATGAGCCCCTGGCTCAAAGGTTGTAAACTGACTTACAAATAAATAAAATAAAATAACACAGGACTGGATAGATTCCTGGGGGGATGGCAGTGAAGGTTACACAGCATGAGTAGGGGTATCACAGGACTAGACTGATTCCTGAGGGAAAATGGCATTGAAGGTTATGCAGCATGAGTACAGGTAACACAGGACTAGACAGATTCCAGAGAGAGGATGGCATTGAGGGTTACACAGCATAAGTAGGGATCATACAGGACTAGACAGATTTCTGAGAGAGCATGCATTGAGGTTTACACAGCATGAGTAGGGTTAACACAGGACTAGAGAAATTCTGAGAGAGGATGGCATTGAGCATTACACTGCACGAGTAGAGGAAACACAGGACTAGACAGATTCCTAAGACAGAATGACTTTAAGAGTTACACGGCATGAGTAGCTGTAACACATGACTAGACAGATTCCTGAGGCAGACTGGAATTGAGAGTTACACAGCCTAAGTAGGGGTAACACAGGACTAGACAGATTCCTGAGACAGAGAATGGCATTGAGGGTTACACAGCATGGGTGGGATAACACAGGACTAGACAGTTTCCTGACAGATTACAGCATTGAGAGTTACACAGCATGGGTAGGAGTAACAAGGCACTACACAGATTCCTGAGAGACAATGGTATTGAAGGTTATACAGCATTACCATGATTAGGGGTAACACAGGGCTAGACAGATTCCTGAGAGAGAGAATGGCATTGTGGGTTACACAGTATGAGAAGGAGTAACACAAGACTAGACAGATTCTTGAGAAAGAATGACACTGAGGGTGACACAGGACTAGACAGATTCCTGAGAGACAATGGCACTGAGGGTTACACAGCATGAGTAGGGGTTACACAGGACTAGAGAGATTCCTGAGGGAGGATGGCACTGAGGGTTACACTGCATGAGTAGGGGTAACACCAAACTAGACAGATTCCTGAGAGAGAATGGCATTGAGGGTTACATAGGATGGGTAGGATAACACAGGACTAGACAGATTCCAGAGAGAGAATAGCACTCTGGGTTACACAGCAGAAGTCACGATAATACAGGACAAGACAGATTCCTGAGAGAGAGTGCATTGTGGGTTACACAGCATGAGTAGGGGTAACACAGGAGTAGAGAGAATCCTGAAGGAGTATGGCATTGAGGGTTACACTGCATGAGTAGGGGTAGAACAGGACTAGACAGATTCCTGAGGGAGAATGGCACCGAGGGTTACACAGCATGAGTAGTGGCAACACAGCAGTAGACAGATTCCTGAGAAAGCATGGCACTGAATTTTATAGTACTCAACCTGAGTAGGGGTAACACAAGACTAAATTCCTGGGGGGAATGGCACTGAGTGTTACACAGTATAAGCAGAGGTAATACAAAACTAGATAGATTCCAGGGGGGAATGGCATTAAGAGTTGCACAGCATGAGTAGAGATAACCCAGGACTAGTAACACAGGTCTAGACAGATTCCTAAGACAGAATGGCATTGAGAGTTACACAGCATGAGTAGGGGTAACACAGGACTAGACAGATTCCTAAGACAGAGAATGGCATTGAGGGTTACACAGCATGGGTGGGGTAACACAGGACTAGACAGTTTCCTGACAGATTATAGCATTGAGAGTTACACAGCATGAATAGGAGTAACACAAGACTACACAGATTCCTGAGAAACAATGGCATTGAGGGTTACACAGCAGTACCATGATTAGGGGCAACACAGGACTAGAAAGATTCCTGAGGGAGGATCACATTGAGAGTTACACTGCATGAGTAGGGGTAACACTGGACTAGACAGACTCCTGAGGGAGAATGGCATTGAGGATTACACAGAATGAGTAGGGGTAACACAGGACTAGACAAATTCCAGAGACAGAATAGCACTGAGGTTTACACAGCATAAGTAGGGATAATGCAGGACAAGACAGATTCCTGAGAGAGAGGGCACTGTGGGTTACACAGCATGAGTAGGGGTAACACAGGACTAGACAGATTGCTGAGGGAGAATGGCACTGAAGGTTACACAGCGTGAGTAGGGGCAACAGAGGAGTAGACAGATTCCTGAGAGAGCATGGCATTGAGGGTTATAGTACTCAACCTGAGATGGGGCAACACAGGAATAAATGCCTGGGGGGAATGGCAGTGATGGCTACACAGCATGAGTATGGGTAATACAGGACTAGATGGATTCCTGAGAGAAAATGGCATTGAGGGTAACACGGTATGACTAGGAGTAACACAGGACTAGACAGATTCCTGAGGGACAATGGCATTGAGGGTTACACAGCATGAGTAGTGGTAACACAGGACTAGACAGATTCCTGAGAGAGAATGGCATTGAAGGTTACACAGCATGAGTAGGGGTAACACAGGACTAGACAGATTCCTGAGAGAGAATGGCATTGAAGGTTACACAGCATGAGTAGTGGTAACACAGGACTAGACAGATTCCTGAGAGAGAATGGCATTGAAGGTTACACAGCATGAGTAGGGGTAACACAGGAGTAAAGAGGCTCCTGAGGGATAGTGGCAGTGAGGGTTACACAGCATGAGTAGGGTAACACAGGAGTAAAGAGACTCCTGAGGGATAGTGGCAGTGAGGGTTACGCAGAATGAGTAGGGTAACACAGGAGTAAAGAGACTCCTGAGGGATAGTGGCAGTGAGGGTTACGCAGAATGAGTAGGGTAACACAGGAGTAAAGAGACTCCTGAGGGATAGTGGCAGTGAGGGTTACACAGCATGAGTAGGGGTAACACAGGAGTAAAGAGACTCCTGAGGGACAGTGGCACTGAGGGTTACACAGAACGTGTAGGGTAACACAGGACTAGACAGATTCCTGAAGGATAGTGGCAGTGAGGGTTTATTTTTATTTATTTATTTAGTTTTTGTTAACCGGGTAGGTGCACAAACCATGAAATGACTATTTTCAGGTACGACCTGGGAGAGTACAACAATCAAAGACAGGTTCCTAGGATGAGTACAATGAAATTACAATAGCATAGGTCAAAACAGTTAGTAATAAATACATGCAGCCAGGACAATAACAGTCAATTCAATTCACATAAATTTTTAGGCAGAGAAAACCTACACAGTCTAGGAAAAGATACCTCAACATAGCAGCAAAGAAATATTGTTCAAATTAGTCACAACAATGAAGATTCAAATCAGCAGTGAAACAAGGCAAGGGCAAATTCCTGACTGGGCAGGATGCATTATCACGGCCTCTGAAACAAGACTCAGGTGTGGGGGAGGGGGGAGTTGGGGTACATGGAGCTGTCAAGGAGATAGTAAGGGCAAGAAGTGCTAGTGAGGTAGGGAGGTTAAAGTTAGGCCAGGCAGCATCTGGCGGGTGAGTGGATTAGGGGATTGAAACAAGTGCGAGATCAGCAAGGGATAGACGGCAGCCTCCCTTTGAAGCCATGGGATCCAGATATTTGAAGTGCTTGGAGGGAGTTCCAAAGCTTAGAGCAGAGTGATTTAAGGCAACAGAGCCTTTTGATGTTTTACATCTAGGTACATTCAGCAGGGATTTGTCTACCGATCACAGTCATAGGAGGAGGTTTGAGGTACCAGCAATGTTACGGCGCTGAAGGGTCTGGTTTCTTTTTCTAGTATAGAGTAAATCAGAGAGCCAGAGAGTATTGACAAGCAGGGTGGATAACCATCCCAGGTCCCTGTACAGTTAGCGAGTGATGCTTAGCCGTGGTGACGAGGAAGCGTATCAACAGATATTATTATGAGTGACATCCCACTTATGAAGGACGGTTTTGTGTGTGGCAGCAAAGGTTGGCATGCCATAGGTGAGGGCAGGGAATAATATGCCTCTGGCAATTGCAAGTTTAGCAGAGAGAGTCAACATGAAACTGGACTTTTAAGCAACCCCCAGTTTAGCATTTACTGTCTTGGAGGCCGATTGTATATGCAGGCTGAAGTCCAGGGATTGGTCCAGAAGAATTCCCAGGTACTTAAAAGATGTAATGCGTTCTATTCGTGTACCACTGTGGTCTTGCACCAATAGGGAGTTTGACATGTCCTAAGTTTAAGGGCAGATCCAAGTAACATTGCTTGGGTTTTCTTAGCATTAAGTCAAAGTGTATGTGCAGAAAACCAATTTTGGACATTTGCGAAATCTGAAGAAAGGGATGCATTTATGCTGGTGACCTTATCAGAGCTTGAATAGAGTACAAGATCATCTGCATAAAGAACAGATGAGCAAGAAAGAAAAACCTCATCTATGTTATTGATAAAAAGTGAGAAAAGAAGAGGGTTACACAGCATGGGTAGGGGTAACACAGGACTAGACAGATTCCTGAGAGAAAATGGCATTAAGGGTAACACAGAATGAGTAGAAGTAACACCGGACTAGACAGATTCTTGAGGAAGAATGGCACTGAGGGTTACACAGCATGGGTAGGGGTAACACAGGACTAGAGAGAGACTCCTGAAGGAGAATAGAATTAAGATTTACAATACTCAGCTTGTGTAGGGGTAACACATGACTTGATTCCTGGGGAGAATGGCATTGAGGGTTACACAGCATGAGCAGAGGTAACGCAGGACTAGATAGATTCCTGGGGGGAATGGCATTGAGGGTTACCCAGCATAAGTAGAGGTAACACGGGACTAGATTGATTCCTGATGGGAATGGCAGTGAGGGCTACACAGCATGAGTAAGGGTAATAAGGACTAGACAGATTCCTGAGAGAAAATGGCATTGAGGGTAACACAGCATGACTAGGAGTAACACAGGACTAGACAGATTCCTGAGGGAGAATGACATTGAGGGTTACACAACATAAGTAGATGTAACACAGGACTAGTCAGATTCCTGAGAGAAAATGGCATTGAGGGTAACACAGCATGACTAGGAGTAAACAGGACTAGATAGATTCCTGAAGGAGAATGACATTGAGGGCTACACAGCATGAGTAGGGATAACACAGGACTAGTCAGATTCCTGAGAGAAAATGGCATTGAGGGTAACACAGCATGAGTAGGAGTAACACAGGACTAGAAAGATTCCTGAGGCAGAATGACATTGAGGGTTACACAGCATAAGCAGAGGTAACACAGGACTAGATTGATTCCTGATGGGAATGGCACTGAGGGTTACACAGCATGAGTAGGGGATAACACAGGACTAGAGAAAGACTCCTGAGGGAGAATAGCATTGAGATTTACAGCACTCAGCCTGAGTAGGCGTAACACAAGACTAGATTCCTGGGGGGAATGACAGTAAGGGCTAAACAGCATGAGTAGGGAATAACACAGGACCAGACAGATTCCAGAGGGACAATGGCACTGAGGTTTACACAGCATGAGTAGGGGATAACACAGGACCAGACAGATTCCTGAGGGAAAATGGCATTGAGGGTTACAATACTCAGCCTGAGCAGAGGTAACACAGGGCTAGATTCCTGGAGGGAATGGCAGTGAGGGTTACACAGCATGAGTAGAGGTAACACAGGACCAGAAAGATTCCTGAGGGAGGGGGAAATGGCATTGAGGGTTACGCAGCATGGGTAGATGTAACATAGGACTAGACAGACACCTGAGGGACAATGGCACTGAGGGTTACACAGCATGAGTAAGGGTAACACAGGACTAGACAGATTCCTGAGGGAGAATGGTATTGAGGTTTACACAGCATGAGTAGTGGTAACACAGGACCAGACAGATTCATGAGGGAGAATGACATTGAAGGTTACACAGCATGACTAGGAGCAACACAGGACTAGATAGAGTCCTGGGGGGAATGGCAATGAAGGTTACACAGCATGAGTAGGGATACACATGACTGAACAGATTGCTGAGGGAGAATGGCACTGACAGTTGTACAGCATGAGTAGGGGCAATATAGGTCTAGACAGATTCCGAAGGGAGAATGGTGCTGAGGGTTACACAGCACGACTAGGAGTCGCACAGGAATAAAAATATTCCTGGTGGAATGGCAGCGAGGGTTACACAGTATGAATAGAGGTAACACAGGACTGGATAGATTCCTGGGGGGGGATGGCAGTGAACGTTACACAGCATGAGTAGGGGTATCACAGGACTAGACTGATTCCTGAGGGAGAATGGCATTGAAGGTTACGCAGCATGAGTACAGGTAACACAGGACTAGACAGATTCCAGAGAGAGAATGGCACTTAGGGTTACACAGCATGAGTAGGGGTAACACAGGACTAGACAGATTCCAGAGAGAGAATGGCATTGAGGGTTACACAGCATGAGTTGGGGTAATACAGGACTAGACAAATTCCTGTGGGAGAATGGCATTGAGGATTGCACAGTACTCAGCATGAGTACGGGGTAACATTCTGGCTAATAACAGGTAACGGAGAACCTGCAATGTTGCATTATCTCTCTCAGTTTATTTTCTGTCTTCCTCACCTTTAACTCTGGCTCTGACTGCTACCTCGTGGTGCGCCATTATAAATGCTACAACCAGTATTGTCATCTGTTAGAATCCAGAGATGTCTGCTGACAGGGACCCTGCTACTGGCGTGGGCTGCTATATTAACCAGAATGGAGCAGTTCTATAATATGTTCCATTTGCATTGAAATAGCTGCCCATGCAAGCAACCATTCCAGCATACGTTCCACAGATGGACTATAACAGATGGTTTTATTTATTCATTTGGTAACCAGGTTGGTGCTCTGGTCCAAGGACCTCTTTCAGGTATGGCCTGGGCCAGAAACTGGCACAAACAAATGTAGAACACAGTGAGAACATGCAGCTGTGAACATACATAGGCAAATCAACTAGAAACAGGTGCAAGTCAGGCAATATACAGTGGTGAGGCAAACGTAAATACAGATAACAGTGTCAGATACCATAACAATGTGTACACATTGAAAATATTTATAAATACATATATACAGTTCTTAGATAGCAATACACCAACAAATGGGTCTCTAATACATCAGAATGGCCTGCAGCATCAAACAAATTCATCAGAGTGCAGAAATTAACAGGTGTGGATATCACGGGTTCTGAAGCACGGCATCTATAATGGCACTGTTGATAGGCAACATGAACAATCAAGTTTTAAAGGGACACCATCCTTCCCCTTAGGCCTCAAAGTGTCGCTAGATTAAAAAAAAAAAAAAACATTTTATGATTGCTCACATTCTGTAGAGATTGCTTACGTAGCTGGTTGTTTGATTCTGATTCCAGTTTTCTTCTTAAGTGTGAAAAACAGACTACCCACCATACTGGTGTTACCACACCACAACATGTTTGTTTACATTCCTTGGTCAATTTCCACTGCAACTTTCCTAGACTAGGGATCCCCCCCACACACACACACACAGCCACGTATGATGCAGTGAGAGGAGAGGAGGGTAACGCATCATGAGTGACTGCACTGTTCGGGGTGTTCATAATACTCAGAAAGTATGCAGTAACAGTTGATCAAGGATTAAAAACAAAGCTGAGTACATTACACCGTTACCATGTCTTTTAGTTGTACTAAGAAATGAAGCATTTAAAACAAACAACAACATCAATGAATTTTAGAGAAGGTAAGCAATCATAAAATGTGGGTTTCCATCTAGAAATAATATAATGTAAACAGAGTTGACAGTGTCCCTTTAAAGACAAAGGAGGCAGCAAACTGAAACAGAGAAAGAAGTACAGAAAGAGAGTAGGGAATAAATAAATAGATATTGGGAATGTTACCATGTTTCTGTTCCCCTTTAAGGCTGATCAGTTTAGCCACAGTAAATTCGACATTGTCGCTGCCACACAACAAGAAATGTAGCCAAGATACTCCCTCAAACCCACCCCACCTCACATTGTACTTTACCTAACATTTTCTCAAAGGTCTTCTGCAGATCGCCCAGGTCTTTAAGGATGAAAAAGTGTTCCTCCTTCTCCTTATGTGATGCAATGCTGTTCAGTGTTTCTATGTCCAGGTCAAGGGACTCCCCCACGCCGAACGCATACACATCTTCGGAAAAAAAGGGAGCGAAAAAGAATTACACCACAGCAATAATTACTTTAAACCTCAGTTTCTCACTTTTAGCTGCCCCTCTGCTTCAACTATTACTTATTGACTGGCACAACCACTTCTTTTCGTTAATCAGTAGTTTAGTTGCCCCCTTCTTCTGTCCTTCGTAGCTGACTTCTTACCCCCCCCGGTCCTATGCCCCTGCTCACTTATGCTGCTGACCCTCCATGAAGCCTTAGTCTGCCCCCAAGTGGGGATGGGGGATGTACCTCCGACAGCGGCTGTGCATCAGGTAGCAGCCGAGATGTACCGCAGCCCATGTTTTATATCCACAGAGGTCATGTCCCTTCATTTCTGGCCCCCCCCCTTGAGATGCCAGCTCTATGACACCATACGCAAGCCTGCCGACCCAAGCATGCTGCAGTATTGTGTCAGCCAGTGTCTTGCCTCAGTTAAGGTGTGGCAAGCCGCAGCTTCGGCAGTGGTCCCCAAGGTGGCGCTGCTACAGTAGTGTTGTACTCCCACACTTCTTCTCCAGAGAAGATGAGTATCCCCTGGGATGCAGGATCCCTCACACCCCCAGCCGGCACCTGATGAGTCACGATCCAGAACTTGTTCCCAAACCCAGGTCACCAGTGTCCCTCATGGTAGCCCTACCACTGCGCCGAGGGGCTGGCCTCAGCACAAGCAGCTCTAACAATAAGCAACACCCTTAGAATCTACCCATTTCTAATACAGTACTGTGTTGTGATGAACAAAGGAGCTGAAGTTCCATCTTTTCCTTCCGCCTCTCCTGCCTGAGAAAGCATCAGAAGATAATTAACAAAATATGCTGCTGTTATAACTAGAGTGCCTCCTCCACAAACAAAGAGGTGCGTGTGTGTGCACACAGATACACACACACACACGCACACACTCTGTCTGCTGGAGACATGCTATTACTTCACTGTAAACTTCTTCGCTGAAGGAACCATGGAGGGTGCTATTTCTAAGAGATGTCAGATGTGCCCAACTCACTTGCAAGCGCCAATAAACAATAAACTAACTATACACATGCTAAAAAAACTTTTAGGAAATATATTGATTTGTTTCATACTTCGGTTTGATCAATTTATTTATTTAATTGTTTTAACAGGAAAGTGAGTTGGATCAAAGACCCCTTTTCAGCCACGCCTTGCATATGTTCTCCCTTCCATCTCTTCTTTTTTTTTTTAAAGTAGACTGACCTCTAAAAAAAAAAAAAAAAGGTCCCAGAGTAACTAAAAATCATATTTCTGATTTGAGTGTGAGAAAGTGACTACCCCAACCATGGTCTGCCTTACCCAGAAAATCCTCTCTTTTGTTGTAGATTTCCAAAAGGTCGCGGATTTTAAGAATGACATCTTTAGGCCTTCCTCCAACGTTAGATTTCCCTGGAACAAGAAATTAAGGTTTTTGTTTTTTTGCAAACAATAAGTCTGGGTCACTGGATGCTGATACTTTGCGTTCGCGGTTGCACATAACAAACTGTCAGCACTGTTTCAGTAAGCCAGCGTTGGCGGTTCATTTCCACATGAGACCTGCTAATGTAAGTTACCAGGATCTCCAAGGGGTGTCTTCTGGTAGAAGAGACTCTGGGCAGGATTTTCAAAGCGTGGTACAGGGCTTGTGTCCAGCCCTGAGCCATGACCCTTAGGTTCTAGTGGTGCACCAAACTATTCACTGCAACTGCGCCCAATTTTACAATTTCAGGTGCAGCTGCGGCAGTTTCTACAAATTACAGCAGCTTGCACCAAATATCTGATGCAAGCTCCGTAAAAACGTCCACCAGGATTGCCGCAGGTTAGACCAGAAAAAGTCAGTCTAACTTGCAGCAATTGCCGCACGGGATAGAGAATCCTGTTAGATCACTGCAAGCCCCAGGCGCCGTATCGTCAGTGCACAGGGGCTTGTGGCGATCTAAAGCTTTTGAAAATCCTGCCTTCTGAGTGTGAGGTCTGAGCAAGAGGACTGCAAAGCAAAGCTGGGTGGTTCTCTCTGCCCAAACCGCACAGGAGGCGTCTCTTATGCCATAAAAGACATTCCTCGGAGGCCCTGTTAACATATTATAAATCGCTCAAGTTTAGTTTGGATGATTTATAATAACTTTACAGTCTGTTTGTTTAATTTTATTGTGCCGTCCTCCCCTTGGCGCTGAAGTGGAGCGCTCCCTGATTTGTGCCATACTAACCTTTTCAAAATGGGGGCCCTAACCCTGTTAAGTACATAAGTCATTGTTCTCTCTGTCCCTCTCACTGACTATAAAATCCTGGCCAAATTCTAATGACTAAATAATAATTACTAATAAATTACCTAATAATTCAGCCATCTCCGAACACCTTGGTGATGTCTCTAATCATCTGTCCTTGCCTCTCTCCTGTTCCCTTCCTGTTTGGTCCCTTACCCTAACACCCCTCTGTATTAACTCTGCCCATGTGCCCTTGACACGGCTAAATAGTTGGAGTTCTGATCTTATTGTATTGTAACTAGTGCTGTGCAAAAAAAAATTCCCCTTACAGAATTACTGTGAAAGTTGGATTTCGCTTCTGCAAAATTTCTGGAATGCACTTTAGAAACTTTCACATTTCTGCCATTCTAAGACAGAATTCCATGAAAGCCCCCGACTCATCAACCGCCCCCTATCCTATGAACAACATTGATGGGGGGGGGGGTTGCATTATGACGTAGCTACTAACGCAGAACAAAAAGTCATCCTGCATTTGTAGCTATGTCACTACTAAAGCAGAATGATATTTTGAGGAGTATGGCTTTCTATACACAACTACATTCTGCCATACACTATAGCAGAGTACGCAATAAAATTGCAAAATAAAAATCCTAAAACCTTATTGGCTGAGTCAGATACCCTGATCATGTATTAAAAGCTAGCCATGCATGAGCAGGTGTCGCATCTCATTAGCAAGGCAAAGAAGTCTCATTACCAACAAAATCAGGGACTATTTCATAGAAATAATTTTGCCATTTAAAATCATGTTTCACTTTGGATATAATATATGAGAGCAGTGACCCATTCTATAAGCCCAATAAGCGACTTCAGGCTGTTCATTAAAGGACTACCAATGCAGTTCCCAGGGACAGCGTAAGGATAATCGATCTTCGACCTCGTGCCTCACACTCCTGGGGCATGCATTAAAATCCTGTAATGCACACCCTGCTGTAGCTTATTGGTAATGCAACACATCTTCCGAGACTACTATTACAGTTGTAAGACTAAGCTCAAGTGGAGTTCTATGGTATGAAATATGCAAACCGAATGAGAGAACAGTTCTAATACCTGAAGAATGTGAGACCTCTCTTACAACCGTAAGGGTGGTCTCTGAGGATGTACCTAATTATATGTTATTTAAGGTGATCAGTAGTATGTCGCAAGTGTAACACCCCCACTCCCATTTCTAGGGTGCCTGCATGCGAGACACAGTTTACAGAGTAAGAATGTTTAAAATGCAGGCAAAATAAGCAATTTGATTGGTCGGATGTGCTCCATCAATCTGCAGTACAGTGTAAGTTTACCTTTGCTACAGCTGTATGCCCATCACTGATCATCAGAGGATGTGCAACTTAATTCTGCTTCCCACTTGGAATGAGAACTTGAAATTAAATTAGGATTGCATTCTGCTAATATTCTGTATGCTTTCTGTGCTCCACCCTTGTCTCTACCTATTTCCAAAAGTTTTTTTTTCCCTTGACCTGGATTTGGAAGGAATAGTTTGGATCAGGAATTGGGTTTAAATCCTCCTTCATCTGTAAATATTTCCAGAAGTCAGTTTTACAGTAACCAAATTTTAGTCCCACATTATGATATGGTTTCCCCCACACTGAGGGACGATCTGGGCAACCGGTGTGTACTCCAGAGCATTGTGAGATGCGGCTCTGCTGTTGCATGTACTTGAAACTCCTGCCATATGCCAACATTTCAGTAGAGGGCATTTACTCACCATCTGTGAATAAGATAATGGCGTGGCGAATTGTGTGCCAGTTGCCCTTCTTGTTTCCAGTCTGATAGACCTGCTTTTGAAAGGACATCATTTTGTAGACCTCAGTCAGAGCTGCCTGGATGTTTGTTCCAGTCTTTTCTCCGTGTTCTAGTTGGCACAGATACAGAAGGGTTATAAAAATTAATTGTCCCCGTGTAAAATGATGATGTTGTTTTTTTTTTTTTGAGTTTGTCAAATGTTTGACCCGCCATAAGGGTCTCAGAAGAAATGTCACAGGTCTAAGTCTGCTGGTACCAAACCAATGCTGCAAATTTTTTTCCCCCTTGTCCTGGCAACCCCTTCTAAGTAACCACACTTTTATTTAAAGGCTACTGCACGACCCTTGACCACTGTACTGTCATTTTTTTTTCCAAGTCTCTTGAAATGATACACAGCTATGGAATTATGACTAGCTAAATAATAACAATCCAAAGAAAGTCTTATTTACAGGTAGGTATGTATGTACTGTAAGTAGACAGGTACAGTATGTCGCTAGGTAGGTACAGCAGGTAGGTAGGTATGTCTGTAAGTAGGCAGGTACAGTGTGTAGCTAGGTAGGTACAGCATATAGGTAGGTATGTAGGTATAAAGGGTAGTTAGCTAAGTTAGTAGGTATGTAGATACAGTAGGTAGGTATGTACGTTTAGTAGGGAGGTAGGTGCTATATGTAGGTGGGCAGGTAGGTAGATATGTGCTGTAGGTAGGCAGGTACAGTATGTAGGTAGCTAAAAACAGCAGTAAGGCAAATAGATAAGTAGGTACAGAGGATCGGATAGGTAGGTAGGTTGGTAAGTATGTAGGTCAGTAGGAAGGTACAGTATGTAGGTCAGTATGATGATAGGTATGAAGGTACATAGGGTAGGTAGGTAGGTAGATTGGTAGGTATCTAGGTACAGTATGTAGGTCAGTAGGCTGATAGGTAGGTAGGTAGGTACAGAGGCTAGGTAGGTATACAAGTACGGAAGGTAGGTATGTAGGTACAGTAGGTAGGTCAGTATTCCAATAGGCAGATACAGAGAGTAGGTAGGTTGGTAGGTACATAGGTACAGTAGGTAGATCAGTAGGCCAATAGGTAGGTAGGTAGGTACAGAGGGCTGGTAGGTTGATAGGTATATAGGTACAGTAGGTAGGTCAATATGCTGATAGGTATGTAGGTACAGAGGGTAAGTAGGTTGATAGGTATATAGGTACAGTAGGTAAGTATGTAGGTACAGTAGGTAGGTCAGTAGGCATAGTAGATAGGTACAGAGGGTAGGTAGGTTGATAGGTATATAGGTACAGTAGGTAGACAGGTACGGTATGTGGACAAGCACGCACAGCAGGTAGGTAGGCACAGTATGTAGATAGATAAGAACAGTAGCAAGGCAGGTCAGTAAGTAGGTAGGTAGGTAGGTAAGTATATTTTATTTATACAACACTGTTCCTGCAGCTTGAGGTGTTTTTTAAAATATGAGGGGAGCCATCAAAACCGATGCCCAATAGTGTCAAGGCTGAGGAAAGACCAGTGAGAACAACCAATGTGTCCTTCACAGATAGGACACTGTTGAGCAAGAGCAGTCTCAGTGCTATGCCAAAGTCTGAAACCAAACTGGAGAGAGTCATAGATGTCAAAGCACTCCAGTGAGTCTTGAGCTGCAGTGAAACCATTCTCTCAAGTACCTTACCTAAGCAGGGAAGGGTTGAGACAAGCCAGTACTTTGCCAGGACTTCCACATCTAGAGATCACTTTTAAAGGAAGGGTCTTACCACTGCTCTGTTCAGGGTGATAGGGAAAAGCCCCTCCTCTAAGGAGCACAGGATTATTCACATAGACACACTGGGCCCAGCATATCCTGACAGTTAGACACCAACCAAGTTGATAATGGATCCAGAGCACGGTAAGGAAGTCATATCCTGGCTACAACCAAATACATCGGCTCACAAGAAACTGGTTGAAACTCAGCCCATGGGATCCAAGTGCCATCGGCATCAATATTCTGTTCACCAACAGACATAAAACGTCTCCACTTGTGGAGATCCCTGACCCAGTGACCACTGCCCTGTTGAGGAAGAACCTGCCAAGCTCCTCACACTTTTCTGCATTACCAGTTCCTCTGGACCACAGACTGGATGTAATAGTTTGTCTATAGTGTGGAAAAGTTAGGAAGCCAGTATAATTCAAAGAGACAGATTTTGGTCATTAATAAGTGGTTGTACTAAAACAAGATTCTTTCCGCAATCAAAATCTACCATTTTGTACTTCCTTGCCTGCAAAATTGGGCTTCTTAATTTTTTCTCTTTTTATCATTTTGTGAGTCAAAAAGGTCCCTTCCCCCACCCCCTTTTATATTAAAACGTTTAACCTTATTTGTGAAAGTCAAATATTTTCAAAATGGAATTAATTGATGCCCTATGTGTGCATTCATCATATTGTGAAGAACAGTAACCTTTTCGTATAATGGAGGTTGTTCATACCTGCATATTGAAACTGCTCTATCCTATCCAGTACTTCATCCACATCTGAGGATTCGGCGTCAGATACAGAGATAATGTTTTTGGGCTCAGTTGCAAAGGAGATGATTCCAAAGTTTATAGTGACATCAAACAAAGCAACCTGGTAGAAGAAAAGAGCACCTAAATAAAGTTTTTGGTAGTAACATCTGTTCTGGTAGGTTATTAGTAATAGCAACTTCTACGCCGATAATCTAAAAAAACAACACATCTGTGCTGTCATCTGCAATAAACCATGTCTGTGCTGTCATCTGCAATAAACCACATCTGTGTTGTCATCTGCAATAAACCACGTCTGTGCTGTCATCTGCAATAAACCATGTCTGTGCTGTCATCTGCTATAAACCACATCTGTGCTGTTATCTGCAATAAAGCACATCTGTGCTGTTATCTGCAATAAACCATGTCTGTGCTGTCATCTGCAATAAACCACACATGTGCTGTCATCTGCGCAATAAACCATGTCTGTGCTGTCATCTGCTATAAACCACATCTGTGCTGTTATCTGCAATAAACCATGTCTGTGCAGTCATCTGCAATAAAGCACATCTGTGCTGTTATCTGCAATAAACCATGTCTGTGCTGTCAGCTGCAATAAAGCACATCTGTCAACACTTTGAGCTCCGGCAGCTGCAGGATCGTTGTCTGCTTCAGCTGCGACTCCCCTCTGCCACCCACACTCTCTCTACTACAGGGTCAACTCTGGCAGCGCCTCCTGCCTGCCTTTAATCCTTGGCCAGCAATGGCCCATCACAGTTTGGCCTTCTGATGCCCCATGCTGACAATCCAGCCCCATCATTCGGGCCCCTCTTCTCTACGAGGTTCCAGTCAGGGAGCTCCACTGGTCCTACTCTGTCAAGCACTGGCTCATCGTCATAGAGGTTTCTGCTTCCCCTGGCAGTGCCTTCTGCCTACTCTTAGACATCGGGGACTCGGCCTCCCCTGTCACTACCCCAGGCCACCATGTCGATATTGGGGATTCAGCCTACCCCGTCGACACCTCAGGCTGTCCCACATACACCAGAGACCCAGCATCCCCATCGGCACTGCAAGGTACTCTGATGATGCCGCTCATTATTGACATCCAGACCATGCTCCAGGGTCAACTAGGCTGGCTTCCATGCTGACACCCTCCAAGGAGACATGCTCTGCTCATCCTTAGTCCTCAACACCATTGGTGCCCTGCTCATAGCCGGGGGATGAGGACGAGTACCATCCTTACCTCCTCCCACATGACGAGGAGGAGGAGGAGGAAGAGGAAGAGGGGGCTGGCAGCCATTCATATTCTACCTCTATTATTTCCTCAGGGGGTGAGGACTTCACAAAATATACCCCAAGATCTCTCCCTGATGACCCCTTTTTCATTTCAGAAATGAGGCACCTGCAAACGGCTGTAGGGTTTTATGTCATATGGCTGCAGTGGTTGTCCAGCTGAACATATTAAATATTCATTTGTCACACTTGGCGTTCTATTGGTCCTTCATTTGGGTACCACAAATTGTCCCTCCATTTACTCCCAAAGTCCTCTGCACAAGCTTGGCTCCCTGATTGGCTGCAGTCCTCCCAGGCTGCCCTCTGACCTTATTCCCAGCAGTCCCCTTGCTTTTGTAGTCTATGGGGGCAGCAATGTTTGTTTACATTTTTTCCCAAACCACCTGCTCCACTTGGTAAGTCTATTATAGCCACAATAACTATGTTTGACCATTCATTTCTCCCAATGCCACTGTTAGCCCCTCTGCCCTTTACTACAGATCTACGTTTCATAGTTTAAATCAGCCTCCTGCCTGTTGCTGCTGCCAAAACACTGTCCCTCTAGGCAGCAGACAAGCTCATTAATATTTAAAAGGGGAGTCCTCAACTGCTTATTATTGGAGCTCTTAAAATAAATAATTTCAGTGCTCCTCCAGTGCCTCCCCCCATGTCTCCAGACCCCGATTAGCCGATCAGGGGGTTCAGGAGCATGGAGGGAGCCTTTGTTGTGCCGCAGCATCAGCGAGAAAACTGAAATGCACTACAGTGCATGAGCGGTTCGGCACTCGCACATTCGTGCGGAAGCAACGTGGTTGTCACCGGGTGTGGGTATAGGATAACACAATTTCAGGCAGACCACAAGTCAGGTGCATGAAAAAGGCAAGGTTGCATTTATCATTTTATTTTCATCAAGTAAAATATACAGAAAGCAAAATGGTAAGTCAGACAACTGCTTAGCTTCAGCAGTTTCTAAGGCTTTTCTTCAGCCTAGCATGAATCAAACAATGTGAAAGCACACACTACCAGGAGGTCTTCCACCTTCCTCAGTCAGTATCCCACTGACCACCCTATGTTTTCTCTCTCAGCACTGAGGTAGGGCTTTTTATAAGCTCACTAGCAGTTAGAAACATTTTCACTGCCTTTTAAAGGAAAACTCTCGTAATGCTAACCCTCCCAACCCCGAAAGCTGTAGCCCCAGATTAAGCTTTTCCAGTGGATAAAACATTTTTTTTTTCAGGGTTTACTTAGTTTATTTTTATTTTGTAAACTCCCCGATCGCCAAACATGGCAGATGCTGTGCAGTTCCATTTCAGGTACTGGTGCAGCGCTGCCCCATTTGTCCCAATACATTTTGTATTGGGGCGAGCAGTGCAGCACCACACTAGTACCTCAAATGGAACTGCACAGCATCCATTATGTTTGGTGATTGTGGAGTTTACAAAATAAAAATAAAGTAAATAAACCCTGAAAACATTTTTTATCCATGGGAAAAGCTTAATTGGGGCTACAGCTTTCGCGGGTGGGAGGGTTAGCATTACAAGCGTTTTCCTTTAAGTGACAGCAGACATAACATGAAAACTAGCCTCTAGGGGCCACTGTTGCTCCATAGAGAACAGTTATTTGGCAGCCACCTGGAGCACAGAAGAACTGGTTTACAACTTTGGAAAAAGTCAGAACCGAGATCAGAACATTCTGTGCTCTCCTGAACTCTCATGCAGGGTCATATTACCTCATACAAAGTCAAAGAAAAGGTCAGCGAACACTTCTGGTGGGTGTGTTTGAACAAGGGCCGCCAGCCTTACACAGCAGCAACATCTGGGGTAAACACTCCAATAAGAGACGAAAAAACTCACTTCACTCTGTAATTTCAGGTGACTTTTAGGTGCTTTATTGCCAATACACCATATAGTGAGGCAGGGACACACCACACTCCAGTTGCCCCGGTGCTTCAGGTGTAAACCATAACTGATGCTCTCTGATGTAAAATATGTATCTTAGAAGGGGGCTGCTAACATCTAGAAAAAGCAGACACAAGTTTTTTTTATTCTTATATTAAAACTGCCCTCTCATTTTGTAACTGTACGCTTAGTTTTGTTATAACCAGCCAAGCAGCAAGTTGGACATTATACAAAACATTTAAACTGCTTGGGGAAAGGGTTTCAGTTTGTCCCAGGGGTGTCCACTATGACAGGGGTCACCATGTCACACATCCCCCTGCATAAGAGGGCAACCATCCTATGGTTGTCCAAATCTCAACTAACACCCTGGAAGGATGTGGATCTTCAGCCCACCCTCACTGAAAGCTCCATCTCAGGGTGCCTTTCATAATTATCTTTTTACTCGCTAAGGTCCTATCAAACCAAAGTGTATTTCCTTGATACTTTATCGGTTTATGGCACCAGGGTCAAGCATGTGATACACAGGCGGCTCTAAACATTAAGGTATCTTTTCCATCATTATACAAATACCCTGTGACATCTTAAATTATTCTGAAATTAGTCTCTCCATTAGTAGACTACAATATTATCACATACATTTAGTAGAAAGAAGCACTAACGGTAGTTTTATGCCATCTACTGACTTTCCCTGACCAGGTACATTTGAACATTTGAATGGCTGGACATCCAGCACCCAGTAGGACTGCCTTTTGGGGGTGCAGAACTATCCTGCTCCGTCCCCACTTAGACATTAAAAGGTAGGCTAGTAACATACCACGCTACATGCCTAACAGCCTGTCCCTAACCTCTGGGTTTACGTATCAAATCTCATACACTACTAGTGGTGTTGGCTACCACCTAATCTCTTCTGTTCTATGTGGGAGTCTCCCCCTCCTCCAAGGGTGCCATCTCTTGCTCCAACACCCCCTGTGTTATGCTTCCCACATCACTATCAAGGGTCGCTATCTGTCTGCCCCATAACAGGTCTTATAGTAAGCTGTTACCTGCCTGTACATACCTGGCCAATAGAAATATGGGTTTAGTCTAGCTAAAACCTTCCCATGGCTCAGATGCCCCAAGTGACTGGAGTGAGCATCCTCCATCAACTTTTTCCTATATGCCACGGGCACCCACTTGCTTCGTCCAGGAGTTTGGCCTCATATGTTATAGAACATCCTTCCTAAGTTCATACCACCATAACCTGTCCCCCACACCATCATTAATCTGTCTCCCATCCTTGATTTTTACATACTCCCATAACGGGGTTACTTCAGGATCTCCCACCTGCAACTTTCCCCAGTCAACATCAGGAGAACAATTATTTTTCATATGAGGAGGTTTAAAACATGCAAAAGTCTCTTTAGCCAAAATGGCTCCTTCCATGTTGCTTGAAGTCTTCTGCCCAGTAATACATTTCCAGTCAAAGTCTTACCTGGGTTCTACTCTTCTCATTCCCCGTCCTGCACCAAAAAGCAGCCCAGAAAAATGGGCAACAATGGGATCTCCACAAGCATTGGTTGCAAATACCCCATCGGGGTCCTCCTCCTCCTCCAAAGTCCATGGATCCTACTCTACCAAATCTTCCTCAACATCCTCTGAGTGAGACCTCTTGAGTAGCTCCTGGCATCGGCGCTCTGTCTCTCTCTGGTGTCAATCAGCCTCCAGCCATCTCCCACTCATCCAGTGAAGAAGCCATATCAGGGTTTCCATTTGGCCATTGGGTCCATCTCGTCCCATCCATGATGCCTTTGCCCAGATCACCATCTCCATCAGGAGATGAGGACAAGTACCATCCTTAACTCTTCTCACAAGACAAGGAGGAGTAGGAGGAAGAGGGGGTATGGCATCCCCTCCCATTCTACCTCTGTTGTTTCCTCAGGGGGTGAGGACTCCACAAAATATATCCCAAGATCTCCCCCAATGACCCCTTTTTCATTTCAGTATGAGGCAGCTGCAAACAGCTATAGGGTTTCATGTCACATGGCTGTCATGCTGTTCTCCTCAGTTCTGGTGCCATGCACCTCTGCCATGTATCCTAGGTACCAGGTCTGGCACCACTGACCGAACTCCCCCTTGTTACCTCGAACGTTCAGTCAGATCCCAATCTGACACCATATGTCACCGGTTATGGGTATAGAATAACACAATTTCAGGCAGACCACAAGTCAAGTGCATAAGAATTGCATGGCTGTGTTTATCATTTTATTGTCATCAAATAAAATATACAGAAAGCAAAATGGTAAGTCAGACAACTGCTTAGTTTCAACAGTTTCTAAGGCTTTTCTTCAGCCTAGCATGACTCAAACAGTGTAAAAGCACACACTGACAGGAGGTCTTCCACCTTCCTCAGTCAGTATCCGACCACCCTATCTATCCTCTCTCAGCACTGAGGTAGGGCTTTTTATAAGCTCACTAGCTGTTAGAAAATTTTCCACTGCCTTTTAATTGACAGCAGACATAACACAAAACTAGTCTCTAGGAGCCACTGTTGCTCTATAGAAAACAGTTATTTGGCAGCCACCTGGAGCACAGTAGAACTTGTTTACAACATTGGAAAATGTCAGACCTGAGGTCAGAACATTCTGTGCTCTCCTAAACTCTCCTGCAGGGTCATATTACCTCATGCTGTCCGCTGCAAAATATATCTTAGAAGGGGGCTGCTAACATCTAGAAAAGGTAGACACAAGTTTTTGTTATTCTTATATTATGACTGCCCTCTAATTTTGTAACTGTACTCTTAGTTTTGTTATAACCAGCCAAGCAGCAAGTTGAACATTATACAAAACATATAAACTGCTTGGGGAAAGGGTTTCAATTTATTCCATTTACAATGGAAAACACATTGGGGGTCGGACAGTGAGTTTGGGGCTGACCAGAACCCGGGCCAAGAGGCGGTGGGTGTTCTGCTTGCTAATAATCAAGAAGCCAGCATGAGTTTGTACTCATCTTTATTGTGCAGCCATCTTAAACACACTGCTCCAGCCAAGCAAGCTTCCCATAACACCCCACACTCTAGGGGTTGACTACAAATCATCAGCTTCTTACATTTACCTTAGGGACCGTCTAATAAGTATGTTAAATTCCTGCAACATCACATCTTCCTCACTTAAGGAAACGTTCTATATTATTTTCAAACTGAATTATTATCATTATTATTTTAACTTCTTACAAACTGAGGTTTATAATTAAACTAAACCTAATATTGAGAGGAGAGGTCACTAGCACTTCACTCTCTAGTGAGTCTTTACCACTCGCTCCACTGCACTTATCTAACAAGTTTCATCAGTCTCTCTGGATGTCGAATTTCTCTTTTGGGTCTCGCTTCCTTCTCTGGTGACTTTTCAGTGGATGCACACTGCTCCGAATCGTTCTTGCTATTAGTCTCTTTGGTGTTATCTTGACTGATTGCTGTGAAAGTTGGTAAGTCAACTTCAGTCAAATTGGTATCTTTAACCTTTGGCAGAAGTCTTAAATCCATACGATTCCTTTTCACCTCCGCTCCTCTTTCTGTTTCAATCTGGTACGACCTTGGTGCAATTTGTGCTTGTACAGTGCCCCTTTTCAGCCACATTCCTTTGTCATAGTCTCTAAGGGGTACTTGATCTCCAGGCCTTAAATCAGATAAGTTTCTTGCCTTCCTGTCATGTAACTGTTTTTGCTTTTCCTTTTGTTTTTCTTTGCTTTGTTTCACCTGTTCTGAGTCATGAGTCTTCAGAAGCTCTTCATGTATTGGCAGATTTGTCCTGATCCTCCTTTCCATAAGCATTTGCGCTGGAGAAAGCCCATTCTGTAATGGTGCACTTCTGTAGATCAGTAGGCTTTTGTAAAAATCTTCTTTTCCATCATGTATTTTCTTCATGAGACTTTTCACAGCTTTTACTGAGCTCTCTGCCAGTCCATTTGATTTTGGAAAATTGGGACTAGAAGTAGTGTGTATGAATTCCCATTCATAGGCAAACTGTTTAAACTAAGCACTGGAAAGCTGTAGACCATTATCAGTGAACACTTCATTTGGAACACCATGTCTTGCAAAGATTGACTTCATGCAGGTGATTACAGCTTTACTGGTAGTTATAGGCAGTGTTGCTACCTCTGGATAATTTGAGTAATAATCTGTTACAACTATATGGGTTTTCCCATTACACTCAAACAAGTCGGCACCTACTTTCTGATATAGTCTGCCTGGCACTGGATGAGGACATAACAGCTGGCTTGGCTGCTTTGGTCTGTACGTGAGACACAGTTCACAGTTTGTAGTTACCTGGGCAATATCTTGATTCATTCTCGGCCAATACATTACTTCTCTGGCTCTTCACTTGCATTTTTCTTCTCCTAAGTGCCCTTCATGTATTTTGCATAGCATTTCTTTGCGCAGTTTTCCTGCCATAACAAATTTGTTGCCTTTGAAAATAATGTCATTGACAACAGATAAGTCACTTCTACACATTCCAAAATCATGAATAGACAATGGACAGGCACTTTTCTCCTTCGGCCAACCTTTTAATATGGTATTTCTCAGGATTTTCATTGTTTCATCTGCCTCTGTTTCTCTTCTGATCTACTCTTGTCTCTCGGTGGACACAGGAAGAGAGGTCACGATCATGTCAACATATGCCTTTATTTCTCTGTCTGTTTGACTTTCCGGGCTTTCAATCTCATCTACAGCATGTGAAAGTGTGTCTGCAACGTATATGTACACTGACAAATATTGTGGTGTGTTTTGGGGTCTTTGACCCTTATGCTTACCCCATTCCATAAGGAAATACGCTAAGATGGGTGCAGTATAGGAGAATGGGCCTCACCCTACCCTATAGACACAGACAAGTGTCGTGGTGTGCTTTGGGGTCTTTTGGTCTTATAAATACCCCATTCATCTATAGGAAATACACTGAGATGGGTGTAGAATAGGAGAATGGGGTGAACTTTAGGGCCGAACACTCCAAGGCACACCTCGATGCCTGTCACTGGCTGCAGGGTGGGAGTGTGGGTGGAATGGCATGAGCATTACAGCCAATGATCCCAAGTCACACCCCTGATGCCTGGCAGTCTCTACAGGGTGGGGTGTTGCAGTTGGAAACCCTAACATCGTAGGCGTTTGTTGGTATTTTCACTCCAAATTTTCAACATAGGCTTTTTGTGACCCCACCTCATGAAGAGCGGCACAATCAGTTTGTTAGCTGAAAGATGGTTTTGCACAGCAGCTGCTATTTGGCAACATAGGGGTGAAAACACATTTTGGGCAGGATGTGAAAAATGACAACTGTATTGTTCATGAAGAGGTGTAAAAAATGGCAACATTGAAAATCTGGAGAGAAAATATGAAATATTGGTAAAGTCATGAGCATGCATAGAAACTGAGCAACACACGCCCATAACCCAATTATTTTGGGATTTTTTTAGCCACATTTTCAACATAGGCATTTTGGGACCTCTCCTCATGAAGAGTGGTGCTGCAATTTTGTTAATCTGTCCCAAAAGTTGATTTCCCACAGTGACCATGCCAATGTGCGCCACAGGTGCGGAAACACATTTTGGGCAGGATGTGAAAAATGACAGCTGTACTGTTCATAAGGAAGTGTGAAAAATTGCCAGTGTTGAAAATCTGGCATGAAAATATTGCAAAGTTGCGAAGTTACAGGGGTGCGTGGAAACTGCGCAATGCACACTTGTAACACAGTCATTTTATGGACATTCGTCACCAAATTTTTAACATAGGCATTTTAGGACCTTTGTTCATGAATAGTGTCACTGTCATTTTCTTAATCTGTCCCAAACACTGATTTCACACAGCGACTGCGCTGTTCTGTGCCAGACGCGCAATAACACATTTTTCGGCCAGAATATGTAAAATGACAGATGTACTCTTTATAAGGAGGTGTGGAAAAATACCAATTTTGAAAATCTGGAGTGAAAAGATTACAAATTCACAAAGTTACGAGCATGCGTGGAAACTATGTAACACACGCTTGTAAAACAACCATTTTTTTTGATTTTGTTCCCCAAATTTGCAACATAGGCTTTTTGAGAGCCCTCCTCATGAGCAGTGGCATTGTCGTTTTGTTGATTGGTCCCAAAAGGTGATACCACGCAGTGACTGCAAAATCACCTTTCAGGACTGAATAACGCCATGACAGTGACTGAATTCATGAGGCGGGGTCCCAATAAACCCATGCTGAAAATGTGGTGCCAAAATTCCCCAAAATGCCTGAGATATGCACCAAAGTTGAGAAAAACCTATTTATGCCATTATACAGCTTACTGGCATTTCTTCAGTTCACAGTCGGCTTTCAAGATTGCAGACGTGTTCCCGGTCCACCGAAGATCGTCACGCCATGCTCTGGATGTAAGTATGGGGTGGGGGTGGGAGCAGGGTGCACAGAGGTAGGCATGGGTTGAGGAGGGCCACGGAGTGTCGGCGAGGACCGTTTTTTCTTCTTTGCAGGTTTAAAAAAAAAAATATTGTGGGACGTTTTTTCTTCTACAGGGGCATTTGGCACGCTGGGGTGGGCTCCCTGAACCTCTCTAGGACTCTCTCACTGCAGCCTCACATCAATATAGGGCTCCAGTTGCAGCCTTGCACCTCTACAGAGCTCTCCCACTGCAGCCTTGCAGCAGTGTAGAGCTCTCACACTACAGCCTCACACCAATATAGGGCTCTTATTGTAGCCTCACACCTTTATTGAGAAAGAGACAGTACACAGAGGCTACACAGGCACTCTCTGGCAATAACATTTAAACTACTAAAATGCAGAACACCAGCCTGGCAGTGAGCATTTAGGCAAGCTCAAGGAAGACTTTTCAGGAACCCCCATTTGTAGGGGGGGTTACACCAGTCACAAGTAGGGTACCTCAGGGATCAGTCTTGGGGCCAGTCCTCTTCAATATCTTCATCAGTGACATTGCAGATGGACTGGAGGGTAAGGTATGCGTGTTTTCAGATGACACCAAGATCTGCAACAGAGTAGATGATCCAGATGGGGTGGGCAGAATGAGAAGAGAGAGCTGGAAAAACTGGCAAAATGGTCAGAAGAGTGGCAACTGGGGTTTAACACAAAGAAGTGCAAGATCATGCACATAGGGAAGAGAAACCCTGGCGCTACCTACAGGTTGGGAGGGGAGTTGCTGACAATCACAAGGGAAGAAAGAGACTTGGACATCATCATCACCACAAATGACCTGAAATCATTCAAGCAGTCCACAAAAGCAGTAGGTAAGGCTAGAGGGATGTTAGGGTGTATTAGTAGGGGTATCACAAGTCGGAAGAGGGAGGTAATAATCCCTCTTTACAAGACACTGGTTAGGCCTCATCTGGAGTACTGCGTGCAGTATTGGAGGCCACACCTGCACAAGGACACTAACAAAATGGAGGCAGTCCAGAGAAGGGCAACCAAAATAGTGCAGGGACTGCATCAGAAAACATATGAGGACAGATTAACAGAGCTCAATCTGCATACCCTAGAGCAAAGGAGGGAGAGAAGTGATATGATCGAAACATTCAAATATCTTAATGGCACTAACAAGGTGAAAGAGTAACATGTTTCAATATAAGAAAACTAGCAGGACAAGAGGACACAGCATGAAGGGAAGGGAACATTGTTTAACCAGGAGTAGCACATTAAGCCAAAACTTGTTTCCAGGTGTGAACTGGGAGCACAAGGAAGTTGTGACTTGCTCAGGATCACACGGTATGCATCTAGGCATCTGTGGGATTCAAACCCAGGTCTCCAGATCTGCAGCTCAGAGCTTTAACCCACTGCGCTATACTGCCTCCTTCCATGAGATAACCATGAGATTAGAGGGAGGCCAATTAAGGGGTAATATGAGGAAGTTCTTTTTCACAGAATGGGAGGTCAATGCATGGAACAGCCTACTTCAGGAAGTCGTGGATATGAATACAGTGCAGTGCTTCAAACAGGCATAGGATAGGCATAAGGGAGCAATACAGATGAGTATGAATAAATAGGCCATTGACAAAGTACAGGCCTATGGCACATTCATAAGGTAGAAAAACTGAGCAGACTGGATGGGTCTTGCGGTCCTTATCTGCCGTCGACTGCTATGTTTCTATGTTTCACACCAATAAGCTCCCACTGTAGTTTTGCACCTCTATAGGGCTCTCCCATTGTATCCTTGCACCAGTATAGGGCTCCCAATGTAATCTTACATCTCTAAACGGTTCTCCCACTGCAGCCTCACACCAACATAGGTTCCTTTTGCAGCCTCTCACCTCTGTAGGGCTCTCCCACTATAGCCTCACAGCACTATATGACTCTCATTGTAGCCTTGCATTTCTATACGACATTCCAACTGCAGCCTCATAGCAATACAGGCTCCCACTGTAGCGCTGAACCTTTGTAGGGCTGTCCCATCACTGCAGCCTCTCACCAATAAAGGCTCAAGTTGCATCCTTGCACATCAATAAGACTCTCCCACTGCAGCCTTACAGCTCTATAGGGCTCTCTCACTGAAGACTCGCACCAATACAGGGCCCCCATTCAGCCTCGAACCTCTACTGGGCTCTCCTGCTGCAGCATCTCACCTCTAAAGGGCTCTCCTACTGTAGACTTGCACCAATATAGGACTCCCTGTGCAGCCTCAAACTAACATAGATCTCTCCCACTACAGCCTCTCACCAGTATAGGGCTCTCCCACTGCAGCCTCATAACAATATTGGGTTCCCCCACTACAGTCTCACACAATATAGAGCTCCCGCTGTAGCCTCGCACCTCTGTCGGGCTGTCTCACTGCAGCCTTGCATCAATATAGGGCTGCCATTGCAGGCCTGCACCTCAGTAGGGCTCCTCCACTGCAGCCTTGCACCAATATAGGATTCTCCCACTGCAGCCTCGTACCACTACAGAGGTCTCCCACTGTGGCCCCACACCAACATATGGCTCCCACTTTAGCCTTCACCTCTATAGGTCTCTCCCACCACTGCCTCACAACAATATTGGGCTCCCATTGCAGCCTCAGAGCTCAATAGGGCTCTCCCACTGCAGCCTCACTCTAATATAGGGCTCCCATTGCCACCTCATACCTCTATAGGGCTCTCCCGCTGAAGTCTCGCAGTAATATAGGGCCCCCCATCGTAGCCTAGAACCTCTATAGTGCTCTCCCATTGCACCCTCACTCTAATATAAGGCTCCTATTACAGCCCTGCACCTCTATATCACTCTCCAGTGGTAGCCTCACACCAATATAGGGCTCCCATTGCAGTCTTGTATCTCTATGGAACTCTCCCACTGCAGCCTCCTACCAATATAGCGCTCCCATTGCAGCTTTGTATATCTGTAGGGCTCTACTGCAGATTTGCAACAACATACAGATCCCATTGCAACCTTGAACCTCTACAGGACTCTCCCATTGCAACCTCACATCTCTGTGGTGCTCTCCTACTGCAGACATGCAGCAATATAGGGCTCCCGTTGCAGCCTCATACCAATATAGGATTCTGATTGCAATCTCATACCAGTATAGGGCTCACAATGAAGCCTCACCTCTATAGGGCTCTCCCACTGTGGCCTCACACCAGTATATGGACAGTCCATTGCAGCCTCTCACCACTAGAGGGCTTTACCATTGCAACCTCTCATTAGAGAGCTTTACCACTGCTGCTTCACACCACTAGAGGGCTCTCCCACTGCAGTCCCCCAACACTAGGGGACTCTTCCTTTGCAGCCTCTCACTAATAGAAGGCTCTGCAGTCACACACTCTCATCACTAAAGGACTCTACCATTACACACTCTCACCACTAGAGGGCTCTACCACTGCATCGTTTCACCACTAGAGAGCCTTCTGTCATAGACTGCTTTATCAGACACAACCCTTTGGATATGAACTACAATGAATTTATAATGATAGCATATTGTATGCTGGTAAAGATCAAGCAATGTCAGAAATAATTACAGTACCTTGTCATATGGGCCATCTGTCCCTGACTTCTTCTCTCTCTCTCTCTCTCTCTCTCCCCCTCCCTGTGCCCTACCCTCAAAAAGCATGGCAGCCTCTTTACCTTGTTAATAAAGTTCATCACGCACTTCTTGGATTCAGCAAAACTCTCTTCACTGATGCTCTGAGATGCATCCATTAAGACATAAATATTGAGAATCCCGTCTTTTTCAATCACCAGCCTCCGGCCAAGAGATTCTAGAAAGACATAAATACGGTGGGGTTTAGATGTAAGGGAATGCTGAGGTGGAGCACTGCTGATGCAGACAGAGTTTGTGCAAGAAAGAGGGAAACCCACCCCGCCTATCATTAAAATGGAGTAGAAAGAGACAGTGAGATGCAGCAGTTAGAGTGCTGAATTTTGAAGCAGGTTCGAATCTCACCGTAGGCACTGACGCACTGAATGATCTTGGTCTAGTCACATAATCTTCCTGGGCTTCAGTCCCACCCAGCTGTAAAACTGGGGTAGAAGCCAGGACCCACTTCCTACACACACACACACACACACACACACACACACACACATATACACACATGCACAGAAACATATACATATACACAGGAACACACACACCAACATATACACAGAAACACACACACACATAAACATATACATACACACACACATAAAGATACACATAAACACACACACACATAAACATATACATATACACAGGAACACACACACACACACACACACACATATATATATATATATATATATATATATATATATATACAGAAACACACACACACAAACATACACAGAAACACACATATAAATGTATACATAAACACACGTGCACACACACACAAACATATAAACAGAAACACACACACATAAACATATACATACACACACAGGCACAGAAACATATACATACACACATAAACACACACACACAAACATATACACAGAAACACACACACATAAACATATACATAAGCCGGCCCATTGGCGCTGAGGGTTGAGGCGCTGGATGCCACACCTCGCACCACGCCGGCAACCCAGGTTTCAGAACAAGCTTGGGCTGCCGGGGGTCGGCTGGGGAGGGTTGAGGATGAGTGCCCTTGTGGTGCTCTCCTCCCCGGGTAGAACGGGGTGGGTTGTCCCAGCATGCTGGTGACCCCTGGTGAAGGCCGGAGGCACTACAGCAGCCAAGAAAAGCATGTATCTAGCGTGGACAATGCTGGCAGGGTTGCCGTGCACCAGCATGCACCACACAGGGAGGGAGTGGGAGAGGGTAGCATACAGAACAGGGAAACCAATGGTGCCATGGGCAGGTGATGGCACCTGTCCACCATGCCCCCTGCCGGGCCATACCCCGACTAACCTTCCAGATCCTCCGGTCCCCAGTCCTACTCTGTAGCCAGAGTCTGACTTATGCGCCCAGAGAGAGGGCGACCCACCCCTGGGCGGGGCAAACCGGGGGCACTGGCTGCAGGGAGGGGGAAGAGAGAGGAGGTTCAGTTCGCGGGGGGCTTCAGGCTGGGCAGGATAAAGGACCAGGTTGCCTGAGAGAGGTCCCATGGTGCCGTGACCGGAGGGAAAGAAATCCAAAAAAAAAAAAAAAACATGTACATACACACACACACACACACACATTAACATGTACAGAAACATATACACATACACAGGAACACACACACACAAAACATATACACAGAAACACACAAACATATACACAGAAACACACACACATATAAACATACATACACACACATAAACATATACATATACATATACACAGGAACACACACACACACACACATATACACACAAACATATACATATACACAGAAACACACACACACACACACACTACAGATGAGATGGTGTATATCTCTGTTGGTCTGTCCTGAAGAATCAATTTGTAAAATAACAAAATCAGTTCAGGAAACACTGAAATGTATGTTTTTTTTTTTCCTTTTATGCTACAATGTTTATGTGTAATTTGAAAATCACTCATTGTTTTATCATAGCTTTCTGAAAAGTACAGTAATTGCCTCTAATGGTTCCACAGGTCCTCCTTAGAACTGATTCAACCCCTCATGCTCTGTTTTGTTTTCTCCCCTGTGGAGTGGTAGCCCTGTAAAATGGGATAGTGTATGGCTAGTTACTTCCCCATAGGGAAACAGTGGCATCACAGCCCTGCTGTACCATTGATGTGGTATCACAGGGCTGAAATACCATAGTTCTGATATCCGAGTGCTGTAATACTATCACTCTGATGTCATGATGCTCTAATACCATCATTCTGATGTCACAATGCTGTAATACCATCATTCTGATGTCACAATGCTGTAATACCATCATTCTGATGTCACAATAGTGTAATACCAATGTTCTGATGTAGCAATGCTGTAATAACATTGTTTTGATGTCATAAATGTTGTAATACCACCGTTCAAATGTCAGAGTGCTATAATACCATTGTTCTGCTATCAGGATGATGTACCATTGTTTGGATGTCAAGATGCTGTAACACCATCATTCTGATGTCACAATGCTATAATACCATCGTTCTGCTATCAGAATGCTCTAATACCATCATTCTGATGTTACAATGCTGTTGTAAACATAGAAACATAGAATTTGATGGCAGATGAGGACCGCTTGTTCCACCTAGTCTGCCCATTTCCCTACCTAACGGATAAGCTGCAGATCCTAGTTAACCAATAGCCTACTTCCTCCTACCCCCCCCCCCCACTAGAATTGCCTTATGGCTGTCCCATGCATTCTTGAATTCCCCCACTGTTTTTGACTCTATGACCTCCTCAGGTAGGCTGCTCCATGCACCTACAACCCTCCTTTGTATTGAAATACTTCTTCACATTACCTCTGAGCGTCCCCCCTCTATCTTCAAATTGTGCCCGCTTGTTCTTGCACATCTCTTTTTCTGAAAGATGCTACCCTCTTGGACTTTGTTGATTCCCTTGAGGTATTTGAAAGTTTCTATCATGTCCCCCCTCTCCCTCCTTTCCTCGTGGCTATACATCTTAAGCTCCTTTCATCTTTCTTCATATGTCTTCTGGTGCAGACCTTGCATCATTTTGGTTACCCTCCTCCTCTGGACAGCCTCCATCCTGTGTATGTCTTTGTGGTGATGGGGTCTCCAGAACTGTACACAGTACTCCAGATGTGGTCTTACCAACTGTCTGTACAGAGGGCCAACAACTTCCTGTTTTCTACAGGTGATGCCTCTCCTTATGCATCCTAGTATCCCCCAGCCCTCCTTACTGCCTTCTCACATTGCTGGCCCACCTTTAGGTCTTCTAATATGACTACCCCCAGGTCCCTTTCCATTTTTGTTGTTGTCAGCATCTCACCCCCCATTGTGTACTCTTCCACTGGGTTTTTGTTTCCTAGGTGCATTTCTTTGCATTGAATCTAAGCTGCCATACATTTGACCATTCCTCCAACCTTGGCAAGTCCCTTCTTATCCTTTCCACCCCACCTTGTTCTGATATATGGATGCTGCTGTACCACCTTTCTGATGCCAGGATGCCGTTGTACCATTGTTCTGATGTCAGGATGATATTGTACTATTGTTCTGATGTCAGGATGCTGTTGTAATATTGTTCTGATGTCAGGATGTTATTGTACCCTCGCTCTGATGTCAGAGTGCTGTTGTGCTATAGTTCTGATGTCAGGATGCTGTTGTGCTATAATTCTGATGTCAGGATGCTGTTGTACCCTCGCTCTGATAGGATGCTCTTGTACCATTGCTCTGATGTCAGGATGTTATTGTAGCCCCGCTCTGATGTCAGGATGTTATTATACCCTCGCTCTGATGTCAGGATGTTATTGTACCCTCGCTCTGATGTCAGGATGTTATTGTACCATTGCTCTGATGTCAGGATGTTATTGTACCATTGCTCTGATGTCAGGATGTTATTGTACCTTCTCTCTGATGTCAGAATGTTATTGTACCCTCGCTCTGATGTCAGGATGTTATTGTACCATTGCTCTGATGTCAGGATATTATTGTACCCTCACTCTGATGTCAGGATGTTATTGTACCCCCGCTCTGATGTCAGGATGTTATTATACCCTCGCTCTGATGTCAGGATGTTATTGTACCCTCGCTCTGATGTCAAAATGTTATTGTACCCTCGCTCTGATGTCAGGATGTTATTGTACCCTCGCTCTGATGTCAGGATGTTATTGTACCATTGCTCTGATGTCAGGATGTTATTGTACCATTGCTCTGATGTCAGGATGTTATTGTACCTTCTCTCTGATGTCAGGATGTTATTGTACACTCGCTCTGATGTCAGGATGTTATTGTACGCTCGCTCTGATGTCAGGATGTTATTGTACCCTCGCTCTGATGTCAGGATGTTATTGTACCATCGCTCTGATGTCAGGATATTATTGTACCCTCACTCTGATGTCAGGATGTTATTGTACCCCCGCTCTGATGTCAGGATGTTATTATACCCTCGCTCTGATGTCAGGATGTTATTGTACCCTCGCTCTGATGTCAGGATGTTATTGTACCATTGCTCTGATGTCAGGATGTTATTGTACCCTCGCTCTGATGTCAGGATGTTATTGTACCATTGCTCTGATGTCAGGATGTTATTGTACCTTCGCTCTGATGTCAGGATGTTATTGTACCCTTGCTCTGATGTCAGGATGTTATTGTACCATTGCTCTGATGTCAGGATGTTATTGTACCCCCGCTCTGATGTCAGGATGTAATTGTACCCTCACTGTGATGTCAGGATGTAATTGTACCCTCGCTCTGATGTCAGGATGTTATTGTACCCTCGCCTGATGTCAGGATGTAATTGTACCATTGCCCTGATGTCAGGATTTTATTGTACCCTCGCTCTGATGTCAGGATGTTATTGTACCTTCTCTCTGATGTCAGGATGTTATTGTACCATTGCTCTGATGTCAGGATGTTATTGTACCTTCTCTCTGATGTCAGGATGTTATTGTACCTTCGCTCTGATGTCAGGATGTTATTGTACCCGCTCTGATGTCAGGATGTTATTGTACCCTCGCTCTGATGTCAGGATGTTATTGTACCCCCGCTGTGATGTCAGGATGTAATTGTACCCTCGCTCTGATGTCAGGATGTTATTGTACCCTCGCTCTGATGTTAGGATGTAATTGTACCATTGCCTGATGTCAGGATGTTATGTACCTCGCTCTGATGTCAGGATGTTGTTGTACCTTCTCTCTGATGTCAGGATGTTATTGTACCATTGCTCTGATGTCAGGATGTTATTGTACCTTCTCTCTGATGTCAGGATGTTATTGTACCTTCGCTCTGATGTCAGGATGTTATTGTACCCTTGCTCTGATGTCAGGATGTTATTGTACCCTCGCTCTGATGTCAGGATGTAATTGTACCATTGCTCTGATGTCAGAATGTTATTGTACCTTTGCCCTGATGTCAGGATGTTATTGTACCCTCGCTCTGATGTCAGGATGTAATTGTACCATTGCTCTGATGTCAGGATGTTATTGTACCCTCGCTCTGATGTCAGGATGTTATTGTACCTTCTCTCTGATGTCAGGATGTTATTGTACCCTCGCTCTGATGTCAGGATGTTATTGTACCTTCTCTCTGATGTCAGGATGTTATTGTACCATTACTCTGATGTCAGGATGTTATTGTACCTTCTCTCTGATGTCAGGATGTTATTGTACCATTGCTCTGATGTCAGGATGTTATTGTACCTTCGCTCTGATGTCAGGATGTTATTGTACCTTCGCTCTGATGTCAGGATGTTATTGTACCATTGCTCTGATGTCAGGATGTTATTGTACCCTCGCTCTGATGTCAGGATGTTATTGTACCATTGCTCTGATGTCAGGATGTTATTGTACCCCCGCTCTGATGTCAGGATGTCATTGTACCCTCGCTCTGATGTCAGGATGTTATTGTACCCTCGCTCTGATGTCTGGATGTTATTGTACCCTTGCTCTGATGTCAGGATGTTATTGTACCATTGCTCTGATGTCAGGATGTTATTGTACCCCCGCTCTGATGTCAGGATGTTATTGTACCCTTGCTCTGATGTCAGGATGTTATTGTACCCTCGCTCTGATGTCAGGATGTTATTGTACCATTGATCTGATGTCAGGATGTTATTGTACCATTGCTCTGATGTCAGGATGTTATTGTACCCTCGCTCTGATGTCACAGTGCTGTTGTACTATAATTCTGATGTCAGGATGCTGTTGCATGGTTCTGTGATGCCAGTTCAACAACACTTTTGTCAACCGACATCACAGCGACAGGATTTATGTCGACGCAAATTGCGGTCGACATATATCCCAAATGTCTCCTGGTCGTGTGTTTCTATCGGGGGACTTCACCCCCAAATCCCCCATACTTTAGATTATCAACTCTTGTCAGGGTTGATTCAGGGAGGGGGTGCAGGACTGGGAAACAGTGTGCCCCTGTCTCAGGCGCACCAACACAGCGACCTGTCAGTAAAGTGTCGATTTTGCCGACATTGGGGATTGTCGCTGTGTTGATGTCGCCATCGGGGGGGCATACCCTATTGTACCATCGTTCTAATGTCAGTATGCTGTTGTACTATTGTTCCAATATCAGGATGCTGTTGTACCATCGTTCTAATGTCAGGATGCTGTTGTACCATTGCTGTGATGTCAGGATGTTGTTGCACAATGGTTCTGATGTCAGAATGCTGTTGTACCATTGTTCTGCTGTCACGATGCTGTTGTACCATCGTTCTGATATCAGGATGCTGTTGTACCATTGCTGTGATGTCAGGATGTTGTTGCACAATGGTTCTGATGTCAGGATGCTGTTATACCATTGTTTTGATATCAGGATGCTATAGTACCATCTTTCTGATGTCAGGTTGTTGTAATATCATTGTTCTGAGGTTACAGTGCTGTAATACTATTGTTCTGATGTCAGGATGCTGCAGTACCACTGAGCTGATGTTATAGTGCTGTAATACTATTGTCCTGATGTCATGATGCTGTTGAACCATCGTTCTGATATCAGGATGCTGTTGTTGTACCTTTCTGATGTCAGGATGCTGTGGTATTATTGTTCTGATGTCAGGATGTGGTAGTACCACTATTCTGAGGTTACAGTGCTGTAATACTATTGTTCTGATGTCACGATGCTGTTGTACCATCGTTCTGATATCAGGATGCTATTGTAGTACCTTTCTGATATCAGGATCCTGCTGTACCATTGTTCTGATATTAGGATGCTGTTGAACCAGCATTCTGCTCTCAAGATGCTGCTGTACCATTGTTCTGATGTCAAGATGCTGTTGTACTATTGTTCTGAAGTCAGGATGCTGTTGTACTATTGGTCTGATGTCAGGATGCTACTTACTATTGTTCTGATGTCAGTTGTACCATCATTCTGATAGGATACTGCTGTACCATTGTTCTGATGTCAGGATGCTATTGTACCATCGTTCTGATGTCTGGAAGTTGTTGTACTATTGTTCTGATGTCAAGATCCTGTTGTACTATCGGTCTGATGTCAGGATGCTATTGTACTATTGTTCTGATGACAGGATACTGTTGTACCATCATTCTGATAGGACACTGCTGTACCATTGTTCTGATGTCTGGATGTTGTTGTTGTACTATTGTCCTGACATCAGGATGCTGTTGCACCATGGTTCTGATGTCAGGATGTTGTTGTACCTTTGTTCTGATGTTAGAATGCTTTTGTATTATCAGTCCAGTGTCAGGATGCTGTTGTGCCATTATTCTGATGTCAGGAAGCTGTTGTACTATTGTTCTGATGTCAGGATACTATTTTTTTCCCTCACTAAAAATCCTCCCCCGAAGGGAACATAGAAGACTGTGCATGTTGACAACATACAGAGTACTGTATGGAGGCTCCATATAATGAGATATTTGTATGCGCCCAAGCTCTGACAGGACACCGCAAGACTAAAGACTAAAACCAACCTGATGATCCAGCAACAGTGTGTTACACTGTCATGCAGGGACCCAGGTTCAAAAGTGGACTCAGTTCATAGCATTGGGAGGCAGGCCAGGCAGAGGTAGATGACACTTGGCACCATGCAGGGACCCAGGTTCAAGACCAGACTTAGTTCACAGCTTCGGGAGGCAGGCCAGGCTGAGGTAGCTGCAGTTCAGCACCATGCAGGGACCGGGTTCAAGAGTGGACTCAGTGCACAGCATCAGGGGGCTGATCAGGCTGAGGTAGCTGCCACTGTGCACCATGCAGAAACCCTGGTTCAAGAGCGGACTCAGATCACAGCATCGAGTGGCAGGCCAGGCTGGGATAGCTGCCACTCAGCACCATGCAGGGACCTGGGTTCCAGAGTGGGTTCAGTTCATAACATCGGGAAGCAGGCCAGGCTGAGGTAGCTATGCCTCTGCACTATTCAAGACCTGGGTTTAGGAGAAGACTAACGTCACAACATCAGGAGGCAGGCCAGGCTGAGGTATCTATGGCTCTGCACCATTCAAGACCTAGGTTTAGAAGAAGACTCAGGTCACAACATCAGCAGGCAGGCCAAGCTGAGGTAGCTATGGCTCTGCACCATTCAAGACCTGGGTTTAGGAGAAGACTCAGGTCACAACATCAGGAGGCTGGTCAGGCTGAGGTACAGTAGCCATGGCTCTGCACCATTCAAGACCTGGGTTTAGGAGAAGACTAACGTCACAACATCAGGAGGCAGGCCAGGCTGAGGTAGCTATGGCTCTGCACCATTCAAGACCTGGGTTTAGGAGAAGACTCAGGTCACAACATCAGGAGGCAGGCCTGGCTGAGGTAGCTATGACTCTGCACCATTCAAGACCTGGGTTTAGGAGAAGACTCAGGTCACAACATCAGGAGGCAGGCTAGGCTGAGGTAGCTATGGCTTTGCACCATTCAAGACCTGGGTTTAGGAGAAGACTCAGTTTGCAGCATTAGGAGGCAGATCAGGCTGAGGTAGCTATGTCTCTGCACCATTCAAGACCTGGGTTTAGGAGAAGACTCAGTTCACAGCATTAGGAGGCAGATCAGGCTGAGGTAGTTGCTGTTCAGTAGTGAGCATCATTCACAGAGGATTGGCAATGGGGTCTGGTGTTACAGTGACCCCTTCCATTGGACCAGGGACCTTGCTCTTACTGCAGGGACCCTATAGGTCTGTGAGGCTAACAGAGGCCCTGCTCATACCACTGGCATGGAGGAAGGGGCTTTGGGCTGGGAGACAACCGGGACAACACGGTGTGCTCTAAGCTGTCTAAATGACAGTTGCCAGTGGTAACCTCAGACCCCACTCCATGTGGCTCCTAACTGGCTCTAACAGTGCAGATGGAAGCGGGAGGTGGGGCTGAGGAATTGTTGGCAGCATAAGACCTGAACGGAGAAGCAAGTGGTGGCTTGGGGGCCAAACAGCTAGATAAGAGAAATATTCAGAAGTGGTTTGCAAGTGCATCACAAATCGAGGGTGAGCAATAGAAAAATGAGGTGACACTGCCCCCGTGCTTTGTTTGGCTCAAGAACGGTTTTCCCAAGTTTAAAAAACAAACAAAAAATGGTTGCAAATATGTGAGGTGCATTAACTGTTGGAACATGTGGGGGAACTGGGCAGCAGACAGAGGAGAATGAAGAATAATAATGCCAGCAGACACTTTTTTTAAGCCTTCAAAGTAATCTCATTATACATGGGCATGACACCACAACTGTGTATAATGGGATTTATGAATCCATACCTGTGTATAATGACAATCTACACAACTGGTTCAAAACACATGTAGCTGGTTATTATAAGTTGGTAATTTCATGCAGAGAAGTTGGGGCAGAATAAACTACAAAGTCATATGTCAAGTGTCTTATAACCCTATTTTACAAGATGAAATAACCACCGGCCCTAACTTTTCCCGATGAAACCATTTCGTGGGAGAAGGTATGGCGGGGTATATACTTATACACGTCCAATGATCGTCTCCGGCTGATACAATTTTATATTTTACACAATATCTACTACACTCCTGTAAAATTGCACAAAATGGGCAAAGTCCTGACTCAGGCTTGCTTCAGGTGCAATCAAGATGCAGGAGTACTGCTTCATGTATTTTGGGAATGTCCCAGAGCAACTCCCTTATGGAGCCTAATTCAGAGGAAAGCTGATCCGTTACTGGGTTTACAGGAGTTATTCACTCCCCAAATCTGTATACTGGGAGATTATAGCAATATCTCAATTAAAGAAAGACGGTATTATATGTGCATTATTTCTTTATCAGTCAAGAAACTCGTTCTCCGACACCGGAAAGATCAAGATGTGATAACTTATTCTGAATAGGTAAATGAATTGCTCTGCAGCCTCAGGATTGAAAAAGCAATTGCTAACCTTCGCAGCAATATCTCCTTGTATAAAGATAGATGGGAGAAGCTGTATACCCTTTGGTCTTTATCCTCCCCTTATGAGACTGTAGAACCACCACAAGTTATGAATACCTGGGTTACATGTAAACTATTGACAGATGTGAGACACTTGCTCCTTCATGATATTAGTGGCTTTCGTAGGGTGGGGGGGGGATATTGGGATAGGATTGATTGTTTGGGATAGGGTGGCGAGGGGCAGGGTTTAAGTTGTTAGGGGATGAATGCTACACTGTCTGATTTATGGTCAGTAAGTATTGTATTGTTACATTCCTTTATGTAGAGCATGTACTGTCTTGATACTCTGTATATATTTTTAAAGTGTCATGCTGTTACCGGCTCTGTACCTACTGTATATTGTATGGTGGGTAAATAAATAAATAAAATATATTAAATAAAAAAAAAAAAGATGAAATAACCACTGAGTTGTTCTCTGGCTCCCATGTTTTAATTATCATATTCTAATTAATGACTTTCATTTTTTCCCATAGGAAAACCCGTAGCGTAATGTGCCATTATAAATGAGCGTTTATAACGGCAAATACGTGCCAGGTTTCCCTTCCGCTGTGCATGCGCCAGTGCCAGCCGCTACTCTTCTGCATCTCCAGAAGTCAACCTAACGCTCAGAGACCAGACTGCCACTCTGACTCGGCAGTCAGTACAATTGAAAAAAAGAAACAAACAGCTGGAATAAAACTATTTAAACTGACTCCTACTAAAAAACAACCGAAAAAAAAAAAAAACAAGCCTTTCTTTCAGTGGCCACGTTCAACCACTGACCCTGCTGAAACACGGTCGGATGATGGCTGCATGGAGACAACTTCTCTTCATAGACTCCCACCAGCAGAAAAGGACCGACTGACCCATCCAGTCTGCCGAAAACTGCCCCCCACCCTCCTACCATTTACTTCTGTGTACTACCCCTTCCCTTCCGTGTAGGCCCATATAGCTAGCCCATGCTCTTTTGAACTTGTCCACTGTATCCACCCACACCTCTCAACCTTTCTTCGCCAAAATGTGTGACACGATGTGTGACAAATGAGCAAAATGTGTGTCATATCGTCTATCATGGCACTGCAAGCTCAGAATACTATAGCTATTGGTGCAATAATGTTCATAATGTTTTTTTGCTAACTGAGCATAATAGATTATTATGAATTTCTGCTTTGAAGTCTCAGTGGGGAATGTGGACTATCACCTTCCCCATGATGGACAAAGAGTTTCTGAGAGGTAAAATGAGTGATGTACCTCATAATGTGTGTCAGTTGAGAGGCATGTATCCACCCCTACAACCCATTCAGGCAATCTGTTCCATGGATCTACCACTCTCCTCTGAGAAATAATGCCCCCCTACGTCCCCCCGAAATCTACCCCCTTCTAGCTTGATTGCATGACCTATGGTGGTTGTATTTTCGTTCAGCCTTAAAAGGCTACCTCTCCTCACTTTTTTGATTCCCTTCAGATACATGAAGGTTTTTCCACCATATCCCCCCTTTCCCTTCTCGTTTCCAGTGTATATAGACAAATTTTGTCCAGTCTTTCCTCATATGGCCTCACCTGCATCCCCTGGACCATTTTGGTTGCCCTTCTCTGGACCCTCTCCAGCCTATCCTTATCTTCTTGCAAAGTGCAGCCTCCAGAACTGCACGCAATACTCCAGCTGTGGTCTGAGCAGTGCTTTGTAGAGTGGCATTATCACCTCCCTCTTCCTACTTCTGAAGACCCTCCCTATGCACGCCAGCATTACAAACATACAAAACTGCCAGCAGATACAGGCCATTTGGCCTATCTAGTCTGCTCGAGTGTGCAGCACTTCAGTCCATTAGACTGCAGCTGCCCCCCCATATGCCCTCCCCTTCTCCCACCCCTCCCAGTTTGTACCTCCCTTGAATCTGTCCCACCCCTCTTGAAGCCCCCAGTACTCTGCAGCAATATGACTTCCCCTGGCAGAGCGTTCCACCCTGCCACCACCCTTTCTGTGAAACAGTGCCTCCTCAGTTCCCTCTTGAACCTGCCCCCTTCCAACTTCATAGAGTGTCCCCTGGTTTCCCATCTGCCCTTCAGATTGAACATACACCTGGTGTCTACTTTGTTCATTTTAAAAAAACACAGTCCCTTCCAAAATTGTGTGCCTTTCCTTTGAAGTCAGATTAGACTACTAGTCAATTATGCACTTCACAAGTGCAACTTTTAAACTTCTTATATCCTTCTTGGTTACTACGCTTCCTGCTCTGTATGTTAAAAAGATTTTTGTGGTTAGTATTACTACTGCTGCCTTAAGTGAAAACTATTTTTTTTTTAAGTGCTAGAACTGACCGTGGCACACATGAAAGAGCGCTTATTCAAAGCTGTTCAAAAATTCATTTCATTTTCAGTTTCATCAACTAAAAAATAACATTAGATTCTTCAGTAATGCTTCTCTTTAACCTTGCACCAAACATTCAATATAAATGTAAACATTTATACATCTAAATATCTGTTATCTTTACTGGCGTGCGTCTCCAACCACCTACGCAGTTAGCAGATGTTTTGTCAGAAAGCAGTCTCTCCTGTAACGGTGGTGCTCTTGACCAGAATCCGGCGCTATGACGTAAGCCCTATTAAAAAGCAGAGTGCATTCTTGTTGCTTTTCCTGCACTGATACCTAACCTTTAGGGATTCTGAAATCCAAATCCCCAGGTCATTTTCTAGCTTCGTAACCTGTAGTGCCTCCTCCCAAGCTGGTATGTAGCCCTGGAGTTACTGTGGCCTATGTGCATTATCTTACAATTTTTTGCATTGAATTGAAGCCGCCACCTTTCTGCCCACTACTCCAGCTTTGCCAGATCTTGCCCCATTTTCTCGACCCCATCCCCCGAGTGTCCACTCTGTTATAGATTTTCAAGTCATCCGCAGACAGGCACACTTTCCCATTTAGATCCTCTGTTAAGCCCCCTACATATAAGTTAACCAATATGGATCCCTGTGGAACCCCACTAGTCACCCCTCATTCCCTGGAGTGCACCCCATTGACCACTACCCTCTGAGTCCTTCCCCCCCACCCAATCTTTCACCCAATTTGTTAGCTTGCATCGCCCACCTCTACCCCTTAGCTTGCTTACCAACCTCCTGTGGGGGACGAAGTCGAACACCTTCCTGAAATCCAGGTAGGCCACCTCCACCTCTCCCCCAATCATACACCTCCGTTACGTATTTTATATAATTGCTGTGGCAAAAAAACAAAACCCAGCAACTATATAAAATAAAATATGGGGTGGTCCTTCAGTCTCAGGGTTTATGTGGCATCCAACACCTTGGGTGTGTGTAAATTCCTTGTTATACACACCACCGCATACTTTATTCTATGTATATGGTTTGTGGGACTTCAAGACACTCGTCTTGGAGTACCAGGTTCAGGTGTGAGATGTCATTCACAGTTCACATGCTCTCAGTGTTACACCTGTGAATAACAGAGTACAATCTGATTCACAGAGAATGAACTATGAATGATGTTTCCCAGTTCGTTTAAATCGGTGAGTTGGGGTGGAGTATGTAATAAACAGTACTGTATCTATGTTAGTGACAATAACATTTCTTAGGTTCGGGAATTGTCCAGTTGCAATAACAACGAAAAAACCTGCCCTACCTGACTGACTTATCTACTGTAACTGGTTCTGCATCCAGCTGCCCAGGTCAAGGGTTCAGCAAATTCAAATAGCTTTACCTTTAGCTGCATTTAATGGCTGGGACATCTCCATAACGTTTGAGAATGACGCTCCAAAGGATGCTGCAACTTCATCTGGCATGTCATATGCGTATTCTGCTGTAAAAGGAAACATATTTTACATTATATGAGCAGTCTCTCTGTCAGTCTGTCTTATCTACCTGTCATATGCCTGTGTCGATCAATATATCTGTATATATGTTTATTATGAGTTTATTCATCTTGTTTGTCAGTCTGGCTATATATCTGCATGTGTCTATTTCTACAACAGGGGGTGTACTGACAAATAACAAAATAAAAAGTGTTATCTGGACCTGACGGAGCAAGTTAATATTGTCTTGCAAAGTATGTCACAACGCATACTGAACCAATCAGCAAGCAGCTTTTGAAATGCTGACGTTACATAAATACATAGATACATAGATACATAGACAGTGTCGGCAGATAAGGGCCTATGGCCCACCCAGTCTGCCCATTTAAGTTTGTAAGTTCAGTTTATGTTTTCCAGGAAGTCTGTTGCCCCTTACCCCTGACCTCCAGAATTCCTTTATGTCTATCCCATGCATTCTTAAATCCCATGATTGTTTCAGCCCCCACCACTTCCTCTGGCAGGGTGTTCCACTTGTCCACCACCCGTTCTGTGAAGAAATTCTTCCTCACGTTTCCTCTGAATCGTCCTCCCTCCAACTTCATCCCATGCCCTCTAGTCATGGAACATATTTTTCGCTTAAAAATAGTGCATTCCTGCACCCTGTTCCTCCCTGTAAGATACTTGTATGTCTCTATCATATCCCCTCCTCTCTCCCTCCTCTCCTCCAGGGAGTACATGTTCAGTGCCTTCAACCTGTCCTCATAGGACTTGTGATGCAATCCATGCACCATCTTTGTTGCCCTCCTCTGAACCTTCTCTACCCTGTCTATGTCCTTACGTAGGTAAGGTCTCCAGAACTGCACAGTGTACTCCAGGTGCGGCCTCACTAGTGTCTTGTATAGTAGAATTATGACCTCCCTTTTCCTGCTGGTGATGCCCCTGCCTATGCATCCCAGCATCCTATTTGCTTTACCTGCTGCCTTGTCACACTGTTTCCCTGCCTTGAGGTCATCAGAGATGATAACCCCAAGATCCCTTTCCTGCTTGGTGCATGCTATATCCTCACCCCCCAACTGATATATTGTGCCAGGGTTTTTGTGCCCCATATGCATTATCTTGCACTTCCTTGCATTGAATTTCAACTGCCAAACCCTGACCATTCTTCAAGTTTCTGCAGGTCCCTTCTCATTCTGTCTACACCCTCTGGTGTGTCTACTCTGTTACAGAGCTTTGTGTCATCAGCGAACAGTGAAATTCTGCCTTCTAGGTCTGCGCAATGTCACTGATGAAGATATTGAATAGCCGGTCCCAGCACTGATCCCTGTGGTACCCCACTGGTCACTCTTCCCTCTGTGGAGTGACAGCCATTTACCACCACCCTCTGTCCCTGCTGCCCAGCCAGTTACCTACCCACCGCACTACTGTCCTGCCCACACCCATATTCCCTAGTTTGTGCAATAGTCTTCTATGTGGCACAGTGTCAAGGCCTTGCTGAAGTCCAGATAGGCCATGTCCACTGCCCTCCCCTGATCCACCTCCCTAGTCACTCAGTCAAAAATTCAATGAGGTTGGTCTGACATGGCCTTCCCTGGTGAAACCATGCTGCCTTGGGTTCTGTGGTCATTGACAACCAGATGTTCCACCAATCTCTCCTTCAGTAGTGCTTCCATGATCTTCCCCACTACCGAGGTGAGGCTGACTGGTCTGTAGTTCCCCGCTTCCTCTTTGTTCCCACTTTTGTATAAGGGGACTACATCTGCTATCCTCCAGTCTTTGGGTACCTCCCCTGTTTCTAGTGATCGGCTAAACAAGATAGCAAGAGGTTCAGCCACCACCTCTCTTAGTTCTTTAAGGACCCTGGGGTGCACCCCATCTGGCCCCATTGCTTTATCAACTCTTATTACTTCCAGTTCCTTCAGGACCCTTTCTCGTGTAAAGGGACTTGTGTGCATTTCTGCACCATTCTCACCCCTTGTACTCCATTCAGACCCATTACCCTCCTCTTCCTCAGTAAAGACTGAGCAGAAATACCTGTTCAATATGTCAGCTTTACTGTTGTCATCCTCCACACAGCCCCCATCCTCCCCTTCAGTCTCACTATCCTCCTTTGCCTTTCTTTTTCACTTATGTACCTGTAAAAGGTTTTGTCCCTCTACCCACTGATTTTGCAATGTGTTCTTCTGTCTGAGCTTTGGCTTCCCTTACTGACCTCCCTGCCTCCTTTGCTTCTCCTGGTACTTCTCTCCCTATCCCCTTCTGCCTGTGTCTTTTGTATTGCCTGAATGCAATCTTTTTGGCTTTCACTTTTCTTTGCTACCTCTTTGGAAAACCATAATGGTCTCCTCTTCCTTTTCCTCTTGCTAACCTGCTTAATATATAATTCTGTTGCTCTTGTAATCCCCAATTTAAATACTTCCCACTGTTCCTCAACCCCTGATTCCTGCCCCATTCCCCTTAATGCCTCCTTCAAGTATCTCCCCATTTTCTCAAAGTTTGCCCCCCTAAAATCCAGTGACGTTAAAATCACTATGCGTATTTAAAAGCCATAACTAATAAACTGATGTTGTATAACGGAGCTATGCAATGATCTGACTCAGAATATGCAGTTTATCATCACTTGTGAATGAGGCACGACTTCCGTAACTCACTTGTGACTTTCGTAACTCACTTGTGTCATTGCCACAGATGATGATCCTGCCCCATCACACGTTAAGATAACTTGTATATTTTAAGGCAGCCTATTGCTTAGCCCTTATTAATTTGTCATAAATATACACACCTGTATATATGTGCATCTACCATCAGTCTGTCTGTCCTACTGTCAGGTACATGTTTATTTATCATCATTATTGTCCATCTGTCCAAGTTACAGCTCTGATGTGAGGAGCGCAGGCTAATGCTAATGGTGAATGGCAGGCTGAGTGAGTAATTCCGGATCGCCGCTAGTATTTTAAAAATAATTGTTAGCTACTTATCACAAAATCAACAATCGGAGTGACGGATGTTCTATGTGACTATAACGGCTACAAATTGTTATATAAATTTTGTTAAAGGGATGCTCTGTTTGCTTAGAAATAGTTTGTTTCAGGTATCACCGAGCAGTTATTGCGTCGCAATGCAGGCCGTCACTGCCAGGACTCCGGAGCCTAGGAAATAGTCATCAATCTCAGGAACGACAATGGAACAGCTAAATACCACAACAGCAGCTAGTAAGGACTACATAGCCAGGGCCCCTGGTGTTCTGTGGCAGAATTTTCTGATTTCTGAGGCAGGGCTCCTTGACTTCTGCGGCAGCATTTTCCGATTTCTGTGGCATGATTTATTCATTTCTCTGGCAGAATGCAGTCCTGTCATTGGCTAAATATGTTGTGATGCCATCAATGACATCATACGCTGAGCATAGAGGAGGGGCTTCAGGTTAAACGAGGCGGGAAAGAAAGCCTGACACTATGGAAAAACAGTATATTTATATGAAAATTCACCAAAAACAATTAATTCTGCGGCACTATATATATTCTGCGGCATGATGCAAATTCTGTGGCAAATTCCGCAACCGCAGAACCACAGAATTCCAGGGGCCTTGTATATAGCTCAGCTTAAGGAAATGCTAGCTGATTTACAAATGGATGTGACTGATACTAAAGCCACCACTTCAGCACTTGCGCATAACTCTGAGGAATTATCTGCCAGAACAGACACTAATGACATCAGGATATCAGAGCTCACTAATTCTGTTAGCGATTTAGAACAGCTTACTCAACAGCAGAGCACACAAATCTCCTATTTGCTTGAGAAAGTTGATGATCTTGAGAATAGGGGTCATCGCAACAATATTAGACTCCTGGGTGTTCCTGAAGGGTTGGAGGGTCACATGATTTCTTTTCTGCAAATTTTTTTTACCAGAGATTCTTGGTCATAATTGGCCCTGGCCCCTAGAGATAGAGAGGGTCCATAGATCACTGGGACCAAAGCATAAAAATGGGAAGCCACGTCCAATACTTGCTTATCTGCTTCGCTTTACTGTTAAGGAGGCGATCTTACGTTTAGCAAGAATGAGAAAAGTAACTGAATGGAGGGGTGAACGTATTTCTATCTTTCAGGACTTCTCCACAGATGTTATTAATAAAAGGAAAGTGTTTCTGGATGTAAAGCAACAGTTACAGAAATATGGTGTTCCCCTATCATTTTAAATATCCTGCAACCCTGATGATCAAGCAGAAAGGGGGTGTTTTTTTTTTTAAACGTGAAACAGTCAGAGAATCCTGGACATTTTTACATGAATTTCAAAACTCTCAAGATTTTGCCAAGTTAACCACATCCATTATCTGTCGGTTTGATTCAAAGTTAGCACGTGGAACTTTCAATCCTGCCCATGTGCGCCCTGATCCCTGTGCCCCCTCTGAGAACGTTCATGACCAGGCCTTTGAGAAGCTCTCTCACTGTTCTCAAAGAGCTTCCACTTTGCAGTCTTCAACACCACGATCCTATGCTGCTGCCACTGACATTCAAAAAAGATCCCCCAAAGGTACCTCCTATTCAAAAGAAATCCAGATCTACGAGCCACCCCTCGAACATCCCGAGATTAGCTTCTTCAGTTCCAAACCCGAAGAAATGCAGGCGAAGCAGAGTCTGCACTCAGCCTCCTCTCAGCTGTCCCCTGAACCTGAGAGGAATGAGCGTGCTGATGTCATGACTTCTGGGTCCTCCACTAGTTCAAGTCCTCCAGCAACAGCCTATCAACAAGGAACCTATATTATTGAAGCTACCCTATTGGTGCCAGTACTTCCGGTTGGAGCTCCAGTCACTTTACAGGTTTCTCGTTTAGTACTTCCTGTTTAACTCTGTGGAAAACGAATCCAAATGGGAGAATCTGCTTTTTTTTCCTCGAGTGATACAGGTGAGGATATATCTGTTACTCGTTGCTGAGACTTGTCTTCTGACTACAGAGAGGATCTACCAGCTGCATATTAACTCTAATGCCAACACCAGTTTGTTTGTTTTTCCCTGTGTTTTTTTTTGGCTCAGGATAAAACATAAGGTATAAGCTGCTTAATAAGTCCGTCTCTTGGTTTTATATGGTCACATGGTGGAATAGTGGATATGTACTGGGGAATGGATACGTGTTAGTTGCATAATTAATGCTCTGAGGACCCGTGCTGACTCGTTCAACCCCTCCCTCCCTTATCCCTTCCCCTCTCCTATTGTGTATCAGTTTGTTTTTGCCACTAACAGGTGCTGTTGTCAGGGTGCAAACGGTGTTCTCCTGCTTCAAAGTGTCTGAAATACATAAGATGGATGAAATCTAGATTTAGTAGTTGCCGTATTGGTCCTTGCAAGAATAGATCCAGAAGCAAATGATTTGATACCTTTTAATGGACCAACATAGACGTAACAACAAGAACAAAGTGCTCTAGCTTTCGGACCAACCAGTCCTTCTTCAGAAGCTCATGGCAGTTGTTTAGAAAAGTTTTCTAAACAACTGCCATGAGCTTCTGAAGAAGGACTGGTTGGTCCGAAAGGTAGAGCACTTTGTTCTTGTTGTTACATCTATGTTGGTCCATTAAAAGGTATCAAATCATTTGCTTCTGGATCTATAAGATGGATGGTAATCCATGAACCTAGAAGCACGATAGGGAGGCAACCTTATTTAAGGTACTTTTAAATGATGTGGCATTAATACGACCTTGCCTCGCTGGAGCTATACTGGTACTTGAAACCTGAATAGGTTTCCTCTATAGGGATCTTATGTAACTGTCTGATCCACCGTGCGTCCTAGTGGCCAGAGGCTATATGCTCTAAAATACAAATTATATTATCATCAGCACTTATGTCTACCTCTCTTATTACCCGTGTAAACTCCTCATTGTGTCATTCTACTTCCTCACCCCTTCCCCTTCCGGTGTGTCTCGAGGCTCCTGCATTTGTTTTAAAAATTGTGAGATCTTAACTGTATCCCTGTGCCTTATGTGATCTGTTTCTGATCTCCCAACACTAATATGGAGCTAAAATGTCATACTACAGATAACTGGTCTGCTCCAGACTGCTCTTGCCTTTTTCGCTCGCCCTTTACTGTACCTAAATCACCTTGGACGTCCTTCAGTTCGGTGGACTTTAGGATTGCAGTAGATTCCATCCTACTGATATAAGTCTTTCTTTCTCTATACTTAGCTTGATTGATACTGTATACAGATTTCTGGTATATTTACTGTTACTGGTCTGTTTCTCAGATGCTGCAGGTTTTTTTATCTGCTTCTCTGAACACTGCTATACTTATCGTAAAGTAATAATTTGTTAACTACAACATTGTAGTAATTGTTTAGATCTTTGTTTACTTTCTTATCTTTATATGTGTTTTTTTATGTTGATTGCGCGCATGGGCAAGAAACACGTTGCGGCAGCTTGCTGCAGAAGCAGGCTGTGGAGGCTGTTGTGGCCAATGCTCCCACTGCCTTTTAAAGCTTGGCCAGTGTTCCCCAACAGGGTGGCACGCTGCTGCTGACACTAGTTCAGCTAGTGTGCCACAACCTTGAAACATCTCAGCCGCTGCAATCAGGGGTTGCCTTGTCATTGCAGCATCAGCCACTGCGCTGCAATGAGGGAGCGACCCATCATTGTGGGCAGAACGTTGCTATTGTAATATTGTTTGTGAGCATGGCTGTTCACAAACAATATTAATCATCTCCCACTGCTGAGGGGGTGCCCAATCCCTCTCAGCAGCATGTGCCCCCCCACAACAGTGTGTTTTTGCCGATGGGGGCCCCAGTCCCCGTCGGCTTCAGTCCCCGTCTCAGTTCACGTTACCGACGGGGGAGTCCACTCCCCGTCGGCATTGTATCCCCCCTCCCAGTTTGATTTGCAGATGGGGGAGCCTACTCCCCATTGGCATAATGTCTCCCACCCAAATAAATGCAGTAGATTTGTGCTAAGGGGGTGCCCAATCCCCCTCGGCTCTTGCGCCCCTCCTTTTGTGCCGACCGGGGTGCCCAATCCCTGTTGGCTACAGCTGCCCCCAAAAAACACTAAGTTGGCATGCTGGAGCCCACCCCAGCGTGCAAAATGCCCTGTAAAAAAAAAAAGTCACGCAATGTTTTTTTTTTTTTTATTAACCTGTAAAAAAAGAAAACGGTCCCCTCATACTTAATGCCCATTTTCTTCCTTAACTGATGATGTTAGAAATATAGTGATTTAATTAACTTAATGACTTGTTACTTGTGTATATAATTTTCTAAACGAGACCTAACAACTCAATTCTGTATGTTAACAATTTATTTTTGATGTTGTAATTTCTTTGCTGTGTTTTAATTGCTGTATTCTGCTCTATGAAAACTAATTAAACCTTTAAAGTAAAAAAAAAAAAAGCTCTTGTGTATGGGGTGTGCCACCATCTATTAGACACTTTCAACCCACCCATACTCTTCTCAAGCAATCCCTCTAGACTTTTTAATAGCATTCTGAGTGTCATCCACCTTTCTTCCTCGCCTATTGGCTTTTGCAATGGTTACCGTAAGCACCTAATTAATGCCTTCAATTGTACTTGCTTGTAACTGTACTGAACCACTATATCCTGCTTATTGCCATGAATTTTTGAATGCATTCCCTATACATCTGTATCTCTTTTTTTTTTTTACTTTCTGTTTATAATCCCCCATCCCCTGTACTCCACACCCTTTGGGAGCTGCCAATGGCATCTGTCTTTGCCCTCTTACCAGGAGTCTGAAGTGGTTGGTCCCCCACGTAGCCTTCGTTTGCCCCCCAGGTGAGGACGAGGTTGGGCCCATACACCCTGAGTTCCTTAGTGTTGTTGGGACAGTCTGGGACAGGCATACGAACATGCGAATGTGCCAGCAGAAACAGACCACCTGGTCTATCTAAGCCTGCTCGAGTGTGCAGCCAACACCCCTAGTTTGCAGCTGGCAGAGGCACTGGAGATCTGTGCCTGGCGCTCCATCTACCAGGAGCACAGCGAGCCATTTTCCTGCCTTCTCATGTGTGACGTGTGCCCTGATGTCAAGGCACAAGTTCTGACATCCATCCCGCAGCCCCCATCTGTGTGGCTGGGCTTGCTGTACCTCAGGCTTCTGCTTGAGGTCAGCTGAGCACCAAGCAACAGCCCCCCCTTCCTCCTGGATAAGGCAAGAAGTCCTAGAATGCTCAAGCCTCCTCCCCACAGGGCTCGCTCCCAAACCCGGGTTGCCGGGGTTACGAGTGGTAGCTCTGTCACTGTGCTGGTGTGCCAGCTCATCTATATCTTTTAACTGTATTATGATATGCGTTAATAAGGCCTCCAAGGGGTGTCTACCAAGTGTCAGGTTTGGACAAATGGACCACGAAACAAATCTGAGTGATTCTGTCTAAACAAACCTCTAAAGTTGAACCAACATAATATTCTGTGGTGATTTGCATATATCACCCATGATGCTTTGCAATATGGGAGTATGTGTGATTTTGTATTTCTTTGAAACTAGGCTTCCTGGCCAGTGCCCTTTGGGGTAACCATTGCTTCAGTGCTTGTGTCTTTTAGCTTGTTTTTTGTTTCTATTGGGATCATCACAACATAACTCAGACAGACCATTAGGGAAGCTGGTTTGTTCCACTGGGGTGTCACACAGTCAAAGCACACTGATGAGTCCTGGTAGCACGAAACGTGTATGTGTCTTTTGTTGGCATCCTTTGTAGACAGTGTGAGAGGCCTTTTTGCACCATGCATTTCTGCTTAAAGTTGAACCAGCATAATATTCTGTGGTGATTTGCATTAAGGGGGTATGTGTGATTTTGTATTTCTCTCAAGAGGTGTCTCTTATACCATAACAAAGCACCCTTCGAAATCCCTCTTAATGTATTATAAATCACTCAAGTTTAGTTTGAGTGATTTATAATAGGTCTAGAGCATTTTTTTTTATTTGCTTATGCTGTCCTCCCCCCGGCACAGAAGTAGAGCACTGTCCCATAACGCTCCCGTACGAGAACACAATGTACACAGCGTAAGAGGTACAATGGCTCTGCGAGCTGATTGGTTGAAATCACCTTACTGATTTTGACTGTTATGTATCTTCAACCTGTAATATTCTTAAACATTGTGTTATTCTTACTTATCTACTGTTTAGATGCTTTTCAATGTATTAAGCGCTCTGTGCTATTCTTATATTTCATGACTACCCTTTTGGCATTATACCGCATGTACTTCCTGAAAATAGGCAATTTTTGCCTTGTGTGCTTACCTGGTAATAAATAAAACAAACTGACATTTTATTTTCCTATTTACATTTTCTTGTTTTTTTTATGGGTTTTCTCCTGGTCCCTACACCCATGCGTTCCCTAAGTAGCATGCACATGCACGCCATATGGGAAGCCCCCCTTCCAGTCGCGCCACTAACCACCTGCACCAGCACCGAACCTCCATTCTGTGACAGTGGGACTATGGCCAGGTGACCCCACCCCTTACCCGGGAGAGGGGAGCCAACACTCAATCCTGCTCCCCCCCCCCCGTGCCGGCACCCTAGAGACCTGAGGTTGTTCCCAAACCCAGGTTGCTGGTGACAAACTGACCTTTTTGAAGTGAATTTGTCACTTTTGGGAACCCTTTGAACAACGTTATATTTAGACACCATTAAGCTTGTATTCATAGATTTTCTGTATTTCTGTTACTTGTAAAAGGCAGAAGTTTGATGTGGAAATTCCCAAGAATTTAAACTAGCAAGGTGCAAGAGCTGTGTATAACACTGACTCACACATGGGAAGCCTTCAGGGCTCTCCCCACCATATAGTAAACATGAGGGGGGGGGGAGCAGAGTGAAAACAGCAGCACAGGGGAGAAGGCAGGTGCTGGATCCAAGATTGTAAGGAATGAGGAGAGCCCCGAGGATAGAACTAAGAAATGGACCAGAGATGGGGTCCAGAGCAGAGGGAGCAAGGGAAAATGTGGGGGTGGAGGGGACAGTCAGTCAAGAGGGACAAGGGGCCAGACAGCAGGAAAGCAAGGAGAAGGTTGAAAAGTATGAACTTGGAAAGCAACCTATATGATTGCAAGAAGCCGGAAAATTAAAATGGAGGAGCTGCTCCAGGTGGTAGCAGCAGAGACAAAATTAGATTTGTTGGCAGATACAGAAATGACTGGAATCTAACTATTCATTGGGATTCTCTTTTCAGGAGAAACGTGATGCAGGGCAGAGGTGCGGGTGGCTCTGTACATAAAAGACAACATATATGCCATAGAAGGCGCCACCCTAATGGGGGAGGGTGCAATCATATGGAAAGAGTTAGTGACCGATATGGGGAGGGTCATTAGGGTGAGGGTGATATGCAGCCCACACAACCAGACAGACTATATGGATAGAGTGCTGGGAAAGGAACAACATGGAAGCGTGATACGTTTCTATTAAGTCACTGGGTAGCTCCAAAAGCCAGTATTCTAATGGCTATGGGATGTCCTCCCCCTTCTTTCTGCTCACTCCTCCTGCAGATGCTTCAACCTACTCCTAAGTCAGCAGCAAGCTTGTGTGCGGAGGGGGGATCCAAGATTTCTCCTTGGCCCATCTCAGGTGGTGACATGAGCCAGATTCAAACCAGTGACCTAGAGGTGAAGGGCTACTTAACCCACTACCAATCCACTGAGCTTTTCAGCGCTCAGCCCATCCCTTCCATAATTCTTAACTACAGATAAGAAGTCCTTCAGCTGGCTTCCCAAGCAGGTGCCTTCTAGCACCTTGCAGTGCTGTGACCAGCTATGTTTATGATGTCACTACAACCAAAAGGAAGCACCATGGCAAGTCAGGTGAGACAGCTACAGGTGTGCCATGTGGCATCCCATACTATGTGGTGGTAGCAGAGAAGAGGTCGGGCAACGTTCGGTCACTTACACAAGCATTTGGGTTCCGTTCCGGTCCACTCCCTTGACTCCTGGCACACCCTCTCACTGGAACCAGTTAGAATCAGATCACCCTTGCACTGGTACCTGACCTTGGCATCAATCTGGTAGCGAGTCCCAGACTTTGTGGCTCCAATTGGGATTCCAGGATTGAGACAGTGACCAACTACAAAGCAAGAGAAGAGGGGAACAGGAGAATAATCAGTTTACACACACTGACATGCAAATGTTTCCTTTTGATTCATTCTTTCTCCCTTACGACATCGACTGCTTGTCTCTATCCATTACATTATGTCCTATTCCAACACAAATCTATGGACCTCCAGAGGTTTTACAAATAACATTCTTTGGATGCCCCCAACAGCATCACCCCTGTAGTGATCAGTCAACAAGCACCTCCCCCAATATTTAGTGCAAAGCTACTGGGCCCCAGAGGACACAGCATGGTTCACTGAAAAGGGGAGGAAAGGATTCTATTTGTGCTATACCTATGGGGGGGTTTCCCCCTGGTTTTTATCTACCCACCCACCCAGCTCCCGAGTGTTAGGAGCCCCAAAACCAACCAACCTCGATGGGGACAGTATGGCATCAGGTAAGGACTCACTAATGATGCACAATTCTGCTTGTGGTCTGATGAAGCTGGCACCTGTGCTGTGCTGCTGAATGACTGACCCCTCCCCCCTTGAGTCTGAGAGCACAGCACCCACACTGCTCCCAAAGACCCCTCCAGCCCTGGGCTGAGAACTGTGGTGCCAATTGTGCAGTCTCCACATGGTAACGTAATGGGCAAGCACCATCTGCCCAACACCACTTGGCAAGGCTACAAACTCCTCTTTAAAGGGGAATATTTCAGAACGGTATCCCACATAGTTTGAAAGACGATGAAAAACTCTTTTAACTTAATTATGGGTTTACTGTGACTAGTAGCAGTTCTGAGGTATCCCTGTCTTCATCTGGCCTATCTTGATACTACACAGTCACCATTTTTGAAACTTTATAATGTCATGCATGATGACGGGGTGCCTGTATTTAAAAAGTTTAAGAGTTTTTCATGGACTTTCTAGCTATGAGGGACAGTGTTGGAAAAACAATGGGGGCTCATCTGCCACAGTTCGGAAGTGAGCATCAGTAGCATTAAATGCATAACTGCCATTGACTTATAATGGAAAGGGGGGTCAATTTATAGACAGTACCCTCATGGATCCCCCCCCCCCATAGCTGCCAAAGCTCACAAAGTATGTGGGACCCTGTTCAGAAATATTCCCTTTTAATCCATAAAGACAATTACACATGTGGCAACTAGGAACCGGGAAGGGAAAATCCAAGAAGATGAACTTAAAGTTACCACATGGAAGAATTTATTATTATCAAAGGAAAAAAATGATATTTTTAGTGAAATCTATGCTGTTGCCTGCATTTTTCTTTTTAAGTTGTGTATCTCTTCTTCCCCCAGAGATGGAAGCAAGAATTCTAAATATGTTTTTTTCCAACTAGTGTGGGGCAGCAGAATGAATCTTATCAAAAGGAACTATGCTTATGTACCATGTAAATAAGGAGGTCTGGATACGATAAAACCTATTGCCTTTTTCTTTTCAGTTTTTTCATTATAACATAGCAAATCTCAGATTTATGGTCACAAGAAGTTCTGCTTCTTCAAGCACAGGTGATGCCATTGTATGCCAAATTGGAAAGGGGGAGATGAGTGATCCCAAGGGTACTAAAAGCCTCACATATACCCTTATGTATCTTGGTAGCACTGAGGAAGATAAAAGCCTGGAAACTGCCCCAGATCATTTTAGATCTACCTCACTAAAACAGGTTTGCGCTATTATAATGTGTAACTGTTTTACAAAGCAGTTGATATTTTCTGAGGACACGGCACGTTGCACTAAAGCACCTTTAAATCAGTTAAACGACACTAGAATTCCAGTCTATATGTGGGGCATCTTATAACTTAGTAGTCATGGGAGTCTGGGCATACAATCTGCCCACAAACATAAATGTTTAAATGAAAGATTTTGTCGTTGAGATACCTCTACCGGAATTTTGGAGTCACAGTCCCATTTATACTTGAAATGTCCATTTATTATTTCATCCTGGGATAAATTGGCACTGGTACTGGTATTAAGGAATTTTGGAATATACCTTATGAATGTTTGGTACTGGAGTTATATAGTTCTGGGTGGACCCACGTTCACAAAATTATGGTAACAATGATTCTGGCAGTTTCTAAATTTCTGATTTGGCAGTTCAGTTGTAGACCTATGTAGCAGCAACAACGTTTGCTTCAAGAGGCACTGCAGCCAACTATTCAGGATCATATTTCTTCCTGTTATGAGAGAGATAATATCCGGCGTTCTCAGAATCAGCTGCAATCTCTCTGGACGAACTACCAGAATCTCCTTAGTTAACTATTCAATATTAATTTGTTTTTAAGTTTCTCTTTGCTTTCCTTCGAGGTGTATTCCTTTGTGTATAAATTATAGATTGTTGATGTCATTTTATTTTATGATGGTGTATGACTTTTTACTATAATATTTTCTAATAAAAAAGATTCCTCTACTCTTGCAGAAAGTTTACGAACAAAGTGGCAGAAAGCTTGTAGGGGCTCACGTAGTGGCGAGGAGGCCACTGATGCCGACCAAACTTTACTTGATCAGGTCGGGGCACGTATTCACCTGTCTACATCTTGTAGGTGATGAGAATTCCAATTACGCCAGCCACCCTGAGGTGGATATTTGGGTGACACCCGGCCAGCAGGTGTCGGGGAATTTAGGGAAAGGGAATCCAGGCCCATTGACACTAACCAGAACCAGCAAGAGATGGGCAGGAAGCTGACTCCGATGCAAAACATTTTTAAAATAACAGCATCTATACTAAGCATCTTAATACTAAAATATTCATAGCACTAATTAAAATAATTCCTAACACTCTAAATTTGGTTGTAATACTTTAAATGAGGCATGACACAAACTTTATAGTTCACTTATAGTCCAGTCACCATTGCGTGTGTTAATTAAAGGAAAAATTGGGTCAAAATTTAAATTTTTCTCCCCACATTAGATCTGTTAGCTGGCAGGTTAACTTAAAATTGGGACCTTTATTTAAACTACAATCTATGCTTACTGTTCAGGCATGGACAGCTGTTGCAAAGGGTATACTCCTCCCAATCTTAAATTATAATTATTTTCTTTTTTCTAATTTGGAAAAACAAGATTTTTCTGTTCTTACTTCAGTATTTCATAGTATTTGCAGATTTACTTTCAAGTTATCATACTCCACTCATCATTGTGTTTTGTATAGTACCTCTGGATGGCTTCCCCCCGAGGTTGAGCAGCTTATATAGTTTGAGTTGTTGGACTGACAATATTTTTCATCAAGGGGATAATTCTCCATTGTTCTCATTGCTTCATATAAATAATAACATTAGGAATCTTTGTTCAAGTGATATGACTAGACTTATAGTACCAAGAACCAAAACAAATATGGGAAATCAATCCTTCGCTTTAGTGCTTCCTTTAATTGGAATAATCTGCCTAAGTTATTTTCTGGCAATATGAGTCATCAAACCTTAAAGGTTAAACTGAAGAACTATCTGTTGGATCAATCATGCTGTAGTTGTTTGTGTTAGTCTCTGTCTGCTCTGACTTTCTTCTGTGTTGTTTAATGTTTATATGTAACATCTTGACTGTGTCTTATGGTCCCGAGTCATGCATGAAAACTGTCCTTTGGCTCATTGCATTTACCCGGTAAATGAAAGTGAAAATAAATAAATAAAATAACATAAATAAGAGCCCCCTATGGATTACATAGGTTACATATGAGCTAAGTGAGACCATGCCCATATCAGCTCGCCAAAAGTATTAACCACCATAATTAATTAGATTATTCCTTAGACAGTATGTATCCAATTTCACTTTGAACACATGCACACTACTACTGCCTACAAATCTCAGATGGGAGAGAATTCCAGATGGTCACCACCTGCTGATTGAACCAAGTGGCCCTCTTTTCGCTATGGCAGATTTCACTTCTAAGTTGTAAAATACGAGACTGGGTGGCATATTGTAAATCTTTACGCCCAAAGTTCAAACAATCCGATAAGTCCTCATATACAAATGCCCCATTCACCTGACACAGGTCACCTCAGAGTCTTCTATACCGAAGAGTGTACATGCCTAAATTATCCAATTTATCCGAATAACTAAGATTTTTAACCTCCGTCACCATTTTAGTAGCCCAGTGTTGGACCATTTCCAGAGTTCTCACCTCCATCTTAGTACTAGGAGACCAAAACTGCACACTGAACTCCAGGTGTGGCCTAACCAGAGAACTGTGCAGAGGCATCACAACATTCCTGTCTCTGCTCGTGATGTGCCACCTGATGCTGTTCAGTACAGTTTTAGCCCTTTTCAACATCTTATAACTGTGTTTCTTAAATCCCAAGTTATTTGAAATGCATATACCTAGATCTGTTTCTTCCTCCATTTTTTCTTAATGTAGAGCCCTGTAGGGAGTAATTATTCATTGTATTGTTTTTGCTTAGGTGGAGAGGACAGGACAGTTTCCCCCTCCAGGAGGGACACTCAAGCTGAAGAGAGAAAAGAACATTTCAAAGGCTACTTGTCATTGGCTTCGGGCCAGTTGTTGATTACTGGTACTCATTACCCCTCCGGGGCTGAAGAACTGGATACAGCTGAGGCAGAGAGAATCATCAGCAGAAGGTCACACACAGACAACTGGAACAGTTCATCCCTCACAGAAGAAGACAGAAGCACTAAAGAAAGTCACTAGCCCTTCAGACCACAGCTGGGTCACGGGGATGCAAGGAATGTTAAGGAATCTCTTGGAGGAACAGTTATGGATGAAGCTGGTCTGGAACAACAGAGCTGGGAAACACAGGGTACCACCCACAGACTGGAGTGGCAGCACAATAAAGGACTTTGCAAATATTCATGGTTGTGGTTATCTAAATAAACATTATAAGTTCAATCAGGTCACACAGTGCAGAGCCTTGTCATTGGGGCAGTTGGTCTTTTAGGCAGTCTCTTGGTACCCTCCCTCCACACAAACACACACACACACACACACACACACATATGAAAGCAGACAGTTTGATCAAAGGGGCCCATGACAACATCCCAAAATTACTCTTTAAATAAAACCCATTAGAGATAGGCAGCATACATATCAGGTGTACTGCCTCTTTAAATATGGTCTTGGAGTACTTTCATACATATTTGCTGCTTTAATTTAACATTCCTGCCCTATTTTGGTATTGACTGCTTTACAGCTCTTTCTCATATCTGCCCTATATGGAATGCTGATGGAGGCATACCTGCCCCCACAGTCTCTGGCTCCCTGAGCAGCTCTTCTTGTTCCGACCCAAGGGCAATTCACTGGCTAGGGGCCTCCCACCCTACAATCCATTCACTCCCAGTAGAGCTCCTTGAAACTCCACCTTGTAGGCCGTACTTGGTCCAGGGCTTGGCTTGTCATGCAGCCATGGCACTCGGGAAATGCAAAAGTTCTTTTTTTTTTAAATAACAAAAACAAAATAGTAGCCTTGTCCCGGCGACCAGTACCCGGCTGTGGTGCTACCGCCATTCACCCTGTTACCCACTTCACTCTCTGGGCTGGGGTCAGATCACTGAGCTGAGATGGGGGGAGGCCTTGGGCATGCCTCCTCCTTCAGGCTCCTACCTCCGTTGCTGGTGCTGGCTGAAGAGAAGGGGAAGGGATGGCCATTCACTGCCGCCCCTGCCGATGGGTTTCTGCCATCATGGGAACAGGACCTGGGACCTGCCTGACTGCTGATGACACTGAGAGGGAAGGAGGGAGAGCGCTGACCTGCTGGACAGGTAGGGACATCAGGAGGGACACAGGAACTGAAAGCAAGTCCCTCCCTTCTGGTTTTGCCTTGGCTAGCTGGTCACTCCCCTCGCTCCTACTGCCACTGCTCCTCCTGGCTCGCTACGACCAAACGGTTGTTGCCATACAGAAAGGGCTGAGGATTCCATCCAGAAACCTCACAAGCCCAATCCTGCCTGTCTGCTCCTGCTGCCGACGTGCTCAGGAACCACTACGGCAAGTTCCTAGTGCCTGGCAATGACGAGTGGGTTCTATTGTGCTGCAGGTAGGAGGGAAAAGCAAACCACAAAAAATGTAAATGCAAGCCCAGCCAGGGATGTGCATACTGTGCTTGGGCATCTTTCCCTAAGGGAGCTCTGGTGCTACTGAATGCCATATCTGGAGGGCATCAGGAACTCCGAGGCACTACACTCAAGATAGGGAATCATGGAGGTACTGCACTCTCTAGCTGCATGGGGTATAGGAAATATAGCATCTCTGTCCTCATTCTGCTTCTGATGGCAGACTTTTTTTGTTTGTTTGTTTTCTTTTTTTTGTTTGTTTGTTTGTTGCTTTGGTTATTTAATGTCTTTTTTACACTGTGAAGGGGTTGATCATTTTTCTGTCTTAAGCAATTGAGTATTTGTGCCTTGCTTTCTTTTTTGTTATTCTGAGTGTTCTTCACTCTACGTATTATGCGCTGTACTGATCATTTTCCACTTTGTTTCATTCTTTATTGCGTATTCTTTCAATAAAAAAAACCCCTACTCTAACGAATTGCAAATATGACAATTTGGGTGCAGGTTGATTCTGCAGCAGCCTTATCTCTCACAAGATGATCTGCTAAAAAACATCCTGTAAGGTATCCGGATACTGTATGGGAAAGATAGTCAGAAACCGAATGCAGTAAATCTACAAAACCTCTGGGAATGCTGCATATGGTTGAGGGGTGAACTATTTTTCTTTGTAGTGTTTTCTTCAATAAAAAAGGTAGGGGGCCAGCCCATCGTTGCAGCAGTTGGATTTTTGCTTGTGACGCTGGCGACCCGGGTTCAGGAATGAACCCGTGTCGCTGGAGGCTGGCGGGGGGAGGATAGAGCATCCTAAGGACAACTCTCCTCTGGGGGGAGGGATGGGGAATGCTCTGGTGCCTGCTGGCTCTGAGAGGAGGCTGGGATCATCACAGGACACCAGGACCATGTACATCACTGGGGAGTGGCGGACATCGGCATCAGCCATTATGTCACTATGCCACCCCAACAGAACAGAGGAATAAAATGGCTGGGTGCTCTCCAGATGATGGCTTCTGGGTCCTCTGTGTCTCTGAACCCTCCAGGGAACCGCTCCTCGCAAGTCTCCGCAGCGTCGTGCAGCCTATAAAGGTAGGTGCTAGTGCCACCCCCTCCACTGGTGCACCCCCCACCAGGATGGGGGGGACCCACCCAGTGAAGGGAAATGCCAGGATACTGCAGGAGGGCTGCAATATGGGGCTTGCGCGGAGGGGTCAAGACTCCAGCGAGGCAGTAGGGAGGTATTGCAGAAGGACCATAGAGAGCCTGAAGGAGAGGGTACCTGAGGGAGGAGTGAGGGGAATAAACACATAACACAACAAAAAAGGGTGGGGGAAGGGCGAAATGTACTGTAAGTTGTTTTTCAGTTGGTGATGGTCTATGTTTATCATATCTTTTTTTACTTATGACGGTGCAGGATCTTTGTACTATATTTGTTTTTAATAAAAAAAATATATTCTTCTCTTGCAAAAAAAGGTCCTTGGGGTCTTTTACTTCCACCTGGGCACCCACCAGGACAGCATCAGAGATGGGCAGGAGGGACCTCAGGTTAAACGTCTCATCCAAAGGATGGCACAACTCAATGGTACAGAACCACCCAGTACTGTACTTGTGTGTCAGTGTTTACAGTATAAGTCCAGTCCTGAAGTGGGGATAGAACCCATGACCTGGTCCTGGTAGGAGGTTATTCCAGAGACTACTCATCTCAACCTCTCACCATGAAAATTCATAGCACTGGCCTTTAAATGCATAGCAAACAGCCAGAATGTGTAGGACTTTCTTATTTTAAAGAATATGTCTTCAAATAGGGGACCCCATATATTTAGTGTTAAGGACTGTTTCTATCAACTTAGTTCAATGAATCTATAGTTTGTGTGTCCAGAAATAGCTCTAACATTATTAAGAACATCAGTAAACCTTTTCAGAACAAGGTAAATTTGAGTGCAAAAATCATAGCGCTACGTGAAACTCATAGCAGTTGGAAGATATGCTGGAGACTGGCCTGTGTGGTGTACCTGAAGACAGCATGCTAGTTTGCTGTAGAACTGAAAGCAGCAAGATAAAGTGGGACATTCACCTCCAGTGTACAAGGAAGGCTATTGAATGGTCACTTGTGCCTCTAAGGTTTTGCCAAAATGGCCAAACTGTTTGGCACAGTTCTCCTAGCTTGAACCAAGGTAAGCTTTGGTTTTGCACTTGTTGTTCCAAACTTTGAGTTGGTCTGAAACTGGTTAAAAGGCCGAAATTCAAGCTGCTCGGAGCACTTGTAGAACTGAACTTGCAGCTGAATATAGTATGTGTACACACACACACACACACACACTGTAACACACTGCATAAACGGGGGCACACCCAAAAGTACACACATGCAAAGTAACACACAACACACACTGCACTCACATACCACATAAACACATACACAGACATGCACACACACATACACACACACACACACACACACACACACACACACACTGCATAAACGGGGGCACAAAAGTACATACATGCAAAGTAACACACAACACACACTGCACTCACATACCACATAAACACATACACAAACATGCACACTCACACAACTTACACATACACCTGCACACACACACAGAACACACCACTGTTACACGAGGTCCCTGCACCTTAATTTGTACCCCAGAGGTACACCACAGACAACTGGCATTTAGCTTTAAGTTATACTAACATATAGGACTATGAACATCTACCGTACAAGAGTAGATGTCAGGATATGTATGCACATAATTTCTATACGCTTTACTTTCTAATCTACCCATGTATTTCTTGTTTGCAAGATGTTAGGACACTTGTGTCTTTGTAGTATTATGATATATGAGTTGGCAATGCCCTCTTCTGATGATTTGTATTATTACACGGCTATGTACACGAACTGTATTTTCATTGTTCACACAAAGTGATGACTATAACAAAATTGTATAATGTTATCTAGAACTGTGGAACCATCTCTAATTTAGCCAATAGGGCTCATCTTTGTAACTAGAAATATTTCTATCTTACAGTAACTATGATAACTATCTTAGGTATACAATGTAAGACATTACGTCTTCCACTGAGCTGTTGGTGGGAGAGACCTTGGAGACCCCTGAGATATCTACGCTCCTCACGTTATAGGGAATGCATAGCATTGGCTCCCAGTCCCTGATGGTAAGAACTGCTTAGGGCAACTGTGATTTTCCTTTTGGTAGTAATAAACAAGACTTATTACACTTATGCAACTTGTCTGTGACTTCTTTGCATCTCTATTATCGCCAAGAACCTGAGGTGGAGGGTTTAGACCTCCTGACACCGCACACTGCACAAATACACATATACACACACACACACACATATGGCACAGAAACACCGCACACACATGAATGCGTACACATACCACACACACACACCCATATGCACATAAACTACACACACAGCTCCCCAACCTAAGTGACACTAAACTTACACCCATCTTCACAGATGGCCATGGTCCCATTCCACTTTCCATTCTTCATGCAGGTCCTGGACGGTGACCCACGTAGGGTATTGCCATCGTAACACTCAAAATGGAGCGTCTCCCCTATTTGGTAGAAACTCTTCCGAGGGTGAAAGAACCCATTCTCAAACAGCAGCTGGGAAGGACATCGGATCTCTGGATACAGTGTGGTCAGGGAATACAAAATAAATTAATACTGTACATACATACATACATATAAGATACAAACATAAACACATACATACATACTTGCAAGAAAACACAATTGCAGATACCCCAATAATGCAAAGCACCATGGGAAACATATGCAAATCCCCATGAGAGAATTTTGACTGTCTCAACTTTAAGCAGAATTGCTTGGTACCAGAAGGCCTCACAGTGCAATCAGCAAAGACCAAGAACAGCAGACACATACACGTGTTTCATCCTCATTTGAAGTCATCAGTGTGCCATATCTCTGTCTTAGCTCAGGGAGAGAGCGAGCCAGCCACCCCTTAAGGGGGATGTTATTTGTATTCCGTCAGTCCTCCTGTACCCCATCATTATTATTCTCCTCGCAGTGTTCCCTGTCAGGCCTCCTGTACCCCATTATTATTCTCCTCGCAGTGTTCCCTGTAAGTCCCCTTGTACCCCATTATTATTCTCCTCGCAGTGTTCCCTGTCAGGCCCCCTGTACCCCATTATTATTCTCCTCGCAGTGTTCCCTGTAAGTCCCCTTGTACCCCATTATTATTCTCCTCGCAGTGTTCTCTGTAGTCCCTTGTACCCTATTATTCTCCTCGTAGTGTTCCTGTAAGTCCCCTTGTACCCCATTATTATTCTCCTCGCAGTGTTCCTGTATGTCCCCTTGTACCCCATTATTATTCTCCTCGCAGTGTTCCCTGTCAGGCCCCTTGTACCCCATTATTATTCTCCTCACAGTGTTCCCTGTAAGTCCCCTTGTACCCCATTATTATTCTCCTCGCAGTGTTCCCTGTAAGTCCCCTTGTACCCCATTATTATTCTCCTCATGGTGTTCCTGTCAGGCCCCTGTACCCCATTATTATTCTCCTCGTAGTGTTCCTGTAAGTCCCCTTGTACCCCATTATTATTCTCCTCACAGTGTTCCTGTCAGGCCCCTGTACCCCATTATTATTCTCTCGTAGTGTTCCTGTCAGGCCCCTGTACCCCATTATTATTCTCCGCAGTGTTCCTGTAAGTCCCCTTGTACCCCATTATTATTCTCCTCGCAGTGTTCCCTGTCAGGCCCTTGTACCCATTATTATTCTCCTCGCAGTGTTCCCTGTAAGTCCCCTTGTACCCCATTATTATTCTCCTCACAGTGTTCCCTGTCAGGCCTCCTGTACCCCATTATTATTCTCCTCGCAGTGTTCCCTGTCAGGCCCCCTGTACCCCATTATTATTCTCTTCGCAGTGTTCCCTGTCAGGCCCCCTGTACCCCATTATTATTCTCCTCGCAGTGTTCCCTGTAAGTCCCCTTGTACCCCATTATTATTCTCCTCGCAGTGTTCCCTGTAAGTCCCCTTGTACCCCATTATTATTCTCCTCACAGTGTTCCCTGTCAGGCCCCCTGTACCCCATTATTATTCTCCTTGCAGTGTTCCCTGTAACTCCCCTTGTACCCCATTATTATTCTCCTCGCAGTGTTCCCTGTAAGTCCCCTTGTACCCCATTATTATTCTCCTCGCAGTGTTCCCTGTCAGGCCTCCTGTACCCCATTATTATTCTCCTCGCAGTGTTCCCTGTAAGTCCCCTTGTACCCCATTATTATTCTCCTCGCAGTGTTCCCTGTCAGGCCCCAGTACCCCATTATTATTCTCCTCACAGTGTTCCCTGTCAGGCCCCCTGTACCCCATTATTATTCTCCTCGCAGTGTTCCCTGTAAGTCCCCTTGTACCCCATTATTATTCTCCTCGCAGTGTTCCCTGTCAGGCCCCTGTACCCCATTATTATTCTCCTCGCAGTGTTCCCTGTAAGTCCCCTTGTACCCCATTATTATTCTCCTCACAGTGTTCCCTGTCAGGCCTCCTGTACCCCATTATTATTCTCCTCGCAGTGTTCCCTGTAAGTCCCCTTGTACCCCATTATTATTCTCCTCGCAGTGTTCCCTGTAAGTCCCCTTGTACCCATTATTATTCTCCCCACAGTGTTCCTGTAAGTCCCCTTGTACCCCATTATTATTCTCCTGCAGTGTTCCCTGTCAGGCCCCTGTACCCATTATTATTCTCCTCGCAGTGTTCCTGTAAGTCCCCTTGTACCCCATTATTATTCTCCTCGCAGTGTTCCCTGTAAGTCCCCTTGTACCCCATTATTATTCTCCTCGCAGTGTTCCCTGTCAGGCCTCCTGTACCCCATTATTATTCTCCTCGCAGTGTTCCCTGTAAGTCCCCTTGTACCCCATTATTATTCTCCTCGCAGTGTTCCCTGTAAGTCCCCTTGTACCCCATTATTATTCTCCTCGCAGTGTTCCCTGTCAGGCCCCCTGTACCCCATTATTATTCTCCTCGCAGTGTTCCCTGTCAGGCCCCTGTACCCATTATTATTCTCCTCACAGTGTTCCCTGTAAGTCCCCTTGTACCCCATTATTATTCTCCTCGCAGTGTTCCCTGTAAGTCCCCTTGTACCCCATTATTATTCTCCTCACAGTGTTCCCTGTAAGTCCCCCTGTACCCCATTATTATTCTCCTCACAGTGTTCCCTGTAAGTCCCCCTGTACCCCATTATTATTCTCCTCGCAGTGTTCCCTGTAAGTCCCCCTGTACCCCATTATTATTCTCCTCGCAGTGTTCCCTGTAAGTCCCCTTGTAACCCATTATTATTCTCCTCGCAGTGTTCCCTGTAAGTCCCCTTGTACCCCATTATTATTCTCCTCGCAGTGTTCCCTGTAAGTCCCCTTGTACCCCATTATTATTCTCCTCACAGTGTTCCCTGTAAGTCCCCCTGTACCCCATTATTATTCTCCTCGCAGTGTTCTCTGTAAGTCCCCTTGTACCCCATTATTATTCTCCTCGCAGTGTTCCCTGTAAGTCCCCTTGTACCCCATTATTATTCTCCTCGCAGTGTTCCCTCTAAGTCCCCTTGTAACCCATCATTAGTATTCTCCTCACCAGTGTTTCCCGTTAGCCCTGCTGTACCCCACCATGAGGATTCTCTTATAAAATGGCTACCCTGATTTTTGTTTTATTTGTTTGAACCATGCAATGAAGTTCAGAAAATTAAACATTTCTTACCTCTGCTGTTGTGCTGGAATAGCCCATGATCATACGATAATAACTGACCAATCACAGGTTTTGGTTTGTGCTACTCATTTTTTATGTTTGCTTGCACCCATGTGCAAGAAACATAGTGCCATGAACGGAGATTTCGGAGGTGTGTCACCTCCTCCTCCAATTCAGGCACTGGGCTGGCAGGCGCGGCCCCTGTAAGCCAATGCATGCTGGAGCTGTCTATGACAGGCTCCAAAATGCAGTGGCATACAGTTGAAAGGGGGAGCCACGCTTGAGTGAGCAGCGATAAGGAGCTGCAGCCCCCCAGCCGCAGGCGTGCGCGCCCCCGCTCGCAGCGTATAGCCGACGGGTGCCCAATCCCCATCTGCTGAACTATTTGTCTCCTCCTCCCAATTAGTTGCTGCCACGCTGGGAGCCACCCCAGCATGGCAATCAGTTATGTTGGCGACGGGGGTGCCCAATCCCGTCAACTGAACGCCCCCTCCCCAAAGTCTATCAGCCACGCTGGGAGCCCACCCCAGCGTGGTAAACGGTCCCAGTTTTTGCCGACGGGGTGCCCAATCCCCGTCGGCTGAACGCCCCCTGTTCCTGGTGCCACGCTGGGAGCCCACCCCAGCGTGGCAAGCGGTCCCGCGTCGTCTTTTTGTTTTTTACCCTGTAAAAAACTGTCCCACGGCGCGTCTCCCGCCCCTCCCACAACCCGCACCCACCCACTGCGCACCCAGCCTCCCCACACCCCTCACCCCATACTTACCTCCGGACTCCGGCGCGACGATCTTCGGTGGACCGGGAACACGTCTGCACACTTCAAAGCCCACCGCGAACTGAGGAAATGCCGGTAAGCTGTATAATGGGCTAGATAGGAGGGTTCAACTTTATTGCATATCTCCGGCATTTTTGGGAATTTTTGCGCCAAATTTTCAACATGGGGTTTTTGGGACCCCTTCTCATGAATGATGTCACTGTCATGGCGTTATTCAGGCTCGAAGGGTGATTTCGTGCGGTGACTGCGAAATCACCCTTCAGGACTCAATACCACCATGACAGTGACATCATTCATGAGAAGGGGCCTAAACCCCATGTTGAAAAATTTGTGCAAAATTCCAAAATGACTGTTTACCGAAGGCAGTTGTGCAGTTCCTACGCAGGCTCGTAAGTTCGCGAAATTTCAATATTTTCACTCCAGATTTTCAACATTGCCATTTCACCACACCGTCTTATGAGCAGTACAGCTGTCATTTTTCACATCTCACCCAAAATGTGTTTCCACCCTTGTAGCGCAGAATGGCGCAGTCGGTGTGCGAAATCAATGTACGGGACAAATTAAGAAAATCGACAGTGACACTGTTCATGAGCAGAGGTCTTGAAATGGCTATGTTGAAAATTTGGTGAAAAAATTCCTAAAAATGACTGTTTTACGAGCGTGCGTTGCGCAGTTCCTACGCACGCTCATAGGTTTGCGAATTTTCAATATTTCCACTCCAGATTTTCAACATTGCCATTTTTCCACACCTTCTTATGAGTAGTACAGCTGTCATTTTTCACATCTCACCCAAAACGTGTTTCCGCCCATGTAGCGCACAATGGCGCAATTGTTGTGCGAACTCAGTGTATGGGACATATTAAGAAAATCACAGTGTCACTGTTCATGAGCAGAGATCTTAAAATGGCAATGTTGAAAATTTGGTGACAGAATTCCTAAAAATGACTGTTTTACGAGTGTGCGTTGCACAGTTCCCACGCACGCTCGTAGGTTTGCGAATTTTCAATATTTCCACTCCAGATTTTCAACATTGCCATTTTTCCACACCTCCTTATGAGCAGTACAGCTGTCATTTTTCACATCCTGCCCAAAATGTGTTTCACCATGTACGCATACAATGGCGCAGTCGGTGTGTGCAACCTCAATGTATGGGACACATTAACAAAACCACAGTGACACTGTTCATGAGCAGAGGTCTTAAAATGGCTATGTTGAAAACTTGGTGAAAAAATGCCTAAAATGACTTTTTCTGTGTAGTTGCACAGTTCCTATGCATGCTCGTTAGTTTGCAAATTTAATATTTTCCTCTAGATTTTCAACATGTCCATTTTATTAAACTTCCTTATGAACAGTACAGCTGCAATTTTCATATGTCACCCAAAATGTGTTATCGCACATGTAGCGCACAATGGTGCTGTTGGTGTGCGAAAGCAATGTTTAGGACAGATTAAGAAAATCACAGTTACACTGTTCATGAGCAGAGGTCTTAAAATGGCTATGTTGAAAATTTTGTGACAAAAGTCCATAAAATGACTGTGTTACGAGTGAGCATTGTGCAGTTTCCACGCATCCTCGTTAGTTCATGACTTTGTAATATTTTCAGTCCAGATTTTCACTAGTGGCATTTTCAACACTTCCTTATGAACAGTACAGCTGTCATTTGTCACAACATGGCCAAAGTGTGTTTCACTTTTCAGTGCAGAAGATGCATAGTCGTTATGGGAAATCATTGTTCGGCACAGATAAAGAAAATCACAGTGACACTGTTCATGATCGGAGGCACCAAAATGCCTGAGTTGACAATCTGCTATAAAATATCCCCAACCTACTTATATAACGGGTGTGCGTTGCACAGTTTCTATGTACGCTTGTGACTTCACCATTTTTTTAAATATTTTTACTACACATTTGCAACATAGCCATTTTTACACCTCCCCATGAAAGAGTACAGCTGCCATTTTTTACAGCCTGTTCGGAATATGTTTGCATCTGTGGTGCTAAATCCCGTAGTCACTGTGCATAAGCAGCTTTCGGCTACCACACTGATATTCCCCCTGTTCGTGAGGTGGGGTCACAAAACAAACATGTTGAAGATTTGGAGTTAAAATACCAATGAATGCCTGAGGTATTAGACTTTTCAACTAAATCGCCCAACCCTATATAGAATGACAGGAATCAGGGGTGTGACTTGGGATTCTTGCCTGTGATGCTCATACCATTCCACACCCTGCAGTCACTGAGAGGCATCGAGGTATGCCTTGGACTCTTCGTCCCCAAACTTCACCCCATTCTCCTATATCGCACCCATCTCACCATATTTCCTAATGAAATGGGGTGCGTGATAAGGGCCAAAGACCCAAGGAGCACGTGACACTGTCAGTCCTCGCAGAGTGGGTGTGTGAAATGGCGCGGCCGTTATGCCTGACGACCCAAATGCACACCCCAATGCCTGTCACTCTCTGCAGGGTGGTGGTGGGGTTGGCTTCAGTTCAATACTTCACTGCCATTCCTATTACGCAGCTCTGTAACTTCTACACTACCACTGCCAATGCCAGTAAGCAAACATTCGGCATTGACAAATGCTTGTTTAATACTTCCCATCCCCTTAAGGATCTGTTCTTGGATCTTATGCAGTGTGAGTGAGACTGACTGTAATTATTTTATGTACATTTTCCTAATATTTACATGCCAATTATATGGAATTTCTACAGAAAGAGTGGAAACTATAAGAGGCCTACCGGACAAGCACCTGAAAGAAAAAGGCATCGGGGATGGGGCTGCAACAGCAGACCAGTGTACTGTCACTGAAGCGCCACACAACCATTGACTAGCAAGTGAGGAAACTAGGTGGACTAAGGTGTCCATGCACTCCTACTTCACATGTAATTCTAGCTGAATACTAACTTATTTCTACTATTATTTAAAATATTTCACCTGGCACTTGGCTCCAACAGAGACAAAGTACAAAGCTCTGAGCATTAGTGCACTACACTGGCTGTTGGCTCAGTTGTGGCACTGGTATTGGCTGTAATGGGGAAAAAGAAATAAAAAGTGGTTTTGTGAAACCATCTCATATAGAGATGGGAGAAACAGTTGTGAACACCAGTCAGGGCTGTAAACAGAATTTTGAGGAATGGTCAATTTCAGAAGAGCTGGTGTCGGCTGACCCAGCGGTACACCGATGATGCTACTGGTCATGAGGCCAACAAGCCAGGTTTTGAAATGAGCTTCTTGAAACATCAGAAGGCCATTGGGGAAGGGAGGAGCAAGGGTCCCAGAGGATGCTCTGCTCCTTGGTGAGGGCGGATCAGAGTCTCAACTGCAGTGCCGCCACCTGGGTAACCACAGTTTGCAGTGCAGCCAGTGCTGTTACTGCAGCAGAAAGGGACACCAACTGGCTCTGACAGCTGTAGCCATGCGCCACTGTGTGTATGCAGATCACTGGACCCTTTTGTTCAGCAACTCCAGGGGTGGTGAGTAAGTGGAAGCATCCTGCAGATGTGAGGGTTGAAAGAGCCCACACTCTTGGGCCCTGACACGCCAACTGTCATCTGTCTCCCAAAACTGTGTTGCACAGGGAAGGGGATTAGTCTTGCCAGCTACTTACTGACCCCACCCCAGGTGGGGTGGGGTTAGTAGAAATAGGTAAGTGACAGAAAAACCCCAGGTGGGGTGGGGTTAGTAGAAATAGGTAAGTGACAGAAAAACCCCAGGTGGGGTGGGGTTAGTAGAAATAGGTAAGTGACAGAAAAACCCCAGGTGGGGTGGGGTTAGTAGAAATAGGTAAGTGACAGAAAAACCCCAGGTGGGGTGGGGTTAGTAGAAATAGGTAAGTGACAGAAAAAACCCAGGTGGGGTGGGGTTAGTAGAAACAGGTAAGTGACAGAAAAACCCCAGGTGGGGTGGGGTTAGTAGAAATAGGTAAGTGACAGAAAAACCACAGGTGGGGCTGTGGGGGGGGTCACCTGGGAAGTAGATGGGGGCTGCCGCAGAGATCAGGAGGGGGAGAAATAGACTGAAGCCTGAAATTAATATTAACATTTGAAAAGTTTTGAAGTATTGCTTCATAATTACTGGTGACCCCCTTTATCACGTGTATTATCAGTGTGATCAAACATTGCTGTAACTAGGTATGACATCATACCCAGTTATTATGGTGCCTAGAGCGCTCGTACTTCGCCTTTCCCATCTACAGTTCAGCTGCGGGAACCTTGACGTGCATGGATCCACCTAGTTGTCGTTTTTTTGTGCTTCTGTCTCTGCTCATAAGGTTTGTGGGACAGCACACATCTCGGGTGTGTAAAGTGTGGTGGAGGGACACAGCAGTACATATACCCACTCGCTCCAACTAGCCCCCCAAAAAATAAAGGGCAGAACTTATAACTAAAGGAAAACACATCAGTGAAAACACTGACACTGGGGTGGGGTGTTGACCTGCTTCCTCGGTCCTATATCAACTATGAATCCCTACAAAAGATAAATATCTTTAGAAAACACACACTTATTTTACAATAAAAATGTCAATTTAATTCACTTTTTTCATATCTAAACATTTTTTATCATGTAAAAATGATGTAGAAAAAGGGAACCCATTTTATGAGTGCAGTAAGACACTCCTGGCTGTGCACTGAACAGATAGTACCGCACCTCCAGGGGCTGAAGGCACTCAGCCTGCGGCCTCATGTTTCACTATGTCCCTGGGCATGAAGTAATTAAGCAATAGTGACCGACGAGCCAGTCGTTTCCTAGAGATTAATGACCGGCTAGGGGGAAGGGTGGCCCGAGGTGCAGCTGAGGGCCACCCCCACCCAGCCGGTTGTTACTCTTGAGGAAATGACTGGCTCTGAGGTCATTATTGTGATTATAAGTCTAATCACAATAATGGCTTCTTTTTAAAGACATTTATTTACTTTTTCTGTGGCAGCAGAGGTAGTGTGACAGCAGAAAGCGCAGAGCGGGTGCCGCGCCAGTCACTTCTTTGAGATTTCAGACAGGTGCGGCAACCAATCACGGACAGTGCTGCCATCATGAATAATTAATTAGACTTATAATATCTGTTCAGTGCACACCCTGTCATGTCTTATTGCTTACCTGTACTCTGCTGCTTGGAGGATGACATGTAAAATGTTATTCCTCTCATACCTTGACCTCCCTGTGACCTCACTCTCTGTGACATCACATCTGACTATAAAAAGCCAATCACATGCTGCCATAGCAGTCACTTGTGATGTCACAATGAAGGATGGCACAGTGCTGCTGAGGTTTGAAGGGGAATAACATTCCAGGAAGAGCATTGTTCTATGAATCACACCTAATACCACACTACTTTCTAACTAGGCAAAAGGAAAATAAGAATACTTTAGGGGAAAAAATAGAAATAACCAGTTATTACTTAACAGTAATGACATTTTCTATTGTCAGATTTAGAAGCTACTAGTTCATTATTAATGAAGAATTAACTTTAAAAATGATGGAAAAACCCAGTTGATGTCCAGAGTAACTCTTACAAGGTACGTGCAAGCAGCGGCCCACTTCTATGAACCACTGCTGCTTACCTTTCATTTGATGCACTGCTGTGAGTAAAATAACTTACCTTTACACCTTGGTCTGAGGATCGGTTTGTGATTCTGTGCCCGCAGTTCGGTCCACTTTCCCGTGGGCTGGCACTGCCGGCTTCTAACTGGATATGGGTAGAATCCCTCTGCGCAGTTATACCTGAGAACACTTCCCACTTTAAAGCCATTAGACAGTGTAAAGTTACCACCTGCTATTTCTACGTCCTGGCTGCATTGTAATTCCGGCTCAGGGCTGTCCTGTCCTCTGACTCCTGCCATTCAAAAAAATTGTAAGGATCAAGATAACAGAAAGAAATGTTGAGAACAGAATCATCACATATTTTATGATTTCCAACAAACATGGGGGTAGTAAACCTAAGAGTAGCACTTCTTTTTTTATAAAACCAGTAAGGAAGAAGCTGCAGAGTGGTTGACTGCTGGAAACCGAAAGGTTCTGACTTATGTCACAACAAAAACGTTGACACTTAGTTTGGCAGTTAGCCACAGTGCATCATTAAATCCCTTAATTTACAATGTTTAAATGCATTGTTTGTTTTTCTTTTGTTTGTTTTTTCTTTGCTATTTTTTCTACTCATTCTATATGCACAGTAATACACTCCAGGGTTTGGAGACTGCATTGTAATAACCAACATCCCAGGTGATTGAAGGCACTCTGCTATGCCTTGTGCCTCATAGCCAACTTGTGGGGGGTACAATAGCATAACTAATATTGTGCTGTGTGTTGTTTACTTATTGTCTGTGACTACAGGGGCCTTGAGTCTGAATTCTGGAGTGAAGCGGTGCTGTGGAGATCTGCTGCTGCGAGGGTCCTGAGCTTGAATTCCCATTACAGTGACGAACAACATTAGTTCACTGTCGTGGACCTTCTGCTATTAGGGGCCCTCAGTTTGAATTCCATCACAGTGACTAACCACACTAGTGCACTGCTGAAGACCCTCTTCTACTGTGGGCTCTGAGTCTGGATCCCATCACAGCGCCACCCATAGGAAGTCTGTGAGGGTGCTACATAGGGGTGTGTTGGCCATGAGTTTGTTGCAATACTTTTTCTTTCTATTGTTTTTGCTTCAGGTAGCTGAGTGGTGTTTGCACCTTTAGTGACAGTCATTATGGGAAGATTTATTTGTTGCAGACAGTGACTAACCACAGTAGTGCGCTGTTGTGGACACCCTGCTATTGTGAGCCCTGAATCTGGATCCCATCACAGTGACTAACCTCACTAGTCCACTGTTGTGAGCCCTCTGCTATAAGGGGCCCTTAGTTTGAGTCCCATCATAGTGGCTTACCCCATTAATGTTCTAGTGCAGACCTTTGCTACAACAAAAGCCCTGACTTCCATTTCCAGTACATGACCCTCCACACTATGCACTGATGATGAGACCTTCTGCTATTACACTGCCTTGAATCTGAATCCCAATGCAGCGACTCACCACAAATAACATGAGGAGGTTATGCAGCTCTAACAGCTGCCATAGTTGTTATGCATCCCCTCCTACATGGCCACAGTTTGGTCCTCTCCCTGGGGCCTGATCCCCCCCCCCGCCCCACCAGCTCCAGCCCCAGCCCTCAGAGTCTCTGTGATGGTCTGGGAGACACACTAGTACCAGCCGGTGATATCTGTAACATTTTACCTGTTCCAACAGGGGTACAACAGTCCTTGGATGTTCTCTTTGGCCATTGGGGTCCCAGGTGCTAAGACTGGGAATGTACTGTACTGTGTCTTCATCTTCAGTACTGTGAAATCTTTTTCATACTTTTTTTTCTATATACAATTTTTGTGTAATTTTTCCCCATTTTCTCCCCGACCTGGTATCCTGGCAGTCACGGCGCACGGAGGCGCACACACACTCCGGCTCAGCCCCTTCCACCCCACCACTGGCAATTGCTGCTGCACTCTCCTACCTACACTACCCATCGGACCTCCACTTAAAGGGAGTGGAACTACGGGGGGGGGGGGCAGACAACCTCCCTGGGAGAGGAGAGCTGCATTTCGGCTGCTCAATCCTGCTTCCCCCCATGCCAGCTCTTCAATGACCTGAGGTCATTCCTGAACCTGTTTCGCCACTGTGACGTGAGGTAAGGCATCCAGCACCTCTGCGCCACCAAGACAGCTTTTTCATACTTTTTTGATGCTGCTATATGTCTGTTGTATTTATTTGCATGAGCACCTTTGTGAATGCCAAAAACCATGGCAATGTAATAAAAGCACCGTTAAATATAATATTTTGTGTGGCAGTGAATGTATTTTAAGCTACCAAGTACTTAATACAGCTTTTTTTATACCCACGTACTCAGTGCTTGTACCTGCTGATACAGCGGGACCCTAGAATCTATTGATCAAGTTTGAGAGACTAGACAACTTTCATTAGGCACGTCCTTTGCACCGCAGTGCATGAGTGAAAAAAACGTGTTTCTGGATGCTGCCATATCCCACCAGCCTTTGCTCCTTGCAATTCGTCGGATGGCAATCCTGTGCATCAGCTTGGATGCCTGGTATCTGATACAGCTCTACCTCCCTTCTACCCCCCACCCATGCGAAACTCTGAATTGGCAGTGCACAAAGTAGGCGGGGGCTATGGATGATGTCCGGAGCAGAGAGCCACAGCTGGGATAGGCTGGAAATGGGTATATCCCAGTCCGCTTTGTCAATTGAGCTCTAAAACCAATCTACAGCTTTACCTCTCATTTTTTTTCCAATGGAATTTTGGAATCAGGTACTCAAAATGTGGAACACTGGCCCTAATGTGAGATGCATCAAATGAACATATGGTCCTGCCAGGAAAAACATGCTTTATAGTCTATCAAGTTAGTCTGCTTGAATGCACAGCTAGTACCCTTATATTGCAGCTGCCCCACCCTCCTCTCCCCCTCAACTTTACCCCTCCTCGCACCATCCCATGCCCTTTTACAACTGCCCACTGTACTATAGGATACCACCTCCCTTGGTAGTGTGTTCCATTTCTCCACCACCCTCTCCGTGAAAAAATGCCTCCTCATCTCTCTCTCTGATATCTTCCACCCTTCAACCTGAGACAATGCCCTCTGGTGTCCCTTCCTCTCCTCAGCTTACATATCCCTTCTGTGCCAGTTTTGTTAATCCCCTTCAAATATTTGAAGGTCTCAATCATATCCCCCCGATCCCTCCTCTCCTCCAGGGTGTACATATTCAACTCAGTCAGCCAGTCCTCATAGGTTTTGCCCTCCAGCCCCTGGATCATCTTAGTTGCCCTACGCTGCACCCCCTCCAGCAATCTGATATCCTTCTTCAGAAAGGGACGCCAGAACTGCACGCAGTACTCCAAATGTGGCCTGACTAGTGACCTGTACAGCGGCAGGATCACATCTCTATTTCTGGATGAGATTCCTCTCGCAATACACTCCAGCATCTTGCTAACCTTAGCTGCCACCTTCCTGCACTGAGCTGAGTTGTTCATGTTACCCATTATAATCACCCCCTAGGTCCTTCTCCTCCTCTGTGACCTCTATCTGAACCCCTCTCAACTGGTAGCTCCTCCCTGGGTTCCTTGCTCTGAAGTGCATAACCTTGCACTTCTTCACATTGAAGCTCAATTGCCACTTTTACGACCACTCCTCCAGTTCGGTCAGGTCCTCCTGTAGCCCCTGCCACCCCTCTATGTTGTCCACCACTGCCCCTATCTTGGTATCATCTGTGAACAGACTGATCTTGCTCCTAGTGTCATGTGAGACATCCGATATGAATAACCCAAACAACACCAGACCCAGCACTGAGCCCTGTGGCACCCCGCTTGTCACCGCCCTTGGGGATGAGCATACCACCACCACCCATTGCTGCCTCCCCTCAGTCAGTTCATGATCTAGTTTACCATCTTCAGACATAGAGACACAAGCTCAGATCTCCGTGCAAACCAGTGCCTTTATTTTGCAAAGCTTTCTTGGACTGCATCATCTTAGTATATTATGGGGTTCTGTTTTTGTCTGAGTTCACAGCTCCTCCTTGGTGTGGGCAGCACATTTTCCACGTGTGAGAATGGGGCTCTGTATTTTCTCAACTGGTGAAAACATTTCAGCATTTCATTACTCCCACTGCATGAGGGGGTGTTGCAGGCTGGAGTTTGCCAGGCTAAAGTCCAAGGTGCACAAAATGAACCATGCCAAATGCTGCGCAAAAACTTCTTTTTTAACCCTGACCAAACCAGATAACAAACCATGCCACATAATCCAGGCAAGCAGACAAAAGGTGGTATAATAACAGGACCCTGAATATTTGGGCAGCCATCACAGACAGAATAAGAACACTTAATTCTGATTATGTTCAGTGCGAAGTGAAACATTTTGTGTGGATAAAAAAATGCCAGAGTCCAATGAGGAGTAAACAGTATGACTGTAGCACCCGTCGAACCTGTGGCCATTAGTAGTAGTAGTAATAGTTTTTATTCATAAAATGTATATGAAAAGGATAGGTAGTACAAGCTGCATTGAGCCGAGCCTTATTTCCAATGAGGTCCTATTTTTACATACATAATATTACACATATAAGTTACAATAGGTACAATACATACAGAAATCAACATATATCACAGACTGAGAGCTTACTACAAATACATCATATATCCAGCCTACAAAACAAGGTCAAATGTGCAAATTCAGTTAATTTAAGATATTAAATATGTCTTTTTAGACACTGTGCTAGTCCCCACAGCAATGCAATGGCATTACTGATTTCTTATAATACCATCTTTTTACTGGTGCCATATCTATGATGCAGTTTGCATTGCATAGAGAGAGAGGCACAGAGTTCCACAACATTGGTCCCCTGTACCAAATAAAGAATGCACTCCTCTGCTACTGACCAGCATTTGGATCTGGAAAAGGACTGAGCATCCCAGCGAATGCTCTCCTGCTCCGAGGAGGAAGAGCTTCACTCTCCACAACCACACTGCCACTAGAGTGCACACAGGTGATGGTGCAGCTGCAAAGTGACACGGGAGAATGTGGCCTGTCTGTGGCAAGTAGTCATGCACGCATCTATGTGGGCATGTGCACCTCGGAGTCCTAACCAGTGGCATCTCTCCACAATAAAAGTGGAAACACCTTGATGTGTAGTGGAATGGTGGAGGCACTATCGGGCCCCACTGTTTCTGACTGCCCACCAGTCCCTGCACACAAGGGGGCTAGGGGAGGACATGGCTGCTGGCTCTCATGTGGGACCCACCACTCAGAGGAAATACCCTACAAATTATGAAGTCCCCCCCCCCACCCCACCGAGACCCCCTGAGACTGGGTAAGGGGCAGGCATGGGAGGTTGTCCAATACAGCAGAACATTACCAGTGATCAGAGGATAGACAATGTGAAAACAAAAATGAATGGGACTTGGCAAGGTTGGAGGAATGCTCAAAAGTATGGCAGCTCAGATTCAATGCAAAAAAGTGCAAAGTAATGCACCTGGGAAACAAAAACCCCGGGGAAGAGTACACAAATGGGGGCAGGGGAGAGGAACTGACAACAGCACAAATGGAAATGGACCTGGGGTAGTCATATCAGATGACCTTAAGGTTGGCAAGCAATGTGAGAAGGCAGTAAGGAGGGCTGGGGGCATACTGGCATGTATAGGGAGAGGCATCACCAGTAGAAAACAGAAAGTTATTATCCCTCTGTACAGACAGTTGGTGAGACCCCATCTGGAGTACTGTGTACAGTTCTGGAGACCCCATCTCCACAGGGACATAGACAGGATGGAGGCAGTCCAGAGGAGGGCAACTAAAATGGTGCAGGGTCTGCAACAGAAGCCACATGAGGAGAGACTAAAGGAGCTTAATATGTATACCCTTGAGGAAAGGAGGGAGAGGGGGAACATGATAGAAACTTTCAAGTACCTCAAGGGAATCAACAAAGTCCAAAACGGGAGCATCTTTAAGAAAAAGATGTACAAGAAAAAGTGGGCACAATTTGAAGACAGAGGGGGGACGGCTCAGGGGCAACATGAGGAAGCACCTTTTCACAGAGAGGGTGGTGGACACATGAAACCGCCTTCCTGAGGAGGTTGTGGGGTTAACAACAGTGGAGGAGTTCAAGAATGCATGGGACGGACATAAGGCAATCTTAGTGAGGGGTAGGAGGAAGTAGGGTGTTGGGTAACTGGAAGCTGCAGCTTATCCAATAGGTAGGAAATGGGCAGACTAGGTGGGCCAAGCGGTCCTTATCTGCTGTCAAAGTCTATGTTTCTATGTGCTCCGCAGTTTGAAGACGCTGTGTTGGGTACAGTATGTGAGAGTGAGTGGTGATAATCGACATGACTTTGTAAGCCATCCTTGTTGACATTTTTTCACTGCCTGTTGTGCACTGTATGTAGGGCTTTGCCAGGAATTATTATCATTTGAATGTGGTATTTTGTTTTTGTAATTCTGTTGTGTACAAACTTCAACAGGATTTCTCAGCCACACCGAAGATGAGTAACAAGAACCTGCACAAGTGTAACACCCGCTGACGTACTAATCATGCCACAAAACAACACAAAAAAGTAGCAATTCCATTCTAGCTTGAAACTTTGGGTTTTCAATGCTCAAATATAACCCCTGATTGTAAACGTACAGGTGGCTTAAGCAGGTAGAATGGAGCCAAACAGTTTAAAGTACTCACAGTTTAGCGGACACAGAGTTCGACTTCACGTCACCACATATATCATATCAGATGCAAATGTTACAAGATGCATGTTGCGGATGATGGAGACCAGCAGTTGATGTTAGGCTCTCCCTGTTGTCAAACGTTTTCGTGCAAAAACGTTTGGCAACAGGGAAGAGTACCTATATCAAGCTGCTGGCATCCATCATGAAATAAATCAGATTTTTAATCTTCTGCATCTTGTGGCTGTGTGATCTTATACATGTGGTGATGTGAAGCCGAACTCTGTCTCTGCTAAACTGCAAACAAAACCCCCGCCCTCCCAACTCACACACACACACACATACACACAAAATGTGCAAAGCCTAAGTCATCACAAACTGTAAACCGCGATTCACCACTACCACCTGAACCTACCAGCTGACTGCCTGGGGCAAATCTACAGTACTGAGAAAAGTAATGTTTATATCTATTAATCTCCAACAAACCGACAGTACGCACATGTATATTCATATTACTGCGCATGTACTAGTCTGCTTAAATGTCTTGGCCTTTTAAAAGCTTCTGTCTCCCGATCGGCGACTACCAAAATAAATCCCCTTTGATTCTGAGTCCACTGTATCCTTGTAGGGCAAAAGTGACAAGCAGCATAGTCTGTGGCAAGAGCTCTGGCTTGGGAACCAGGAGACAAAGGTTAAAATCCCACCAGAGCCACTTACTCGTAGTCTGATCCTGAGCAAGTCATTTAGCTATATATAACATAGAGTACTTGCACAGTATGGTGTGCGCTAATAAAGAACAACTGACAAAAAAGTGAAACATTCTCCTACCGTCACTGTTTAGAAAAAACATAAAGAGGCAGAGCACAGAGAAGGTGTGTATCTTCATTCTGCAGCCTTGGCAGTCCTGACTCAGAATGAGGAAGGGCTGGCTGGTACTTCCCTGCTCTGTGTTGTTATTGGTCTCTCAAGACATGTGGGGGGGGGGAGACACAGCGAGGCAGGCGGCTACTTATTAACATCAACACAAACAGTCATGATCTGGCAAAGCTGGGTCCCAAAGCCCTTAAAAGCACAGGTCTACCTTCCCCCCACTCCAAAAGGGTTGGTCAAGGGTTTGTGCAAAAAGAGTGTGCTATTAGAAATGAAGCTAGACCCCTCCCCATCTGAGTTAAAGACATGTGGGGAGATGACATGATGGCTAAAACACTGCTGTTTGCATTGTGGGAGACCCAGGAATCAAACTTTGATTATGTCACCACTTAAATGAGTTTTGTAGGTCTCAGCTCAGGTCACAAGTGAAAAGAGTTTTGTGTGTCTTATAGCTCAGGTTACACATGAAATAAGTTTCCAGGTCTCAGGTCAGGTCACAAGTGAAATGCATTTGGTTGGTTTCAGATCATGAGATAAATGGGTTTGGTGCTCTCAGCTCAGGTCATAAATAAAATGAGTTTGGTGGGTCTCTTAGCTCAGGTTACACGTAAAATGAGTTTGGTAGGTCTCAGCTCAGGTTACAAGTGAAATGAGTTCAGTGGGTCTCAGCTCAGGCCACAAGTGAAATGAGTTTGGTGGTCTACAAAAAAATAAGACCAGAATAAAACACATTACATGCATAGATAGCTACTTAATACTAGAATTAATATATAGTGTTCACTATTACAAAAAACATATTTTATAATTAAACATCATGTTCTACTTGAGTTACAGAATATACAAACTGCATTTGATTTTTAACATCCTTCCTCAGATAATCAACAATTTATACAATCATTATCAATATATTTTTATTATTTATTTTAATTTTGTTAACTGGGTAAGCACACTGGTCCACATGACCCTTTTACAGGCACGACCCCAAACATACAACAAGATAAAATGCAAAATACACAGTACAATATATAACAGTTATTGATAACATTTACAACACAAATCAAACATTAAATGTACATTATCAAAAGTTTTAAGAGGCCGGCCAGATGGCGCAGCGGTAGTGCTACTGCTTGTGACACTGGTGACCCGGGTTTGGGAATGAGCCCAGGAAACTGAAGGGGCTGACCGGAGCGAGAAGGCTTGAGTATCTGAAGACTGTTCACTTTCTCCAGGGAGGGAGGCGGATAGAGCCCAGTGCTTGGCTGCCCTCAGGCGGAGGCCTGAGGTGCAGCAGGTGCTCTGCTGGAAGGAGGGGGCATGGCAGATGTCAGTGGAGCTCCACCTGGATGTCAGGGTGCATGTCACACCCGAAAGAAACTGGAGGAAATATGCCACCATGCTCCAGGAAGACGGAGCACCAGCCCAGACCATAGATGCCCTCTGCCTGCCTCGCCGGTGGCTCCCAACAAAGTGCATAGATTTCGGGGTGTACAGACCCCCGCCTCATTCCTGCCTGGGGGGGAAGCCAAGACTACATGGAGGGTCCACCAGAAGCACCAGGCAGGTGCAAGGGCAGAGGTCAGGCATCTTCTGATGGGGCTGAGCATGGGAAGCAGGGAAGGAGCAAAAAATACAAAGTAAAAAAAAAAGTTTTAAAACAATAAAAACTATTCGTATTCTGGATTTCTGGATCTAATGGATCCCAATTTTTTTGCAGCAACATAAGCAAAAGACATCTGACCCATTAAGGTTTTAAGATGTGGGATAGTCAAAGTTAAAGTGCCATCTGAATGCAAGCATGACTGCTTGTTTTGGGGATAATAATGCCTGTCAATGGCCCCATATTCCCCATTCTCAAAGTTTTGTAGATCATACAATTCATACAGAGACAATCTCAAATATCAAGGGGTAACCAATTTACATTTTTATATAGAGTACAATGATGTTCCCAATACTTTGCACACAGAGCAAATCTACTAATCACATTATACATTGATGTTCTTTTTTGGGGGAAAAAACTATCTGACACCCCACCCTATATGACACTTCCAGAAAGGGGAGAATAAACCCACAAGGGATTTCACGCTCATGCTGACTGAAGGACATGTGATAGGGTAGCAAACTCCAAATTGCTAAACGAAATCTCCAGATGTCACACGTACAAGACAACCAGATCGACTGAAGAAGTTCTTCTTATCAAAGAGTTTTTTTTTCCTTCTTTTAGCAAGAACAGCAGTTTCATATCACTGTGGTGGGATATAACCCCTAGCGCCTCACCTCTCCGGGCATAAAATGAGAGGAATGTGAGCATCGTGACTTCAAAAAATAGCATTCCGTCTGGTGGCACCCAAAGCCATCATATTAGCAAATGCAGAAACTACATGTACTCTGGACTAGCCAGAAGTCCCTAATAAAAAACAGGTCCCACATACAGCTCAGACCAAAGAGATGCAAATCAATAACGGGTGCGTGATCATTTTCTTACTCAGAAACATGAAAACTGTAGCATTAGTAATCTGCAGAATGAATCACGCACCTTTACACAACAAAGGTTTCTTTATCCTAGTGTGTTTCATTATAGAAAAATAAGTAGCAAGTTGGTTAAAAATGAAAATATCTTGTATTATCAGTGAAAAAAAAAGTCACTGGATCATGTGGTAAACAGTACAGCCCATGTAAAATTGGGATGATCCAGATCAGTCTAATTGTATTGCACCATGGGCAAATCAGAAGAACACGACACAAATTCCGCACACCACCAGCAAAGCAAGAGCAAGGAATATCATGAGACTCACAGACGTGAGAAAACCTTGCATGTAATGTGCTGCTTGGAAATATTTCAACTTCATGGCACATAAAGGCAGACCTTTTACTGGAATCCGTGATGCAGTCTAACTAAAACCTAAAACCAAACCCAACATCACTTGCAGTGTACCAAGGAGAGAAATGTGTTTTGGTCTGGATATCTTTTCTAAGTCCTTACACTGATTTTGTAATCGTATCTTGTTCTTGACATATTCTGTATATTTCAAACTGACTGTAATTTCCAATTTGACATACTTATCTAAATATGACAGTTCATAATCCTTTAGTGTTGACAGGATGTACACCAGCCAGGGGGACTTGATATTGTACTGTTCTAACCATCTCTCCTTCTCCAAGAGTCCTTGCTTAAGTAAATTGTCCTTAGGGAGGCTGAGAGAAAATGTGAGGAAGTACTTCTTCACAGAGAGGGTGGTGGATGCTTGGAATAGCCTCCCAGATGAACAGATGGGGCTAGAACAGGCACAGGATTTAAGAATGCATGGGATAGAGCCAGCCCGGTGGCACTGAGGGTTGAGGCATTGAATGCCACACCATGCGCTACGCTGGCAGTACAGATTTGGGAATGAGCTTCGGTCATCGGGGGTCGATTGGGAGGGAGTGCAGGAGCTGGATCGAGCAGCCTAATAGCAGCTCTCCTCTCCCAGGGAGGGTCTCTGGCACTGCTTCACTAGGAAGCTGTGCGGGGTGGGGGAGGGTGCTGTTAGGAGCCTGGCGGAAGCTGTGTGCTAAGCGCGGCTTACCACCTAGGCTATGGCCCTTCACGCCAGCGTCCTCCAGGGGTGGGGACTTAAGGCTTCCATGGCTACCTCCGTAACTATGAAAAACCCTAGCCACACTGCCATGCTGCATGATCCCCGTGAGAGGGGAAGACAAGAGCACAGGATGGTCAGTCCACCGCCACCTAGCCCTCTCCAGCAGTCAGGGATAAAATTTTCCTATTAAAAAAAAAAAGAATGCATGGGATAAACACAAGGGATTCATAGAAGCAAGAGGAGGGGTGTAAGCTGGAGTCCAAGTAGGGTGTCCATTGGCACTATAAGTAAGAAATTTAAGGAAGACTAGGTGGGCCAAGTGGTCCTTATCTGCTAACAACATCTATGTTTCTAGGAAGTCTCGTGATCTTGATCCAATACTGCAAGACTAATGCGTCTGCTAGTGTTTTAACACTATCAAGACCTAGTTCTGCTCTCACGTATGCTGAGGGAACATTTGTTAAGATGTCATGAAGACTTTATTAATTGAACAGATAATTTATCCAAATTCATAATCTTCCAAGGTGTCCAAATTTCCGCACTGTAAAGAACCTGTGAATTAAATTTAGAAGAGAGAACCTGTACTGGTGGCCTAATACTATTCCCACCATAGTGAGGGTATGTGTAATATTCTAGTTTATACCCGCCTACTAGTAAGGATTTTTAATTACTGTGGCAGTTGTGTGGTTAGTACTCATGCTTCTCACAGCACAAGCTTGATTGACAGGAAGTGATTTTAGCAGCCCAGCTGTAACGTATTTTAATAACTGGGCTCCATTTTTTCATCATAGGGAACCCGGTTATAAACTGCCTATAATAACTGGTGAGTTTTTTTTCCCATAGGGAAACCCAGTTATAATTCACCGTTATAACCTGTGGGTTATAATGCTGAACATATGCCGGGTTTCTCTCAGTACATGCATGCGCCAGCTGCTGCTCGTCTTTTCCTCAGCACCAGGTTGGACACTTCACCACCACTAGAACTTGGCGGTAAGTAAATTTAAACAAAACAAACTCGCCTCTCATCACGGCACTTTTTGCATCCATGATTCAACGTTTAATCCTTGATTAAACTTTGTAACAATTTTTTTTAAAAAACATGCATGTTCCAGCGCTCTAACCATTAAGCTACAGGCTCACATGGTCAGAGTGCCTGAGGACTTCCTTAAATCCACACATTCCTTTTCTCAAGTGTGTTGCGTAATCCTGCAACTAGGAACACATCAGAAATACAAACTTCTGTCAGTGCAGTTTAGCCCCTGCAAGGCATATTTTTAAATCAAGGATGGAAATGAGAAAGGAAAAGTGTGGCCTACTGGAAATTGAATGGGTTAGAATGCTGGAACAGCATACCAGAGGTCTGAGGTTCAGTTCCTAGTGGGCCACACTTTTTCTTTCTCATTTCCATCCTTGATTTAAAAATATGCCTTGCGGGGGTTAAACTGCACTGAGAGACGTTTGTATTTCTGATGTGTTCCTAGTTGCAGGATTACGCAACACACTTGCTGCAATATATGCGGTTGGACAATGAAAGTGCAAAATGGCACTTTCAACTCTCAGCACATACAGAGCTCAGGCTGCGGTTGGGAGAAGGGGATTGCAGCAAAAAAATGGAGCCCAGCAATTATATAAAACAAAGCCTGGAGGAGTGTAAAACTCAAATTTTATACACACCCTTGGTGTGGGATGCTATTATAAACCCTATGAGCTGCTCTTGGGGTTTATATAGCATCCAACACCTCAGGTGTGTATAAAAGTCTTGTTACACACAGTTTCCCAGACATTACTCTATATATATGACAATCGAGCGATTGTATATCATTTTTACAAACTGGTTGTCCATGCATTAAAAATGCACACTAGTAATTATCATGTTTTAAATCATGTTAAAAAACTTCTGTTTAAAAAAATGGAACTTGAATTTAAAATCAAAAAGTTTTACTGTGCAAAAAATAAGAGACACCCTGTGTGGTAAATGGACTTGGCCAACTAACTCAGAATGTCAGAATTTTTGAGCTGTTTGTGTGAGAGATCCTCTTATGTTTGTAAACGTTTTCGAATGTTTACAAATAAATACTCATGATTGGCTAAAAATGATACCATGATTTTTATGTAAATAACAAGTGCTGTTGAAACATGCAGATCAGTCAGCACAGTTCATTCCTGTTTCTTCCACAACAACGTAATCTGCTCGAACTTCGATCTCGTAGATTTTGGACAGCAAAGAAGAAGAAGAAATCTCAAATGAATCACAGCCTAGTAATGTCTGTTTCAAGAGCAGGTATCTGTGGGAGGGGCCATTCAGTTCAAAATTACAGCTTTCTGAATATGCCACTAACAAAATGAATCCAACATCCTGAACTGGGCATGATATACAGTATGTCACAAAGAATATAACATATCATGACTCATAATATATTACTGATAGCAGGTTGAATTAGCGTCTGCTATATTTAGCGAGAGTCAACCTTCTACACATATTCACGTCTGATAGAAATAGCATAGACAGCTTACTCTTCAATACAGTATTACTGACAATCAGTTGTCCATTATTTCTCATTATCCATTTATTTTCACTGATTGTCAACAATAGCTAATGTAGTGAAAATAGACAGTGAAAATAACCTTGTATACAGTATATTCTTTGTGACACAGGAGTATGTCATCAGCTGAAATGAATAAAACACATGCCAAAATGGGTATAACACATAGTTATCTATAGAAACATATCATAACGTCAAGCTGAAGGCTTCTATTTAGAACAGCTTATTTTTTAATTTGCAGAAAATTTCAGATGTTATGATTTATAATCCCCACATCACCACCTGGCACTGTCGGGCACTGTACTTTTGTAATTAGAGACAAGGAAAGTGCAGATATAAAAAGTAGAAGCTAGTTCCTTTTAATTTCAATTCTTTGTATTTTTCGGGTGAGAGTAGTAGCTTGCTAACTGCTAGTCAGGGCCTGGCTGTAGGTCATTATTGCTCAACTGAAACCCTGACAGAGCGGTGAAAAGGTGAATCCTTATCATCAGCTGCAAGCAGAGCTCTGATTGGTCAGCCACTAATGATCATGTCCCCGAAAAAAGGAACGCTGGGGTCAAGCAGAAACAAACCTGACTTTTTGTCATTTCATGCTAACGTCACTTGCATAGAAGCCAGTCCTACTCGATGTGTAGTCGAGGGGTGTCCACAGTCCACACGGAGGCAGTGGAGGTAGAAAGAGAGTAGTAGACCCCCTTCCCTGGTTTTGTAGAAGAGGGGCACAGCCAATTCATTTTGACCCCATCTCAAGAAGTGAGCAGCATTGATTTAAAAGAAATGAGGCTTCTGTAAGTTCTCAGAGGGCAGCAGGCATTGCTACTTTATACATTTTTACTCAGTCTGCACAGAAAATCCAGGCAATGGAAAGATTCTTTTTGAAAATAAATATTAAATTACTTCTTGTGCAAAGGTATGGATTACACTGTGTCGTTGTTTGGTCTCTCTTTTCACCTCTAAAAACTCTTACAAAGAATCCAAGGGTGGCCCAATGCCCCAGTGGAAGCATGCTGGGATTCCGTGCTGGTGACCCGGGTTCGAGATTGGACTTGGGGAGCTGGGATCAGGCACAGCCAGGATTGGGAGTGTTGCCGAGAGCAGGGCAGACCACAAGGGGCAGGGAGACATCCTGATTCCAGCATGGCACCTTTCTGTGGGAGAGGGAGCCTACTTGTGACTTGTACGCCCAGTCTGGGTGGCTCCCTCTCATCAGCAGGATCAAATACCAGGCCTGCCTCTTAACCAAAAAGATTCTCCTTGGGCTCATGCCACCTGGGGTTGAAAAGCTTCTGACTGCCCACTGCAGCACCCAACACACCCGAAAGTACGCTGAGTCAAACCTTCCAGGTCCCCAGATGCCGGACCACTATGGGCCAGAGGTCATTCACCCACAGGGCCCCAAAGTGGTTTAATTCACTCAACAAGGAATCCTTTTCAGCTACTATGCACGGCCCATTTAAAAGGCAACTACGACGTCACCTCTCTACTACTAGCCAATGTGACTGCTTCTCCTAATTGGTCAACCTCTACATTCACACTCGGCATTGTGTGGCCCTAAACTCCCTCTGGCCAATTATCCTTGTCCTCCACTCTCCTCCCTCTCACCTTACCCCTTCCCCCATTCCTCCCCTATCTCAGCCACACCGTCCCATCTTTTAGCACTTCAGATTTTTGTCCCCTCTACCTTGCACTTCTCATACCAACCCCCCCAGACAATGGCCCTTCAGCCTGCCCACTCCTTCCTGACCCCACCCACCCACCCCTACTGGTTGCTCATCTGGCCTTACTATCCTCTTGCTGTCTCTCCGCTTGAAATACGGTGTTTTGTTTTGTGAGACTCTGTATTAATGTTTACCTTTGTTTGCATGTTAACCTTCCATCCTTTGACGTAGAAAATTTGTAAACAAGCAGTTCCTGCTCAAAGGTATTTGTCACCCTAGAGTTTAATAAATAAACGAGAAAATATGGGTGAAACTAAGGTAAGTCCCCGGGTGGTGGATGACGGGGCTGGACGTGGGGTTGGGCGGATGGGAAACGGTCCAGATGGAGCAGAAGGAACAGCAAATTTAAAAAAATAAATAAATAAAATTAACAATTTGCATATAACCAATCTCACCTTGTAGCGTTTGCCCACTAAGCCGCAGATCAGCTTGATGGCCCTTCGTTGGTTCATCTCGGTCCTTTCCATGACTTTTCAGTAATATCTATCAAACAGTCCCCATCAGACCATTTCCCCCGGCCCGTCACCTGCCTTATCTGTGTACATAACCTGACTTCCCTTGTGCCCAGCAGCGGCTCTAGCCACAAATGGTTACCAGGGCACAGCTGGGGCACAACAGATGGCAGCCAGGGCACTGATATATTACTATGGGGGAAGCTCTGCACCATAAGGGGCACCAACTGGGGCACAGCATTTTTTTACCGGGGCACGTGCCCTGGCAGGCCTTGGTGTAGAGCCGCCACTGCTTGTGCCCTCGTGACTTACCCCCTCCCTGAGGAGCACCCCTTCCATAAGGTGGTGCAGGGTCTGGTCCTGGAGGTCGGAGCCTGGTTGGCAGTGCATGACCTTCCAGGGGCCGGTCATCCTCCTTTCGCTTCTGCAGTTTTTCTAACCATCTTCTCCCTGAGGGGTTTTTGGGATGCAATGACATGGCATGCTCACAAGTCCAGTGAAAGTAAAGCCAAGCTTTCATTCCCAGTGTGACCACACATACAGTACTTCAGATCGTCAAAAGAAAAAAATCCCAAAGAAAGCAAGAAGCAGCTTTACAAACTCAATCACTAACTCACAGCGCCACCTGGTGGCATCACACAAAACAGGAGCTTTTCAAGTATAATTTGTTTCCAATAAAAACATACAGTAATTTCACAGATTATTTTATTTAGAAAACTACTTATTTCACTCATTTGTTATGCCCATTATGTGAAGCCGTTTTAAAAGTGCAATAAGCCCTCTTGGGTGTGCATAGCAAGATTGTAATACACTTCCCAGGCATAAGGACACTCAACCATCAGCCTCGTGCCTTACCGTGCTCCTAGGGCATACATTCAAATTATGTAATGTACACCCTGTTCTGGCTTATTTCTTATTTACTGCATGGTCAGTCGATGTCTCTTAGCCAATGAGGTTTCAGGATTTTCTCTTGCATTTTAGAAGGAATAGTTGTTTCCTTATTAAAGTTAGAAAGATAATTTTGGCATCACAATGTAGGAAAGGTTTAGAGGAATATGCTGATATATGAACACAGTAGGATCAGGGTGCCAATGACTGTAAGGGCCACCCTGCAAAATATTTTGTGGGGCCCTACCTCCTCACCAAATAAGTCAAAACACCCACTAGCATATATACATATTTATATTGTAGGTTCTTATGCAGTAGTCCTGCTAAGCATCGACAGTTTGTTCATGATCCCCCCCCCCACCTCTGTTGGCACAATATTCAAGGAACTGAACTATGAAATTTGCCCCTACTCCTCCTGGTGACACCTGCTCCAAAATCAGAAGTTTTTAGTAATGGGTACTTTTGCTTCTTTATTCTGTGCCCCCATCCCATGAAAAGTTAGAATCTGCAGCACAGACCCCACTGCAGTCACTGCTGACAGACCCAATTTCAAATGGATAAGCAGCGTGTAAAAAGAAAGCTGCAAGGGTGTCCATGATAATAAAAGTTTTATTCAATGCTGACCTCTGAGGCAGTGGGCCCCCTGATGCTGTGAGCCCTACTGCAACCACATCTCCTGCATCCCTTAATCACGGCCCTGAGTAGGATCTCTCAGTCTTAGTTGTAATGTTACATTTGGAACATACCTCTCAACCTGTCAGCATTAAAAATCATACATAGCACTGACCTTCAAAAATCATAGCAGAGGGTCAGAATGTGCAGTACTTTCTTATTTTAAAGAATAATATGTCTACAAATAGTGGGCCCCATATAGTTAGTGATCAGGAATGTTTCGATCAATTTAGTTCAATGTTTTAATGGTTTGTGTGTCCAGAAATAGTTCTAACATTATTAAGAACATTAGTAAACCTATGTGGAGCAAGGATACATTTGAGTGTGAAAATCATAGCAGTTGAGAGGTATGCATTGGAATGCAAACTGTGGTGAAAATCAGCCCTACAAGAAGAAGTCTTCAATATTTATAACTTTTTCAGGAATACTTCAGTACTGTGAAGTGAAGTCAATCCTTGGTAAGGCCACACCGGGAGTACTGTGTCCAGTTCTGGAGCCCTCACCTGAGACAGGATAAGGACAGCTGGCCCGGTGGCACTAAGGGTTGAGGCGCTGGATGCCACACCTCGCACTATGTTGGTGACCGGGTCCCCTGTGTGCCAGCACGGGGGGGTTGGGGGTGGGAGCAGAGTCGAGCATTGGCTCTCCTCTCCCAGGTAAGGTGTGGGGTCACCCGCCCATAGTCCCACTATCACCGAATGGAGGTTTGGTGCCGGCGCAGGTGGTCAACAGCGCAACTGGAAGGAAGGGGTATCCCAAATGGCATGCGCCTCCACATGCATGCACTACATCGGGGACACGTGGGAGTGGGGGCCGGGAGAAAACCTGCAAAAAACCTAGAAACTACATATAAAAAAGACAGGATAAGGACAGGCTGGAGGGCGGTGCAAAGAAGGGAGACTAAGATGATACAGGGCCTGCAGGGGGATTCGTACGAGAAGCCTCTTACAGCCCTGAACAAATACTTGCTGGAGGCCAGGAGGAAGAGGGGGGGATATGATAAAGACTTTCAAGTTTCTGAAGGGCATTAAGAAAGTGCGCCACGCAGAGTTAAATAATAGAAGCAGCAGCTCAGCAACACATGGGCATGACTGGAAACTGATGGGCAGGGGGAGAGGAGTTTCAGGAGGGGCTTGAGGAGATATTATTTCACTGAAAGGGTGGTGGAGCCATGGAACAGGCTGCTTGCCGAGGTGGTGGGTGCCAAGACCATGGAGGGCTTCAAGCATGGGTGTGACACAGGAAGGGCACAAATAATGAGTTCTGCTCCAAGTGCAGGGGTGAGAAAGGATGAGCTGACAGAGGAGCAGGTCCCCGGATCAACACTGGGTCCCAGGTCATTTATGGGCAGACTGGATGGACCCTCTGTCTTTTTCGGCCATCATGGTCTATGTTTCTATGGAGTTAATAAGCTTGGGTCACAGTGTTTCATTCTCTGAAGGGGAGTTGTTGGGCTTGTTGGTGCATTTGTCCCAATAAGGCAAACTGCAATATTCACACATCTCGTGTTTGTCTTTCCTTTCAGGATTTTTTTCATTATTTTGTTTATCCCCAGTCACTGATGCTGCCCACTCTGTTGGAAATGAAAATGTTTACCAGCAAATGAAAGTGGAAGACAACTGGCTCTGTTACTGTTACAAAGTGTTATGTGTGTGTGGGGGCTGTGCTGCTATGCCACTTTAAGATGCAGTGGAAAAGATTAGGTTGAGTAAGTGCTAATGGTGTTAATGGCCATACTGTACACCTCCCAGGCTGACTGCTTTCACAAACAAAGGGCTATATTGACAACAGAACTTGTTTGTAACCAGGATATGTAGCTGAAACAATGAATTATATGACAAAATCTGTTTCAAAAGTATGTGAGCACTCAAAATGGCTCAAAAACCTGACCTGCACAGAACAAAACTGGATTACCTGATAGGGACCCTGAAAACCTGATCACCAGGTAAGAAATTGACAGATGGCAACCCTACAAGTGTAGCCTGGGGATGGCTTGTACGGACCTGTTTTACTTATGGGGAAATGTTGGCTTTAAGAACTGAACAAACCTGTATTTCTGTTTTGTACCCTTGGTCCCTGGCTTAGATTGTCATCTTTCCTTTTTTCCCCTTTTGCTTGGTCTGTGTTAGTTTTTCCTTGTAGTGGGTTTCCTTTTTTTATTGGATTATTATGATAGTTATCTTAACTAATTGTTACGCTTTTCTTTCATGTTGTTTATATCGATAAAAACAATTCCCCTACCCTCCTGCAGGTGATGCAGCATGCTTCCTGGGGGAAGATGGAGGACCCTGGAGCAGAGGAGACGGACGTGGCTGCCCAGGTGGTTGAGACTGCTTCCTTCCCCACCCGGAGTGTCAAGTAAGCCCCTGACTTGAACTTGTTACCCAAGTCCAATGACGATGGTGCTGTTATGTCCGGAGATGAGGATGAGGACAGCATGTCCACAAAGCAGAATTTGGTACCCCCAAAAGGGTTCCCACACCCATCATGCCTGGGTCGGGTTCCAGCCATACAGTAACTGCAGAGGAAGAAAATATGGCAAGGCAGTTGCAAGAGAAATGCCAGTATTTGCTGGCCATGACTACAGAGGAGGAGGTGCGGTCTGAACTTGCTAAATGCCAGCTCCGTAAACCCAAAATTAATCCCAAGACTCATTTTTAACCAGCAGTGCAGACACGGCAGGAACCTTTTCCCTTCAGCTGAGTAGACTTGCCAGTCACCTGCTGTAATTTCCGACAGTTGCCGGCTGAGTGCTTGAGAATGCTGGCAACAGCCACGCTCCAACCAACTCGCAGTCCAGTTACAGCAGAGAATGTAATCACAGAGCCAACTTCAGAGGACTCCCACTCTCTGATTCAGGCCACCATTAAAAGGAGCTCCGTGACCCCGACTGACACTAATGATACTGTATGGACTGTAGCAGGGCAGAGCCAGGTTTGGGAGTATTTGGGAGCCAAGGGGGACCATTCAGTCAATCAGGGGCTCCACAGTGGGCACTAAACAGTGAATAAAGATGGTGGCAGGGCACCGCTACTCACATTGGGCAGCAAGGAGGGGTGACCGCCCCCAGCCCCCTGGCTTACGCCCACTGACCGGACAAAAAGTGCTTTTTTGTTGGTGATGGGTAAAACAGGGTCCTGAGGGTATATGGGTGTCTGGCTCCTCCCAATATGAATGCCAAAACCTGGTGATCAGCCAGTATGTGTACCAGCTTCAGCAAGTATGAATTCTCCTGTCTCTTCCAATACTGTGGTTATGAACGCTCGGTTGAGCTGACACCACCAGATAATGCTTCACCCTCCGATTCAGAACCCAAAACCCAGTGCAATGAACCCTTTTGATACTGCTGTAAAGGACACCGCTGTCTGAGAAGAAATTATCGCTAATGCTCTACCCCAGTCATCTCTGAGCCCACATCTCCTAGTCCCCAGCAAGAAACTCAGACTATTTCTGCTATAGCTTTCTATGCCCAAAAGGCACTCTTTCTGCTGCCCCAGCTGCTGGGTCCCCAGGAATGGAGACCCAGCCATCAACCAGGTCTCAGGGACACTCAGAACAGTGTGGCTCACGACCTGAAAGACCTCACCCTTGTGCATCGTTCCATGCTCCCATTCTCGCGACTAAGCGACATAGTGCAGTAAGACTGGGATATAGAGGGGGGCCTAGATGACACAGAAACATAGAATTTGATGGCAGATAAGGACTGCTTGGGCTTCCTAGTCTGCCAATTTTCCCTACCTGTTTCATATACCACAGATCCTAAATAATCTGCGGCTTACTTTCTCTTTCCTATCGCTAGTGTTCCTTTATGTCTGTCTCATGCATTTCGAATTCCCCTACCATTTTTGCCCCTACAACCTCTACTGGGAGGCTGTTCCATGGACTCACTACCCTTTCTGTGAAAAAATACTTTCTCACATTACCCCTAAGTCTAACCCCCCGCCCCCATCTTCTTATCATGGCCCCATGCTCTTGAACATTTTTGGTTTTTTTAAAGATGCTACCCTCTGCTGTCTTCAATGGTTACCGTATGAGAGGGGGGTTATGAAAAAGACTTTCAAATACCGCAAGGGTGTAAATAAGGTACAAGAGGGTAGCACACAGGTCATTATGTGCTAGAGCGCAGGGGCGTGTCAGCTCTATCAGGAAGTGGAAGGGATCGGCTAGCAACCCTGTTTGAAACAAATTACAATCCCTTTCACAAATACATGGCCTTAAATTAACTGAATGAAAACCAGCTGGAAAGAGCATTGCCAACATCAGCTACCAAATATGTGAGTGGTAGCTGATGTCGCAGAATGCTGGAAAATCTCTCTCTTCTGAAGAATGACACCTCAGCAGTGCAGCACCCACCTTGTACTGTACTACAGTCAGTTATGGGTATTACCCCAAGTACCTGATGCAGAGCTAGAACCCACGACCTTCCAGTGCAGGAGAATGTTTCAACTAGTGCAACAATGTCTGGTGGAATTTCAGCAGACTCCTGAGCTTTGTGAATGCTTCTATGAAATGTTTGACTTCTCCACTGTGTTAAGTAGACGTATTTTCCCTTTGTACATGTATGATGCATGTCACAGCCCTGAAAAGAACACATACTGCATGGAGAGCAGAGCATACTGTAGGTCAGGTGCCATTTTTGCAGCAAGGCTGGAGACATCCATGTACCTTCAATGGTTGTTACCACCAAGTCCAAGTTTCATCCAACACATTGACTTTCAACCTTTTAATGTGATATATAAGAATGACTAGTGTGGCACTCAAAGAACAACAGATAAAAAATATTTTTGTAAAAAAAAATCTAAGAAGTTACAGGGTAAGTGGGAGCACTGTGATTCATCCCAAAGCATGCAAGAGATCATGGGAGACCCCACAGTAAAGGTAAAGTACGGCTGCATAAGAACGTACCATAACAGTGGGTCTTCAAGAGTATCTCTTGCAGCAGGTCATAACATGAGATTACAGCTGCAGGCATCATTTCCTCCAGATGACTTTTCAGCAATTGACCCTGGGACCTCCCCCTAACATTACCACATGGTGTCTATATGGCATGTATAAAAGTGGGAGGTCCCAGCTACTCATCAGTTCTTTTCCATCCTGGTGATTGAATGTGAAAACATGTCCTAGGCCTCCGATGGAAACCATGGAGGAAAATCAAGGCAGCAGCTCTTGGAGTTGTAAAAGACAGGAGCAAGGAACCCTTCTGAAGTAATAGCAAGGGGGACGGAGAGCGGGGCTGCATGACCTGGTGCAAGAGATACTCTGGAAGATCTGCTGTTATGATAAGTTCTTACACAACCATACTATCTTTTTCAAGGCAATCCCTTACAGCAGGTCATAACACATGGGAAGATTCCCAAGAAGTTATTATATCCTATGGGAGGAGGAAGCGAATCACTAGGACTTAGGGCAAGGAGGCCTTGTAGGACGGCCCATCCAAAAACGGGCCACCTCTTAGAAGTGATGTCTAAACTGTAATGCTTGGTGAAGGTATGTACAGTAGACCATGTGGTGACTTCACAAATATCCAAGGCAGAAACGCCCTGGAAACACGCCATAGAGGCAGCCATGCCTCTGGTAGAATGGGGTTTCACAACCCTGTGAGAGGTTTATTGTATTTTGTATATATAAATGTAATGCACTTGGCCAACCATGTGGACAAGTACTGCTTTGAAACACTAATGTCCTGGTTTCCAAGAGGAAAAGAAACAAAAAAGTTGCTCAGTTTTTCACAACTGTGAAGTATGGAGAAGGTAAATGCTCAATGTTCTATGCACATCGAAAGTATGAAGCAGGGCTTCCCCTGGATTCGTAGACTCCGCAAAGTACACTGGTAACTGAATGGTCTGATTTAAGGTAAATTCAGAAACAACCTTCGGCAAAAATGATGGGTTAATGCATAAAGACACCCGGTCACTATGAAATCGCAGGTATGGAGGTTTGCACATTAGTGCGTGTAACTCAGACACATCTTCCTGGCATAATGGCAACTAAAAACAGTTTTCCAAGAAAGATAACGGAGGTTGCTGGATTCAGCAAGCTCAAATGAACTCGTAGTCAATTTTTCAAGCACAACATTCAAATCAAACCCAGGGACTGGATCCTGGATAACTCAAGTCCCACCCAGGGACTGGATCCTGGATAACTCAAATCCCACCCAGGGACTGGATCCTGGACAGGGGGATGCAGGTGCAAAATACCTTTTAAAAAGGTATGAATCAAAAGTAGCTGGGACAAAGGTATGTTGTCCACAGGTAAATGAAAGGTGGCAGTGGCCAAAAGGTGGACTTTCACAGAGGAATATTTCAGTCCGCCCTCCGACAAGGAGAGCAAATAATCTTAGATGCATTGAGGGAAACATCCATAAGGATCCAAGTCCAGTGTAGACAACCAAATAGAGAAGCGTTTCCACTTTATGGAATAGGAAGACAGAGTAGACGGTTTCCTAGCAGCCTGGAGAACTTCTGCTACCTTTGGGGACACCCAGAAGCATGAGAGGACTACATCCTCAGGAGCAAGGCGGGCAGGTGGATGGAGCGAAGGACCAAGTACAGCAGGGAGCCTTGTGCCTGGGACTGTAAAGCCATGCAAACTGGCAGAGATATGGGATCTGGTTCTGAGAGCTGTAGAAGTAGAGGGAACCAAATCTGTCTTGGCCAGAATGGCACTATGAGAATCATAGATGCCCCGTCATGGACCAGTTTGAGTAATACTCTCTGAATGAGTGCAAAGGCATACAGAAATCTTCCTGTCCAGGAAAGAGATAATACGTCCCACCACAGTTCCAGGACCTTGCACGAGAGAGCAGTAAAACATCAGTTTTGCGTTTTATGGAGAGGCAAATAGATCCAATTCCGGTCAGCTCCACAGGTGGAAGACATAGTTTAAAACACCAGATCAGATTTCCCACTCGTGGGCCTGGGCAGTGGATCTGCTCAGGGCATCTATCAGGGTGTTGGACACCCAGGAGATGTGTACTGCCAGAAGATGGATGTTTCTCTGGAGCACCCAATACCACACCCTCATTGATTCTCTGCAGAGAAGGTAGGAATGGGTGCCTCCTTGCTTGTTTAGGTAGTGAACCACTATAGAACTGATTGCACTGCAATGCAACCGGGGAGGCAAGTCTTGAATGCCTGTAAGGCATACAGAACTGCCCTCAGTTCCAAAACACTGATGTGGAGGTGAGCCTCCACAGGCATCCAAGATCCTTGGGACCTGACGTGCAGGAGATGAGCACCCCACCCTGTCAAGGAGGTGTCTGTAGTCAGAATGAGACTTGGGACAGGAGAATGGAACAGCATGCCTTGCATTAAGTTGTCTCTGGACTTCTACTGGACAGGGGGATGCAGGTGCAGAATACCTTTTAAAAAGGTATGAATCAAAAGTAGCTGGGACAAAGGTATGTTGTCCACAGGTAAATGAAAGGTGGCAGTGGCCAAAAGGTGGACTTTCACAGAGGAATATTTCAGTCCGCCCTCCGACAAGGAGAGCAAATAATCTTAGATGCATTGAGGGAAACATCCATAAGGATCCAAGTCCAGTGTAGACAACCAAATAGAGAAGCGTTTCCACTTTATGGAATAGGAAGACAGAGTAGACGGATGCCTGGATATCGTAGCAGTCACAGAAACATGGTACACAGAGAACCATGACTGGGATGTTAACATACCAGGGTACATAACCTACAGGAGAGGCAGGCAGGGGAGAAGAGGGGGAGGAGTAGCTCCCTATGTAAAGGAAGGGATAAAAGCAACTGAACAAAAGAGTAAACAGGGAGGAGAGGAGGCACTGTGGGTCACCTGGAGACTGGAAAGGCACCACAATCTGCACAGGGTTGTGTACAGACCCCATGTCAGGGGAAGGAATGGACAAGGATATGATGGAAGGAATTCTTAGAATGGCAGAGAAAGGGAGATACTGTTGATGGGAGACCTGAATATGCCAGATGATAACTGGAGCACATTTGCTGCAGCCACATCCAAGAGCAGGCCATTCTTGACGCCCCTACAGGTGGCAGGCATTAGACAGCTAGTTTCGAACCCACTCGTGAGGGAGCAATCTTAGACCCGCTTCAAACGGGGCAGTGAGAGGATCTCAGATCTAGAAGTAGGTTGCCATCTGGGGACAAGTGACCATCAAACAGTGTGGTTCACGCTAAACCCAGCTACAGAGTCAAGCCTACAAAAGTGAGGGTACTGGACTTTAGGAGGGATGACTTTGGCAAGATGGGAGAGTGCCTCAGAAAAGCACTAGCAAACAGGCTAGAAGGAGGTGTGGAGCAACAATGGGGAATTATCAAACTGCCATCACAGACGCAACAAGCCCTTGTGTGAAGCAAATAAACAAATCAAAACGAAAGAAAAAGCCACTATGGTTCTCAAGAGAGGTGGCTGTGAAAGTCAGGAAGAAAAAGATAGCATTCCGGAAGTATAAGGAAACACAGAAGGAGCAGGATAGAGAGCTGTACCAATTAAGGCAGAAAGAAGCAGGGAGGGAAGTCAGAATAGCAAAGGCCCAAACTGAGGAAAAGATAGCCAACTCAGTTAAGAAGGGGGATAAAACCTTTTATAGGTACATCAGCAAGCGTAGAAAGACGGAGGGATAGTGAGGCTGAATAGAATGAACGGTGGGTGGGCAGAGGGGGACAGTGAAAAAGCAGGAATACTGAACGAATATTTCTGCTCAGTATTCACAAAAGAGGAGGGGGAAATGCCTAATCCAATTAACAGAAGCACTCCGATACGGGGTCGATCCCAGTCCTTTCACAGAAGAAAGGGTTCTGCAAGAACTCCTAAAACTGAAGGTGGACAAAGCAATGGGTCCTGATGGAATTCACCCCAGAATTCTAAAAGAATTAAGGAAGGAACTAGTGAAACCACTGGCTACTCTTTTAATAAATCATGGGAGGATGTGGTACCCGAGGACTGGAGGAAGACGGATGTGATTCCCTTCACAAAAGTGGGACCAAGACAGAGGCAGGAAACTACAGACCTGTCAGTCTGACCTCTGTGGTAGGGAAAGTGATGGAGTCACTCTGAAGGAAAGAATAGTTGAGTACCTAGAGGCCAGTGGAGCTCAGGATCCAAGGCGCATGGGTTCCACAGCGGGAAGGTCATGTCAGGGACGTAATCTAATAGATTTCTTTGACTGGGTGACCAAAGTAGTAGACCAGGGAGGGGTGTGGACATGGCCTACCTAGACTTTAGCAAGGCATTTGACACAGTCCCACACAAAGATTGATAGTCAAATTAACCAGCCTGGGAGTGGGTCCCAGGGTGGTAGCCTGGTAAACATTGGCTGGACAACAGGACACAGAAGGTAATTGAATGGAGTCCACTTGAAGAAGGGGTTACTAGTGGGGTACCGAGGGTTCAGATTGGGTCCAGTCCTTTTTAATGTCTCATCAGTGACATTGCAGAGGGACTGGAAGGAAAGTATGCCTTTTGCAGATGACACAAAGATCTGCAACAGGGTTGATACACAAGGAGGCGTGGAAAGGATGAAAAGGGACTTGGCAAGGTTGGAGGAATGGTCAGACGATGGCAGCTAGTATTCAATGCAAAAGTGCAAAATAATGCACCTGGGAAACAAGAACCCAGGGGAAGAATACACAATGGGTGGGAAGTAGTAACAACAACAAACAGGAAAGGGACCTGGGGGTAATCATATCAGATGACCTTAAGGTTAGCAAGCAATGTGAGAAGGCAGTAGGGAGGGCCGGGGGTATACTGGGATGTATAGGGAGAGGCATCAGCAGCAGAAAACAGGAAGTTGTTATCCCTCTGTACAGACAGTTGGTGAGACCCCATCTGGAATACTGTGTCCAGTTCTGGAGACCCCATCTCCACAAGGACATAGACAGGATAGAGGCAGTCCAGAGGAGGGCAACTAAAATGGTGCAGGGTCTGCAAGAGAAGCCATATGAGGAGACACTAAAGGAGCTTAATATGTATACCCTTGAGGAAAGAAGGGAGAGGGGGGATGTGATAGAAACTTCTAAGTACCTCAAGGGAATCAACAAAGTCCAAGAGGGTAGCATCTTTCAGAAAAAGAGACTTGCAAGAACAAGGGGACACAATTTAAAGATAGAAGGAGGGCGTGTTCAGGGCAATATGAGGAAGTATTATTTCACAGAGAGGGTAGTGGATGCATGGAACAGCCTTCCTGAGGAAGTTGTGGGGTCTAAAACTGTGGAGAATTCAAGAATGCATGGGACAGACATAAGGCAATTCTTGTGGGGGGGCAGGAAGATAAAGGCTGTTGGTTAACTAGGATCTGCGGCCTATCCTGTAGGTAGGGAAATGGGCAGACTAGATGGGCCTAGCGGTCCTTATCTGCCGTCAAAGTCTATGTTTCTATGTTACCATTGTAGAACTCAAAGAGCCAGGGAAGACAGTAGGACTGGGGCATCGAAATCATCCTCCTTCCAGTCCCATTGGAACTGCAGGGTTTGAGACAGCATAACAGCCGTAGGCGGGAAGACGCTTTCAGGAGCCAGTCTTCCAGGTAGGGAAAGACATGGCATTTGGGAACCAGGAAAAAGTGGGAATAAAATCCCACACCTTCTAAAGGGGAAATGATTTGATTTTTGTGAGCAAAGCATCTATCTCAGTCCTTAAGACCAATGCTATTCTGGGGGTTAGTGAGAGACCCTGGGTGGCAAAGGAAGAGGTATCTCCAGTGTGTGCCCTGTCATGGTCAATTGCATGAGCCACTGGTCGGAGGAGACAGCTTGCCACCCTTGCAAGTGCAGGGAAAACCTGCTCCCCAACGGCTGTGTGTAGGGTCTCTAGTTCCACGACTGGAGGAAGACCTTCAAGCTGAAGGCTGGCCCTGTTGAGGAGTAGCAGGGAGGTAAAGGGGCTTCTTTTTTTTTTTCATATTCTGTTTATACTCCTCGTCCCCCATGCCCCCTTCAGACCAGCCGTCCCAGCCCCGACTTCCCAGAATAACCGGGGCTTACCTTTCTGCCCGACCCAGGAGCAGAGCCTACAGAGAGCTGGGCTTCATCCTGTGGCTCGAGGATTGATTTTCCTCCATTTTTCTCCCCAATCCCTGTTGCTGGGGTGCACATGCCAGACATGCATGCATGAAGGCATGCGCATATCTGCAGAAGTCCCGCAGCACCCACCTTCTGGCAATATCATACTGGTCCCGCACTTCTCCCAGGTCTCCACCTGGGGCAGTCATTCGGCAGGAGCACAACCCTTCTTCCTCCCAGGAGAGGAGAGCTGTCCGGACGCTAACTTCCCTTCAAGCGATTCTCATGGCCCGGGTTCGCCCTGAACCCGGACTGTCAGCGGCGTCGCGAGGTGTGGTGTCCAGCACCTCAACCCTCAGCACCACTGAGTCAGCTAGGTAATGGGGTTTCTATGCATTTCTAGGACCCAGTAATTGTAATTTAAGTTTTCTGTGATTGGCACGTTGCCTTTGAGCTGTGGGACGGCCCCTCAAGGAGCCCCTGAAAGCCATTTTGGCTTTTGGATGGTACAGGGTTTGCACCGACTGAAGAGTATGACTAGAGTGTTGTAAGTCTTTCAATATGTCTTGGGTCTGTGGACCGAACAGCTGAACCCCTTTAAAAGGAGCATTCAGGATAGATTGCTGTACATTCTGTGAAAATCCTGACACCCTGAGCCAGGCGTGTCATCTGAGATACACTCTGCAGAGGACGTACAAGCAGTAGTGTCAACGACATCATAAATGGCCCTTAGCAGGTGGTGGCATACAGCTGCCACAGTAGACATTTTTACCATCAGTTCTTCCTGGATAGAACCTACTGGGAAGGACTGGACTATTGTCTGAGAGGCCTTTAGGATTTCTTCCTGATATTTCAGGAGGTGTCCCATGTAGTTAAGAATATTCAGGGACAAGGTGGCCAAGGAAAAAAACTCTTTCCCATTACATCCAATTTTTTGGATTCCGTATCCGGGGGCTGAACACTCACGTGCTGAGGCCTACAGGACCTATCATGTGCCGCACTGATAACCACAGAGTCCACCTGTGGTGGAGACATAAAATAGGGGTGATCCACATGAACCTGATAAATCCTTTCAGCCTTACGAAGATTGGCGGGAATCCTGAAAGGTTGCTTCCATGCAGCCAAGAAAGTCTCTTCACAGGTGTCCACCAAAGGGGGGACGACCAAAGTGGGGCATTCCGGCACACCCAAGTATTGAGCCAATTTCTTTCTAGAAGCATCCTGCTCAGTGCCCTGGAATCCAAACATTTTCTGGAGGGGACTCATAATGTCCGAAAACATTGGGTCATCTGGCGGAGAACAAGGGAGCTCAGGGGTAGGTTCCCCCTGAATAGAGGAGGCAGCAGAGGAGGACTGAGGGGAATCCTCATGGTCCATGTGATCCTCATCCTCCAGGTCAGCCAGATCCCAGTCCTGCAGGAAAGGGACCTCCATGTCACTGCAGGAAAGGGTCCTCCCAATCCTGCAGGAAAGGGTCCTCCATGTCAATGTCCTGAGTGTACACACCTGGGGAGACAAGGGAAGAGTTGGCCATCCCCTGGGCCGAAAGCGGCCGAGAGGGAGCAGAGACCGGAGCTGACCCCTCTTTAGGGGGGCGCAGGGTCTGAATCAGGTCCAGGATAGTATTCACTAGAGCCTGGACATCAGTCACGGCCATCTGCCCAGTGGAAGTAGCCAGGGCAGACTGGACAGAGTGAATCAGGACCACTGCCGGAACAGGAGCAGGCAGTGGAACCAAACGTGGAGCTGTTGACAAGGGGTGTGTATGACCCCAGGATCATCGATGTGGGTGCCAGTATTAAGCCCTGTGAGGCAAGGCCAGTCGTTGATGATGGGATCGTCGACGGGCTTGAAGCCCCTGCCGTCAATGACAGAAATGTCTGCGAACTGCAGGGGATCATTGACAACAGGATCGTCAATGGGCTGTAAGGCAACATCAACGATGATAGTATCGTTGAGGGGCCTGCAACCATCATTGATGGACAATGGCCGGACAGCACTGAAGGGGGAGGCAGTTTAGGAAGCTGCAGAATAACCCCAGGACACACTGTCAATGGAGGAGCCATCGATGAGGGGAAGAAAGGATCCCACAATCGTCGACAGTGTAGAGGACGATGTAACAGGGGCATCCTTCTCCATACTTACTTTATGTGAAGCCTCTGTCGACGACAAGGGAGCAGTTGAATCACGCATTCTTTGATGCATGTTTCTTACCAGGATCCTGTGTCATCGATGTGGAGGAGTCACCCGTGGTGCGGTGAGACCCCAATGAGGATGTCGAGGATTCTCTGGTTGTGGAACATTGTTGCTGCTCCAGGAGGGAAACATTTTGCTCCATGAGGAAGTCATGGAGCTGCTGATGCCTTCAACATTTTGTGGCCTTGTTGAATCTGTTGCAGACGTCACACTCCCTGGAGTCATGTTCGGGTCCAAGGCAATGAACACAGACTTCATGGAGGTCTTCCTTTGCGATTCTGTGACCACAGGAACACCTACGGAATAAGGGATCTGAAGACATTAGTATATGAACTAGTAGTAAATTTTGGTCAGTAGAACTCTTCATCGACAACAGGAAAGCAGAGCTCTGAAGGAGGACTTGTTGCATGCAGGTCGAGGTTGAAAAGAACTGAGTAGTAACTGAGACCTCCCCTTTTCCACATCCTGTGTCAGACCCCCACCCCCACCCCCACCGCTGAGCCATGTGTGTCTGTCTCCATTTGCTTTACAGGTACTGTATCATTTTCTGATTTATGTTTCTTGGTAAGATGCCATGTTAAAAGCATACAGGTTTTGCAGTTTATAACTCTAAAGCAGAACTGATGTTTGAATCTGATATTATTGTAGCAGTTTTCTTAAAGTTAGTAAGTCTGAAGTTAGCAGTCTGCATATTTTTAGATGCTGTGCTGTAAGGTTGCTGAATTGCCTAGATGATTAGCTCTCCAGATTAAACAGAGATAAATAGATGTTTGTATTTCTGATGATATAAAACTGCATAATGTTGCTGCTACTTGAAAAAGGATAACGTTAAAACTGTGAGACGTAAGTGGTGTGCAAGCTGTACTAGGCACTCTGTATACTGCATCAGTTTTCAGAGTTAAGATGCTTCCTAGTTTCAGGGGCGCCATTTGAGGAGGGGGGCAAGCACCCCCCCTGCATTGCAGGCCATTGTTGTTGTTTTACAGCCCCTCTGACCAGTTGTTACCCCCCCCCGTTGAAAGCTGAAATGCCCCCCCTGCCTAGTTTATTAGTTTAAAGCAGTGTTGTGTGAGTTTATGATATGCTTTATAATAGCTAAATGACGCTTAATCAGGGCAGTCAGATATGCATGTACTGTGATGATATGTATATGAATATTAAGACACGCATCCCCCGTGCGTCACTCATTTGAACTACTGGATAAATAGTGACTGGCGAGCTATAACCCACCAGATTCAAACAGTTTGTCTAAGTGTAAAGTTGTGCTGGTTATTTTACTAAAACATTAGTATACAAGAGGCAAATTAAAACTATAAATGAGACCCCCCAGTGCAGATGTTGCAGTGCATTTAATGGTTTTCAACCGGGGGGGGGAGAGATTGTGCAGAAAATGAGAGGGATTGTGCCAGCTAGAGAACCTAGACTGCAAACATATGGTAAATGTGGGAGACAGTGTGGCCCTAGTCTACTTCCTTGGTCACCCAGTCACAGAAGAAAATCCAATTAATCTAACAAGACCTTCCTGCCACAAAACCATGTTGTTTACTATCCTGGAGCCTGGAGCTCTCTAGGTACTCCACGAGGTCCTCTTTGATTAGTGATTCTGTCAGCTTCCCCACGATGGAAGTCGGACTGACCGACCTGTGGTTTCCTGTTTGCTCCCTGTCCCCACCTCATGAAGCAGCACAACGTCTGCCATTCTCCAATCCCTTGGAACCTCCCTGGACCTAAGTGAGCTGTTGAACAGCCCAGCCAGTGGTTCAGCCAGTTCTGCTGCTAATTCCCTAAGTGTCCTCGGATGCAACCCATCTGGTCCTGGGGCCTTGTCTGTGTTAAATAGGCAGATTCGGTGTGCCTTGTCGGTCCTTTTCTGCCGTCACAATCCTATGAATCTATTTAAGGTCTGCCTGCCCTTTCAGACCCTCTTGCTTGTAAGTACTGGCTGCCTCATTTCTGGGACTCCCTTAGTGGCTGCTTCGATGCTGCTTTCTGGCATGGGCCTGCAGTCCACATCAGTGAATACTGAACAAAAGTAGTTATTCAGGATGACAGCCTTTTGTTCATTCTCCTCTATCACCCTACCCCTCTCAACTAGCCATGCAATGCCCTCCCCCTTTTTTCACTGATATATCTAAAATAAAAAAAAAAAACTGTTTTTCTCCATTCTGCACCCCCCCCCAGCCCCGCGATATGCAGCTTTGTGTCTGCCTTCACCTCCCTGTCGGCCCTCTGTGCCTCCCTATTTTTCCTGTGGATAATCCTCCCCATTCTTCCTCCCCCTGCTTTTCCTTGTATTTCTAGACAACTTTCTTTTTGGCCCCAACCGCTTGCCTGACCCTAGCTGAGAACCACAGCGGTCTCTTACACCTGTTTTTTTAGATACTGTTCATATGTTTGCCTTTGATGCCTCGAGGATGGCTCCTTTATTGCCCCCATCTCTCCTCTACCCCCCCCTTATGTCCTCCACCCCTACTAACTTATCCCTGACCAGTTACCTCAACCTATTGAAGTCCGACATTCTAAAGTCAAGGACTTTGGTTCTTGATTGTCTGTTGCCGGCCCCGGGGGCCAACTCAAACCACCTGGAGTTGTGGTCACTGTTTTCTAGTTCACTCCCCAACTCCAACGGCACCCACAATCTCTGAGTTGGTGCGCACCACATCAGGGATTGCATTCTGTCTGGTAGGTTCCTTAACAAGCGGCAGTCTTGGAAGACGTCCAGTAATGTCTGACCCCTGGCAGTCTTGGCCACCGGGACCTCCCAGTCAATGTCAGGCAGGTTGTCACTCACTACCACTACTTCCCCCTTTGCTGCCCCTCTTTTAAATTCCTTCTCCAGTTCTCTGTACTTACCTCCCCCTTACCCTGGAGGCCTATAGATCACATCTGAGCGCACTTACCTGCCTGAGGCTGCTGTGAGTTGCACCCATACTGACTCGGTCTCCCCACTGCTACCCCTAATACTTCCATCTTCTGCCACTTCAGTGCCCTCCTTGACAAAAAGGGCAACTCCGCCCCCCCACTGGTCCTGCTATCCCTCCTGAACAGTGAATACCCAGGGACTGTCAGTTCCCAATCATTTTAAATTTTTTTTATTTATACTTTTTGCCTGCCGCTGAACGTCTGGGCTTTGCCTTGGTCATGGCACCCCTGTACTTCCACCACCCATATTGCCTGCGCTCTTCCCAGTTACCTCTGACTTGCCCCTCAGAGGGCGGGGTCGTGGCACCGTAAGGGCACCGGCACTGCGATTCTAGTATCTAGTTGGGAGAGCCAGCTGGGTGGCTAATTGAGGTCAGGGGCAGGGCGTCATGGAGATGTTCGGGGCAGCGTTTTTCGCGCCTTTTAAGCTGAGGCAATGACGTCCTGCGTCTGTCCTGCCCCAGAAGTGTTTTCCATGTGTCGGTGCATGGGGTCAACCCGGCCTCCGCCAGGTGTCGCTCCTGCACCGATAACAGTGTCACCCTCCCCCTAGAAAAGGAGAGCAGTCCTGGGGACACTCAATCCTTCTCCCCGGCTGGCCCTCCGATGATCCGGATCCATTCCCGAACCCAGGTCGCCGGCGTTGCAAGCAGAAATCCAACTGCTGCACCGACAGGCCGGCAGTTCCCAGTCATTTTTATCTGTGGCCCACGTTTCCGTGATGGCCACTAGGTCTACTTCAGTGTCTGCCATCATCGCTTGGAGCTTGCAGAGTTTCTTGCCTAGGCTCTTGGTGTTAAGGCATACCCCCATCCATTTGACCCCTGCTCTAACTCTGCTACTGCCTTTTGCGTTTTTTTCCCTCCTCATTTGTGCTTATACTTTTTACTGTCCTCCTCAGTGGTATTCCTCCCCTTGGTCCTGTAAACCCTACTGAGTTCCCTGTACTCTCTTTGCAGTTACTGTCCCCTGGATGTGGGGGAGTTCTATTTAGGATCCGCTAGACCCAGAATCTCCCACAGTCAGTATAAACGTCTGATGTAGATGTCAAACTTCTGCCTTAGTGCGCTAGCCCCCTTTCTTGTCAGGTGAAGTCCACACCCCTTGAAGAGACTCCTGTCCCAGAAATCCCTCCAATCCCTGACAAAGTAGTACTCCACATCCTGCCGCCACCCCCTGAGCCATTGTTAAACTCCTCTGTTTCATTACTTCTTATTCTGTCCTGCTTCCCCTCCCTGCCCCACATGGGGAGGACCTTGGAAAAGGCCAGGGTGGCTGAGTGTGCCTCCAATCTGTGCCCCAGTCTCTAGAAGTTCCACTTCACTTTACTGTACCATCTAGCTGGTCAGATCATTGGTACCCAGGTGTACCAGCACCACCAGCTCCCCCCCTTCCTCCCTCCCTCTCCACCATCCTCCCTATTCTGTCTAAATCTTGGTTGGCTGACGTTCCATGTAGACATCAGATCAACCCCCTTCTATCCGACCCCTCCCCTATCACCCTATTTATCCCCCTGACTGTTGCGTCCCTGACCACTAAGACCTTTCTGTCAACCTTGCTCACCTTGGGTGCCAATGTGATGTCCTGCCCTTTCCCTTCGACGGACCCAGAATCCCCCTGGTGGAGTCAGGAGCCTGAACCTCCTCCAGGGGTGCAAAGTGATTCGCTGTCTGGATGATACTGGGCCAGACAGCCTCCTTATGGCTGCCCCTGCGCCCTTCCGCCCTCCGCCCCCTCTGGACCAGTGGGTCTCTGAGGGAGTGGTTGAGCAGGGAGTGAGCTCCTGCTGAGCTGTGTGCGCAGCTGAGATGTCTCTATATTTGCTGCTACCAGCTGAGCGTGGAGCTCTGCTATGGTACTACAGATACTAGGATGTCAGTGTGGCTCAGTTGGGAGCACATCCGCCTCTGGACCAGAAGGTCGTGGGTTCTCGTCCCACACCGGGATTGGACTTGCACCTAAAAATCGCTGGCATCCGAGTGCAGTATTGGGGAGTGCTGTACTGCTGGGGTGTGCCGTCCTTTAGATGAGACATTAAACCGAGGTCCCTTCTGCCCATCCTAGTGTTGTCCTGGTGGGTGTCCAGGTGGAAGTAAAAGAACTCAGGGCACTCTTCGCAAAGAGTAGGGAACATTCCCAGTGTCCTGGCCAACATTCCCCTTCCCATAAACCGGTTCATGCAATTATCCAGGCTGTGTGTGGGTGATGTGCGATATGGCCACCGCCACCACACATTCAGTCACTTCACTACCAGTCTAGCATTGCTTGTAAAGCGCTTTGGATGTATGAAAAGCACTATATAAATGCTGATTCTTCTTCTACAGAAGGGGTAGTGCCCCCCTCCTCCACAGCATATCCCTGGAGAACAGTGCCGCTCAGTCCTCACAACTGAGCAGCTCACCCCTGAACCACATCCTGTAAGGAACTGTACTGGTGAGAGAGAACCTTACTTACTGTCACTTAGTTTAGATCGTATTCCCCACCTACATGGGGTGAATCTAACCAGCTGTTACAGGCTTAGCATATAAGATACGGTGACAGTGTATGATTCAAGTATCACAAATACGACCCTGGTGTTGTCAGGTTATCAGGCTATACCACAGATATAGATGTGAGAAAAACCAACCGTGAGAACTTGGTGAATAATAACTGGTGGCATGAATTCCTCACCACTAGAAACAAAATACACGGAGTGCTTCCTACATCCCCCTTACTCCCTTAGCCTTATATAAATCTATAAAAAATATAAGTCTCTGTTTCACTTGTATCATATCTTGTTATCCAGATGTTAACAGCAAATCTCAATAGTCTCGAATGCAGTGTGCTGCTACTTCTGATGTCCTATTAAAACCAGAACACTATGCCAGGAAAGCTGTCCTTTTCTGCTGTCAAAGTCTATGCTTCTGTATGTGGAGATAAATTTGCTAAGCAGTATAGCCTACAGGTTACAGTACCGAGCTGTGACTGAGTTTGGTACATCCAGCAGACCTGGGTTTGATTCCCACATCCTCCACTTGCATACTTTGCAACTCTGAGCAAGTCACTCAACCTCTCGGTGCACCCAAGTCAGCCTTGAAAACAGGCACTTGTGTTCAATGGACCATACCTGGTTACCACAGAACGAGAAGAACATCTACTGTAACCCGCTGTGCACGACACGTGTCACACTAAACACTATTTGTACTGATTAGCGTTTTATGTTAGCTTAAAACTGCCTTTCTTTCCTAACCCACAGTTCTCTGTGTTCTACTTCCAGATGATACATGAGAATAACATGCTGTATGTGAAATAACATGTCCTAACTGAATTGTGTTCCAAGAAAAAAATAAAATCACAAAATAACTATTTTCCCAATGTATTCACTGCTGATGTGGTGTGTATGTGTGTAATATTATATATATATATATATATATATATATATATACATACCCACACACATATATATACATATATATATAAATAATATTCTATAAGACAACATAAATTATGATTGTTATTCAGTGTAGAATGTTGCTGTGAATTGTCCCCTTGCAATGAGTCAGCCACATGTGCAAGGGAACAGACATCAATAGTCTGCACTGTCGCCTCATCGAATATCCAATGTTTACCACGGGATTCGAATCACACAGCTACTAGTAAAAATAACACTGAAAGCTACTGGTAAACGAATATGATTTTTTTCAGTGTTATTATACTAGTAGCTATAGTGATAGGTAACAGAACATGTTTTATTATGCAAATATAACTGGTGACCCCCCCCCTATAATGACTGGATAGCAGCCCTGATAAGACGCTGTAATAACCTGCAGAATTCCATCATAACTTGATAGGGGGTTATTACAACACTTTCCTCCTTGCGTTCTCAGTTCAGTGAAGCGTGAAGAAAGCACACTGTATTCGTGCGAGTATGGTGGCTACTCAGGGACACGCTCGCTCGCACAAATACAACTTGCAGCTTTTCTCTCTGTTGACACCTTGCACCAGTTATTATAACAAATAATGCCTGTGCAAACTTTGTTTTATGAGGATTTTTCATACATGCTCGGTGTGTCATAATCTCATAAGCCCCGAGAGCGAAATTTTTCACACACCAGACGTGTGCGATAATCCATAACACCCCCACCCCGAGAGCTTGCTTCGCTTTCGGGTTTATGGATATCACACACCTCGGGTGTGTGAAAAATCCTCATAAAACACACCTGCACAGGCATTATTCTCCATTTATTTGCTCTCCCATAAAATACATCACTGTATTCCTCCATCCTGTCCCCATAGTTTGGTACTGATATTATCTGTCTAGTACATATTTATATTTCATTATCGTTCTAGCTTTACTATGTGAAGTTATCCACGTAACGGTAACAATAGCCTTTACCTCAGAATGGCCTGATTTCCCATAAAGCGAATGTGCAGTACCATCATTTGTCCCTCTCTTACACAGTAACTGCCAGGATGGGATGAGTCAGAAATATTAATATGAAGTCTAGACGTGGAATACTAACAAAAATATATTTAAACCTTTTAATTTTTTTTCCACGTGTCCATCTATTTTCTAGCATACTGGTTAGTCCACAATACTTTGATCTTAAAAACAGAACATGTTAAAAAAAAAAAAGAAAGAAAATCTTCACTACTTTTTCTGGCAGAAATGAAGTAAATAAAATTATATCCACCCCACAATTGTCTTTTTTTTTGTTTTGTTTTTTGTTAACGAACCACCACACTGATCTCTGCCATGTTGGCGTCCATAAAGTTCTCAGCCGTGGTTTTGCCGTGCTGCTCTTCAGGTGCGGCTTACTGGCAGTCAAAGTAAACCTCACATTGCAGTAGGAGAGCGGTAGGGGCGCTCACCGCTGTGGAGATTCATGTGGTCGTGCAGTGTGGATTTCTGGGTGAAGCTCTTGCCACAGAGGGTGCAGGAGTGGGACTTGACGCCCCGATGGACGTTCATGTGCCGGTTAAGGTTGCTGCTGTTGTTGAACTGTTTGCCACAGCGCGGGCACATGAAGATGAAGTGCTGGGCCCGCATGTGGAACACCAGCTTCTCGATGCCCTGGAAGAATTCATCGCACTTGGTGCACTTGATGTTTTTCACGCCATAGTTCACCACGCCTGCCTCTTTCTGAGTCTGAAAAGGAGGGCTGACACAGCTGCCACTGGTGTTGCCAATAATGCTGCTGCTGCTTTGACACTCCCCACTCCCTGCAGTCTCTTCGCCTTCATCCTGGGCAGGAATGACCACAAGACCCTCCCCTTCACCATCCTCGCAGAGGCTGTAAAAGGCCTTCACCACCCCTACTTGACTCTCCTTCTGGCGCTCATCCTCGAAGCCAGCCCCCTCCATGGTAGAATTGACCCCCGACTCATCCGGCTCAGCCACAACTGGCTTATTCTTGCCAGCGAGGGGAGGCCTTGGTGGCTTTGGGCTCCTGGTTTCAGACGTCTCTTCCACTTTGATGATACAAATATCAGACATGGTGTCATCTTCCTCATCATCATAACTGCCGTCGTCATCCTCATCTTCATCCTCTGCAGCTTCAGCCTTTATCTCAGAGTCTTGCTGAGCCTCAGACTCTGACCGCAAGTTTTCGGGCTTCAGGTTGGTCTGTGCAGACTTGCTGCAAGTTGGCTTCACTCCATGGGACCTTGGCCGTTTGCCAAGAAAAGCGCCCTTTCCCCGGCCTTCCTCCTTTAATGTGATCTTGGGCTCAATGAACTGAAACAAAGCATTCCGGCACTTCTCTACCACGTGCTCCATCTGCAGGTAACTTGCTGCCGTTAGATAGTTGACAATGTCTCGAATAGCAAACTCAAGGACACCCGTGTAGCAGGAAAGAAGCAAGTCCGTCACTATCTTCGGGCTGTGCATGAGGGAGACCTGGAGCTCAGAGGTGGGGTTCAGCAAGAACTGATCCCTCAGGAATGGTGAGCAGGCAGCAAAGATGACTTTATGACCCCGGAACTTCAGGTTATCTGTCACAATCGTGACATCGCAGAAACGCTCTTCAGACCGCAGCTGATTCATGTTCCTCAGCGTTGCTGCTCCGTGCCCTGGGAGCTGAAACCGAAGCATATCGACTTCACATGCCATTGTGCGCCAAAACCTGCAATAAGCAAACAAAAGCAAAAGCATTACTGGGACCTGAATACCACAAACGCCACTTTTATTACAGCACTTATATCATCAGAGTAGCCCCCTCTGCCCTTCCAAACTCCATCAGAGAACCGATGCCCTCATGCCATTAAAATATACAGTGGCCACACAGAGGGCTGAGGCGCTGAATGCCTTACCTCATGTCATGCTAGCGACCCAGATTCCGGAACAGACTGGGTCACCGGGAGCCGGCACCGGGAGGGATTGATGTTTCTAAAGGCAGCCTCCTCCTCCTCTCGGTGGCTGCTGACCCCCTATAGTTCTGCTGCCACCAGGTGGAGGTCTGATGGCTAGCGGGGGAGGGGTGACAACTTGCGGAAGGGCACCTTAAGGATCGGCGACGAGATGCCTCCAATATTACGCATGCGCGCACAAGGCACGGGCAAAAATGGTGGAAAAAATGAACAAAAGATAATAATAAAAAAAAATACAGCAGCCAGGCAACCAATGGCTACTGCAAAATCAGATGTAGTCACTAAAAATGATGCTGAAGTGGCCACTAGGTGTGGGGTGCTTACACTGTACATTTGCATGGAAATGCCACCACTACAGGAATTTGATCACTAAAAATTATGGCCATCTGGGCACCAAATTTGAAGAAGATTTCTTCTTCTTTTCTGAATAAGTAGGGGATAGACAATGGGTTAGATAAACGTTATTGTATTTATTTTTATCTGCAGGTTTTGACCACTGTGACCCTACAAGTGGTGCCACGTGAGGTCAGAGGTTAAAAATCTAAACTTAAAAATAAATCATTTATTTTGAGACAATACAGGGCATATCCCCTATTTATCTGGCATTCTGTATTCTAACAGCCATTGTGTACATCGTATTGTAAACCGTGACATAATTTGTAGCCAATCAGGATTATTTCTAAACATTCCACTCTTTTAACCAGTACAGGTTGAGGGAATGCCCTCAACCAATGGAAGTACTCTTTTTCCAAAGTGCATGACACACTGTTACGCTACAAACTATATCCGATGCAGCAGATGCCCTGGTAACGGGTACATTCGGGGGCGGAGGGGAATTTGTAGATTTATTGGTTGGCCATAATCAGCAATATATTAATACTGCCAGAGACCACTCTTCTTTTTTTTTTTTTTTTTTAATAACTCTGTTTTTTACTCCAGCCAACCGAGGCATCTCTAGGAGGTACCCACGCGACACTAGCCATTCTGCTCCCTACCGTGGCAGGCTTACCTCTGGGTCTCCCTTTACCCGGGACATTTCCAGCACCCCGGATCACCCCCTGAGGCAGGGCCCGCCCTCCTGTGGCGGCATCTATCTGAAATTAGAGGGTCCAATCCTCTAGTGAAGTCGGCATGGATCCCCAGAGTAGCCTGCTCAGAGCTGGAGATGTGACGGAGGTCCCTGGGCTCCTCGTCACCTCCTCGGTTGGCCAGGGATTTTTCACTTGTGGTTTTTCTCTCTCCCCAGCCCTCCCCCCGAGGTGGAGCTTGGACGTGCAATGATGTCCAGCGTCCGCCAAGCTCCACCCTTGCCTTACAGCTGCGATGCACTGTGGCTACCTCCGGTTGTCGCCAGAGGGTGCGTGATAGCGACACACTGCCTTACGATCCCCCTGGGAAAGGAGAGCTGTCTTTCGGACGCGCGATCCCTTCCCGCCCCTACCGACCCCCGGCAGCTCGGGCATGTTCCCGAACCCGGTTCGCCGATGTAGCGTGAGGTAAGGCGACTAATGCCTTAATCCTCAGTGCCACCGGGCCGGCCAGAGACCACTCTTATGGTTGGTTGTAACAGTGGTATCACTTACATTCTTGATATATCAGAACCGCTCACTTTCAGTTTGTGGTCATGATACCTAAGAATGTGTGCAAGACCACTTACACCCTCCTCAGACTGAACTCCGTCTACCACCAACCTCTGTCACCTATCTCCTAACCATTTTTTACCCATTTACCACCTTTGGTCCCACTCCTAAGATACCCAGCTTGCTTAATAGTCTCCTGTGTGGACCGGTGTTAAATACCTTATTGAAATCTAGCTAGGCTACATCCACTTCTCCACCCTCATCCAATTACTTGGTCACCCAACCAAAGCAATCTATCAAATTCCTTTTTCATGACCTCCTACCCATGACTCAGTGCTGTCTTGGGTCTTGTAACCCATTAGATTCAAGGTATTCCACTATCCGTTCTTTCAGCAGCGATTTCATTAACTTCCCTACCACCAATGTCAGGCTGACTGGTCATTAACTGCCAGCCTCCTCCCTGCTACCCCTTCTGTGAAGTGGGACTACATCTGCCCTCCAGTCCTCTGGAACCACTCCTGTTTCCAGTGAGCTGTTTAGCAGGACTGTCACAGGTGCAGCCAGTGCTTCCCTGAGCTCCCTTAAATACCCTCAAACGTACCCTGCCTGGTCCTATTGCTTGTCCATTTTCAGATTAGCGAGTCCCTTTAGGCATCTCGCCTCTGGAAAAGGACTAGTGTCCATCTCCCTTCCTTCAGAGCTCCTGTTACTTTTTTGTGGCCCCTTCCCTTCTCCTTCTACTGTGAACAGTGAACAAAAGTATTTATTCAGGATTTCTGCCTTTTCCTTGCCCCTCTCTGCACTGCCCCCATCCCTTTTTAACCTTACAATCCCTTCCTGGTCTTACTCTTTTCACTTACATACCTAAAAAATGTCTCAGCCCCTTTCATTACCTCTTGGGATATTATCTCTTCAGTTTATGCCTTTGTGCTCCTTACTGTTTTCCCGGCTTCTCTCTGTTTCCCCTAACACACTTCCCCAATCTTCTCCCTCTGTGTTGCCTTGTATTTTCTGAATGCCACCCTTTTGGATTTTCCTTTCAGTCACCCCTTTTGGGAACCACAGCAGTCTCCTTTTCTTCTTACTTTACTCACTTGTTTGACGCAGAGGTGTGCTGCCTTCATTATGCCTCTTTTTAGCTTTGCCCAGTGTTCCTCCACCCCACCCAAGTCACATCCCCCCCCCCCACAGGACCCTTGTGTGATTCAGTTCCACTGCCATCCTTATACTGAATCGCACTGTACAGTGATCACTTGTCCCCAGGTGGCCTCCTACCTTGACATCTGCCACACTGTCCCTGTTAGGGAGTACCAAGTCCGGTATTGCCCCATCACGAGTGAGTTCGCTGACTAGTTGCTTGAGGAAAGCCCCCTGCAGGAAATCCAGCATGTCCCTACTTCTAGTTGAAGCCGCAGCTGGAGGGCTTCAATCTACATCCAGCAGACTAAAGTCCCCCATTAGTAGCACCTCCCCTTTTACTGCCATCTTGCCAATGGCTTACAACAGTACCTTATAGAACTCCTCCCCTGAGCTAGAGGTCTATAGATCACACCAGAGCTAACAGTGGCTGCGTTCCCCTTCTCCAGGGTAACCTACAGTACTTCTGCCCCTTATTCAGTGTATCTCTATCGCTTTTATGCTTTCCTTCACATAAAGCACCCCGCCCTTCCTTTTCTTCCCATGCTGTCAGAAATAAGAGATGGGGCAGAACAATGTCATGAACAGTCAATACAAAACAATAGTGTATTCATTTACCTGGATCTATCAAATACATTTCAGACAGGCCAAGGCACAATCAAACTTAGTGCCTGTTGCATGCACAGCTATCGAGTACTCTATAAAACACAACCAAGGTGAAAATATCTCTATAGAACTTTCAAATTACACTAGGACCCAAAGCACTTTACAAGCAATGAGACATAACTGTAAATATGTAGTGACAGTCATTCCGCTGTTGGCCAGGACACCAAAGAAAATCCCCCACTCTTATGATACAAGGTGCAAGTTCTCTGACTTCCACCTGGACAGCCCAAGATGGGCTGATGACGGGACCTCAGTTTAACTTCTCGTGAAAAGGACAGCATGCCCTAACAGTACAGCACCCTCTGCTACAGCACTGAACTGGAGTACCAGTGTTTATGGTACAAGCCCAAGTCTTGGTGTGGGACTAGAACCTACAACCTTCTGGTGCAGAGGCCGATGCACTACCAAATATTTTTTTGCTGTATTTAATTAACCTGGGAAGGCACTCTACGTGGAATAGGATGCTAATGAGGGTAGTGCAAGCAGGGACTGTGATTGGCTTCAAGGTCAGGTGGGACAGATTCAGTTATCAGTTGACTCCAAAAGGGGAGGTGGAGAGGACAGAAAATTAGACCCGTAAGGCGGCATGCGAACAGGGCTGCTGTTAGCATCATAAGGGTACCAGAAAAAGAACAGCACACACATATCAGGGCTTGATATCATGACAGTTTATTTACCAAGTCCCAGGACTATGCCAGGCACTGGAGTAGAAACATAGTCTGATGGCAGATAAGGACCGCTTGGCCCACCTAGTCTGCCTATTTCCCTACGTACTGGATAAGCTGCAGACCCTAGTTAACCAACAGCCTATTTCTTCCTAACCCCCACAAGAATTGCCTTATGTCTGTCCCATGAATTCTTGAATTCTCCCCCAGTTTTAGAACCCACAACATCCTCAGGAAGGCGGTTCCATGCGTCCACCACCCTCTCTGTGAAAAAATACTTCTCACATTGCCCCTGAGCCATCCCTCTATCTTCAAATTGTGTCCCTTGTTCTTGCACATCTCTTTTCTGAAAGATGCTAATTCTCTTGGACTTTGTTGATTCCACTGAGGTACTTAAAAGTTTCTATCATGTCTCCCCTTCCTCAAGGGTATACATATTAAGCTCCTTTAGTCTCTCCTCATATGGCTTCTCTTGCAGACCCTGCACCATTTTAGCTGCCCTCCTCTGGACTGCCTCCATCCTGTCTATGTCCTTGCGGAGACAGGGTCTCCAGAACCGGACGCAGTACTCCAGATGGGGTAGAACGACCATGCACCACCACCCACAGAATCGAGAAGGAACTATCAATCTGTCAATCCTTTCCATGTTTGGGCCAGGTGAGGTTTCCCGTGTTGCAGAGTAACATAGAAACATAAAAACTGTCAGCAGATAAGGACCGCTAGGCCCATCCAGTCTGCCCATAGGCCCTATACATTGTATGTGGCCACTGACCCTATGTGATCAATGGGTTTTCATCACTCCCTCCCTCCCCTCCCCTCTCAAGCTTCTCTTGTGCCTGTCCCAGGCATGCTTAAACCCCTCCACTGTGCTTGCTCCCACTACCTCCTGTGGCAGACTATTCTGAGCATCAACTACTCTTTCTGTGTAGAAAGACTTCTTCACATCACCTCTTAATCTACCCCTTTCCAATCTGATATTGTGCCCCTTGTTCTAGTACTTTTTCCACATTGGAAAAGGTCCCCCACCTGCACCTTGTTTATGCCCTTGAGGTACCTGAATAGCAGCTGCTGGGTAATGACTTTCCAACAAAGCAAATATCAGGGGACCCCCATATGAAGGCTTGTTGGAAAGGTAATATGTAAGGGCTGCTAACTCAGTGTCTGGCACAGTCCTGGGACCCAGTAAAAAAAACAGTTATGATATTGAGCTCTGGTGTGTGCACACTGTTCTTTTTCTGTTTTTCCTGCCTTAAAGGGTGGTCCCCGGTAGTGGAACTGGGAGGGGGAACCAAGAGAACTCAGATCCAGGAGTAAAATTAAAAATTTGACTTCGTTTCAGGAATAAAATGGGGGGAAGGGTTGCTCCTGTGTAACATTTACCCACCAAAAGACTTAAAATTGAATAAAGTGTAGAAGTGCAACATTATAATGAGAAAGTGTGTCCCCAGATCCTTGTCAGGTGTATTCAATCCTACATGGTTGGTTCCCCAATGAATTCAGCCCATTTCTAGCACTAGTGGCCCCACAATTGTTCTAGAGCATTAAGCATTACCAAAGTTACAGTTACATTTCCGAGCGTTAAGTATTGTCATACTTACAGCTGCGTGTCGTAGTTGCCTCGGTTACATTCTAAACAGTGTGAGGAGTTGCCGCAGTTACGTTATGCAGAGCAATAAGTATTGCCACTGATGACTATTATTTGCAAATTTATTTTCATTTCCCCTGCCCCCCCGCTACTCTTGTTTACAATTGCTATTTGTTGCACAGTCATTGTTATCTATATATTAGGTAAAGAGTAACTTATTATTAAGAACCGTGTGTCCTGAGTGCAACGGCAGCTCCACAGATGGGGTTCAGAGACTAGAAGCCCTCCCCAATAAGTGTCTCCATCATCAGATTACACCAAATTAGAGGAGACAGTTCCCACCCCAAATGCATACAACGTCATCTGCCGTCCCTATTTCAACATGTCTAGATGTGGGACTCTGAGTTGTTGCTAATAAGGGGTGGGGCCCCCTTTTCAGCGCTGTTTCTTAGGGTGGTCCGTGCTTGTAGCAGTACCCTCTGGGGGGCACATTTCCTCCCCCGGCTAAGACATTCTTCTTTCCAGCCAGTGGCTGGCTTGCATCACATTTAGGCGTCCAGCTGTCAGGCCAAACAACCGGACACGGTCACCTCAGCCAATTTAAAGAACTAGAACACTGTCAAAATTAAAATTAATCTTAACTTTAAAACTATTCAGCTTTTACTCTTTATAACTGTAGTACGTTTTCTTTTCCCTTTTGCTTATTCTTTTTTTAACTTGGCTGCTCTAGATGCAATTTGTAGACCTGCACTTTACCTGGAGGCTGACACATCTAGTTCTACTTCTCTTGATACCTCATCTGGACTGTGACCTCACTGACTGTGACCTCAAAACTGACTAACAGCAGCCGTTCCCCTGCTGCCAAAACTGGTTCTGTAAACAGTGAGATCACAGCGCGGATGAGGTACTGCATGAAGGGGAACAGAACAAGATATGTCAGCCTCCAGCTGAAGCCTTGTTACGCCTAATATTGTCAGATAGGATGCTTTCTAATGTGCAACAAGAAAAGAAAAAACACTTCAGAAACATACAGCAACAACTGGCTATTTAAAAAAAACAACAACATTCTGTCCTTGTTGATACTGCAAGTGAACCCCTACTTACTTCAGTTTAGGAGTGACAGAAGTGCTGTTTTTGACAGCTAAGCAACACAATAAGAAAGCAAAACAAGCATTTGTCAATGCCGAATGTTGCCTCGCTGGCATTGGCATTGGTAGTGCAGGAGTTAGACAGATGCATCATAGGAATGGCAGTGAAGTATGGAACTGACGCCAACCCCACCCCCACCCTGCAGAGACTGACAGGCGCCGGGGTGTGCCTTTGGGGTGTCAGGTACAACGCTCATGCCATTTTACCTCACCCTACCCTGTAGACACTGACAAGTGTCGTGGTGCGCTTTTGGGTCTTTGGGCCTTATACTTACCCCATTCCATAAGGACATACACTGAGATGGGTGCAGTATAAGGAGAATGGGGTGAACGTTAGGGCCAAACACTCCAAGGCACACCTCGATGCCTGTCACTGGCTGCAGGGTGCGGGTGGAATGGCTTGAGCATTACAGCCAATGATCCCAAGTCACACCTCTGACGCCTGGCAGTCTCTACAGGGTGGGGTGTTACAGTTGGAAACCCTAACGTTGTAGGTGTTTGGTGGTATTTTCACTCCAAATTTTCAACATAGGCTTTTTGTGAGTGACCCCACCTCATGAACAGTTGCACAATCAGTTTGTTAGCTGAAAGGTGGTTTTGCATAGTGGCTATGCCATTTGGCGACACAGGGACGAAAACACATTTTGGGCAGGATGTGGAAAATGACAACTGTATTCTTCATGAGGAGGCGTAAAAAAATGGCAACGTTGAAAATCTGGAGTGAAAATATGACAAATTGGTGAAGTCATGAGCATGCATAGAAACTGCACAACACACGTCCGTAACCCAATTATTTTTGGGAGCTTTTTTGCCACATTTTCAACATAGGCATTTTGGGACTTCCCTTCATGAACAGTGGCACTGTGATTTTGTTAATCTGTCCCAAAAGTTGATTTCCCACAGTGACCAGGCAATTTATGCGCCACAGGTGCGGAAACACATTTGGGCAGGCTGTAAAATGACAGCTGTACTGTTGATAAGGAGGTGTGAAAAATGCCAGTGTTGAAAATCAGGCATGAAAATATTGCAAATTTGCGAAGTTACAAGTGTGCGTGGAAACTGCGCAACACACGCTTATAACACAGTCATTTTATGGACTTTCGGCACCAAATTTTCAACATAGGCATTTTAGGACCTCTGCTCATGAACAGTGTCACAGTCATTTTCTCAAACTGTCCTGAAAACTGATTTCGCACAGCGACTGCGCTATTCTGCGCCGGACGTGCGAAAACACATTTCAGCCAGGATATGTAAAATGACAGCTGTACTGTTCATAATGCCAATTTTGAAAATCTGGAGTGAAAATATTATAAATTCACCAAGTTACGAGCGTGCGTGGAAGCAGTGCACTGCACGCTCATAAAACAACCATTTTTTGGATTTTTTTCACCAAATTTGGAACATAGGCTTTTTGAGAGCCCCCCTCATGAACAGTGACACTGTCATTTCGTTACTCTGTCCTGAAACTTGATTTCGCGCAGTGATCACAAAATCACCTTTCGGGACCGAAGAACGCCGTGACAGTGACTGAATTCATGAGGAGGGGTCCCAATAACCCCATGTTGAAAATTTGGTGTAAAAATTCAAAAAAATGCCCGAGATATGCACCAAAGTTGAAAAAAACCAAACAATTTATGCCATTATACAGCTTACTGGCATTTCTTCAGTTCACGGTCGGCTTTGAAGAGTGCAGACGTGTTCCCGGTCCACACAAGATCATCGCTCCGACTCAGAGGTAAGTATGGGGTGAAGGGGAGGTGTGTGGGGAGGCAGGGTGTGCAGAGGGTGGGCGGGTTGTGGGAGGTCAGGAGACCGTGAGGGACAGTTTTCTTTCACTGGTGTAAAAAAAAAACACATCACAGGACAGTTTTTCTTTTCAGGGATTTGGCACGCTGAGGTAGGCTCCTGTGCCACCTAAGTGTTTTTTTGGGGATGCTAGCCGACGGGGATTGGGCACCCCCGTCGGCACATACCAGTGTAGGGCAAGAGCCGAGGGGGATTGGGCAACCTCCTTGGCACATAACAAATGGAGGGAGTGCATTATGCTGAGGGGGAGTGGGCTCCCCCATCGGCACATACATTGGGTCAGGGCATGCCGACAGCAGGATTGGGCACCCTCAAAGTCGGCATTGTGGCAGGCAGTGTGCCGCCATGTTTAATGTAATTTTTCACCAGGGAAATCATGTTGGGAGGTGCTGCTGCGTATGATGAGCTTTGCTCGCATTGCAGCGGACCTTTCCTTAGATGTGCTTGCCACATTATGTATTCCTGGTGTGGCGCCAGCATGCAGGTTTATTGGGGAATGAGGGCGCACCTACTGATGCGTGCCCCGGATTCGCCCAACAGTGACTGTGCCTCCAAATCTGCTACTAATGCAATATGTTGGCTGGCGCGCAAGTGTGAGCCAACATGAAAAAACAAAACAAAAAACCACTACAGTGCCTTGAATTTATCCAACCAAGCCATCAAAACTAGGCGAAGTTAAAAATTGGCACAGTGAGCCAGTTTTTTCCCATTTTTAAGTGCTTCCTCTAGATCTTTGGATCATTTTTCTATATTTGAACCAAGATATGGTAGGAAAATATTAACTTGTTTTCTTCTTTATGCAACATTATTAAATAGCTATACTATTAACTGGATACTTAAGTGGGGACAGCTGGATGTAATTTGTGTCAATTTTAAATATTTAAATAAAAATGTTAATGCTAAAAAAAAATTTCAATGCCTTTTTGAGAGCTACTGATGCCTCATAGAAAACTTAAAAAAAATATAATAATTAGGTACAATTCTGCTTGCATTCCATTAACATTTTATATATTTCTCCTCCCCATAATTTATTACTAAAGAAATGTGTATGAATAAATGATTGCTATCTCTTACAGTTCATTTTGAGTTTATCTGCCTCTGTAGCTAACTCCTTACTTCAAAGACATAATCCTCTGTTGTGACATCACAATCTGTTGCCATGGGAGCAACTGTGAGGTCACAAGCAGTGCTCTATGACTTCAGGTAGGGAGAAAGCAGCAAGAATAGATGAACTCTTCAGGAGCAAAGATCCTGTTTTCATGCAAATGACCTCACTATTAAATAATGGGGAGGAGGAATACAGAAGGGAAATACAGGCTGGACAGTGGCTAAATATTATGTTTTGTTAAAGTTCTCCTGAACGTGTCCCCAGCTCTTTAATAGGCTGTTTTCCCATTCAGTTAAAGTTAGAGTACTTTCTTCTACCCAGAGTTTTAAGTATGCAGATATTTAAATGAATCCTGCCCTACAACACCAGCAGGATATCCAGACGACTAAAAGAAAATGACAGAAGGGGCAGCAGAAAAGGTAAACGCCCTGAGGGGTTACATTTTTATCTCTTTTGACTAACAGATATAAATATGAATGTTTGAGTTATGTTTAGGTAAGAGTTGTTAATGCATAACTTAAAAATATGTTTATTTTTAATAGACAATGTTATCAATTATTTTATATTTAGTTATACATAACGGGAGTGGGGATAAAAAGGATGGAATAAAAACCGTATCTTAGTTAGTGACATCAGTAAGAGAAATATAGCAAAAAAAATACTGTTGTTACTGTTGTCACAATGGCTATTTTAAGGTTACTGTCATCATAGTGGAATGCTGAACCAATCAGAGAATAGCTTTCACAATGCCGATGACATCACAATGCCTAGTGCAGCACTGAAGCCAGCTGTTAAAATCAAAGAAAAACATCAAAATCTTCAGACCAACTGCAAATTTAAAAGCTATAACTTGTATTATATGGCAATGGAACATTTCTGGCCAATCAGAGAGGAGAACGGCTGTACCTCATACTTCACGTACAGCTGTCTCCTCAAGCTGTGCATCTGATGTCCTCGCCCTGACTTCGCAATCTTAACCGCTACAGCCTCCACACCAGCGCCACTGCAGAAAGTCACAGAGCAAAAAAGGAAAAGCCAAAATAAACTGCATACCCCAGAAATAGAGTTCTGACAACTTTACTACAGCCATGAACAGTGCCGCCCTAAGAATCCTATGGCCTCCATGTTGCCGCACTGAGCTCCACTACGACACCATGCGCATCCACAACGGCCAACATCAAAGAGCATCTTTTTTAATAATTAAATTTTTATTGCAAGTTTCAGAAACAAGAAAATATACAAAAACTTCTATAGATAACGTCAATATCATGCAATATAATATACTGCTTTATGTGATCTGCAATATAATAGAAGCTAAAAATCTAATATATACTCATATAATATTCAATGAAAATTAAACCTAGGGCTAAATTCATATTCCTGTTAGAGTAGTTTCTTTGAAAGGAAAAAGATTTTATAGCATTTCTTCATAAAAGATTTTTCAGTAAGTTTACAATATATGTAAGAAAGGATTACATATATCTGCAGAAATGTCATCTTTGTCCAGAGCTTGTGGCGGATTCCTTCATTATTTGCTGTTGTGTGTGTGTGTTAATAACATTTGGGTATAAATCTATTACTCTGAACCAAATTTTTTCATAACTGAGCAATCCCAAAGAATGTGTAACATAGCAGCGTGAGGATGGTTATATCTCCAGCAACACCCATCTTGATTAAATCCCGTGGCCTCAAGTGTTTTTGGGGTAAGATAGAAATTATGCAAAATTTTAAATCGTATAAGTCTCCTTTGCATTTCCCACTACCTCTTAAATCATTATGCCAAATGGATTCCCATTTTTTTTTCTCAAGGGGCAATTCACTTCCCATTCCCTCTTGACTTTACTTTGAGCAGCAGATTGCGGGCCCGATTTTCAAAGGGGGACGCAAGGCTTGTGTCCGGCCCTGCGTCGTCAACTGCAAAGTTTGCTGCAACTGCGCCAAACAGTTTGCCACAACTTGCACCTAATTTTATAATGTTTGGTGGAGTTGTGATAATTTCTATGATTTACGGCAGCTTGCACCAAAGCTTTGGAGCAACCCCTGTAAAAAGTGTCCCCCTGTGATGCAAAGACCGGGGGGGGGGGGCTGGTCTAACTTTGCTGCTTTCAAAGCAAGAGACCTGTGTCAGGGATTTGTGGCTGCCTTCCTTACAAAATCGCAATTGTGCCAATGTTTGATGCAAGTCCCAACTTGCGTCAAACTCCCTGATGCAAGTCCATTGCATTGATTTAACCCCGTTTGAAAATCGGGGTCTGTGTGTCATCATTAGTTCAGTATTTTATAAATCAAGCGGATTTCTTTTATTAAGCATGCAACTTTAATAAGTTGGTCCCATTGTGTAGGATGTGGGAGAGAGAAATCTGGATCTACAATTTGCTGTTCCAGCTTATTTCTTGGTTGTAGGTAGAAGAAAAAATGGAATTTAAAAATGTTGTATTCTGTGTGCAAATCTTGAAAAGATTTTAAAATCCTTGTGTGAGGATCAATAATGTCCGATATTCTTCTGATCTCACATTTTCCCCAACCAATGTCTTTAAAGTCTCCTTTTGAGTTTCCTAGCTGTGGATTATCCCATAACAGGGCGACTTCTTAAGGGACCCCTGTGGTATTTTTCTCTTTAAAGCTAAACTTTAACACTGTAACCAAACGTAATAAGCAGATATGTTTATGCAGTGTTTTGGGATGTTCTACATATATTAGGACAGTTACTTTGGTGTTATGTAGAATACTCTGTTCCAGATCATACCATAACAGGGTGTATTGCCTAGGAGAAATTACATAATGCAGAAAGGATTGTTTTACAACAAAAGCTAAGATGTATTGCTCCCAGTTTGGAAGAGCAAAACTTCCTTGTGTGCTAGGAGCACAGAGTTTTTTCAGGGCAGTCCTAGATGATGAGCCGTCCCATAAAAAGTCTCTTGTTAGTTTAGCTAGGGTTCAAAATATTTTCCTACTCAGGATTAAGGGGATCAGATTCAAAAACATACAATAATTCTGGAGCTATAATCATTTTAATTGCATAGATCTTCCCCCACAAGGAGAGGTTACTTTTTTTTTCCCTGTTGAGAAATCCACTTTTAGTTCTATTAATGGCATCAGGTTTTCTTCCATAACTTGTTCAGTAAATTTAGAAAAGGAAAGGCCAAAGTATTTTATTTTGCTAACAAACTTGTCTATTTGCAAGGAAGTCCTGAGAACAGATTTAATAATACTTGGAACAGTGTAGGGGCATAACTTGCATTTTATCCCAATTTAAATATAAGTCTGATATGTTACTAAAGTTTTTGAAGATTTTCTTAATGCCAAAGACAGGATTATTTGGGTCTGGAGAGGGTTAAGAGAATGTTCTCAGCAAATGCAAAGGATTTATTACAAACACAGTTGACCTCTATTCCGTCCGTGACTTCGGGGAGATGACTGGGTGGTTTGGATCAACCTCTCAATGGCCAGGATAAATAAGAGTGGAGATAAAAGACATCCCTGTCTCGTACCTTTAAATAACTCAAAAGGCTTAGATAATAAACCATTTGTGATGAGTATGGCTGTAGGTCTGTGGTATAAGGTGGTTACCCATTTGATAAAATTAGTTCCAAAATTAAAATGCTTTAGAGTACTTAACAGGAAGTTCCAACTAAGAGAATCAAAGGCTTTCCTGATGTCTAAGGCCATGATTATTCCAGGTTCTTTTGTTTTACGTTCCATAAAACATTCAAGAGTCTTTTTATGTTGTTAGAGCCAACTCTGCCTTTTATAAAAGCCTACTTACTCATTACCAGTTAGGCTAGTTAATAGATTTTGTAATCGGGCAGCCAGGCTTTTAGCGATAATTGTATAATCATTGTTTAGTAGGGAAATGGGCCCGTAGCTAGAACAGTTGGTTGGATCTTTGTCGTTTTTATGGATCAGAGTTATAAAAGCCCCAAATATAGAGGGTGGCAGGCACCCTAAAGTTTGTATTTCTTGAACAAACCTACGAAAATAACTGGCTATATCCGTAGAAAGGAATTTGTGAAACTCACTTGGCAACCCTTCTGGCCTGGTGCCTACCCGTTTGGTAATTCCTTTATGGCATTTTGAATTTCTTGCAATGTAATGGTGGCATCTGGAGATAACTGATCTTTTTCAGAGAGTTGAAGAAGTTTTGCCTTCACTAGAAAATCTTCCATATCTATCATGTAAACGTTGTTTGCATTTTATAAACCTTGTTGAAAAACTCGTTAACTGGCTATTGATGCCTACACTAGCTAGTATGTTATCCCTAGCAGCACTCTTAATGGTGTAGATTAGATTTTGTGTCTGTAGATTTTTGTGTCTAAATGCTAGAAGTCTGCCTGTTTTTTCTCTGGATTCCCAATATCTTTGCCGAGTTTTGAATAAAGCATATTCTGCCTGGGTAGAATATGCTTTGTTAATTTCATATTTTAAACTAGTAATTGTGTACAGCAAAGATGTTTTAGCTCTAGGGTTCACTTCGTATTCTTTTTCTAAATATTTTAAGTTGCTTTCCTGTTCTTCTAAAATGAGCATCTTTTTCTCTTCTTTGAAGAGAACCCTATGATCTTGCCTCTTACTTCCCTCCCATAAATGTGTATCAGTGACCCCATCATCTCAAATAACATTCAGCTAAACACATAGATCTTGGGTCACTTCAAAACTAATACACACAGGACAAAGGATCAAAAACAATCTTTTCTTTTAGAAGGTACATACACTAGACATGTTATTTTGAAACACTGGTTGGAGGACAAGATACGTACCATACAAGAATGAAGAAGCAGCATACTAGACATCATCAGACTAGAAAGACTAGCTTTGTCCTTAAGAGATAATCCATCTAAAACAATAAAAAGTGGGACACCATATATAAGTTGCTATGTGCTACGGATCAGACCTAGGTCTTGCTGTGGACGCCTTATTTCATTATGGACACAGACTCTTTTTAAGTATACCCACATACTGAGAGAAGATGTGACCGACTTGGAGCGACCGCTCATGGACCTCTCATTCACTTGATGTTTTCCCATTTCTCACATCTTACCTTTCTTTTCATCTCAGCATGTTACTTCTGTCGTTTTTGGTTATTCTAGCTGAGGACTATATGCTTTTCTATCCCCTTTTGATACATTTCACTTCATCAGTATTGCCTTTTACAATTAATTATTCTGTTATCACGAATTATAACATATACTGTCATACTGTTATTATTACCTTTACTTCAATTTACACTACCTAGTAACATGTTTGTTGTATACTTGCTACCGAACCATTCCATATTTGAATGTTTATGTGTCACTCTGTACTTGTTAACTGATGTGGAACCAACTAACGAACATCCACTCACTGGTGCTATCCAAGATTTCAAAATAAATAAATAAATAGTCAGATGAGTTTATACTTAATCTAGGTGTTAAAGAAGATGAATGTATTATTTTGGTTTGACATAATGCCTAATTTTATTCTACTTATGTTCAGGTATGTTACACGTTTGTATCTTAATCTCGACAGATTTTTGTTTAATGATTGTATTTATATTGCAAAACAATAACATTTTACTGACAAAAATAAATTTGTATCAGTAGTAGTAGCTTTTGTGTTGTTCAGTGTGAAGTACTCAGAAATCTCTACGCATTTTTTTTTTTTTCATCATTCAGAAGGAAGGTGTTCAGCTTCCATCCGGATGTGTTGTAATTTTTGACATTTAATACCAAGGAAGAGCTAACCAGTCCATGATCTGAGATGACAGGGCTTTCAATTACTGCATTCACTAGGCCTTCCAACTGTTGCTTAGTTATGCAAATGACACCTATTCTACTTTAAGTGTGATGTCTGTTAGAATAGAATGTATAATCCTTACCATTAGGGTGGCTCAACCTCCACGAATCTGTAGGATCATGGTCTGATAATGGTTTTGATAATGAAGCTCTGGATTTAGTTAGGTCTAGGTGTGGGTTTGCATTGATCCTATCAAGTACTGGGTCAATTACTTTGTTCAAGTCACCCCCCCCCCCCATAATTAGTTTGTAATCCTGGGCCGGCCTGGTGGTGTAGAGGGCTGAGGCATGGCGCAATACCTCTAGCCACGCCGACGACCCAGGGACGAGAGCAGCCTCAGGAGTTGGAGGGTCGGCCGGGAGGAGGAGGAGGAGGATCGAACGTCCTATGGACTGCTCTCCTCCGGGGACGGTGGGTGGGGATGACCGGTGAGGCACTGGCTCCTGGTGTTGACCAGGGGATGGTGCATGCTCGGGGTCAAAGAATGGGGTGGGCGACATCAGACATGCAACATGCAGTACTGTGCGTTGCAGTGTCCCTGACGCCACTGCACACTCGGCCTGGGGGATAAACTAACGACTCTACAATCCTCCGGCGCATGAAGGACAGCCCCAAATCTGATGCCACAGATGTACCCAAGACAGCTCCCCCCAAAGCCCGGCCTCCAGGTCTCCGCAGTGGTGAGGTAAGTACCCACTGTGAAGTGGCCCGAGAGGGCTAGGGGCGAGGGAGGTTGAGCTCTGCTCTGGCTGCGGCTGGGGCAAGGGACCTTGAGGGCTGGCGGGAAGGGGGAAACCATACATACAAACCCCCCAGCCAAGAAGGTAAAAATACCATACAATGTGAGAAAAAAAAAGTTTGTAATCCTGAAATGTACTCAAAAGTGCATTTGTTTTATCATAAATGGAGTCTCTTTCTGAGTTGGGGCTTATATGTTATATAGCCCTATCTTTGCTCCATCTAAAGTGCCCAGCAAGATCAGATCTCACCTTCATCATCGACAATATGATGGCATTCGACAAAATTATTTCCTTTCTTGATACAAGTTGCAAACTCCTCACATTTTAGAAGTGAAACAATTTTGTTCTGCCATGGAGACCCATTCTCTGCATAATGTATTCGCTTTGTCCAAGTTTAAATGAGTCTCTTGAAGAAATGCTGTATCAATTTTATGCTTTTTTTTTTTAAATAATTAGGAACTTTTTGCCTTTTAATGGGAGTCTTTAGCCCAAAGAGCATCTGACATCACCCAAACCATTTCTACACAGCGGAGGAGCACAAAAAGTAAACAGACTGAAAATCTTGACGAAAAACTAATTTTGACTGAACCCGTAATCATATTCTGGTGACCCAGTGCCATATAATATAATATGATTATGAGTACAGTAAAGTGTGTTTCTTACTGTTTCACAAGTGTCTCTGGTGCTGGTTGGGCAGACAGAACCACTCAGCTTCCCTTCACTGTCCTCTCACCCAACGAGCATGAGACACACTTGTGAAACAGACATACATATGCACAAAGCTTTTATTATACAGGTGTGGCAGCGCCTGTTTATTAGGGTTCAGTAAGCACTTTAATGTTAAACCTCAATTTTTGTACCTCTATAACTTTGCCCATGTTCAACCAATTTACATAGAACCAGAGAATCGGACAGCAGATAAGAACTGCTTGTCTCATCCAGCCTGCCCATTTCTCCCTACCTACACTACTACCGCAGATCGTGCCCCATGTACAGCTCTTTCTCCTTCCTCCTCTTCCTTTCCACTATGATTCCCTTGCACTTATCCCATACATTCTTGAACCCCACCACCTCCACTGGAAGGCTCTTCCAGGAATTCACCACTCCTTCTGTGAAGAAGTACGTTATTTATTTTTTATTTATTGAAAAGTTTCACCAGGAAAGCACACTGAATAAGAAGTTGCTCTTCTCCCAGTGCGACCTTGGGGGGGAAGGGTACAGAGTGGATGAACAGTGATACATTTCAAGGTACATGAGACAACAGTTGCATACAGTGAACAAAACAGAAGGCAATTAAATGTAAGTAGGAGGGGAACAAGAGAGCAACCAGGCATGTATCTCATACAGAAGATAAGGGAACAATTAGGTGTAGACAAGTTATGGTAGATGGGACAGTTACAAGGAGGTGCAAAAGTATTAGTGAGTGCATTGGCTTTAGGCGATACGTAAAGTGCCAAGAGGGGAGTGGGACTGGTAGGTAATAAGTGTCATAGAGGGAGGGGGAGGGGGTTGTGAAAGCCAAACCCATGGGCCCCTCCAAGATGTTGAAAACCCTGTAAGGGGATAGAGATTGCTAGATGGGGAGGGGATTTCAAGGGACATTGAAATTTGGGAGGATAGGTAAACAAATGCAGTGTGTGAAGAAAAAAGGGGAGCAGGGGGAAGAGGCAGGAGGGAAAGGAGAACCAGGCCCAAAGGCCTCATACAGTATGCTGGGAGGATGGGCCCTATATAGGATGCTAGGAGGGGAGGGAGGAGTCCAATCAAGGGGGCCCCTCCAGGATGCTGAGAACCCTGCGAGGGGGCAGGGAAGGCCTGGGGGGAGGGATTTAAGGGAGTGCCAAGGGGAGGGAGGAATTTGGCAGATAGGTATCTAGTACTACAGGCAGAAAGGGGGTAAGAAAAGGGGGGGGAAGGAGGAGAGCCGAGCCCAAAAAGACCCCTTCAGGATGCTAAGAATCCTGCAAGGGGGGGGCATGGGAGGCTGCAAAAGATATGGGGAAGGAAAGGTGTGCTAAGAGTAGATATGGTTAAGAGGTGAAACTAGACCTATACAAGGACTTGGTTTAGGGAGGGTCACGGCAAGAGGAGCTGGATGAAAGGTAATTTTGAAGGACTTGTGGAGGGATGGAGGGAGTTCCAAATTTTGGGGAAGTGGTATGAGAAGCCAGATTGACCAATGAGGGTGGAGCACCGAGGGATCACCAAAATACGTGAGTCGGTGGATCTAAGGGAATGAGAGGGAGGGGTGATAAATGAGGAGGAATGGTAAGTTGGGAGTTCACCAAACCAGTGTTTGAAGGTGAACTTTGCGCAGTCGGATAGACGTCTTTTTGTGAGAGAGGGGAAGGACAGTGCATGATAGAGACTGCAATGAAGGGTGCGAGAACGGGCATCAAGGACAAAGCGGCAAAAAGAATGGAATAGGGTGTCCAATCTGGTCAGGGAGGATTTGGGAGCAGCACCATAGACTACATCATAGTAGTCGAAAATGGGGAGGATCATCTAGACAAGTTCATGCCTAGCCGCAGGAGGGCTGCTACTACAGTTTCTGAACAGGGCACCAAGCTTGGAGCACAGTTTTTTCAGGATGGCATCAATATGTCCACAGAAGTTGAGGTGTTGGTCAAGCCAAACCCCAAGATATCTGAAGGAGGAAGTGTCCTCTAAAATAGTCCCATCCAGGGTGTGAAAAGAGGGGAGGTTGGGGAGCCTAGAAAGTCTCTACCTGGTGCCAAAGGTCATGGAGACAGTCTTCTTGGCGTTAAGGAAAAGGTGATGGTTGGCAAACCAGAGCTGAATTTTGTTGAAATCATGCTACAAACTGGTTGTAACCTCAGCAGGACTTGAGCCAGAAGCATACAAGACCATATCATCGGCATACATGTGGATGGAGGAGGAAGGGGAACAGACTGACAGAAGGTCATTTATAAAGCTTGAGAATAACAAGAGACCAAGCAGCGAGCCCTGTGGGACTCCTGCAGTGATTGGGGGTGGGGGGGTGACTCCAGAGATCCTAACTGATTGAGTTCTACCAGTGAGGTAGGCCCTGAACCAGTTAGTGGCAGAATAAGACAGGCCTGCTGGGGAGAGAGAGAGAGAAAGAGAGAGAGAGAGAGAGAGAGAGTGTCCAGGAGGAGGGTGTGGGAGACAGTGTTGAACGCTTTTGGCAAGATCAACAAAAATGGATGAGGTGATAAGGCCATTGTCCATTCGAGTTTGGTTGGAGTCAGTGAGCCTGAGCAGGGAAGTGGTGCTGGAGTTTTTTTTCCTGAAACCAGATTGGAACGGGGGTGAAAAAGGAAGACTGAAGTTTATTGAGGGTAGCGAGGAGAGAGATGGGGTGATAGTTTCTAGGGGAAGAGGGGTCCCTGCCTTTAGGGAAGGGGAGGACCACAGCATGCTTCCAAGAGGTGGGGACTGAGCCAGTAGAGAAGGAGAAGTTTAGAATGAGAGAGGGGGGCAGGCGATGGCAGAGGCTGAGACAGAGAGAGGAGCTTGGGGTCAAGATCATCTGGGGAGGAACCTTTTGAAGGGTTAACAGTAAGCAAGGCATTTAGATCCTCATCAGTAGTGATGGTAGAGAAGGAGAAGAAAGGGGGAGAGGATGAGGGAGGGGTTATGGAGTTGGAGGAGGTGGGGGAGAAGAGTAGGAAGGGAAGAACTTTAGTAGCTCAGTACTATGTACATTATGTGGTGTAGTAGGAGTTAAATTCCGTGGCCTCCGTATTCAGGTTGGCCACAAGAGTGTTGTTTATTTTAAGGATCGGAGGTGGAAGGTGGGATAGAGGTGTGAAGAGGACATGGACTACCTTCCAGAATGTCGATGGAGTATTTATGTTTGTGAGGAAGGCAGATCTAAAGTATTCAGACTTGGCTAATCTCGTAGCCTTGGTGCAGGCGTTTCGGAGCATATGGTATGTGGCGAAGTCTCTAGGGGTCTGGGTTGGTTTATGAAGTTTCCAAGCACGATCTCTAGTCCTGTGGCAGGCCAGAACTTCAGGAGTAATCCAAGAAAAGTGATTACCCCTGACTCTGGATGTTTTAAGTATGGGCAAAAGTATCCCAAGTATCAAGGAATATACCTTTGAAATAAGCAAGGGCCTAATCCACCGAAGAAGCAGAAGCCAGGGGTGACCAGTCAAAGAGGGTGATGTTACACAGTAGGGGATCAATTTTCAGGGAGTTGAAAGTTCATAGTTGCAGGGTTTTGTGCAGCGATTTAGGCCTTTGGACCTTTCTGACCCAAAAAGATTGGGTTATGGTCGCTGAGGGCGTCAGGAAGGATACCAGATTTGATTACTCTTGCTGGGGGTGAGAGGTGAGTGTCTAGTCAAGCAGGGAGTGGTTTAGAGTCTTGTGGTTTGGGTGGGTGGGCTCCAAGATCAGCTGGGTGAGGTTGAGGGCTCCTATTTCGTTACGTGTTTTGGCAGACTTAGGTGACAGCCAGTTTAAACTGAAATCGCCCAGGATGTATAGTTCACCGGAGTGAGAAAGGGCAGAAATGGAGGTGACCAAATCTAGTGCGATACTTGGCTGAATGTTTGGGTGGCAGTAGATACCGGATATGAAGATAGGGATAGTGAAGGGCAGGGCCACTTGTATGGCTAGAGCGTCGTGGGTCGCTGGATTGGGGTAGAGATATCGTAGAATATTGGAGTGTGGTGGGAATGTACATGGCCATGCCACCACTCCTACCAGCCCAGTCTTGCCTTAGAATGGAGCAGCCTGGGATGGAGACCGAGTGGTCAGGGATCGTGTCGTTTAGCCAGGTTTCTGTAATAACTAGTATATCCGGTTTTAAAGTAGATGCCATGATTTGTAAGTTGATTTGTAGCTGTAAACTACAGATGTTTAAATGCAGGATCTTGAATCCTTTGGGGAGCACAGAGGGGGCAGAGGAGGAAGAAGCAGTTGCAGTGGAGGGGTCTGAAGAGGAAGGGGCAACTGGGCCCGGGGTAGGGTGGACATTCCCTGAGGAGAGCAAAAGCAGAGCAATAATTAAAAAGTGAATCTTAGGGCACTTATGAGTGGAGGAGGAATAATCCTTGGGCCTGGAGGGGTACAGAGGGAGGGAGATGGAGAACATTAAATGAAGAAAGGCAAAATTAGCAGACACGGAGATCACGGAGGCCTGGGGGAGGATAGGAAAATGAGACCAGGGCTCAAGGAGGAAGGAGTGACTGCGAGGATGAAAATAGGAGACTGAAGATATGGGGTAATGGGTGGTGTCGGGTTAAAAGATTCAGGTGAATAGTGAGCAAGTGGTGGAGGTAAGGAGAGGGAAAGGAACAGTAAAAGGGGGAAGGTGGAGAAGAAGAGTTGCGTTATGAGAGGAGGAGGGTTAGGCTGACCTGAAGATAAGAGAGTAGTGGGTTAAAATAAGTGGAACTGCAGACTGGTAGGAGGGCGAGGACAGAAAGGAACAAGGCAGTAGTTAGGCAGTGAACTCTAGGGAGGAGCTGCGATGGAATGCTTTGGTGTTCAGCCCTCTAGAGGCGGAGAATATAACTTGCAGAGGGGAAAGTAGATACTAATAATTTATAAAGGATGCAGGTCGCCTGACACCTGTGGGGAAAATGTAAGGTTTGTAATTGAAATTCAGCTCAATGAGTCAGTTTCCATCTTAATTCTGGCTCCATGGCAGGTTACAACTTAATTTGGCTTGCGGGTCAGTTTCAGCTTAATTTTCGAACCATGGCAAGGTTGCAACTTAATTTCAACTCCGGTGAGAAAAGGGCCATGGGAAAAAGCAGCAGGGAAATGAAAGCAGATGTGGAGAGGAGTAAACTGAGTGTATTGATGAGGAACCTGAAAAGGAGAAGGTACTGGGAGGAAGAAAAGATGACAAATCACCAGTGGGATGGGAGGCCACGCAACATCAGATGTAGGCGCAAACAGTAGAGATTGTATTACAGCACTTGTGGGTGGAGCACCAGAAGCACCCTAGAGCATTTAAAGAGTGTCAGGGGTGGGGGAGGGTGGTGGGACATAAAAAATTAGCCCTGATAAGCAGAGCAGGAGCAGCGCAGAGCTAGGAGCACAGTCCAAGGCTTGCCAGTACACCAATCCCAGAGGAGTATATGTGGAGCTGTGGCCAATCTGAGTTTTTGGCAGACAAGTGCCAAAAATCGAAGCAGCGCTATCTCAGGGACCGTACCTTGGAAGATTTTCGGGCTGGTTTGGCTGAGGGGTGAGGAGGGTGGCAGCAGTTAAGAGAAAGCTGCACTGCCATGGATTCACGCCCGATCAGGGGCTTTGGGAGATCTTCAGGATGGTTCGGCTGAGGGGTGAGGCAGGCGGCAGCGGTTAGAAGAATGCTGCACCGCCGTGGATTTAAGCCCAATCAGGGGCTCTGGGAGATCTTCAGGCTGGTTCGGCTGAGGGGTGAGGCGGGTGGCGGCAGTAAGGAGAATGCCACCCTGCCGTGGATTCAAGCCTGATCAGTGGCTCTGGGAGATCTTGAAGATTTTCAGGCTGGTTCAACTGAGGGGTGAGGTGGGCGACAGCAGTTAGGAGAATGCCGCACCACTGTGGATTCAAGCCAGTAAGGGGCTCCAGGAGATCTTGAGGATCTTCAGGCTGGTTCCGCTGAGGTGACCGGCGGCGGTTAGGAATATGCCGCAACGCCGTCGATTCAAGCCCGATCAGGGTCTCTCGCAGATCTTGAGGATCTTCAGGATGGTTCAGCTGAGGCGGGCGGCAGTGGTTAGGAAAATGCCACACTGCCGTGGATTCAGGCCCGATCAGAGGCTCTGGGAGATCTCTCCGGAATCTACCATCTCCAGTTTCATAGCATGTCCCCTTGTTCCTGAGCACCTTTTAATCCGAGAAATACTCCCCTCCTGTATCTTATTTACCCCCGTGAGGTATTTTAAGGTCTCTGTGATATTATCCAACGCACCCCCCATTCCAGGGTGTACATATCGAGGTCCTTTAGTCTCACCTCACAGGGCTTTTGATGCAGATCCCGCACCATTTTAGTTGCCCTCATCTGGACCACCTCCACTCTATGTCCTTCCAGAGGTGAGGTTTCCAGAACAGGACACAATACTCTAGGTGGGGTCCTACCAGTGATCTATACAGACGTAACACCACCTCCCTCTTGTGGATGGTGGTACCCCACCCTATGCATCCCAGCATCCCACTGGTCCTCCCTGATGCCTTGTCGCACTGCGAGGCCTCATTCAGGTCATCCGATATGACTACCCCCAGGTCTCTTTCCTGCTTGGTGGTCGTCAATGACATGCCATCCATTTTGTACTCCACCCCTGTATTTCTGTGCCCCAAGTGCATTAATGTGCACTTTTTTTGCACTGAAACTCAGCTGCCATACCCTAGACCACTCCTCGAGTATTCACAGGTCTCTACTCATCCTTTTCCACCCACCGTCCTGGAGTGTCCACCCTATTGCAGATCTTGGTGTCATCTGCAAAGAAGCAGACCTTCCCTTCCAGCTCCTCTGCAATGTCACTTATAAAGACACTAAACAGGACCAGTCCCGGCACTGATCCCTGAGGCACCCCGCCGGTCACCCTCCTCTCTTGGGGTGAACTCCATCTACCACCACCCTCTGTCACATATCTCCTAACCAATTTCTTATCCAGTTTTCCACCTTTGGACCCACTCCTAAACTACCCATCTTGCTTACTATTCTCCTGTGTGGAACGGTAGTGAACACCTTCCTGAAATCCAGGTATGCCACATCCCCTGCTCCACCCTCATCTAGTTCCTTTGTCACCCAGTCAAAGGAATTTATCAGATCTGTTTGACATGACCTCCCTCCTTGTGAAACCATGCTGCCTCAGGTCTCGTAACCCACTGGATTCAAGATATTCCACAATCCTTTTCTTCAAGGGTGATTCCATTAACGTTCCCACCACCAATGTCAGGCTGACTGGCCTATAATTGGCAGCGTCCTCCCTACTACCACTTCTGTGTAGTGGGACTACATTCGTCCTCTCCAGTCCTCTGGAACCACTCTGGTGTCCAGTGAGCTGTTAGAACAGTAAGAGGTGCAGCCACAATTTCATTGAGCTCCTTCAATACCCTTGGATGCACCCCATCTGGCTCTATTGCTTTGTCCGCCTTCAGATTAACGAGTCCCTTCAGGACTCTCTCTCCTCCAAAAAAGGACTAGTGTCCACCTCCCTCCCTCCAAAGGTTTTGTTACTTTTTTGTGGCCCCTCCCCTTCTCCTTCCTCTCTGAACACTGAAAAAAAGCATTTGTTCAGGATGTCTGCCTGGTCCTCCTTTGCACAGAAATTTGGACAGCACAGAAATGGTACCAGGGTCTCTGGATCCTGAAAACTGTGTGGCAGTCAGATCACTGGGGGCTAACTTACAGTGGGGGAAAAAAAAAGTCACCAACATTAAGATTTTTTTCTTACTCAGCTATAACTAGAAAACTAGGAAGATTTGAAATCTGAAACTTACAAGTTTCAGAGTTTGGCCCAAGGTACATGCTTTTTTGTTTGTTTGTTTGGTTTTTTCTACCAAAGTGTTGCAACTGTTACAATATTTAAGACAAATGGTTCCATTTCTGAACATGTGCAGTTAAAAAACATAAAAAAAATTCAGCATTCTAAAAATAAGTGAATTTTTATGACCCCACGAAATCAAGTGGTTGTATAACGAATATGCTGTTGTTTACCAGGTGGCAGGGTCAGTTCTGTGTCTGTGTGTGCCATTCTTGCTGATTTCGTTCAGCAGTGACAGGTGTATGTGTCAGTGTGTAGCTCTACCCCTGCTGAATGTGCTGTGCATCTAATTTTGTCATCAATTAGCAAGTACCACCATTAGCCACTTAAGTGGCTTCCAACATTTGAACTGGACACCGGGGTGCCCAATCCCTGGTGCCAGCTAAGTGTCCTTACTGTTATTGTTTTTATGTATATCGACACCAGGAAGCCCACTCCCAGTTTGTCTCTCCCCTTTTGTTTTATTTTCAACCCCCCCAACCCCATTTATCTGATATCAGTGGGGTGCCCAATCACCAATGTCGGTGTACTCCCAACACCCCCCACCCTATCAGCAGTCCAGGACACCAGGGGTGCCCAACCCCCCCGGTGTCCCCAGTATCTCGCCCACACTGGGGTGCCCAATCTTCAGTGTTGGAGGTACATTATTTTAAATAAAACCATCCTTTCTCCCTCCCCTCCGTAATGTTCCTCCACCCCAACTCCCCTACTTTCAACTTGCTGACACCAGGGTGACCAATCTCTGGTGTTGGCATACACAACATCCCCTCCCTACCCAGCAGTTTGGGACACCAGCGTGCCCACCTCTGGTGTCCCCCAAGTGTCATGCCAACACTGGGGTGCCCAATCCCCAGTGATGAAGCAAGGTACCTTGGGGAGAAAAAACTCCTGTGATGTCTTTTTTTTTTTATTATTTAACCTAAAATAAAGAAAACAGTCCCTCGTTGTCTGCTGCCATCCCCACTCCCACTCCCCAACCCCCACTTAGCACCCACCCCCTTACCATATACTTACCCAGGCTAGGTCCAATGCCATAATCCCCTCTAGACTGGAGATATATCTTCATTCTTTAATGCTGGACCAGGAACTGAGGAAAACCTTTAAAGAGACTTACTAAGTTAGCCCCATGCACCACGTAGTCTGGTGCCTTTCCTCCCGGAAATGCTTTTCATCTGTAGTTGCCCCAAAAATATGCAATGGTATTGTAGTAAAATGACTCGTAAAATCCTCCACACCGGGGCACAGGTACTTCTCAGTTCTAAGATCCACCCTTGTGCTACCCCACGCTCAGCTGATTTTATGACATGATCACATGGAGACGATGGGATCGCTACATTATAATCTATGGGGACACCCTGACGATCTTTTTTATATATGGCCATTTGGCAATGAACGCGGCACCGCCTCCACTAACAAGGGCCCTCGTTAGTCGATCAGTGCCCACGCTTCATTGCCAAACAGCTTATTATAATATTAAAAATCGACTGCAAAGGTCCCCCATAGAATATAATGTATCTAGTCCCTGCGTTTCCTGTGATCACGCTATAAAGTTTGCTGAGTTTAGGGTGGATCTTAGAACCGAAGTGCCGGTGCCCCCGTGTGGAGGATTTTACGAGTCATTTTTACTACAATACTATTGCATATTTTTGGGACAACTATAGATGAAAAGCATTTCCGGGAGGTAAGGCACTGAACTACGTGGTGCACAGCTACATCTATTTAGCTTGGTGAGTCTCTTTAAGTGCTGTATAATGCATTTCAATGTGTTTTTAACTTTTTTTCATAACTTGGTCTTTTTTTTTTTTTTGCCCAAATTTTCAGCATGGACTTTTTGTGACCCCCACCTCATGAACAATGGTAATGAAATTATGTAAATCTGGCCTGAAAGGTGGGTCATCATATGAAATCGTCTTTCAGGCTAGATTTGCATAATGTCATCCCCACTGCTCATGAGGTGGGGGTCCCAAAAAGTCCTTTTTGAACATTTTGGCAAAAAAATATTAAAAAATTACCAAGCCATCAGGGTATGTTGACATTTTTCTATGCTCACTCATAACATTGGTAATTTTCAATATTTTGACTCCAAATTTACAACATAGCTATTTTTTCACACCACCTCATGAATGTTACAGCTGCCGGTTTTCACATCCTGAACAAAATGTGTTTCCCAAATCCCACATGGAAATAAACGTGGTGCGAAATGATATTTCAACAGTAATTTGAACATTTTCTCCTACCGGGTTCACGAGGTGGGATCATGAGAAGAGTACAGTGAAAATTTGGGGTCAAAATATTAAGAAACAACAAAGTTATTAAGGTATGTTATAGTTTTTCAACGCACTGTCATAACTTTGCTAATGGTTCAATATTTAAACCCCAAAGTTTCAGCACAGCCATTTGATCACACCATCTCATGAATGTGACAGCTGCTGTTTTCTAAATCCTGGCCAACATATGATTTTGCACTGCTGGAGGCGAAATTAAGTTTTGTCCAGTATGTTGTTAAATGATACCTGTCAGGTTCAGAATTGCAGGCATGTTCGTTGGCCCAGTGGGGACCACACTACCTTCCCATGCCAGAGACCTGAGTTCAGGTGTGAGCTCAGTGAGCTGGTTTAATGGGCCACGGTTGGTGGGGAAGGTTCTGCAGCATGCAGCCCCAGTCCCAGCTTGGTGAGGGACTGAGCAGTGTTTTGGTGTGCACACACCCTGTGGTGGGCCGGGGAACCTTACTTCACAAGGTAATGACATGCATGCCAAGGCCTGATGGGCCCATGCACTGGTCAGGACTGTCTACAGTATTCAGTTTATTTTGCTTTGTGCAGGTCCCTTTGGGGGGATATGATTCCACTATCAGAAAAAGAAGGGAAATGAATTCAAACAACTACATTAATGCAGACAGTAGAGTTGAAGAACGCAAAGTGCACAAAGTAGGGAAGTGAAAAATATTAGGGGTTTGGGTCTCTGGAGAATTAGCAAATTGGCATTGGAGTCTTCCTTGTGGTTGTCAACCCTAATGCCAACACCCTCCCACCAGCCCATAGGCTACTATCCAAAGCACAAGGTACAGCCAAACCAGTTCCTCATAGTGATACACTTCTCAAAGGTAGAGAAGTGTGGCTCACCACGTGTTGCCAACAGAGCTGTGTGTGAAGAAAGCAATGACAGATTGTGTTGACAACACGTGGTGAGCCAAACTTCTCTACCTTTGAAGAATGTATCACTATGAGGCACTGGCTTGGAGCTGCACTTTGTGCTTTGGACAGGAGGCTACCAGCTGGGGGGAGCCAGAGGGGGTGGGCATTAAGGTTGACAACCCCAAGGAAGACATCATCACCGATTCACCAGTTCTCTGGAGACCCAAATCCCTAATATTTTTCATTTCCCCATTGTGTGTGCTTTGCATTCTTCAACCTTAATGTGTGCATTAACATATATACTGTGCAACAAGAAAAGAATGCATCAATTATATTTAGCACTAGCCACAAAGTGGCTATATTTGTGTAAATCTATTTTCACTCTAAATTAAAAGTCTTCCTTTCACCTTAATGGGAAAAGTGCCAATTAGCGTCATTTTATTTTTATGCTTCTGAGCACTTCAGTGGATACAGTGAAAATGTATGTACAGTGAATAGTTCCTATTGTACAGTATTTTTTTTTAACAGATAATATACCAACTATACAGTAACCAGACTCAAAACAGGCAATTTATCATCACTTGTGAGAGTGGGCAGGACATTCATAACTCATTGGAGGCTGTGCTACTCATGAGTTATGGCCTTGCCCCTCTCACACATGAAGATAAACTGCATATTTTTAGTCAGCCCATTGCATATTGTCTATATTGCCTTTGTTACAAAGTTTTCTTTATGGTATTATTAGTACAGATATATGTTAGTCATAATGTTATCATGACTGCATTTCGGAAATACACAAATTCAATAAAAGAATGGAAAAAAACTGACCAGGAGAATATTATACAGTTTTGCAATGAAGTGTCCAGATGTGGACTTATCTCCCTCAGTACAGACCTATGTTAGGAATAATGTTGTTACGATTGCGCTTCAGACATGTATAAATTCAGTTAAAAAAAAAATAGAAAAATTGACTTTGTGAATATTATACAGTTTTGCAATGAAGTGCCCAGATGTGGACTTCCTCAAAAGAGGAAAGCCTTGATGGATTTTCATTTTCACAGCCACGGAACTGCAGCTTCAACCAGTGCTGATGATGAGCTGGTGACGACCTCTGCTGACCCAATTATCTGCACAAAACAACCATGGTACTCGCAGTCCGTCCCGACCATCCCAGCCCTCCATCCCTATCCCGCCCCGGATCGCAGCAGCTGCCCATTCACCAGCCTCCCCCTCCCCATTCGCGATCGAGTCTTGTCACTGCCCTCCCCCTCCCCCATTCATTTCAGCAGCTCGACTCTTAAAGGCGCAGGCCAACGGGGGCTGACCGGCGCATTTTCCGTCGGCTAAAAAACGTAAGGAGGAAAAAAAAATGGTTCTCTGTTCTCTAACTTTCCCTTGCGGGATGTCCGATTGTATTTATTTTTGAAGCAGAGGGGCAGGCAGTAAATATAAAAGTGCATCAAAAGTGGGGGGAACGGGGGGTCGGATGAGGACAGAAAGGCTAATACTGTACAAAGGGCGCTCCAGCGGGTAAGGGAAGTGTTTTTCTAGAAGAGCAGAAGGAACACAAAGAGAACAGTCAGCAAACGCTAGATCCATTAGTAACACGTTCTACCGGCCCCGCGATCTGCCGGTCCTTGCAGCGCCAGCCAGCCTCAGAACCAGGGATGGACCAGGGCTCTGTAACAGACACACTCGACCCACCTTTTCGCTCTGCTTTTTCCTTCTTTTTGTGTTTCTCCAGCTCCAGCCAGGGGATCTCCTGCCTTCTCGTTCGGTTCCAGATTTGCACAGATCCGAGGGAAGAGGAGGTGGAACACTGGCTGTCACTCACTGAGAGCTGGGGGTCAGGCTCTGCAACTTAAAGGCACCAGAAGCAGAAGCCCTATGTGTCGGCTAAAATGCAAAAGCAGTAGTCAGCTGCGATTAACAAACCATCCGTTGGCGGACACATCTATACAATGTGCCTTTGTGTTTTGTTTTTTTTTTTGTTAATTTGTGTTTGGGATTTGCAAGTGTACTTGGGTTTTCAGTTTATTCCTCATTTACGTCTCTGTCATTCAAACACACGAGGAAGTATTGCGATTGTAACGCATGAATGTTGTTACTGCGTTGTATTATTATTATTTAGCTTTTACTGACAGGGTAAGCCCACTCCAATCACAGTGTCTATTTTCAGGTGCAACTGGGGACAATTACAAGGCAAATACAAAAAGCCATACTACAGCAAGACAGTGACGTTAAAGAGGACAGGAAATAATTTCTAACTGGCAGCTGTTTATAAAGTTCTTATTCTCAGAATTTATATGCATTCCCCTAAATTCTTCACATGCAACTCTATCTGAATAAAAAGTGATACAAAAAACTGTATTTTGCATTGTTTTGTTTTAATGGGCAGTATACTATTACAGTTCTCTTCATGGAACTAGTAATTTGGAGTTTTAACTATGTCACAGTTTGTGCACAGCACTCTAAGCACAGTCCTGATAGGTCAACAGCTCATAATTAGCATTCTGTACACGAACTGTGACATAGTAAAAACTCTAAATTACTGGTTCCGTAAAGAGAACTGTAACAGAATGCTGCCCATGAAAACAAAACAATACAAAATAAAGTTTTTCATATCACTTTTTATTCAGGTACATTTAAATATGGATAATTTAGGGGAATGCAGATAGTTTCTGAGAATAAGAAGTTTATAAACAGCTGCCAATTAGCACATATTTCCTGTCCCCTTTAACACAGGCTGCAGAAACACAGATTGGCAATTACATATGCAGTCAGCTGAAATTACAAGCAACAGCGAATTGTCTGTCATTTGTGCCTTTGGCCCCACGGGTCTAGCCTGAAAAGGGACCTCTGGTCCAATTCGCCAAACAAATTCTAAATAAAAAATAAAATACCAGGTGATCGTCAACACTAGGGTTTGTATCCCCAACCCACATTGCCAAAAATAAAAGATGAGCTGCTCTGTACTTCCTGATTCAGAATATTTCCGACTTCGAGGTTCCAGAATAACAAGGAAAAATAACACTTGTACTGCAAGTGACTAGATACTCTTTAGATAAGTACTTTTTCTTTCTTTTTTTAATTTTAAGACCCCCCCCCCGAAAACATCTGTTAAACTGGGGAAACATTGGGACTGATCAAAGATGCCCAGTGCAAAGATTTGGCTAAAGTTTTTCAAGATCTGGAATCACTTGCCAGTTTGCTTGCTTTGTGGAGTCTCTATAAACTTTGTATGATTTATTTTCTGTATTTTGGCTCACCAAATGTACACTTCTCATTGGGAGGGTATTTTTATTTATGCACAGTTTAGATCTGTTTATTTTTCAGTGTATTTACCCAGGATAGCCAGGCTGAGATGCAATATCTGGTTGTTTGGGGGGGTCCTGTTTCCATCAGTTTCCACAGCTGAGAGCACTGGGTGATTAAGTGATTTGCCCAAGGTCACACAGTGAATATTTGTCTCTAGCAGGATTTGAACTTATGATCTCCTGATTCTCCAGCCAACGCTGTAACCACTAGACTGCGCTGCCTCCTAAGATGAGAAAGTATTTGTTCAGAAAAGAATGTAATACATCCAAATGGTAACAAGGGCACATCTGACAAATGTATTCACAGTAAAGATGGAAAATTCAATAAATGTGTTACATAATATACTATTTAAAGAGTTAGCACATATTTTGTATTACTGTTGGTACTAAGGTCACATCTGCGTTCTGGACAGGTGGCAGGATTGGGGCAGCATGAGCACCGTTGACAGGATTCGATTTCTGTTTGTTTTTACGTTTTCAGCGGAACATATCAAAGCTATCTTTTTTTTAAATATATTGACATCGGAAAAAATTGAAAAATATGATTAAAAAGTCAGAATTACACACACCGGTAACATATTATGTCGAATAAAATTGGGAGAAAGGCTACAAAATAAACAATGATATTTTCAGTCGAAAAGTAAAAAAAAGTAATCAAATCCTGGTGTGATGGTCGCTGAACTAGTGGACCCTGGGGTTCTTCACTCGGAGTGGTGAAGGGAACTGTCTCACTACCAGCAGCGACACCCTCAGCAGGTGGGATGGCGAGGGGCCGCTTAAGGTCTGAATGGGGTTGGGTTGGTGGAATTACCCGACAAGGAGAGGCAGGAGTTGTACACAGAGGTCGGATGAAGCAAAGATGTTTATTAGACAGGAGGGGAAGGAGGACATGGTTGTACAGGAACATGCCAACCACAAAAACAGTAGGGAGTATGGACAGCATTATGGATATCTAAACAGTAACAACTAAACTCTAACATGTCTAAACTCTATGTTATACTTCTCTTTGAGTGCACCACAGCCTATTGCCACTATATTCTGAGGTCTCTTAGCAGTAAGCTGTACGTAAAACTAGTACTATACAGACATCAGGTTTTATTCACTACCCACAGTATCTGAATTTACCATGACCATAGAATCATAACAAAGTCCAACTGTCTGAAGTCTTCATGCACACCGTCGATCCCCGTTGGTAGCTGCAAGTGAAGCAGAACAGAACTGTAGGACACGTAGACACAATTCCCAGCACGGACCTAGTTAAGGCCACTGGGGTGGTGAGACGTTTTGTAAACAGACCATAAGTTTCTTGGCAAAACCCACTCTCTTCAAGGCTGCCAGAAAGAAAGAACCAGAGAAGCTGGTTCCTGGAATGAACCCACTTACGGGTTGTTGGATTCAGCACTGGATGCAAGGAATTCCTCAGCCAAAACCCACTTCCAGGGCCACCAAGGATGAAGAGAAACCAGGAGATGCATGGTGACGAATCCACTGGAGAACTACCATGACCTGGACAATGCTGCAGCCCTCCAAGGGCCAGTAAGACTTTGAAGGATCTGAGGTGAAGATGGACCTCCGATGCAACCAGGAACCAGAAGGATCTGAAGTGAAAATTGTTGATTCTGAAGTATCGTCACAAGAAACTAGAACAAAACAATGAAATGGCGAACATGTCCCGCACTGGGCTTTGATGGATTTGACTTGCGGCGAATGATCAGGGGGTGCAGATCAGGTTCTTCCAGGATGTGCACACTCTTCTGGGGAGGGCGACCAACTTCGGGACATCCGGATCAGGAACCAAACCAAATGACACTGGCATGGCGGTCGTGATCTGCTTGAACTTCGGCGAACGTAATTTCGAACTGTAGGACAGAAGAAACAGCGGATGCGACTTGTACGAACGACGACAAACTCGACTTCAGTGAACAACACGGATGGAGTAGATGATCTGATGGTCGGACACTTTCTGGTGAAGAATGGTGATGAAGACGTCTTCCTCCGGATAGAGACTGACTCTGGATGCATAGAACAGCAGACCACACCATGGAACATCAACATGGCGGAAGATTGAGTCTCTTCCCATAAGCTGGCAACAAGGTAGCTATTAGACACACTTTCTCACAATACCAAGAGAACTGCATGATGACCAGATAATTTGCCAAGAGAAGGGGCAAATTATAAATTTTGGGGCAATTGTTCAGATGCACAGGGTAATTGTTCATATGCCTGCAGCAATAGTTCAGATGCATGGGGCAATTGTTCAGATGCCAGGGCAATTGTTTAGATGCCGGGGCAAATAACCATAATCCTAATGTCACAATGCAGTCTTGGTGCTTTAGCCAATACACAATTTTTCAGATGTTTGAGCAATAAACAGTTGCATAAATAGTATAGTGGTTACAGTGACTTTGCAGCAGATTGTGAGCTAAGCTCCCTTGATGAGACCCTTTTCTTGCTTTAGGGCCTTCCTGGATAGGATCTGGTAACCCCTGAACCTTGGCTACGAATGCTCCGATCACTACACTAGGGTGTACCACTTGCCACTATACCAGTTGCCCTGAACACTGGAGGCTTAAATGCCTTACTTGCTATGGGGCCTGTATGCCCTACTTACTACTAGGCTGGCTCGCCCTAACTGACTAGGCCAGGGCCGCCCTTACTACCACTGGGCTGGCTTGCCCTAACTCGCTAGGCCAGGGCTGCCCTTACTACCACTGGGCTGGCTTGCCCTAACTCACTAGGCCGGCAGGCTCCCTTACTACCATGGGCCTAGTGCCCTCTCTTCATCTGGGCCTGGTAGTCCTCCCTTTAATCTGGGCCTGGTGCCCACCTCTAAACCTGTGGGCCTGGCACCCTGCTTTATTTTTGAGCCTGGTGCCCTCTCCTTTACCTTGGGCCTGGTGCCCTTGTAATGGGCCTGGTGCCCACTACTTTACATTGAACCTGGTGCCCTCTTTAAAATGATGGGCCTGGCGTCCTCTCCTTTACCTTGGGCCTGGTGCCCTTGTTACTTTGGGCCTCGTGCCCACTACTTTACATTGGGCCTGGCTGCCCTTCCCGCTATAGGGCCTGATGCCCTTCTTAAAATCACAGGCCAGGTAGCCCTTTAATTACTGTGGCGATGCCCCTTTAAATTCCCAAGGCTCAGAGAGCCTGCTGTCACTCCTTTTCTCGGTCCCTCCTACACTCAGCCCTCCTCCTGAATATTCATAGTCCTTTGACCGGCCTTGCTTCCTTGGCCCCTCCCCATGGGCATCGCTAGCCTGCCCCCCCAATGAATATTAAATCTGGGTCCTCATGACCCAATTTGCCCTTTGGCGCTCAGCCGCTTTCCCCAGTGCCTACAGCGATAACAATTTAATTAAAAAAAAAACAACACTCCTTCCTCTATCATTAGATGGCCATCACTCTTCTTTGTGCTGCTGTCTGACTCACCACCTCGGCCAGGTCAAAGAGAGCTGCAGGCGGGAGGCGTTCTGGCAGTGGGAGGGAGCAAACAGGCAGCAGGGAGGACAACAGGGGGCCTCGACGGCCGACAGCAGTACGGGCGCAATGCGGCTCTTCAATGCCGCCAATGGGGGACTGAACTTAACTTTTAAACTAACTTGGGGGCCAAAATAATAAAACGATGGGGCTCACCAACTAAATCCACGGCAAACGGACGTTTTCTTTACTTTTGGTGCCCCGATGGCACCACGGACTGAACGGAGCTCTTCTGGAGATCTTTACTGGCTGGAGTCAGAGCAGGCACACAGAATGGCCCTCGGGGAACAGCTTCAACCAACAGGTAAGCCCTTTTCCCAGTTTCCCTTAACCTTCTGCGTTCTCTCTTCTCCACAGCCAGCAGGAACTACCCAGAAAACTGTTAAAACTTTCAAAAAACGACCTTCTGGTTCTAGAGTGTTTGGACTGGAATGCTGTGCATGGGCAGCTCAGCACAGCATTCCATCCAAGCCATTGTTACATGTCCTGCAATTAATTCTGTTTTTTGACAGTATAATGCACACTGGGCACCTTTTCTCTATTCTTTTACCAGTGTTTCCTACTACAGGGAAGGGAAATTCACTTAAGAGGGGCCCCTTTATGATTGTACCCTGCTGCCCACACCTCAGCAGGCACCCAGGGCACCTGTAAACCCCTATTTACTTATTTTCTTTTACTCTTTCTGTGGTGCCCAACTTTGGGGCATTACACTGGCAAGCCTACATATATATTTTGTTTTTAGATTTGATGTAAAGTGCTTTGAATCGCAGTGAGAATTGCACTATATAAATAAAGCTGAATGAAAGAAAAGGTGCTTAACGATCTCTCCAGTCCCCTTACCCCTCACCGCTAGGATTTAGCCACTCCTTGGTTCCTCCAGGGGTTGCCTACCTTGGTCAGGCTGAAGGGGGGTCCTCAAACACAGTGTGGAAATTGAATTGAAGTAGAGGAGGGAGCCAGATCAATGGTACAGGGCCACAGAAGATTGTCAGTCTTCCTGCATCAGAGTGTTTTTATTGTCTTTGTGTTCTCCACTCTCACATGCAATCAGTGGCTAAGGATGAAGATGTGCTCTCACACACACACACACACACACACACGTGTGCTACTGTGGAAAGAGCTGACATCCTTCCTGCCCATAATGCCACCTGTACCTTCAACTGTGGTCACCCAGTGTGTGCTTGCATGGCAGCATCTGACACCAACCCTTCCTGAAGGAGAGCGTTCACTGGGATGCTGGCTCTTACCTCCCCCTGGCAGGGCCCTCGACACCCCAGGCGTATTCCCAAATCTGGGTGGTCAACATTATGAGCAGTATCACTATCGTTGCACTGATGAGCCAGACACAATTTTGTGTCCAGTTTTGGAGACCGCACCTCAGAAAGGACATAGAGAGAGCAGAGGCAGTCCACAGGAGGGCAACTAAGATGGAGCAAGGTTTGCATGAGAAGCCCTACAAGGAGAGTGTGTGGGATCTCAGCATGTACACCCTGGAAAAGAGGAGTGTGGGAGTGGTGACATGATAGAGACCTGCAAGTACCTCACAGGGGTGAATGGGGAGCAAGAAGGGGTCTCTTTCAAATCAGAAAAGCACCAGGACCAGGGGACAGGCAATGAAACTATGGGGAGCAGGATTCAAGAGAAGTGTGAGGAAATATTTCTTCACTAAAAGGCTCCTAGACACCTGGAACAGACTGTCCACTGAAGTGGTGGAGGCTGAAACAGTGGAAGGCTTGAAAGATGCATGGGATAAACATAAGGATATACTAGAAAAGAGTCAGGGACGTGGGTGGACCAAGTGGTCCTTTTCTGCTAACAAATTCTATGTTTTGATAGGTAGCATGCTCACCTCTGGGGCCAGAAACTTGTGGATTCTAGCGCACCAGGTACTTGGGGTAATTCCCATAACTGACACTGTAAGTGCAGTTAGGATGGGGTACTGCACTGTTTTTTTTTTATTATTATTTATTTAGTTGTTTAACCAGGAGTAGCACACTAAGCTGAAAGTTTTTTTACAGGAGCGACCTGGGAGCACAAGGAGGTTAAGTGACTTGCTCAGGGTCACACAGTATGCAAGTGGAAGCTGTGGGATTTAAACCCAGGTCTGGTCTGTTGGATGTCACCAGATTTGCAGCTCAGAGCCTTAGACCACTGCGCTATACTGCCATCCTTCACATGAGGTGTTACACTGAGGTCCATGCTGCCCACATCTGGCCACTATCCAGGTGGAAGTAAAAGATCTCATGGCACTGATCAATGAACACAATGGGGGAGGTATTAACAACAACAAAAATGGAAAGGGACCTGGGGGTAGTCATATCAGATGACCTAAAGGTAAGCAAGCAATGTGGGAAGGCAGTAAGGAGGGCTGGGGGATACTGGGATGTATAGGGAAAGGCATCACCAGTAGAAAACAGGAAGTTGTCATCCCTCTGTACAGACAGTTGGTGAGACCTCATTTGGAGTACTCCGTGCAGTTCTGGAGAACCCATCTCCGCAAGGACATAGACAGGATGGAGGCAGTCCAGAGGAGGGCAACTAAAATGTTGCAGGGTCTGCAACAGAGACCACATGAAGAGAGACTAAAGGAGCTTAACATGTATATCCTTGAGGAAAGGAGAGACATGATAGAAATGTTCAAGTACCTCAAGGGAATCAACAAAGTCCAAGAGGGTAGCATCTTTCAGAAAAAGAGATGTGCAAGAACAAGGGGGCACAATTTGAAGATAGAGGGGGAACGGCTCAGGGGCAATGTGAGGAAGTATTTTTTCACAGAGGGTGGTGGATGCATGGAACAGACTTCCTGAGGTCGTGGGGTTAGAAACAGTGGGGGAATTCAAGAATGCATGGGACAGACATAAGGCAATTCTGGTAGGGGGTAGGAAGAAGTAGGCTGTTGGTTAACTAGGATCTGCTGCTTATCCAATAGGTAGGGAATTGGGCAGACTGGGTGGGCCAAGCAGTCCTTATCTGCCATCAAAGTCTGTGTTTCTATGAGTTTCCATAAAACAGGTCCAAATAATCCATCCCCAGGACGCATTTGGAAACAAGCTGTCACGGCTTAGTGTTCCTTTCTTGGTCAAAAATTACAAACAAAAAATATATAAATAGTTGACATGAGTTTACACTCCAAATCCCTACTGTTCATTGACATTAATGCAACATTTCAGAGGGAGCAAGGACATTTTTTTAATTTTTCAAATTGAATAAACTATTTATCACACCAAAAGAAGGAACAATATTCCAAAAAAGTTAACAAATTATGGATACAATAGTCATGAATAACAGAGGCAAGAATGAAACCAAACGGTGTACGATTTAAATAAAATCTTACATTCCCTTCCCTCACCACTACCCCCAGTCCCCCCTCCCATCCCACCACTGGAGGGTACCCATGAGAATACAAGAAGTTGGAATGATCTGGACTACTAGGGAAGGAGGCACCAGTATCTTAATAGGAATGCTCAGATTGTCAGTAGGTCCTGGAGGGGTTCCCAAATACTTTGGTAATGTGAGTGTCGGCTGGCCATACTCGTAATAAGGCACTCAGCTTGCAGAGCAAATATCTCCTTGTGCCACTCAAGATCTTGAGGTTTCCCTTTATCAAGCCAATGTCGCAGGATAACTTTCTTTGCACATATGGAAATTAGGGCCATATGTGGTCTCGGATTTCCAGTCAGGACATCGGTGTAGTCCCCCAAAATGCATATTTCAGGGAGGAAAGCATTAGACAATCCCAAGAGGTGATCTAGATGGGTCCGAATAGAGTTCCAAAAAGGGGCCACTCTTTTCACAGGACCATAAAATATGGAGTAAATTGCCAGGCTGTTTACTACACCTGGAACAGAGGTCATCAGGGAGTTTACCTACTCTATACATATGAACAGGGGTATAGTACAGGTTGTGAATTATATTAAACTGCATAAAGCGGTATTTGTCCCACTTGATAAATTTATAAAGGTGTTTCCAGATAGTAGTCCAGTTCCTGGGAGTATCAGATTATGGAATGGAATGGTCCCAGCAATAAACTCTTGGTCCTTCATTGGTAGCCAGGAAATCCTGTAGAGCCCGGTAGTAATACAAAATTTTATGTGAAACAGGAGCCTGATGAATGAGAGGGAGAACTAAGGTACCTAATGGACTAAGCCATGGACCACTGCCAAAGTGTTGCAGAAGTGTGTGTGAAAGTTGGAAATATCTAAAGCACGAGGAAGTGGGCCAGTGATATTTGATATGGGCATCTTGGAAGGATAACAGCTTTGAAGGTAAGATCTCCAACCAATCGCACCCCCCATGCAGGGCCAAAACTTCTCAGAGAAGCCATCCAGGTATACGGAAATTAGGACTCCCAAACAACGGTTGGGATATGTTTTTGTATGGACAGACTTTAAATAAAGAGCAGAGTTGCAAGTGAACCCATAGGGAAACTTCCAGAAAGGGAGTCTCGTAGGGATGGGGGAAGTTTCCTCCTTGGGAAATAAGGTAGGGAGTTCATATCCAAACCATTATCCAAACACAGGGAGCATTCAATGTCTACCCACTGTGGAACATATTTAGTGGAGTCATCTCCTGGTGTTCCCAGCCAGTAGGAAAGCCGAATGAGGTGGAGGCCCAAATAATAAGAGGACATTTTTAAGGCTCCATCAAAATTGGGCACATGATCATCCCTTGTCATAGCGTAATTGTACTATGTGTGTGCGTGTATATGTAAACATTAATCCACGCCGAAGGTGGCATCTAATGGGGAGTTAATGCATGGATTGGACTGTTGTGGCCCGAGGCCGCAGGCCGAGTGCCTACAACGGACCACCCATGCACATTAACTCTCCATTAGATGCCACCTTCGGAGTGGATTAATGCGCTTGTAACATGGTCTTGCTATGGGTTTGGATGTCACAGATGTCTTTGTACTACTGTCATTAATTACACCATGACAGTATTCAAGTTATACAGCTGAGTTTACTGTTACTTTTAACACTTACTGCTATCTTGTCTTACATACATATATCTTTTTTTCATACTTTGGCATAGTAGTACCTTACTTAACTACTTAACAATTCCCGATAAATTTTTTAAATTTTCTAACAGCTGTTCCTTTATTATGCTTCTTAGGAGGACCGCAATTCCCTCGTTTTAGTCGTTGGCCATCAAGTGCTCTGTCTCATTTGCATACAAGTTTGCCCGGTTTGTGTCCATCTATTGCATTTTTTACCGGTCGCTCTTCTCTTTCCACTAGTCCCTGCATTACAGCTCTTGCATTTCCCCAGTCTCTTCTCTATTTTCCATGTCACTAGATTCAGCTGCATAATTGCAATTTACTGTTCCATATACACTGAACGTCTCACACTTTACTCTGCTTCTGGTTGCTCGCTTTCTCCCTCTGTGTTCCTTTCGGTCGGGTCCCGTGTACCTCACTACTTCTCTTACAGGTTCCTGATATGTCTCTCGCTCAACTATTCTATGTTCTCTCCTTCAATTTCTTGGGTTGGGCTACTTGTTTGCCACACTTCTTTTCTACGCATCGATATCTCTGCGTCCACTTAAGCTCAACCTTACTAACCCATTCTCCATTTCTACCGTTCCCGTTCAGTCCTACACATTTTCTTGTACTGTGTGTCCATACCTCTCAAGTGCCCCTCATTATGAGGGGCATCCCTCATTTTGCTCCTTAAAATTGCTGTCCCTCATGGAAAAGGTGCTGCCCACACAGCGAATGTGCTGTAAATTCAGACTTTAAAGCAGAAGCACTTAACATGCTAAAATATTAAATCCAAAATAAACTTTGTACAGGTAAACACTAGAGTTTTCACAGTGTTCTAAGCTTATAACTCCATGTTTAAGGATGTGACCCTCATTCTGAGGGTCCGTGTCCCTCATTTTGAGTGTCCAAAAATGTCCATGTCCCTTATTTCAGTGACAAAAGGTTGAGAGGTATGTGTGTGTTTGCTATACTTCTCATGCTGATCCTATACCCTCCCTCCTTGCACTTCCTAAACTTCATACCTGTCGTTCTTTGACTTTCGTTCTTTCGCCTCTGGCTGCTTGCAGTACTTCACAAGCAACTCGACATTATCGTGCCATAATACCGTGTTGCTCATGTACCACGAGATGGCTTCTCACCAATTGTTTCCCTCTTTTTCTGCACTACTAATTTAGCCATGTTACAAATAAATATGATACTGCTGTACTTCCCCGATTGCTGCACCCTGTTATGTTCTAGCCTATATTTATTTGTTTCCCCTCTCCTCCAGGTCGCACCTGGAAACGAGCCTCGGCTCCGTGTGCCCTCTTAATGAAAGTTTTTGTTAAAACTACATAAATAAAAATCAAGGACAGTAGTATGCAAGAGACTCTTGTCACTTCCGTAAGGGTTGTGTGGCCGTGCGCGAGAATCAGAATTCATGAGCCTCGCTCACGACCGCGATTTTGCCCAGCTAGAACTTGCCACGGACCGTCGCGCGCGGCACCAGGAGGGCCTAAGAGCGTGCGCTGCGCGCGACACCGACACGCCAGCCCAAATCGTGCATGCGCGTTCTTGCCAAGTGTGTCTCTCGGCTCCCCTTTAAGACGTGACGTCATTGCGTCGCGCCGGCCTCGATGCGTCGCGCAGCCGCCGGACCCCGCCGAGGGAGCAAGAGAAGGGAAAAAGCGAGAGGGAAGCGCAGGGATGGCTTCGCTGGAGGAAGAGGTGAGAGCAGATGCAGGAATGAAAAAATAGTCATAGGAGAGCGGGGGGAGGGCGCTTTGTCCCCGGAACATAAGGGAGGGAGATTGTGCGTGCCCCATTATTGTGGGGACATGTAGGGCTAGAGGGGGTGTGTGTGTCCATCCTTTAGGAACATAGGGAAGGGGCGGTGGGGTCTGTGTGCCCTATTACTGTAGCCACATGGACGTCTTTGTCACTTTATTATTATAAGAACATAGGGACAGGGAGTAGGGTCTGTGTACTTCGTTTACCATAGGAATATAGGAGCCGGGAGCAGTGTCTGCCTGTACCCTCCAGTTGCTATAGGAACATGGAATATTGGGAGCAGGGTCTGCTTACTCTAGTTAGTGTTGGAACATAAGCGCAGGGAGTGGGTTCTATGTGCTCCACTTGCTAGGTTTGGCAGCTAAAGTTTAATGCAGAAAAGTGCAGAATAATGCACTTGGGTCACAGAAACCCGGGGGTACAGTACACAATGGGAGGAGAGATACTAGCAGTGACCAAGCAGGAACGGGACCTGAGGGTAATCATATTAGGTGATCTGAACGTGGCCAGACAGTGTGACAAAGTTATCAGGAGCGCTGGTGGGATGCTGGGATGTATAGTTGGGGGCATTGCTAGCAGGAAGAGGCAAGTGGCGTTTATTTAAAAAAAAATTCTGCAGAAAAGACATGCTGAGCTGAGTAGCAGCTCGTTTCCAGATGTGTCCTAGAGGAAAGGCAGGTGAAGCATAGCAAATCAAGTAATATTTACAATGCAGGAAGAGAACAACATTTGTATATAGTTTTGCCACTAATGAAGGTGTTTGGTAGGACTCCACCTGGAGTACTGTGTCCCGTTTTGGAGACCACATCTCAGGAAGGACATAGACATGGTGGCAGCTGTCCAAAGGATGGCTACCAAGATGGTACAGGGTCTGCATCGAAAGCTGAAGTCTCAAAACAACTCTGCACTCACTAAAGATGCTGCACATTTCTTTGTAATGCCAAATAGGGCTGGAAGGGATTTTTCTCTTGGAGATCAGGAAACACGCAGGCTGTAGATGGCTTCAGCCGCACTGCCTGTAAGCAGCAGTCACTGTTTCTTGACTGGAACACAAGTCTTTGGGCTTCCCACCGAATATTAGCAGGAAGTAGTCTCTTAGGCACATATTTTAGGTGCAGGCTTGGCCAAAAGAACAAACCCTTCTCACTGTACAGGTGCAGACTCAGCCAGAAGACTGAATCTTCTCAAATTACAGGCTCAGACTTGAACAGAAGAACAAGTCTTCTCCACACTCAATTTCCATTTACTGGAAACATCAGGAAAGCTTCCCTTGGCTCTTCAACTTTGCAAGCCTCAAATTAGGTTTCCGTATCTCTACAGACATCGCAGGCATCCCAGGCAGTTTCCCTTTCCTCGAGGGACTCCCAGCCGATGACCTTAGCACTGGTCAGCAATGAATAAATATCCATTTATTCGTATATGAATAAAAAAATGATCTACTACTACTACATCTTCGTTCTAGCAAAACTCCCTCCAGCCATTTGAAGGCAACACAGATCAATGCAGAGCACCTCCTGGGCAGGTAGCCATGAAAGCCGCATCTGCAGGTCTCCCTCTTCCCACAGAGAACACACCGTCTTCCTTTCCCTCAGGGGAAACTTTCTTGCCTCTGGTCAGCAAGTCAGTACATAGTTCTGAACAGCTCCTTCCAGGCGTTGAAAGGAAACACAGTGCCTCCTGGGCTGGTGGCTGTGAACCCCCCCCCCCCAGGCAGGACTTCTTCATTTCTCCACACACCATCGTGGAGCACCCTCAGGAGGACCCCAGCCGAACTGACTGAATAGTTGCTTCCGGGTTTGAAGAGCTTATGGCAGCTCCTGATCGGCCAGAACAGACTTTCAGGGAAACATGGCAGCCTCTGATTGGCTGATATTGCTATCCATTTAAAAAATTTATATTCATGAGGCTCACTCGACATCCTATTGGCTAGCTGTTTGGGCAGCAAAACTTCCCACCAGCCTTTTGTGTACAGCGCCTTGGCTTTGAAAGGCGCTATAAAAATAAAGTTGATTTGATTGATTTTCCCAGAAGCCATCTCTCCAACTCCTTAGGGCTCCTGGGCTCCTCATTGGCTGCTGGAAGGGTCAGAGATGGTAAATATGGCAGCTTCATTTCAGTGCACACACTGTCCCAATTTTAAAAGTCTTCTGCAGCCGAACTAAACACTTTTAATGAAAAATGCCCCAGTGTCCAGTAGCTGCCCCTTTGCCTTAATGTCTACTGGTGCAGAGTGGCTTAATCCGGGGGCTTAATAGGGTCTTCTTTCGCCCGTCGCTGCTGCCATAACACTATCCCCCCAGGAGAAAGAGCAGGGCTCATTTATATTCATAAGGCACCCTTGACTGCCATTAACATTACTTACCCCGATTTTTAACTTCATAGTGTAAGGGCGCTTTTGTTTATTATTAATTTTTGTTTCATCCAGTGGCGCTTTCCCCTTTTTTATTTATGCCACAGGTGCCGGGCACACTCAAACAAACTGCTGCAGCCACTGGAGCAGCTTTCACATTGAGCGTTAACATTAAAAGCTAGCTGACCCACCCGCTCCCACATTAATGCAGGAGCCAGTACGAATGTGCACATGCTAAGCGGCATGGAGGTTGGCAAACTACCGAACGGGTGTTTGTAATTTTACTTTGTTCTGCCGGTCCCCTATTCAATGTCTGGAGCTCAGGGCCGGTAGGAGCACAAATGGAACTACCCAGGACTGGCGGAAAAAGAGAGGCAAGTGGATGGGAGGTGGCATGGTAAGCCCCACCTGTGGGGGGGTTACACAGAAACATAGACTTTTTCAGCAGATAAGGACTGCTTGGCCCACCCAGTCTGCCCATTTCCCTACCTATTGGATAGGCTGCAGATCCTAATTAACCAACAGCCCACTTCCTCCTACCTCCGTCTAGAATTACCTTATGTCTGTCTCATGCATTCTTGAATCCCCCCCCCCACACACAGACACACACTGTTTTTGACCCCACGACCCCCTCAGGAAGGCCGTTCCATGCATCCACCACCCTCTCCATGATAAAATACTTCCTCACATTGCTCCTGAGCCGTCCCCCCTCTGTCTTCAAATTGTGCCCCCTTGTTCTTGCGCATCTCTTTTTCTGAAAGATGCTACCCTCTTGGACTTTGTTGATTCCCTTGAAGTACTTAAGTTTCTGTCATGTCCCCTCTCTCCTTCCTTTCCTCAAGGGTATACATATTAAGCTCTTTTAGTCTCTCTTTGTATGGCTTCTGGTGCAGACCCTGCACTATTTTAGTTGCCTTCTTCTGGACTGTCTTCATCCTGTCTATATCCTTGTGGAGATGGGATCTCCAGAACTGCACACAGTACTCCAGATGGCGTCTCACCAACTGTCTGTACAGAGGGATAACAACTTCCTGTTTTCTACTGGTGATGCCTCTCCCTATGCATCCCAGTATCCCCCAGACCTCCTTACTGCCTTCTCACATTGCTTGCCTACCTTTAGGTCATCTGATATGACTACCCCAGGTCCCTTTCCATTTTTGTTGTTGATACCCCTACTCTTCCCCTGGGTTTTTATTTCTCAGGTGCATTACATTGCACTTCTTTGTTTGAATCTTAGCTGCCATACTTTTGACCATTCCTCCAACCTTGCCAAGTCCCTTCTCATCCTTTCCACTCCATCTTGTGTATCAATTCTGTTGCAGATCTTTATGTTGTCTGCAAAGAGGCACACCTTTCCTTCCCGTCCCACCGCAAATTTCACTTATAAAGACATTAAAGAGGATCAGTCCCAGTACTGAACCCTGCAGTACCCCGCTAATAACCCCCCTTTTTTCAGAGTGGACTCTGTTTACTCTTACCCTCTGCGTCCTGTTATCCAGCCATTTTTTTACCCAGGTTACCACCCTGGGACCCACTCCCAGGCTGACTAACTTACTTATTAATCTTTTGTGTGAGACTGTGTCAAATGCCTTGCTAAAGTCTAGGTAGGACACATCCACAACCCCTCCCTGGTCTATTACTTTAGTTACCCAGTCAGAGAAATCTGTTAGATTTGTCTAACGTGACCTTCCCTCTGTGAATCCATGTTGCCTTGGGTTCTGTGCTCCGCTGGCCTCTAGGTACTCAACAGTTCTTTCTTTCAGAAGTGATTCCATTATTTTCCCTACCACAGAGATCAAACTAACAGGTCTGTAGTTTCCTGCTTCTGTTTTGCTCCCAGTTTTGTGAAGGGGAATTACATCTGCCCTCCATTACATTACACTTATTTAATGTCTCCCCCTGTGCTGGAGCTCTATAAATCACTCCAGTGTGAATAGTGGCTCCATTCCCCATCTCCAGGGTGACTAGTACCTCCCCTCCCGTATTCCGGTATATCTGGCATGCAGCTTTATACTATCCCTCATGTAAAAGCACCACACCTTCTTTTCTTCCCAACCGGTCCTTCCTGAACAAAGTATATCCTGGTATGGCCATGTCACAGTCATGGTTCTCCGTGCACCATGACTTGGTAATGGCCACAGTATCCAGGGTGGCATCTGCCATGATGGCCTCTAGGTCCAGAATTTTATTTCCAAGTCTTCTAGCATTTGCACACCTGGCCTTCCAGACGCTTGTTTCCACTTTGCTTGATGTCCCCCCCGGCCCTTTTACCTTTTTGCCCTTCCTCCTTCCCCTCTCTTTATAACACAGGGTATTTCATAGGCCGAAAAAATTGATTAGCAGTTTTATGCATGAAATTGCTAATCCACTGTGAAAATGCATAGCATTTGGCACAGACTGATTTAGCAGCATAAAAAAAAAAGTTTTATTCACGTTGTTTACTGTGCCTTAGGCTCACTTTAAAAATGGTTTGCTGTCTACTGCTGTGCATTTTTGGAAATGGTTAGCATTACCCAGTGTTTTACCCTGCAGTGTCCCTGGTCCCTTTCCCCTTTATCTCTACCACTCTGTTTCCTTTATTAATTTTCACCCTGTGGGATTCCTCTACCCTCGGGTTCTCTTTACTCTCTACTTCAGCCTTTGGGGGGTGGGAGTCTGCCTTCCCAATTCCTTCTGTCACTCCCCTCGGCTAGCTTAAATGTTCATCAAAGTAACAGTGGGCGGTCCTTTAGCTACTTTAGGAACATAGGGGCAAGGAGCGGGGTCTGTGTCCTCTAATTACTACAGGAACATGGGGGCAAGGGGCAGGGAGTGGGGTCTGTGTCCCCTGATTACTACAGGAACATGGGGCAGGGAGCGGGATCTGTGTCCTCTGATTACTACAGGAACATAGGGGCAAGGAGTGGGGTCTGTGTCCTCTGGATTACTGCAGGAACATAGGGGCAAGGAGCGGGGTCTGTGTCCTCTGATTACTACAGGAACATGGGGCAGGGAGCGGTGTCTGTGTCCTCTGATTACTACAGGAACATAGGGGCAAGGAGCGGGGTCTGTGTCCTCTGGATTACTGCAGGAACATAGGGGCAAGGAGAGGGGTCTGTGTCCTCTGATTACTACAGGAACACGGGGCAGGGAGCGGTGTCTGTGTCCTCTGATTACTACAGGAATATAGGGGCAGGGAGCAGGGTTTGTGTACACTGATTTATACTATAGGAATGTATGGGCTGGGAGTGGGGTCTGCGATTAATATAGGAACATAAAGGCAGAGAGAAGGACCCGTGTGGTCTGATTACTATAGTAATATATGGGCAGGGAGTGGGGTATTTGTACTCCAGTTATTACAGGAACATAGGGGCAGGAAGCGGGGTCAGTGCCTTCCAGTTACTATAGGAACTTACGGGCAGGGAGTGTGGTCTGTGTACTCTCATTATAGGAACATGGGGAGTCCATGTGCCCCCATTAGGAACATAAGGGGATGGAGGGGGTCTTGTGTGCCCCATTACTGTAAAATTATATTGGAAGGGTGAGGTACTGGTTTATGGAAACGTTACCATATAGAAACATAGAAGCTGTCTGCAGAGAAGGACCTCTTGGCCCACCTGGTCTGCCCTATTTTCCCTACCTACTGTGTCATCACAGACCCTACTCGATCTCCAGTCTCCCTTCCCCAATCTTATTTCTAAGGTCCCCTTGTGTGTCCCATGCATGCTTGAATCCTGTTACAGTTTTAGCACCCACAACCTCTGCTGGGAGGCTGTTCCAAGCGTCCACCACCCTTTGTGTGAAGAAGTATTTCCTCACCTCTGAGTCCCCCCCTTCAGCTTCATAGCATGACCCCTTGTCCTTGAGCATCTTTTTCTATGTATAATACTACCTTCATGTACCTTATTATTACGTGTGAAGTCTAGAGAGTACATATTTAATTCCTTGAGTCTTTCTTTGCAGGGCTTTTGATGCAGGCCTTGCACCATTTTGGTTGCTCTCTTCTGTACCGCCTCTACCCTGTCTGTGTCCTTTTGGAGATTGGGCCTCCAGAACTGGATACAGTACTCGAGGTGGGGTCTCACCATACTGTAGGAAACAGGGCATGGGAGTCTGTTTCCCTGTGAAGAGGTCACTCACTGGGGGTCCTTCCAATAACACACTCTACCACTGGCTAGGGAGGGGTGTTTGGGAGGGATTTTGATTTATCTTGGCATCGACATAGAGTAGATGTTCTTGTTTCACCGCCCCATACACTGCTGGGATGTTGCTTTAGTTGACTGTGAAGTTGAATAACTGCATTGTTGTTTTCTGCTCTCACATGGGGACCCTATGAGTGATGCACCGGCTGTAGCAGTGGGAAGTGCCTCAGTGCCAGAAAAGGACGCCAGCAGTAGTCTGTCAGATAACGGTATGATGTGTGAGTGGCTTCAGTTTGGGGTAGGGGAGGGCAGAGATAATCCTGCATTGCCTCGGAAGTACAGCAGGACTGTTCGACAGCAAAATGGACCTGTTTAACAGTTTTTAACTACTATACATTGAAATTCCTGTGGCTGATCTCCATCCGTGATGTCTGCAACAGGGGAATATTGGATTCAGTCAAGTGGTTTTGATAACCTCGAAGGGGGGCTGGATCAACCAGATTTAATGTAAAAGCAAGAGAGTTAAAAAAAAAAAAAAAAAATTTTTGTTTTCGCTGGCTAGCCTACCAGCACAACAGCTCGTGACTTCAGCTGCCTGGATTCGGGAACAAACATGAGTTATCTGGTGCTGGCCATGGGGAGGACGGTCAAGTGTTACAGCAGACTCTCCTTTCTTCCGAACTGGGAGGGTGAAGAACCCCTGCTCCTATACTGCCCCTTGGGTGACGATCCGGGGAGGTTCAGTGGGGACTCTTTGGAACAGGACGACGCCTCCAACGTCATGCATGGGTTCGCACATGCAGTACTTGACATCTTCGTGTGAGGCATCTGTAGAGGAGAAACGGGTGGGGGCCTCCCCACTGCGCAGCATGACAGTCCCCCGTCGCACCCGCAGACCTCATACTCACTGATCTTGGCACTCTGCCTGAGATGACCAGATCGGGGGCCCACTTTTTTTAGTGGAAGGTACAAACTGAGGGATTACATGTGGATCCAGGTAAGTCCCAAGAGAAGGTGAGTTGATGGGGGTGTGGTGGGGGCTTTAAAAGGGGCCTAAGGGCAGCAAGGAGCAGAACTAAAAAGTAAAAAAAATATACTGTATATTTTTTGTACTAGAAATTCAAACGGGAAGTCCCAAACAATAGATGTGGGGTTACTTACATGGATGTTCCCCTTTAAAGTTATTTAGGTTTTTGTCTTCATTTCATCATCACTGTGACGTCCTTTCTTCCTTGGGATAGTTACTGTATGAATCAAAACTAAGATATGCCACCCTGATTCTCATGCATACGTTGGTCCATAAATTTGCCCTGCCCTGCCTTAGATTGTCCGCCGTAGACTTGCCCCTAGAGCTGTTAGATCTGCCTCCCTCCCCAGTCTCCTGTGTTCTAATCTGCGTCTAGCTACAGCTCGTAAGTCCTTCGCTTTTGCTGCTGTCTCTGATTGGAACTCCCTCCCTCCTTCTGTCATATGTTGCCCCTCTCTTCCCACGTTGCAATCCAGTCTGCTCACAACCCTCACTGCTGCTTCCTCCTGCTCCTGATGATACCATTCCATCTCCTACCTTGTTTGTTCTTTCCCCTTACGATCCCCTCTGCCTGTCTCCCTACCTTTGCTCCTCTCCTCTGCCCGTCACCCCTGTCTCACGTGTTTTACACATTTGTATTTTGTACCAATGGCTTGTCATTACGTGGTTGTGTATAATTAATTCTGTTAAATTACTGTGCCTAGCATGGTTGCCATTGTTGTGTTTCCTTTTTTTCTCTCGCCATGCTGCGGATATTCATTCTCCTGCTCACATTTGTGTTTTTCTGCTGTTATTTGTTACCGTATGGAATCGTACTGTATCTGGAATTCCGTCCCTGTGAAATTGTTGTAATTGTTTTCTCTACTGTACCTTACTGGTTGTTCTCCCAGGTCATCCCTGAAAATGGGACTGCATTGTCTCATTGGACTTGCTCGGTTAACAAAATTCAAATAAAACAACATTTCATTGTCAGTCCCTGAAAGGGGATTGAAATCGTACCCCATGTTAATACAGTGGGTGAAGGAGGGTCCAATTAACCAAACTGCAAACTGTTATTTTTTGGGGGGTCATTACTCAACATTTGCTATATTTCAGTGAAGTATTTGGTTGATCCTCCACCCACGCACACTTTCCGGATGAAATTTCCCAGATGCCCTGCAGTTGATGTTGGGTAGTGATGTTGGCCCCGGGGACATCTATACCCAGCGCTGGTGATTGCTACAAAGGGGATAGAGCAGCAGTCTGTCTATGCTGTCAACAGTGCCGGTGCCGTGCTCACTGTAACGGTGGATGCAAGTTGTGACAATGCCCTCATTTTACAGCACCTTATGCTAAAGCTGTGGTGCAAGCCGTAAACCCCGACTAAGTGCAGGTAGGGGGGGAGGAACAGATCTGTCTTTCTTGGCGCTGCAAGGGGTTGCTGTAGGGGAATGCGAGAACTTTTTCAAAATTACATTTTCTGCACAGTTTGACGAGGTTGCCACTTGGGTCAAACTTCTCCCGCAAATCTCTTGCAGTGAATGCACTCTTTTTAAAATTGTGCCCCATCTCTGTGGTAACAGCAGAGCCTGAACAACAACTGCTGCAAACATTTATTTAGTTTTTGCCATAAAAACAAGCAATTTTTTTTTATTACTTTTCTATGCGTTTGTTTTCATTTTATTTCTATTTATACCTTGAATTTTTTGCTCGTTCTTATTTAAAAAAAACAACACAGATCTCTACCTATAGGTAACAATGTACTGCAGCAGTATTACTCTGCTCAGCCCCCTCCCCCAAACCACCACAACTGCCAGTAAAAAACACATGCCCAACCCCCATGCAATTACATTAGCCTCCCCAACCACAGTATAACCAGCTCAGCCCCCATGGGACACAATCACATGACCAACCCCATGTAACCAGCTTAGCTGCCCCACCTCAAGACCCAGCCACATGCGAACCCACATGTAACCAGCCCCCCATAGAAACCCCAGTGACAACCCCACCTAACCAGCCAACCCTTAAGACACACACCAAGCACAAAAACAAATTGTACACACCAAGTAATACGAATAAGGATAGTAAACAAGAAAGCACTAGAACTACTTTTTCAATAACTACTGCTTCTACATGACTTCTTCAAAACAGTGCCTCAGCCCACAGACTCCACCCCCACCCAAAAAACTACATTCAAGCCATTACAGTGCACTGGATGCTATATAAAGTAAGGTTTTTACACAGCAACACATTCTAACAGCGTGCTTCAGCTTTCTTGACTACTTTATGCCTGATTCAAACAGTAAGTGCCGAACCCAACTCACCGAACTCACTGTCAGAGCCACAGTATCATGCAAAACTGACGTACTCATTGATACTTATTTAAAACATTACTCTGAATAAATTATTTCAAACCATGCATTCTAGACAGGGACTTATGGTATACTTGCAATAATCATTCAAGAGTCTCTCTGTCCAGACAGATGTGGTGCCAGAGGACTGGAAAGTGGTTAGCGTGGCCCTCATCTTCACGAATGGGGTATGACAGAGGTGGGACAAATGCAGGCTAGCCAGCCTAACATCAGTGCAGGCAGGGTTCCTGGAAATTCCCAGGAGTTCCATGGGAAATGTTGCTGCCACCTGATGCTTGTACTCGGTCTGGAACCCAGTTTGGGGAAGGGGGGGCACACATGAACTTGAAAAAGCAGTTGTAGCTCCAAGAAGTTGCTATTGTCGGTGTTATTTATAGCATATTTCATACAGGCAAAATTTCTCAATGTTTCGCCTAATATATATAGGCTTTTTCAAGAGAAATTGCCATTTTACTGCTTTAGAAGGCTTTTAACGCTTCATTTCTTTTCTTAATGTAAAATTTCAATTACTGAAAAACCTCAATGCCCAGTTGCAAAATTTATGATGATTATTATAATTTTTCTGAGTGTTTTTTCAAAATGGTTCTAGGGCTCAGAAGAAGCCTGTTAATATTAGGTGGAAAATTGAGAAATTTTGTTTGTATGAAATATGCAATAACATCAGTGCAAGGTCCTGGAAGCTGTTATCCACGGCAAAATAATGGAGCACTTAAATGGCGACAAGGTTCTTGCCCCTTCTCAACAAGATTTTATGAAGGCCAGATAACAGATCTGATCATCTTTGAGGGGGATAACTAGGGAGATAACAAGGGGCAGAGCCATGAATGCAGTCTGTTTAGCAAAGCCTTTGTATTGTGGTGTATGGCAAGTCTCTGGGCATTGTAAACCAGTGAGGTGTCCATGGGGGGAGACAGACAGACAGACACACACACACGAGATAGACTGCTAACTGACTTGCAGACAGGAAGCGGAGGATGGTGGTGGAAGGGTACTACAACTGGACAGAAGTACTCAGTGGTGTCCTTCGGGGGATTGGTGTTGGGGCCACTTATCTTCAACATCAGCTGTGATCTGGGATCTCCCACAGGCTGCGTAAGTTCATGGATGACAGTAAGCTGGCTGGCTAGGGCGGTGGGCTCCCTTGATGGGGGGCAAACTTCAGGAAACGGAGAAACATTGATAGTCAAAAATAAATAAAAAATCCTCCTAGCTTGCCCACTTCCCTTCCTAGCTGTATGCTTGGCCTAACGACGTCGGGATAGATTTAGAGATGCGATAGCCTAGTGGCTGATCACCCCCCCCTTTTCCCCAGGTATCCTGCCCCTCATCTGCCCCCCGTGGGTCCCACTGTTCTCTTACATCTGCCCCACCCTAGTTTCAGGCCTGTCACAGTCTAGGCTTCAGCTACCTCTTTGGGCAGGCTGTTCCATTCGTTTTCCGTCTGCTGCATGAAGAACCTCTGCATGTCCCTTTTGAATCCCACCCCTGTCGCCATGTGAGTCTTCCAGTCACTGTGCCCTCATTTCTCAAGAACAGATTTTTGTAATTTGCCCTATCAAGCCCTCACAGGAACTTGTATGTCTCAGTCATGTCCCTCCTTTCCCCTCTTAGCCTCTGATGTATACATGTTGAGGTCTGCTAGTCCTCCTTGTGTGACCTCCCCTGCTGCACCTGGATCCTTTTTTTTTTTCTTCCTTCATATGGTCTGTATGCGGTGCCTGTCATTGCTGAGGTGGGCTCCAGAACTCTGCGCAGTACTGCAGGTGTGGCCTCACCACTGACCTGTATAGGGGCAGTATCTCCTCCTCCCTGCTACTGTCAAATTCACTTCCTATACATCCTAACATCCTGTACTGGGGCAGTATCACCTTCTCCCCCCCTACTATCAAACCCCCTTCCTACACATCCCAGCGGTCTGATTGCCTTCCTGTAGCCCTTATTGCAGTGAGGCATGGGCGTGAAGCTATCACCGCTGAAGATCCTGGTCCCTCCCTTCAGTTGTCTGCACCACAAATATACCCCCCCACACCCCACCCAGTGACCCATTTTAGGGTTCTTTCTGCCAGTGCCCATCAATTTGCCCTTTTTTGCTTTGAACTTTAGTTGCTGCAAGCAAGAACACCTTTGCAATTTTTCTAGGGTCTCCTTAATTTCTCTTACTCCTTTGGTGTCCATGCTGCTACAGATCTGAGTTTCCTCAGCAAAGAAGTACACTTTTTCCGGATTACCTTTCATAGATTGCAAATAATTGTATTTTTTATGAAAACTAGTAAACATAAACTAAAAAAAAAAAAAAAATGTTAAAGTAAATGTGTGATTTGTTAAAATCACACTTTGGACTTCATAGCCCGCTACCCTGGGGCAGCGATAGCCCCGCTGTGTAAAAATAAGTTTTTTTTACTCACGGGTCAAAGTTTAGGGAGGGATCGTAATTTGTGCAAACCACGAGCTAGCAGATCTCTTCCCACTTCTAGACTGCCTGCTCCACCCCGCGCTCCCCCATTTTGTGACGTGGTACCAGGAAGAGCGCGGGGACACGCCCCATGCAAGCTTATGGGGCTTATTTTCAGAACCTCTTTTTAATATTTTAAACTACCTTTTGATAAAAAAGAGACACCGCTCAACTAATAGGGTCTCAAACCTCCCTGCCGCATTCCAAGGGCCCAGTTTGCATTTTCACCTTAAATTAAAAATGATAAAATACTTCCTGATGTAGCTTTTTAAGTTTAACATTTTCCTCTGTGGCTTCCGGTTTTAAAAGACTGTCTGCAGCCATCTTGTGGTTGCCACGGGCATTCCACACTCGCTGTGTACAAATACTCTTCTGACTCTGCCATTGGTCAGCAGGGTATATTAGCATAAAGAAAGCGAGAGATGTGCTCAACAGCCACGGGATGTTTGGGAAATATCCACGGTTTTCCTTAAAGTTCCTTGGCATGACTCTGGACTCTCATCTTGATCTTTTGTGGTACAGTTCAGATGTATATAGATCCGTATCTGTAAACTGGGTGTGATCTATTGGGCCAAAGGTATCCGTACTCCTTAAGCTCATGTTGCCCTTGCTAGGGGGAGTCTCTTCCCCACCCTATGACCTCATTGCCTATACTGATGTGGTTAAGGTCTCTGTCACTAAATGGGGCATAGCTTGTAATAATGTCTGTATGTTTGCTCTGTCAGCTGCCAGCCTTGCACATCACTGTGAACCTTACAGTAAATTGGGATGGTTATCAACCGCAAATAGTCATTGTTTTTCCCTGGGTTGTTTTGTTGCTAAGACACTCAGAGCTGCTGTTCTACCTGTCCTGGAAGGCCAGCTAAAAATGCTTATCCAGAGCTACCGACTCCAGTCCATTCACCAGTCCCTGTTGTTGGCTCCAAAGACTTGTACCACTATGGAGGGGGGACTAGGCTTTCGCAGCTTGGGCACCAAGGCTGTGGCCCTCCTCCCCATCCCTTGTTTGTAGGACTACTTCCCACTTATGTTTCAGATAGTTGCTTTGGGACTTGACCAACATAGCCTGCTCATGCACTTAACTGTATGGTATTTTATCCCAGTGGAATGGAGTTTTCCATGCTTCTTTCTCCAGTTTAGGCTCCCTCTACTTGGGTGACTTGCTGTCTTGTTACTAGGGGTTAGTTATCATGTGTAACTTCAGACTCTTTTGTGACCTGTACCCAACTCCAGTTTGTTGCAGTTTTCAACTAACTGCCTGTGCATTTTCCAGTCTGTCGTCCTGCTGCTTCTGTATGGCCTCTGTATTGTTGTTTCAATTTGTGATGCCTTGTAACTCTCCCAGGTCGAATGTGAAAATAGGCATTGTGTTTGTCTGGTATGTGTACCTGGTTAATGAAAGCTAAATATTACCAACAAAAGAAAAATCTAGGGTAGTTAGTGCCTGAGGTCTGTTCGTTGCTGTAGCTTAAGTACCCAAGCTGCTGAGCACGTTTTTCCAGTGCTGCCTGCTCACGTCTGTCGGGGGTACCACTCCCCCTCTACGGCCCCGCCCCTGGAAGGTAAGCTGGGGGTGTTTGGGTAGGGTCTGTCCCATGACGAAGGGGTGTGGGGAGGAGTGTGCAGGTGACCGATGGCAGGTGGACGTATAGCCAAGCAAAAAAAAAAAAAAAAAGGCTAGCATACTGCTCAGACTTAATATTAATTTTCAAAAGTAGTGAACTATTACATTTTCTTCAGAAATATTTATTTTTTGCTAACAAGAAGATTTTCTGCTTGACAGTACTGCATGTGATGTGTGAAACCGTACTCTACCTGGAGGCTGGCATATCTAGGTCTGTTCCTCCTCCTCTGACGTCATCAGCATTATGACTTTTCTGTCTGTGACATCACAAGTAACCAAGAAAAGGCAAGCACCTGGTGTCAGGTTGGTTGCTTGTGATGTTACAGTAATGTCATAGTGCTAATGAGGTATGAAGGGGAAAGGAACTAGATATGTCCATCCATCTTCAGGCAGAGTACTGCTCTCCATCACACCCAATAATTCCAGGCAGAAAACCTTGTAATGCAGAAACTGATAGAGAAAAAAACTTCAGAAATAGAGTAGTTTCTGACTACTTGTGAAAATTAAGAACGTTTTCTGCCTTTTACGTTTGGCACACTAGCTCTTTAATGTAGAAATTTGAAGTTTTACGTCTTGAAATTTCCTTGATTATTTTTTTTTTTTGTAACATTAACGTTTTATTGGAAGTGTTCAAGACAGCTTTACAACATAAAGTAACCATACCGAACAATTTATCAGACAATAAAGATATATATCTTGCCAAAATATCCATGATTTGGGGACTTGGAAAATTGTGAGTTGCTCCTGTGTCAGTAGCCCCCACAGCAGGCCAATATAAAGTTTTAGGTGTACGGTTAGTGTCTGTTGTGTATAGGAATCCAAACCCTCCAAAATCCTGCGGTGCCATGGTAGAGATGCCCGAACTGTGGTGTACAACACCTTTTTCTGTCCAAAAAATCCTCGTGCCACCTCTGCTCCGAGTTTCCCCCACACGTTGCTGTTTGTATTTTTGTGTTTCTATTTATTTAACCAGGAAAAGGCACCGCTGAGCGAGCTGATTTACAAGGAGGTCCTGAGTAGGTTGGCATACGTAAGTCAGGACGCAGCGATGTGGGATACAAGGTAAATACGAAACATAGAGCAACTGCTTACACAGATACGGTCGAGGAGTAATGGAACAAAATTAGTAGTAAAAGGTCACAAAGTCTTCAAACAGCTGTCAGGCGTGCTTAACGTGAGCAACGCCACATGAACTGTAACCAGTTTTGAGGAGGACAAATGTAAATTAAGCAGCATAAGTTTATCTACAGGGGCAGGTCTCGGCATTGTTCTCCAACGAGGGTCTTAAAAGCACTAAGACTGACAAGGGAGTTAAGTTTCAAATAGGTTTGCAATGAGGTCCATGCTTTGGGAATAATGCAGCTGATTTTCTGAGCTGTGTACCATATCTCAAGATGTCCAGGAGGATGTAGTTATTTTTTTCCTGAGGGAATGTATGGGACATACAGAAGAGTTCTGTGATGTAGCTTGGGAGTTTAGTAGCACCTTGATGATTGAATGTTGTAGGACCAAAAAAAGAAGTTCCTGGTTCTCAGTTAGGCCCTGTCCACACTTCGCCTCTGTAATGTTACAGAGGGTGTAAAACGTTACCGTAACAGGTCACGTTTACACATGTAACTTTACAGGAGGCGTTTTCGTAGCTGTTGTTGAAACTACATGTGAGGTGGTTTCAACAAGCGGTTCACTCAAAACGAGTCCTGCCCTAGTAAGCGTTACGGTGGTAGTGTGAATGACGGTAGCAGTCCTGGAGCACGAGCGCGGTCGAGCTGATTGTGGGATGGTGCAGCTGTAGCGGTTGCCCGGCTCCTGATATGTGGACTGGCGGTTCCCGTCCCATGAACGACACCCGAGGTCTCGACACTGACTGGCCTCACGTCGTAACTGCTTGCATCTGTTACCGTCGAGCGGTGTAGTGGACAGGCCTTAGAGTTTCCAAACTATGGAATGATTTGCCACTTGAGGTGATTGCCAGCGAGAGTATGGATACATTCAGGAAACGTCTTAATGTATACCTGGGTCAAAATTCCATAATGGGTTACAGTTAAAGTCTAGCGAGCAGTATGGACAATAGTCTTCTAAGCTCTGGATTACCTATGGACATTGTATTCCCATATGTACACATTTACTGCATTAATTTTCTAGTAGTTAATAAAGACCAGTGGACTGTCTCGTACAATACACCTAGGCACCGATCTTTGATGAACCTGTGTGTCCTCTGGTAACGCACATCTGGCTTGGATCGACAAGTAGCAGAACGGCTGTAAATGAGGTCTGCATTATCCACAATAGGTAGAAGTTACCTGGACCAGATGTTTACTACCATCAGCTGGAAAGCAACGCTTGTTTCTGTAATGGAAGCCAAGTCTGGCCTGCAGTTTTTTTGCGTAATGTCTCTATGTGGGTAGAGAAGGGACATCTGTTACCGAGCCATACACCAGGGTATTTATATTTACTACTTCAAGGGTGTCTCCCAGTAGTGTAGCAACGACTGCAAAGAGCGGCACAGTTCTTCTGTCCTTGAGCTGTGCAAGATGCCGTTTCACATCCTTTTGTTTGCCTGTTAGTAAAAACGTATATATTTGTCAAACTATACAGTATAAAAAAAATATATATATAAAATATAGACAACCATGCCCAACTCGGCTGACTTTCCAGCTGAGCTTCACTCTCATGGACACTGTGACGTCATAACACGGTTACTATGATGTAGCAGCAGACACTTGATGGGAACACAGCCTTGTTGTGTATGGTTGCCCATGTATTCTCAGTATGTCGCTGTGGCAAATATTTTGGTCATTACGTAGTGTACTGTGTAAAGGGCGCTACATAATTGAGGCAAAGTTCTGTTAGAGTGAACATTTTTGTGGCTAATTGTACTTTTCTACAGTGGGATTCCAGTGTACATGTTGTGTGTGAGACAGCACAGAGGGGGAAAGAGAATAACAAGATCAAAGATGAGGTGTTGCTTTCAAGTCTTGTATTGGTAGTTGGGGTGTTGGGGAGGAGTTGAGTCATACTCCCCAATGACTTCGTATTCTGATGTTGGTATTTGGCCAGAAATCTGGTACAGCACCTCAGTTGGATGCAGTTACATACAGTGCAAAAAAAATATATATTTTAACCTGGTATTCAGAGTAGAAAATCAAGGGTTGAATATTAATGTGCTAACCATCATTTTGGTTGTGCTCAGAACAATAATGTAAAATTTGAGGCCCAACCATTAGACATTGGTTCATCAGTCCTTAATGTGTGACCTTTCTCCACAGGTCAAGTTGCTGCAGTACAGCCTGTTGCCTTGGAAACGTCAGAGTCACCAGCAGAGGAGTGGATGGGTAATGCAGACTCACAGAAGCCTCAAAGCGAGGGAGCGACCTTCTCCCTGGAGAAAACGGAGGTCCATGATAGTGAGGCAGCCCCGGCAGAGCTTGCTGCTAAAGAGCAACCGGTCCAAAGTGGGGAGCTTAAAATGGTTGTTGAAGCTGAGACTGCGGACCATGGGATAAAAGCAGCCAGCATGATGCCGTTTGCCAAAGGTCTCCCAGGTTAGGCACCAAAGGAAAATAATAGTTTTTTTAAGCATATGTGTTTATCCCTTTTCTGCCACACTTCTACCCTCTGAGTCATGGCCATCGACCTCCCAACTTCACCAGCCGCTTATCCAGCTCCTACCATGATATGATTTTTGAGAGTACCAGCTGCTGTCCTCCTGGTAGTCAGAGTCAACTGCCTCCTGTTTTATTTCACACACACACACACACACACTCTCCAGCCCTGCCATATCTAAATGTCCCCATGGAGGAGGCAAGGATGGATGCATCCCAAATCCTCCTTGGCCCACCACAGAGGTTGCTGTGGGAGTGAAGTTGGCACCTCCCCCACCCCTTTCCACAGGCGACATGGTGCCCTCATGGTTGCACAACAGACATTGCTGGACCATTGGGTTGCCCCAGGAAAATGTTTGAGTAGCAGGGCTTTTCTTGTCTTAAGAGGCTTGGGACCCCCACCCCCCTTCTTTGCAGATATTCAAGGGTGCAGTGCAAACATGTAGGAGTCCCAGTTTGGTAAAATGCCTTTTATGTTAGTTTTTGACAAGAAGACGTGCATTAAGCTGTGACCCACTCGTTTATGGGTGTGTCCATGTGGGGGGGGGTGTAATTTTTATTTATTTTTCATTATTCTTTGTATCCCACTGGTCACCAGAACTGCCCACCTCTCTGCCTGGCCACCAGCCAGCCCAGTACTCCTCACGGGGTCCGTAGAGCATTTCACAACATAGTAGATTCCTTCGAAGGGGGGGGGGGGCTCGTCATCGACCTACAAATGTGGAGGCCAGGGGCCATTCAGAGTGGCGGGGTTGAAGTGTGCCAGTGCCTTGCTCTGGACTTTTCCACTTCAGCTTCTCCCAACTCTGAGTTCTCCACTAGCGTGGACTTCATGGCGTGCATGCGCAACAATTGTGTGGCCATTCTGCATCCTCCTTCATTGAGCCCCTCTTATCTGCTCTGCCACTTGTCACCCAGGTGGCGGTATCACAACAGAGAATGCTGCCTTCACTCCACGGAGCCAGTCTTCCCCCTTCCCCCAGCCACCCATTGACATCTCGGGCTCCTTTCTGAACCCATGTCACTGATGTCACAAGCGAAAAAACCTTACTGCTATGCCAGTGGGCCATCTCATTTATTGTTTTACAGTTTATTCATCCAGGTAGTCCATCTGAGATTCGGCATCTCCTTTCCAGTGGGTCCTGCTTCTGCCCATTTCTGCTGCTATGTGGGCTGGAGCCCTGGGAGGTTAACCGACTTGCGTAATGTCTCACAGTGAGTACGTGTCTTTAACGGGGTTTGAAGCTGTGGTGTCCTGGTTCTCAAATTGGTGCTGTAGCCACCAGACCACACTGGCAAAGGCACAGATGGTTACAAGGGCCTGTTTTATTGACAGTGGGGCTGTTAACCAGGAAACTGGGGGGAAAATCCCCAACTCTTACCGAAGGGCTGTGGGATCTTTAACTTTCCACCTGGACGGTCCCCAGGGATGGGCAGAATGGGCTTTGACTTGACATCCAGTCCAAACAGCGCCTCAACTAAATGAATGGATATCTAATGGAGCAGTAACTGAACCCGTCAGAGTCTTGGGCAAAACTTCCGATTTTTGGCTGTCACAGATGTCCTGTTGTTTTTGACCAGCTCTTAAAATCCACTTGTTACTGATAGTGAGTGAAAATCCACGTTTTGTGTGTGTGTGTGTGTGTGAGAAGAAAGGTGGCACTAAGTGAGTTTTGCTTGAGATTTTGGTGCAAAGAGGTAGATTGTTTCGTGGGCAGAAAATGGGCACAGTATATCTTTGGATACAGGGGACGTTCTGAGGGACGGGAGGAGGGCGGATGTGGTCCCATTCCATAAGAGTGGAGGCAGGAAACCACAGACCTGTAAGCCTGACTTTGGTGGTGGGCAGAGTTATGGAAACACTTCTAAAAGAAAGGATTGGGGAATACCTTATGGCCAGCGGATTACAGGATTCGAGGCAGTATGGGTTCACAAGGGGGAAATCTTGCCAAACAAACCTGATTGGGTTCTTTGATTGGGTTACCAGAGAGGTAGAACAGGGAGGAACAGGGGATGTGGCATACCTGGATTTTAGCAAGGCCTTCGACACAGTTTCACACAGAAGACTGGTAAACGAGCTTGGCAGCCTGGGAGTGGATCCAAAGGTTGTAAAATGGATACAAAGTTGGCTAAGTAACGGGACTCAGAGGGTGGTGGTAAATGGGGTTCACCCTGAAGAAGGCACAGTGACCAGCGGGGTGCCGCAGGGGTCAGTACTGGGACCAGTCCTCTTCAGTGTCTTTATTAGTGACATCGCAGAGGGTCTGGAAGGGAAAATATGCCTGTTCGCGGGTGACACGAAAATTTGCAAGAGAGTGGACACACCAGGGAGAGTGGAAAAAATAAGGGAAGAGCTGGAAAAGGTGGAAGATGGGGCAAGGGTGTGGCAACTAGGCTTCAATGCAAAGAAGTGCAAAATTATGCACATGGGACACAGAAATCCAAGGACAGCGTATCATGGGGGGGGAGGTGGTAGCAACCACACTCATCGTAACTGATGACTTGAAGGTAGCAAACCAGTGTGATAAGGCATTGGAAAAGGCTAGTAGAATGCTGGGGTGCATATTGAGGGGTATCACCAGCAGAAAGAGGGGGGTGGTGTTACCCCTGTACAGATCAATGGTGAGGCCCCACCTGGAGTACTGTGTCTAGTACTGGAGGCCCTGTCTCCAAAAAGACATATCGGGTGGAGGCGGTGCAGAGAAGGGTGACCAGAAAGGTGCATGGCCTGCATCAGAAGCCCAGCGAGGAAAGACTCTAATTAAATATGTACTTCCTGCAGCAAATAGTGAACTAACCAGGTTGGGGAATACCTTTGCCCTTGTGCTGGCAAATGAGGAGTTTGTGAGAGAACTTAGGGTGGAAGAACCGCTGTCAGGGAGTGACCACCACTCAGTATGGCTCAAACTGGATATGGGCAAGAAAGGAGTTGAATCTGGTACAAGAGTGCTGGATTTTAGGAGGGCCGACTTTGGGAGGATGGGGGAAGTGGTAAAAGGGTACCTGGCCAGAATTCAGTCTAGTATGGGCACTAACCAGCAGTGGGAGCTCATAAAGCTGGGGATAGTGGAGGCAACCAAAACCTGCTGCAAAGCCCAGAGCAAGAAGGCTAGGGCTAAGAAACTGAACTGGTTGAGCAAGGAGGTCATGGAATAGGTAAGGAAGAAAAGAGCTGCCTTTAGGAGGTACCAAAAAAAAAAAAACAGGGAGGGGGGAGGACAGGGAGGAGTACCTGACAGAATCGAAGGAGGTGACACTGGCAGTAAGGGGAGCCAAGGCATCTACAGAACTCAGGCTGGCACAAGGCATTAAGAAGGGGGAAAAGGACTTCTTTAGGTACGTCAGGGAGAGAAGTATCTGTAAGGACCACATAGTAAGGATTAGGAAGGAGGGGGTTGGGTGGAAGCTGAGGTGCGATAAGGCAGAAGTGCTAAGTGATTACTTCTGCTTTGTATTTACTAAGGAGAAGAGGGGGTGATACTCAAGGGGAGGAATGGCAGAAAGGGGGTGACAGATGGGAAAATCATGGAGAGCAGAGTTCGAGAGGGTTTGAAGGCACTGAGGGTGGGCAAGGCGACAGTCCCTGATGGCATCCAACCCAGGGTACTGGAGGAGCTGGCAGAGGTCCTTGCGAGACCTTTGGCAGACCTTTCTAATGCCTCGCTACACTCAGGGTGTGTACCTCAGGATTGGAGAATGGCTCATGTGGTGCTCCTCCACAAGAGTGGCCCCAAGGATGAACTGGGAAACTACAGAGCAGTGGGCCTCACATCCATCTTGGGTAAGCTGTTGGAGACTATCCTGAGGGAGAGGCTGGTTGCCCTGCTAGAGGCCAAAGGACTGTGGGACAGCAGACAGCATGGCTTCATATGTGGCAGATTCTGCCAAACCAACCTGGTGGAGTTCTGTTACTGGGTAACTAGGCAACTGGACAGGGGCCATGCAGTAGATGTCCTGTATCTGGACTTCAGTAAGGCATTCTACTCGGTGCCGCATGGGAGGCTGGGAAGTAAGTTAGAAGGCATGGGGCAGGTGCAAAGCTGGTGAGATGGGTAGGGAACTGGCTTCAGGGAAGGCAACAGAGGGTGGTGGTGGGTGGGGAGCTCGCACACCCAAGGGTAGTGACGAGTGGTGTTCCACAGGGCTCGGTGTTGGGACCAGTGTTGTTTGGGATATTCATTGCAGACATATCATTGGACATCAAGAGCAAGATCAGTCTGTTTGCTGATGATACCAAGATGGGAGCAGTGGTGGACGACCTAGGGGGATGGCATGGGTTGCAGGATGATGTGGCAAAGCTTGAAACCTGGTCAGACACCTGGCAACTGGGGTTTAATGCCAAAAAGTGCAGGGTGCTGCATTTTGGGTTGAAGAACCCAAGGAGGAGTTTCCAGCTGGGGGGAGTGCAGCTAGCCCAGACAGGAGGAGAAGGATCTGAGGGTGCTCATTACAGGGTCAATGAACAACTCTGCACAACGTAGGAAGGCAGCTGCAAAGGCCAACAAAATGCTGGGTTGCATTGCAAGGGATATATCCTCGAGGAGGGAGGAGGTGATTCTGCCACTGTATAGGTCATTAGTTAGACCGCACCTGGAGTACTGCATGCAATACTGGCGCCCGTATCTGAGGAGGGCCATTAAGTTACTGGAGGGGGTGCAGCGCAGGGTGACAGAGATGATCAAGGGGCTGGGGGACTTGTCATACGAGAGGAGGCTGAGGGAGTTGAACATGTACTCGCTGGAGGAGAGGAGGGACGGGGGGACATGATTGAAACCTTTAAGTACATGAAAGGAATAAACAAGACAGGTACAGAGGGGCTGTTCAGAGTAAGGGAGGGGAGGGACACCAGGGGCCATGATATGAGATTGGAGGGAAGAAGGTTCAGGAGGGAGATGAGGAGACACTTTTTTACAGAGAGGGTGGTAGCTGGGTGGAATGCGTTACCTGCAGACGTGGTATCCAGTAGAACAGTGGACTGCTTCAAAAGGGGATGGGACAGGACAAGGGGGAGGGTCAGTGGAGGGGAAGGGTGGAAGGGCGGGGCAGCTGCAGAATAAGGGGTGCTAGCTGCACATTCGAGCAGACTTGATAGACCTCTAGGCCTTTATCTGCTGGCAATGTTCGTATGTACTCCCTAGAGGAAAGGAGGGAAAGGAGAGACATGATAGAAATGTTCAAATATCTCAGAGGTATTAATAAAGTACAGGAGAGGGACATCTTGTACAGAAAGAGATGCTCAAGGACAAGGGGGTGTGATATGAAGCTGGAAGGGGGGAGACTTAGAGGGAATATGAGGAAATACTTCTTCACGGAAAGGGTGGTAGATGTCTGGAACTGCCTCCCAGCAGAGGTGGTGGGTACAGAAATGGTGGCAGGATTCAGACACGCATGGGATAGACACAGGAGGACCTTAGTAACAGGGCAGTGGTGGGGGTAAGGTTGGAGATTAATTAGGGTGTGTGGTAGCACAGTAGGTAGGGACTTTAAGGCAGACTAGGTGGGCCAAGAGGTCCTTTCCTGCTGACAGTTTCTGTGTGTGTGTGTGGGGGGGAGCAGGGGGAGAGATGTGTGCCAAACATTGGTGCAAAGTTGGTGCAATAAAGTGAAAAATGTCCAATTCTGTGTTTTTCTTCTTAAATACCCAATTCTGTTTTGTTAAGTAAAATAATTTGCATTAGCAGTTTCAGTGGGATTTCTAGTGGGGTCAGGGCTGCCTCGGATCTCATGTCTTTTTTTTTTTTTGTATTATTTTTGTAGGCCATGCTGCCAAAACATTCCCAACTTCCCCCACGAAGATGGGTGGGGGCAGCCGGGCCAAGATGTCACTCACCAGCACCAACAAGTCTCCCAACGCGGTCCAGAGTCTGGCTATGAAACTGCTGAGCCTGCCCAGTGGGCGAACCTCGACTGAGGTCTCTGGGATCATGGCTGACGCAGCGGCAGCCGCTGCAGCGATGCAGGAGAACAGACCCAAAGTGCACAGAGCGAGGAAAACGATGCCCAAGCTTGGCAATGAGCTGGTAAGTGGTTATTTGTGGGCATTTCCTTCAGTCTGTTTACAGTATTTGCTTGCAGAAGAACCTGTTAAAACTGGCTGTGGGTAGTGAGGTGGACTCCTAAACCAATGTTGGGTCCCTCTCTTGAGCCGACTTCTAAGTGGTGCAGTATAGAAGTGTGTGGTACTGACTAGTGGTGTAGCAGCATCATCTACACCATCACCTGAGAGACTGGAGATTCGGTTGTGAGCCCCGGAATCCCAATTGAGGACCGGCAGGGGCCAAAGTGCGTTGCAGGGGTGTAAGGCACTAAGCCGCCATTGTGGCAGTGTGTGAGCCACCGGTAGCATTCACTGATGGCTGCCCAAGGAGTTGCATTGACGTTGTCCATCAGTGTGGCATCTGCACACTTAGCTGGAGGAAGGATTCCACCGTGGTGGTCCTGACTGTTGAGGAAAACTAAGGGCTGGGGAGGGTAGTGTGCACTAGCAACATAACTGCTGGGTAATATTTTTATTGAAGGTTATTGAGTTTTGGTTTAAAGGGAAACTATCACCAATAAGGGCCTTGCACTGAAGTGAGGGCTGGTTCCGGTGTGCACTCTTTGTGCAAAAACATTTGGTTTGCATACTGTTTATTGTAGTACAACAACTAGCTTAGCTTTTTTCCCATAGGGAAACCGTGGTGTAATTTGCCATTATAAAGGAGCGTTTATAACGACAAAAACGCGCACGGTTTCCCTGACTCTGCGCATGCCCTGCTGCAGCTCTTCTCCTCACACCGCGGCCCCACTCTTTTTTTTTTTCTTCTCCAGGCAACTAACTGCTACTCGGACTCAGCGGTAAGCAAATTTTTAAATATAAAATCTACCACAGCAGGGGGTAACGTATTTTTTCACAAAGGAACGAAATAGAAGTTTTAAATTAAATAGAAAATGGCACCGCGGACCACATACTTAAATCAAGCCGTACTGTCAAGCGCTTCAGAACCTTTTCATTTTATATAATTGCTGTGGCGAAAAAATCAAACCCAGCAATTATATAAAATAAAAAATGGCTCAGTGTGTGTAAACTCGAAGTTTACACATACCCTTGGTGTTGGATGCTAGTCATAAACCCCTGGAGCTTCACTCTCGGGGTTTATATAGCATCTAACCCCTCGGGTGTGTATAAACTTCTCATCACAGACGTTACACAGCCCGACCCATACTTTATTCTCTATATAATAGATTGTGTCAGACTAATTTTGCATAGTTCTAGGCTGACATCTTCTTTTATTACAGATCCTAGAATCCCCTGCAGCTGACATCGGAGCAGTAGGCAGCAGTGACAAGATTCAGTACCCTGCAGTAAATGTTGGAGTTAATGCAAGTCCTGACTGCAGTTGCCGCTGTCCTCCCTTGGCTGTGTACAGTCACAGATGACTGTATTTAGTCTCTGACTGGAGAAAAGTTGACCTGGAAGACATCTTATTGGAGATTATAAAAGCTCTAACATGCACTGTAGTTTATTAAATCTCCCACTGCTGCCTACTGCTTTGATGTCAGCTGCAGGTAATTCTGGGATTTGTAATAAAAGATGATGTCAGCCTAGAACTAAACAAAATTATTTTGATATAATCTACTATACTACAGTAAACTGTATGGAAGCCAGAATGTTTTTGCACACAAAGTGCACAATGGAACCAGCCCCACACGTGTAGGGACCCTTTGTGCTGACTGTTCCCCTTTAACCTTGTAGGTAAATAAAGATATATTGACTAGCAAGGGCGAATTGAGCATTACCTACTGTTGTGGCTATATGGCTGTTTAGTTTTCTTCTATTTTTACTCTTTCCTGCTAGGCAGATGTAATTCCCCCTTTTTCAGGCAGCATGAGGGCACATTGCAGTTGTGCCTCATACTGGGAACTCTGCAGTGTGTGGAGTTTATTATAAAAGGCTGTCAGTTGCTGGCTGAAGGGACTCCGGATGTTTGAACTGGAACCACGTGGCTGACGGGTTTGACAGATTTCTGTTTTTTGAGGCAGTGAAGAGAACAGCAGCAGAAACATAGAAACAGACTTTCATGGCAGATAAGGATGGCTTGGCCCACCTAGTCTGCCCATGTCCCTACCTATTGGATAAGCTGCAGATCCTAGTTAACCAACAGCCTATTTCTCCCTACCCCCCACAAGAATTGCCTTATGTCTGTCCCATGCATTCTTGAATTCCCCCACTGTTTTTGATCCCACGACCTCCTCAGGAAGGCCATTCCATGCGTCCACCACCCTCTCTCTGGAAAAAAATACTTCCTCACATTACCCCTGAACCGTCCCCCCCCCCCCATCTTCAAATTGTGTCTCCTTGTTCTTGCACATCTCGCTTTCTGAAAGATGCTATGCTCTTGGACTTTGTTGATTCCCTGAGGTACTTAAAAGTCTCTGTCATGTCTCCCCCTTTCCTCAAGGAATATCCTCAATATACATATTAAGCTCTTTTAGACTCTCCTCATATGGCTTCTGTTGCAGACCTTGCGTCATTTTAGTTGCCCTCCGCTGGACTGCCTCCATCCTGTCTACGTCGTTGCAGAGATGGGGTCTCCAGAACTGCACGCAGTACTCCAGATGGGGTCTCACCAACTGTCTGTACAGAGGGATAACAAGTTCCTGTTTTCTACTGGTGGCGCTCTCCTATACATCCCAGTATTCCTCAGCCATCCCTACTGCCTTCTAACATTGCTTGCTAACCTTTAGGTAATCTAATATGACTACCCCAGGTCCCTCCTCCCCACTGTGTACTCTTCCCCTGGGTTTTTGTTTCCCAGGCATTACTTGCACTTCTTTGCATTGAAGCTAAGCTGCCATACTTCTGACCATTCCTCCAACCTTGCCAAGTCCCTTCTCATCCTTTCCACACCCCCTTGTGTATCTACCCTGTTGTAGATCTTTGTGTCTGCAAAGAGGTATACATTTCCTTCCCGTCCCTCTGCAGTGTCACTTATAAAGACATTAAAAAGGACCGGACCCAGTACTGAACCCTGCGGTACCCCACTAGTAACCCCCTTTCTTCGTAGTGGACTCTGTTTACTATTACCCTCTGTATACTGTTGTCTAGCCAATATTTTACCCAGGCTGCTACCCTGTGACCCACTCCCAGGCTGGCTAATTTGTTTATTAATCTTTTGTGTGAGACTATGTCAGATGCCTTTCTAAAGTCTAGGTAGGCCATGTTCACAGACCCTCCATGGTCTACTACTTTGGTCACCCAGTCAAAGAAATCGATTGGATTCGTCTGACATGATCTTCCCGCTGTGAATCCATGCTGCCTTGGGTCCTTTGCCCCACTGGCCTCTAGGTATTCAACAGTTTTTTCCTTCAGAAATGATTCCATCATTTTCCCTATCACTGAGGTCAAACTGACAGGTCTGTAGTTTCCTGCCTCTGCCTTGCTCCCACTTTTGTGAAGGGGAATCGCATCTGCCTTCCTTCAGTCCTCAGGTACCACACCATCCTCCCATGATTTGTTAAAAAGGGTAGTTAGTGATGTCACTAGTTTTCCCCTTTGTTCTTTTAGAATTCTGGGGTGACTCCCATCGGGCCCCATTGCTTTGTCCACCTTCAGTATTAGGAGTTCTTTCAGAACCCTTGTGAAAAGACTGGTATAGACTCCCCTATACAGAGTACTTGTATTGACTGGATTAGGTACCGCCCCCTCCTCTTCCTTTGTGAGTACTGAGCAGAAGTATTCGTTCAGTGTCCGTGCTTTTTCACTGTCCCTTTCTGCCCACCCACTCTCTCCCCCCCCCCCATTAAGCCTCACTATCCCCCCCCCTTGGTCTTTCTCCACTCCCTAATGTACCTATAAAAGGTTTTATCCCCCTTCTTAATTGAGTTGGATATCTTTTCCTCAGTTTGGACCTTTGCTATTCCGACTGCCTTCCCCACTTCCTTCTGCTTTAACTGGTACCGTTCTCTGTCCTGTTCCTTCTGTGTTTCCTTACACTTCCTGAATGCTATATTTCTCTCCCTAACCTTCCCCCGCCACCTATTTTGAGGATCATAGTGGGTTTTTTTCATTTTGATTTATTTGCTTCACACAAAGGCTTGTTGCCTCTGTGATGGCAGTTTTGATGTTTCCCCATTGTTGCTCCACCCCTCCTTCTTGCCTCTTTGCTAGTGCTTTTCTGAGGCACTCTCCCATTTTGACAAAGTCAGCCCTTCTAAAGTTCAGTACCCTCACTTCTGTATGGCTTGACTCTGCAGCTGAGTTTATGGCTACCCACTTCTGGATCTAAGATCCTCTCTCCATCCCTGTTTGAGAGTACCAGGTCTAAAATTTCTCCCTCCCGAGTGGGTTCCAGCCCTAGCTGTCTGAGGCATGTCCCCTGTAGGGCATTAAGAATGGCCCTGCTCTTGGATATGGCTGCAGCAAAGGTGCTTCAGTTAACATTTGGCATATTCAAGTCCCTCATCAACAATATCTCCCCTTTCTCTGCCATCCTACGGTTGCCTTCTATCATTTCCTTGTCCATTTCCTCCCCCTGAGACTGGGGTCTGTATACAACCCCTGTGTAGATTGTGATGTATTTCCAGTATCCAGGGTGACCCACAGTGCCTCTTCTCCTCCCTGCTTACCCTTTTGTTCTGTTGCTTTGATCCTTTCCCTTACATAGAGAGCTACTCCTCCTCCTCTTCTTCTACCCTCCCTGTCAATTGTGTAGGTCGAGGCTGCAGAGAGGTTGCTCATAGTGTCTACCTTTAGGGAACATCTACCTTTAGTTTTTATTTTGTTTTGTACAGAAAACCCTCTCTCACATGCTACTGATGTAACTGGTGACACAAGTAAAATCTTGGCCATTGTGACAAAATCTGGGAAAACATCTGCGTAGTTCTCATTTAAGTCTTGGCAGGCACTACTGAGCAAAGTCGGTCCTTTTTTAGATTTCAGAACAAGTTTGAATTGTCTGTAATCTTTCTCAGCCCTGTGTTGGTCAACAAGTGCTGGCAGTGTTTCTTTGAAGGTTGTTTCTTGGAAATAAGTGCAGACATCCTTGAGTTCCTGCAGTCCATGGTCCAACATTATGTTGGAGTCATCTGGGAGACACTTTGGATTAAAAAGAACATTTAAGTTATGCAGCAGCTGCACTGAAGTTGTCTCAAATCTTGTGTGAAAATTTTCAGTGAGTTGCGTCAGATATCCCTGAGATGCCGTCTGGAACTGCATTCGCAGTGATGGCTTGTCATTCACTTTTTAGATCCTGCCACATGCCAGGATGTTGGTCGAGTACCTGAAATGTGTTCTGTAGCTCTACCCCATTCTACTCTTTAAACTGCTGCAGTCTAGTAACTGTGGCCTCTATCATGCTGCTGGCCACCAAAATGTCAACACTGTCTCGTTGCATGACTAAAGACAGTTTATTCACCACATCTAAGACATCCATGAAAAAAGTGCATAGGATAAGGCAGACTGATTTCAGTTTTGTGTGAAGGCCCTTTGCTTCTGCCGCACCTTTTGCTGCATCATGCTGTAGGGCTTGTAAAAGTGCAGGGTATGATCTATGAATTGCTTGAACTGCAGTATGCAGTGACAGCCACTAAAAACTTGCAGGTTCTTTTAGGGACAGATATCTGATATTTTCATCACTGAGAGTTTCCTGGATGAAACGCAAGGCATTGTACTGTACTGCAGAGCTGCTGTAATATCTGTACACATTTTTGATGGTTACTTGATATTCACTGAATACAGGGTTGTCCCAACATGCTTGACCTGCTGCCAGTACCAGTCTGTGGGCAACACAATGGATCTGAATCAGCCTTAGGTTAACTTGCTGTCTTAACTTTGCACCCACCCCATTGTGCATTCCAGTCATGACGCTGGCACCATCACTTGCTAATGTGATGATCTTGATAGGGTCAACTGCATCAGCAGTACACACACTTAACAATTCTGCCACAATTGTGTCTGCCCTCCCATCGGGTATTGCAATACAGTCAATAAAATGAATTTTGGCATGTGCTTTGTGTACGCACTTCACATAAATGTTCATTTTTTTGTGAATGGCTACATCAGTGGTTTCATCCACTATTACCCCAAGGAACTGAGAACCTGCTAAATGAGCTTTGATTTCTTCCTGTAGGACTTCGTTTATGGAGTCCAGCATGTCATATCTTGCATCCCAGACAGAGTAGATTGTGCCACTGTCCTGCAAGGCTGGACAGCCATTTCACTTCTATGGATTGACAAACACACCAACATTAGTGTCAGTCCTCAAGCAACAGCTGCTGCCACCCTGTGCCCCGGCCCAAAAGATTCCATTCCTCACCTGCAGAGCTATCAGTGTTTCAAACTGGTTGAGTGATTGCCCTTGTTTGGTAAGGTAGTACATTGTCATTAACTGAGCAACTTTACTGTCTTCCTTTGCCTCAGGACCTGAGATCTGCTTCTCAAATGCCACTGGCAGAGATTGTTTTTCTGCTGTTTTCTTTCCAGTTTGCACCAGCAAATGTTCTCAGTTTCTTTCATGTCTGTAGAAAGCAGACACTTGCAAATTCGTTGTGCCAGTTGTGGCAACTGGATTGCTTTTGCCACCTTTTTTGCACTAGCTGCACTTCCCAACGACATTCCCCTCTGCTTCCTCCTTTACAGGCCATGGAAATAACTTGTCCAGCTGTCCCCCCACAACCTTAATTTCATGCTGCTTTTAGAAGATGCAGTCTGTTCAGACTGATCATCAGTTTCAACATTCACAATGTCAGCTGTCTCGTGAGATGTGCTGAAGTCACACTCGGAGGATGATGATGTGTGTTCCTTATCCTTTGGTGTGGAGGATTCTCCTCCACCAAAACAATCAGTAAGGCTTCGTTGAGACATGCTGCTCACGAGGCTTCCCTGTCCAGCTTCTTCACTCTCCTCCTCCTCTCTTGGGAGCAATGCAACTTGGCCTTGCTCAAAGCACACAAAAAAAGACACAGTAAACCTTAAGCTCACTAAACCGTCGCCAGAAATAGTCACGATGCCCTAAACTGCCTAAAATAATTGCAAATAAAAAATGTACCCTTTTCTGTTTAAGTCTAACACTGGTGCCTCCAGGGAATGTGTGCAGCATGCACCCGCACAAATCGTTTGTCTACTCGAGTGACTGGGCGTTCTGTCTGACCGTGCATTTGTTTTTAAACAAATGAGAAAGCTTTTTCTTTTTTCTGCCTTCTCTCTCCTTGCACGGTTTCTCCCCATTGATGGCAGAATGGCTCGGAAGCCAAGGTGCAGGTGGCTTGAAGGGGGACTGATCACACCCCCCCCCCCGAATATTGCTGCTTGCACTGTCTTCCTCCTCATTTCCCCCCCCACCCCACCTCATGTGGTGGTGTGCGCCACTCTCCAGGGCGCCACAATCACTAGGCAGCGGGGGGGATAAACCAGTTGCGCATTTCGTGCATGCGCAGTACACGGCCCACTCAGGACTCCTGGGGCCTGTGCTGCGGAGAGTCTCTGGGACTCTGTGAGCTGGTGGGCAAGCATCCCGAAACACAAAATGTGCGTAAAGGACACGGGTGCCCACGTCTCCAAGAGCCCTGATAACACAGTATGTGAGTACCTCCTTGAGTGTGTTAACACTGTTATAAAATGTTCTTTTATGGAGAAAATTACTTTTTTATATTGCACCTTTGGAATGCCTGAGGTGCTTTCACAGAGTGCTAACACATTTCAGTCAGTCAAAAGGAGTAATAATGTGTGACCAAAATTATTCATTTAGCAGGAAGCAGGTGCAGCAAGCAACACATATTATTCACATACAGTGATACTGAACAGTGTTGGAAAGTTCATATAAAAATATAAAGAGTGCAGTAACTTCTGAGAGAGAAATTGTTTCCCACTTAGGTCAGTTCAGCTCGGACACATCCAGTCAGCATTAAAGAGCACCAGGGTCAGTGCTCTACTCAAGCCACCCACCGGTAGTTAACCAGCACTGGAGTTTGTGTGAGTGTTTTCAAACTTTTGTTTTGCTGTTCTGTGAAGGGGAAGGGATTGTAAATGCGCTCTGGCTGTTCCCCTTCCCTTCCTGGTACCCTTCTAGTCTGGCTCCGGCCCCGTGCTCCGACATTTTCCGACACTGGAATTTGTAGCGTGCAGGGGCATGCTCCGTTGCTGTCAGTGTAAGTAATTTATTATTTATCAGGCGCCTAATCCCAGAGGATTTGGGCGCCATACAGTGCAGAGATTTGACTGAATGATAAAACCTTCAAAGTCGTTGCTGTATAATTAACCAATTGTAGATCAAAATAATTAAAAGATGCATCTTAAGTAACGTCAGTAGGAAAAGCCAGACTAAACAGGGGAGTCTTTAGGCTCCTCCAAAACACCTCCACCATAGGGGCCTCCCTCAAAGGTCTTTGCAGCAAGTTCCGGAGGACCGGGTTGGCCACCCCAAATGAGCGATCACCCGAGGTTTTCAGCCTGGTCCTCGGAACCGTCAGGAGGGTGATCATTGAGGGTGTCTTTTAAAGTGTGTTTGTATGTATTTTAGAAAGTCAGTGGGGGTATGTCAGAGCTATGATCCTTTCCCCTTTACAGAATACCAAAACAAAAATGTTAAAACATCAACACTTAAAACGACGGGACCGGTAAGCTATCCGTGGGGTGGGAGTGAGGGCTTCAGGAAATAAATTGAAATGAGCAGGATTAGTGCTCTTTAATGGGGTCATAGCTTGTATGTTTCTGTATTGCTTTCTAATAACTTTTATTCATCAAAATACAAGGGAGAACCTAACTCAGGGTATGGGGATCACAAACTTCAAAACTGAAATGATTTCTGAACATGGGCCATACTGTTGGATTTGCCGTAGTCATGTAATCGGATTCCTCCAGCCATACTGTCTGATTTTCCCAACCCATTTTTTTTCTATTTTTTTCTCCACTCAGAGCAAATTTATAGAGAAGAGGCTAAGTATGAGCACCACAAATGCTGTTCGACCAAACGCAAATGGCCAGCAGTTAACTGGAGATATGGAAACAGGTGAGTGGCATAACGCTAAAGCAAAGAAAGACATCCTCCCACCATTTTCAACAGATAACGGTGCTTAAAGCCAACAGTCTGCTTAGTCAGGAGGCTTACAGACTGATCTCCGTCATGGTCATGAGGATCGATTTCTCAGGAATGGGGACTGGTGTCTTGGGAAGGGAGATCCACCTCTTGGGAATGAGGACTGGTGTTTTGGGAAGGGAGAACGACTTCTCGGGAATGGGGACTGGCTTCTTGCAAAAGGGGAACAGCGTATCCAGAATGGGGATTGTGTGTCGGCTCCTGCAGATAGGGCTGGGATCAGTGTCTTGGGATTTAGCACCGCTGTCTTGGGAAGCAGGATCCCCATCTCTGGAATGGGCACTGCCATCTTTGGAATGAGCACTGATTGGTGCCTTTGGTACGAGTTCTCGGTGCCTTATGTATGGGGCTCGGTGCCTTGGGGTGCGGGGCTCGGTGCCTTGGATTATGAGACCCAGTGCCTCGAGGTGTGAGGCTCAGGTCTTTAGGTGTGGAACTCTGTGCCTCAGGTGTGGGGTTCAGTGTCTTGGATGCAGGGTTCAGTTTCTCTGGTGTGAGGTTCAGTGCCTTGAGTATGAGGCTTAGCTTCTTGGGAAGGAAGATAATTCCCGACACATCGGCTACTGGGTACAGGACTTGAAGAAACAATTCAGCCTGGGCAGCAGATCGGGCATCAGTATTGAACCCCAAACAATTCTTGCTCATTTTTATTCCTTTATGGAGAAGCAAATGATAAGATTGTTTTTTAATCTGTATTTCCTTTTGTATTTTTATGCAGCAGTTGCTAAGAAGAGAAAGCTGGAACTGAGTGGCAGTGAGCCACCCAAGAAGATCTCCGCTCTCGGGATGGAGAAAGGTAGCTCAGCAGAGTCGGCCAAAGCAGAATGGGCAAACTACGTTGGGAGCGACGAGAAGAGCCTTCTACACCAAGGCAAAACTGAGGTCAGATACAGAACAGAGTATCTCCTGTCAGGCTGACAGTCTCTCTCTCCTTTTTTTTTTTTTTTTACCACCAGCCACAAGACAGCAACACCTGGGACATGCTTGGTGACCTAAAGCGTGTCTGATATTGGCCTGTTGGGTAAGCGATGTGGGTGTCGGAAGAAGGTCTTATATTCAAATCCCACCTGGGGCCACTCTCTTTGTCTTTTGGCAGGTGCCAAATAAGCAGTGTGCAGTCCAAGATGTATGCACGGCAGGTCTCTTGCTCATTCAGCTTCATTAAAGGAGAAGTAAACCATTGTCAGTTCACTCATTTTCTGAACGCCCATGAAAAGATCTTTCAGACGTGCTATGGGGTGTGCCTATAGGTGTCAGCAGTCCTGAAATATGAATGTCTAAATCCTTCTTATAATTCGGTCAGTGGTGGCAGCCATGTCATGGATTCTCGATACAGAAAGTTATGTCACAGGGGGGCAAACTGCATGTTGTTGAAGGAATTGTTTTACTTTCCGGCAAAAAATGTACACATTTGTCATGAGCAGAACTCGACTACACAAAATTCCTTGGAAATTTGAATTTCAGCACCTTCTATTCTTTATTACCGAAGAGGTTTCATTAAAATAGGATAGTTTCAGGGGTACCTGGTGAATATAGTGCTGTGAAAACAGTGCATGACTTACTGCGCTGTAGAAAGTGCTAAACAAAGTACAGTGAAGGGTTTTACAACGATCGGAAATAACTGCTACCTCTGTCGCTGTATGGTCCTGTAGGGAAGAGGTCTGCTGGGGCAGTGCTTGGCTGAGCCGTTCCGTGGCGAAGTGGCTAGGGCACCAGCACCCGGCGGCATAGGGGACCTGGGGCTGTGGATCAATTCCCTCCTCAGGTCCGATAGTGTTGCAACTTTTTTTTTGTGTGTTAATAAAAAAAAAAAAAAAGGGAATATTTGCTGCTCCCGTGTTTCACTCCATCTCCAAAAGTCCACACCCCTTCAGAGTTAGTTATATTAATTCCAGGAAGTGTGGGTGGTGGACCGCACCACAAATAAAGGAAAGTGCCATTGGGATTAATGGTGTGCGCTGTTTGTGGAAGGTCACTGCGTTTCCTGACCTTACATCAGCGCACACCATTTTTCACGCAGCATTGTTTGTTGTGTTATTTCAGGTGCAGCATAATGACCACATGCCATTTCCCCTTGGACGTCATCTGTTCCGTTTGCTTGTTACTGCTGTGAAATCATGATCCCCAGTTTGTGACATCACAGCCCATTGCTACAGAAATAACAATGGTGTCACAGGCTGAGGATTATGACTTCAAAGCAGGTAAAGCAGCTAAGAAAAAGCAAGTGTAAGGCGTAGATATTTATTTGAAAAATTGGTAACAGGGAAAGGTACAGTGAGCCAAGGCTTGTTTCCAGGTGTGACCCGGGGGAAAAGGATTACAATAAATTGGGTAGAGCAGTAAAAAGCATCCCCAAAATGAAAGCACTGCAGTGGACAGTTCAGCATGGTACAGTGCAAATAATAAAGGGTGAACAGAAATGGGTTCTGTGAGCAGCACGAATGCCAAATTAAGTTAACAAAATCAGGTTGAAATAATTCAGCACTGCAGTTGTAGTGACATGAACAGACCCGTGGGGGGGGGATATAGCGGGGGTGGAAATGGCACCATGGTGGGTAGGGAGCTGACAGGAACAGGCAGGGGAGGAGCTTTAGTTGTTGCATAAGGGAAATGGGAGGGTGAGAGACGGCGGGGGAGCATGTTCTGGAAAGAGGGAAGGCTATAGAAGGCTGACTGGCCAGCAGTAGAGGAGGGAGAAGGTGTGAGGAACCCTGGAGTGGAGGGAGTATGAAGCAGAGGGAATGGGTGAGAGGAGTGCAGCTAGGTAAGATGGTAGGGACCCAAACTAGTATACGGAGATGAAGGAAAAGAAATAGTCCATTTTATGAAGCTGTTTTCAGTAATAAAGAATAGAATGTCTAGAAATTGAAATCTGGGGGGGTGGGGGATCTTATGAGATCAGAGTCATGCAAAGGCCACTAGTAATTACAGCTTGCCCTGTGACATCACTACGTGTCAAGATTCCATGAAGTGACTGCTGCCTTGATTGAATTTACATCTTTTTTTCCTTTTTCTTTTGCTATAGCTTTTTATCATCAGGACTCCAGGGCAGGCAAGCTGTGGTCCTCCCTCAGAGGATCTCAATCTGCCCTGGTCTCGGGGCTTCATTGAGCTTGCCCCGGGGCCCCATTTTCCGGTTTTCTCACCCGTTATCCTGGGACCTCAGAACACCATCGTGCATCTGCCCCATGGCTCCAGTGACTTCCCCTTCCTCCAACCTGGCCTAATGCCTGGCTCCCTTTCAGGCTTGGCGTGCTGCCACCTACCCTCCACCTGGTGGCAGCAGAGAGCCGGTGAAACCCACGTCCCTCCCCGGGAGAGAAGAGCTGCCTTGCAGATGCTCAATCCAGCTCCTCGCCTTCCCCCTCCGCCCGACCCCCGGCGACTCAGGCTTGTTCCCGAGCCCGGGTCACCCGCATGGGAGGATGTAATGCGTCCAGCGTCTCAGCCCTCCACACCGCTGGGCTGGGTTTTACAGATGATGTATATAGAGAGGAACACCCACAAGGTGTGTGAACCAACAAGTTTTTCACAGTTCAGTGTGTGTTTTTTTTTTTTTTTTAAATGTCTAAATTGCTTTTATGCACTTAACATCTGTAGACAGTGCTCCAGATAGGGTGAGTACTGGACTATTTTACACACCAAATTTTAAGAAATACTCTTGAAATTTTTTGTAATGAGTACCAGTACTTCACCCAACCTTTGGAAATACTCCATAGGTACTTCAAAATGTGCTGTTTTTCCAAGTTGAAAGCACTTTCAGCAAAATTATATCTTACTCACCTAATGTCAAAAATGGTACGTTACTCTGGAGTGTGAACAATATCTGGAGCACTGGCTGCCGATCAGCATTGGGAGGTCTAGCCCACTAAGTAAAGCCAGTTCAGATTGAAACTGTTTGCCACGCAGTTTGAATCGCAGTGTTTCTGAACGGGAGCTGCTAATGAGCACAACTGAGCTCACACTGAACATTTAAAGTTTTTCTTAACATAGGTTAAAAATTTTAGAAAGCAGTGAAAAATATGCTACCCATATATTCTGTTTATATCTCGTGACTGCTGACACCTTCAGGTGAGCGCAGTACTTTGCTTAAAAGAACTTTTCGAGAGCTTTCCGAATGTGTGTTCTGATTTTTTCTTTACATCATCTTTAATTCCTGAGGCGAGATGGGTAATTTGTTGTTTTTCAAAACTGCTGCCCCCCCCCAGCCAGTTTGCCAGCACAGCGGTGGCACTGCCAGTTGCGACGTAGACGACCTGGATTCGGAAACTAGCCCAAGTCATTGGAGGGCCAGTCAGGGGAGATGAGCGGATGCTCTTCACCTCGGGGAGGGAGTGTTGACGGACTCAGCTGTGCTACTGCCACCTGGGTGACCACAGGTGACAGTGCAAGGAGAGCCACGGAATCTGGGAGGATGCTGACATGCTCTGATGTGCAGTGCGCGTCAAGGGCTCTTCTCGGTGCCCTGCTAGGGGCTGCGTCAGAAAACGGGGAAAAAGCCAGACACTTTAGGAGGACATCTGCGCCTCGCCACAGGCCCCCACTGCCGACCGAGGCACCGTCCTCCGTAGATACCTACCAAGTCTCTGTCAGGGGTAGTGCCACCTCCCGACAGCCCTTCCCTGGAGGATAAGCCAGGGTGTTAAGGAGGTGAGGCAAGTCCCAGGGAAGGCGGGTGAGGGGAGGTGGATGAGTAGGTAGGTAGGACTGTTGGGGTCGAATGACAGTGTGGGGGGGGCATACTAAATTAAACACACAAAAAAAGCTGCTGCTCCCATGTCACGCCCACCGTGTTACGTGGAGGTGCTGTTTACCTTAAAAAATGTGTTCTGCATCGGCTTGGTGGCACTGGGTGCCTTACCTCCTGCTGCACCGGTGACCCGGGTTTGGGAACAGACTTGAGTTGCTCAGGGGCTAGCCATGGAGGGTGGATTGAGCATCCGCAGGACAGCGCTCCTTACTCGGGGAGACTTCATGTCCTGCGGTTTGCCTGTCATCTAGAGGAATCTAGGTGGTAGCACCATGGGACTGCACAGGAAGGTACCCCATGCACAGACGGGAGCGTCTCCACGGAGACGGAGTATGCACATGCAGCAATGCATGTGCATTGGCCCAGTGCAGAAGAAAATAGAAGAAAAAAACTCTGACCGTAGCATGGTGATGGCCCGGTCTGCCGCACGCTTCGCACCAACAACTGTGGGCACTTTCAGTTCAGGGTCCTTTGGTAGGACCACAGGAGAAGATAAGTCCTGTAGCCGGCCCAGTGGCGCTGAGGGTTGAGGCACTGGACGCTACACCACGCCACGCCGGCTACCTGGGGTCGGGCCTGAGCTCATGTTGTCTGGGGTCAGCAGAGGGATAGAGAGAATAGTGTGTCCTACTAATTGGGGGGTCCGGGTGTCAGCATCTGAGATGGGAAGCAAGGAGTGTAGCTACGTAGTGCTTGCACACTTTCATGCATACACGGTCACGGTGCCGCAATGTGAGAGAAAAAAAAATCTGAGGAAAAAGGGCAACCATAGGCTCCATGAAGCCCTGCCTGTCTGCACGTGTGCTGCTCCACCACCTGGATTGCTGAAGCCCCGATCTGGATTTTGTATCCTGAGTGGGGGGAGGATGGCCCTTCCCGGCCCCGCCACAAGCGGAAGTCCGTGGGAAAAGTGCTCGGCAGTGCCTGGGGGGACGGTAGATGGATGTGGATGGCAGGAACAGGGCAGAGCTAGCTGCCTACAAAATGTGTAGGTTTAAAAAAAAAAAAGGCAAGTCCCAGAGAAGTCAGGTGATGGGGACCGATCTAGATGGGGGCCATCTGGGTGCTGAAGGAGATAAACAGCTTTGTGGGTGGGGAAGATGTGTTCTAGCCCCATCCTGACACATGCACAGTACGGGTCCAGTGTGCTAGGTAACATTTAACCTGGGAAAAGATTTTTAAATACCTGTACTGCTGTTGGTGGCCATGCGTTTTGACTAGTCATGAATTACAAAACTAATCATACAAACTGGTTTCAGAAATGTCTAAAGGAATTGGACAGCTGCTGCTGATGAAGCTGAGGATGTCCGGTACAAAATATTGCTAAAAAAAACCGTGTATAATGAACATATCTGTCGACTAATCGTCTTGTGTGATCTAGCAGTTGGGGAACCGGGCGTTTGCAGGCTCAAACCCCGCTAGAGCGACGTACTTACTGTGTGTGACCTTGAGCAATTTACTTAACCTCTCAGTGCTCCAGTTCACCCACCTGTGAAATGAGAAGCAGGACTGGAGATGTTGCATCTCAGCTGTGTTATACTGGGGTAGTAAATAATAATAATAAAAAAAAAAAAATACATCATGTTGGCAGAAAAGGACCAGTAGGACCGTCTTGTCTGCCCTGTTTTCCCTGCTTTTTTCCAAACCCTGGACCCTATTTGGTCACAGTTGTCCTTTCCTGTACATATTATGCCCATGTGCCTATCGCGCACATGCTTGAAGCTCCCCACTGTCTTCATCCCCAACACCCCTTCTGGCAGGCTTTTCCAAGCATCCACCACCCTTCCTGTAAAGAAGTATTTTCTCACATCCCTCTTAAACTCCCCCCCCCCTTTACTGCCTTAGCCTCCTCCCTTGAGAACCATAGTGGCCTCTTCCTTCTCTTACCATTGCTCGCTTCCTTTAAACAACTTGCTGTTGCCTTATTTATTCTCTCATTATCCTTTTCCATTGTTCCTCCCTCCCCCAAGCCATCCCCCCTTCAGTTTATTTGCTTCAGCATTTTCCCATTTTTTAAGAATCTTCCCCCCTGAAGTTCAGGACCCGCATCCTAGTGTGTTTTTTCTTCTGCTCAGTCGGTGTGCTAAACCACACTGCATAATGAAAAATGTTTTCCAGATGCAATGCTGGTCAAGTTTGTCTGTGGTGTGGTTTGGTTTGGGTGTGGGTGGTTACAGTTTTCCCAGTATAGTCAACCTCTCACCTTTCCCAGCGGCTGCTTCACTACTTGATTATTGAGAGGACTGAAACCCTGACTTGCTAACGGCCACATAGGGAGTGAGTGGCTCCGGCAGGATTTGAACCCTGTTCTCCTGAATCGACCACTGGGTAACATTGTCTGCCTCCTGGTGTGTAAATGGGGAAGCTGGCAAGCTGCTGTAATCGTGGAGAGACGGTAAGTTTAAGCTGTGTGGAATTGCCCGTTGGGTTTTTGGATGGGAAGAAGCAGTCTCCATCCCCCAACCCCCATGTAAGTCACAAAGAGATGAAGCCTTCGACACGTAGTAGATGATTTTAATAACATTCATTTTAAGTTTACTGCCCACTATGGCTGTTAAAATGAAGTCGGGCAGTCTACTTGTCCTTCTCTGCTGCCCGCCTGTGAAGACAGCACAACTGTTTTTTGTTTACAGCTGGTCAGAAAGGCTTACCCTAGTGATGTACCCTCTAGTGGCAGAAGCACTGGATGATCTGCCCAGGTAAGCACAACAACATACGAAATTGCCAGCAGATAAAGGCCTTACTGTCGATCAAGTCTGCTGGATTGTGCAGCTAGCAGCCCCTATATTGCAGCTGCCCCTCCCTCCCCTCTCCCCTTACCCTGTCCCATCCCCTTTTGAAGCAGTCCACTGTTCTACAGGATACCATTTCCTTTGGCAATGTGTTCCACCCAGACACCACCATCTCCATAAAAAAAGTGTCTCCTCATTTCCCTCCTGAACCTTCCCCCTTCCAGTCTCAGACTGTGCCCACGAGTGTCCCTCCCCCTCCTTAATTTGAAAAGCCCTTCCGTGCCTATCTTATTTATTCCCTTCATGGACTTGGAGGTTTCAATCATGTCTCCCCTATCCCTCCTTTCCTCCAGGGAGTGCATGTTCAACTCCCCCAGCCTGCTTTTGTAGGGGTAAGTCCCCTGAATAAAGTATTGTTTAAATAACCATGCCGCAGTCCACAAGTTTGGGACTACTGATGTAAGGAACAGTTGGCTATCCCTTTGTATATAAATCTGCCAAGCACCCTGCTGTGCCTTGCCACTAAAGGGCATGATTCTGTCACCAGTAGATCTCCAGCATTGTTATCGGTAGACCACTCTCAGTTTTAACATTTGACCTTGTTGTTTCAGGTACAGGACAAGAAATTGGACACCAGCCCTTCCTCCAAGATGCATCCACCACCAGCCTTGGACTCCCTGCTGAACATGTCTCGAGAGTCCGAAGGGGAGAAGGAGAGGCCGTCGGACACTGTGGATGACTGGGAGGAAGAAGTGGGCGAGGATTTCAGCCTTTTCTATGACAGCTACTCCATGGACGAAGGGAAATTGGAGGTCAGACATCCTGCACCTCGTCAGCTGCCAGCCGCCTAAACCTGGGGCTGTGCATGTTTGACACACTGTTTTAGATTTTTATCTGAGGCTGTGCCAGACAACTTCTTAGGTTACTGGTCAGCTAAAATGATGCTGTTTTTTTTTTTTTTTTATATATATATATATATTTTTTCCTGGGAAGATTAATCTGTTTACATACATTTTTTGACTGCAGAGGGCACACTGAGCTGTGACTTTTGATTTCATATCAAGCTGGAGCCAGACAGAACACACACCAGACATCCCCCCTTTTTTTTATTTCCCTTTCCTCACCCCTGTTCCCCCACCCTTCCACATAGGTATTTCCCCAGTATGACCAGGGTTGTGACTTCTACTATTGTTATACTTTGTACGATTGCTATTTACTGCATGTAACTATTCTGTAAACCACTGTTATATTGTGTTCTTTTGTTATCTGTATTTCACCTGTATGTTACCACTGTTGTATCTCACGCTGTAACCATGTCTAGCCTCCCTGCGACGAGGTGCCTTTCTAATGAGTCCCTGACTCAAAGGTTGTAAATCCGACTTTCAAAAATATAAAAATAAAGGTTTTGGATTGAAGAAGTGCAGCTTTTGGGAGCAGGAACATGCAAGAAATGCTGAGGGAGGAGCTGGATGGAGTGGTTACTGCAGTGGGGGGTGCATAGCAAGTGGGATTTAATAAGAAAAAGAGAATATTAGAGGCTGCAAGTCTCTGTTAGGGTGGTAGGGAGGAGGAAATGAGAAGAAACCACTGAGGTACATGAGAAGGGGGGGGGGGAGGCAATGAAGGAAAAGAAGGAGGCTTTCAAAAAGTAAAGACCGGCCAAGCAGAGGAAGATGGAGAAGCGTATCTTAGCAAGACGAGAAAGGCCAGCAAGATTGTGAGGAGGTCAGAGTTGAATACCAAGCAAGATGAGGGACAGGCAGAAATACTGAACGAGTATTTCTGCTTGGTATTCATGGAGGATGAGGGACCATTCCCTTACTGTGTCACCGAAGCCAGGGAGGGAGGAAGGGAAGGGTGTCAATGGGGAACCAATTATGGAGGGGTTGGTATTCAAAAGACTAAATGCAGTAAAGGTGGATAAATGAAAGGGCGCAGACTGGCTGTGTCTGTGGGTACTGAAAGAAATGGTGCATGTTCTGGCTGCACCTCTCGCAGATGTCTTTTGATTGCTTCTTGGAAACTGGGATGGTGCCAAGGGAGGACAGCAGGTGTGGTGCCCTTGCAAAGGAGTGGAAGCAGGGAGGAACCAGGAAATGATGGACTGGTCAGTCTGATGTTTGTTGTGGGGAAGTGACTGTAGGCCATAATACAAGAGAGGCTGGTTGGATTCCTAGCGGCAAATGCTCTTCAGGACAGTTAAGCAGCACGGGTTGCGAAAGGGAGGTCATGACATATGCACCTGATCGATTTCTTTGACTGGATGATGAAGGCAGTAACAAGGATTGAGCAGTTTATGTACTATACCTGGACTTTAGTAACACTTTGATTCTGTCCCACTTGGAGGGACTGGTCAGAACACTGGATGACATGTGGGTAAGGAAGAGAAATACAGGTAGGCAAGGAACTGAGTGAGTGGAAGTACTCAAAAGGTTGTCATCAACAGAGTACTCTGGAGGTCACCAGTGGAGTACCATAGGGATAAGTTTTGGGACTTATCCTCTTTAATATCTTTATCTGTGACATCGGGGTAGCATTGACTACACTTGGGAGTACTGTGTGCAGTTCTGGAGTCTGCTTTTGCAGAAAGATAGAGACAGGGTGGAGACATTGTGGAGAAGGGGTAACCAAAATGTTCCCCTGATGACCCAGTAATTGTGAAACCGGTTGGGGTATCTTTGCTCGCAGCTATTGCGGCCTGCAGGAACTAGGTATGCTTCTTTTAATGTTAAAATAAAGGTCTTGTATTGTCTGTGAGCTGTGCAGTGTTTCCTGTTTGACAGCAAGGGAAGTCCTACTTGTGGAGGTTGGAAGACCGCAACATGGACAGGGGGAGAGACAGAGATACGATGGGGCATACAAGTACCTTCATGATATAAACAAGGTGAACAGCAGAGAGTTTTTGCGCTGAGTGGAAACATGGGCATGAGTGAAGCTGGCTGGGGTAGTTACAAGGAGAGAGGCTTCAGGAACAAATACATCACTTGCCTAGCATTTTGCATTGTAATACTTAACAGCTTTCTTCTTATTGAACATTCAGAATGCTGCGCACATCATCAACGTTTTGGGGGTAGAAACCCCTTCTTCAGGGTGAACTGGGTACCCCTTAGACTGAATGGTCCTGTTTCAGTACTATTTTTCTACCATAAATGATTTAAAAAAATCACACAAGTACTGAAATAGGAACATTCAGGCTAAAGGGTGCCCAGTCCACCCTGAGGAAGGGGTTTCTACCCAAAATGTTGGTGGTGTATGGGGTAAGAATAAAGCTGTAAACTATTACAATGCAAATTCTAGGCTTGGTTTGTTTGTTCTTGAAGCCTCTGTGTTTATTATGATCCACACAGGAACAGGCTGCTCCCGGATTTCATTTGCCTTTTGTTCACAGTACCATTCTTTTGATTTAGTTATTTAGGAAATTGGAATTACAACCCTTTCAGTCATAGACTCATTTCCAAAGGCTCCATGTCAGAATAAAACAGACATTCATACAGCACATACATAGAATAAATGTGGGTGAGCAGTCGTACAGAGTATAAATACAATGAGCTCTGGTTTATGCCTATACATTTGGTAACTAAAACAGGGCAGAGCTATCGACATATTTACCTAATAAGTGGTTAAGACCTATACAATTTGTAGCTAAAGCAATGCAGGATATGAGTTGGTAGTAAGCCTCCTCAGGGAGGCCTTGTCTTATACATAATACAATGCATTCATAGTCTAGTGCACCTATATAGTAACAGAGGGAGGTGAGGAGCCTGTAGGCTAGAAATAGTGAGGGCTGTCCACTGCCTGGCCAAGGGCAGGTGCGTGGCCTAGTGGCGTGGTGCAGGATCCACAGGTTACCGGTTACATTGGCATTGACGTGAGGAGAGATATGGGCCCTTAAGGCAGCTTTAAAAAGACCTAGAGTGTTGATTGATGTGACAGCCGGTGGGAGGGCATTGTACCAGGATGGAGCTCTAAGGGGGAAGGATCGCTGGGCCAGGGTGGTCCTGACCCCAGGCACCTTCCAGATAGTTTTTGGGGCGGCCCACGTGGACGCTGAGATGGTGGCTGCCTGAAGAGAAGCCATGACAGATATTGGGGTTAAACCCAGGTGGATTTTTTTGGTGAAGAGACAGGTCTGGTATAATAGTCTTTCCTCAAGGGAGAGGATATTGGTGAGCACGTATAGGGTGCAGGTATGTGTATTTCTGTCGGCACCAGAGAGGAGCCAGTAGGCCTTATTGATGATTACTTGTATTTGATGAAGTGCTGTAGGGTCGGCTGCAGCATAGATTGTGAGGACATAGTCCACCAGCGATAAGACTGAGGAGATGATGGCTAGGTGAAGTGCTTCAGGTGACAGGCAGTCTTTATGTCTGTAAAGGAAACCAATGCGGGTGTTGGTTGCAGAGGTGAGGATTTTTATATATTCGTGGAACGAGAGGGAAGAGTCAAATATAATACCTAGATACTTATACTTTTAGACCTGTTCCAGTGGGATGAGAGAGGCGAAGAGTATTTCAAGGGGGAAATCCTTTGCTCTGTTTTAGCGGTGGGGATGGAGCATCGTCTTAGTTTTTTTTAATGTTGACCAACATTCTGCGTTCAGCAAACCAGTGTTCAGTCTGAGAGAAGTTTTGTAAGGTACGCTGGAGAGAGAGAAATAGGATCAGGATGTGCGGTGTAAAGAACAGCGTCATCCGCGTAGAGGAGAAGGTTGTGGGGGCAGGATTTAGGCAGGTCATTGAGGTAGATGTTGAATAGCAGGGGACCCAGTATAGATCCCTGGGGAACTCTCGAGTGCACAGGCAGCATAGTAGATATGGTATTAATTTTAACACATTGGCTTCTAGATGAAAGATAGCTGGAGAACCGTGAACATGGACAATGAGACCCCAATTTGTTGTAATGTGTTAAGAAGGAGGGGTGAGAAACCTTGTCGAAGGCCTTTGAGAGGTCTATAAATACAGCCCCTGTGAGGTGCCCTTTGTCAAGCGTGGAGTGCAGGGAGTTAACGAATTCTGTGAGGGCAGTCGTAGTGCTACGTCCAGCTCTGAAACCATGCTGCTCCCTACATAAAAGGTTGTTGTGTGCGAGGAAGTAGTCAGTGAGCTGATTGACCATGATCTTTTCAAGGGCTTTAGAGAGTGGGGGAGAATCGAGATGGGCCAGTAGTTGTTTGGGAGGGAGCTGTTGCCACATTTCAATATTGGTGTTATCACTGCCGTTTCCAGTGAGGTTGGGAACTGGCCCAGGCGCAGGGATAGATTTAGAAGGTACATGAGTGGGGAGGTAACTGAGTCTAGTGCAAGGTATAGGATACGCATATCGCAGGCGTCTTTGCAGTAATTGGAGCTCTGGAGGGCTTTGGACAGGTAGGCTTTCGCTTCTGTAGGGGTAAGGACTCTGAGTTTGAAGGGGGTGGAGGAGCTCAGGCGGTGGGGTGGCTGAATTGGATCGAAAAATTTGCTAGGGAGGACTGAGCTGTGGTCTGAGAAAGTGGAGTTGAGGCAGTTAGCTATGTGTAGCGTGTCTGTGGTGGTAGTACCGTTAACACTAAGTTGTGGGGGGGGGGGGATTTACCATTAAGCTCCTTGATGTTGTCCCAGAATTTTCTTGTGCTACCCCAGGAGGTGGCTAGGACAGTTCTGTGGTGCTCCACCTAGCTCTAAGGATGTCAGGAAACATTTATTTTACAGAAAGGGTTGTAGATAGATGGAAGAAACTTCCAGAGGAGATTATCTGCGCTAAATCGGTGCAGCAATTTTAAACATGAGTTGGACCGGCACATTGGACTGGTAAATGCAGTAGGAGGTGTGGAATGGGAGAATTGGTCACCTAGTGCCAGGGTTGGGTAGACTGGTTGGGCCTTAGAACCATTATCTTCTGTCAACTTGTGTTTCCAGTTTCATCAGATGGGGTTCCAGCCACTTGTAAACCTAAGTGCCCAATGTTTGGGGGAGTCCCTTAATGCCGGGTCAAAAGTGCTAGCAAAAAAAAAAAAAAAGGATTTAGTATATTTAATCAATCCTTGTTGAGTGGGAGGTAAGCTGTGTTCCACTTCATGGGATTCAGCCTGCTGCCCAAGAGAAGCTTAAAGAATAGGCTATAGAGTGTCTCTGTAAGAATTGGAGGAGGTTAAGTAAGCAGTAACCCACAATACGGCATGCGTTTCTGGAGAATTAATGCACGCCCTGGGTTAACTGGAAGGCACGAGACAAATGGCTGATTGACTTTCAACGCACATAGGAAGTGCATTAATTTTTAAGAAACCCATGCCGTGGAGTAGGTTATTGCGCTTATAAAATGGACAATGTTTTTTTTTTTTTAATGGAAAAAGGCTTTAATTTTTATTTTTAATCCTTTTTTCTTATTTTAATAAAATTTCCTTTAGTTACTGTAGGTTGTTGCTAGGTAGAATAGGTGAGTTTGGTTAACAGGGCTGTATGCCTTTGTATGAACCTGGGAACTGCATTTGTTTTGAAGAAACCAGTGTCTTGTTTTTGTGTTTTGAAAGTAGGAAATATTTTTTTTTGTAATATAAAAAGTTTTTGTTTTATTTATTTAGGGATTCGGATCATACCTTTGAGCTCAGAGCTCTTTTACAAAGGTTCCATGTCAAACAGTGACAATGACAACAATAGCAAACAGTTTACATACAATACTCGAATAGTAGGTAGCTAGTATACAGTAAGGTTACAATGTCATTTATAGTACCAGTGGTGATAGTACAGCGTCAAGAACATTCAACTAGGGTAAAGGACAGTGTTTATATGTAGCGAAGGAGATAAAGAGGTGTGACACCTAGTGTGAGAGTCCAAGGAGGAGTCAAGGTGAGGAGGAAGGGAGACTGGGGGTGGGAGAGTAGGCGGCCAAAAGAAGTGGCTTTGTGTAGGAGGTTGGGAGGTAGTGGTAGTAGGTTGGTTTTAAGGTTGATCCAGTGTGGGGAAAAGGCACAGGGGGGAGAGGAAGAAAGACAGAGGGATAGGGCAAGGGGGAAGAGTGGGGGTTAAAGGAAGGGGAAGGAGATTGTGGGTGAGTGGGCATTATGGGTTTTGGAGTCCTCATGGCAGTCACAAACTGTCCTAGTAACAAGGTGTTGCCTTAGACCATTTTTGAATTGCGAGATGCATTGGGAGTTTAGAATGTGCACTGGGATGTCATTGAGCCGTTGGGGGTCCCTGTAGCTGAAAGCACGCTGTCCCTGCACAGTTCGACGGAAAGGTGTTGATAGGGCCCCCTCATCCTGCCTCTGGTGGTATAGCTGGTAACACTTGGTGTTAGGATGCTAGAAATACATGGGGGGGGGGTTACCCATTAGTGCCTTTTTTTCCAAGGAGACATGTTTGGAATATAATCCTGTTCTTCAGTGGCAGCCAGTTGGTCTCCTTGTATAAGGAGCAGGTGTGGGTATTTCGATCTGCAGCCATTGTGAGCCTACATGCCTTGTTGAGGGCAATGTGAATCCTTTTTAGTGCAGTATTTAGTGCATTTAGTTAGGGTGTTGCTAGGTATATTGCAGCAATTTAGGAACTGTGCGCTTTTTATATAAATAATCAGTGGTCGGGTGCTGTGTTTTAACCAGTGAAGTTCGATTTGGTTCGTTTTTTATGCCCCATTTTATAAGCCTAACTAAGAAATACAAAATTTGGTAACAAGGTCTCGAGCTAAAAAAAAAAAAAAAAAATTCGCTCAGCTGCCACTACTTCCTCCGGTTAACTCTGTCTCTGCTCGCTGCCAGCCTTTCCTCCCAGTTTATATGTTGTTTCACATTTACTGTGAAGCGATGTAAAACTAAGAAATGACCTCAACATTGAGGGAAATTGGGCTGGTTGAGATTGGGTGATGGAGTGTCCGCCCTCCACATTCTAGTGGTCCAAGCCCGTTCTATAGGGCCCTGCTGACATTGGACAAATTATCTCTGTCCCTATATGGTGATTTAACTGTGCTCCTCAATGCAGTGCATCAACGTGCCAGCACAGTGTTGTCTGTTTTCCTTTCCAGTTCAAAAGGTGTCTGCACCCCCCCCCCACTGAGAACCTACTAGAATTGTGCATTAAAAAAAGTCAATTTTTTGTTTCTTCTAGTCGACCGCAGAGGGAGCAGATTATCAACCAAGTGAGGCAGAGGACGATGAAGATGATGAAGAGGAAGAGGATGAAGATGATCAAGAAGGATCTGGAAATCAATCAGACCGAGTGAGTTTTTCTTTTATTTTGCTACTGATGTCTTTTCCCCATTCCCTTTTTTACTCCCCCTGTCCCCACCCCTGACAATCAGGGTTGTCACAGTGGCATCCTTTCTCTGGCTGGGAGGGAGAGTAAGGAGGTGTCTTCACAGCTGACCCAGTGCTGCTGTTGTGTTGGTTAGCAGATAGGTGCACAAATGCTGAATAGAGCCTGCCCGAGTGCAGCACCTCCCCTTTGCAATGGGTTCAGCCCCCTTATTGTTCTAGTTTGGGATTACAGGGTCAGCAGATAGATGCACAAACACTGAACAGAGGCCAACACACACACCCCACCAGAGCCGAGTGTCTCCCCTCTGTGATGAGCTGGGCCCCCCAGTGTAGGATTACAGGGTCAGCAGAGGGGCACACAAATGCTGAACAGAGCCCGCTCCCACCCCCCGCGATGAACTCAGCCCCCTTGTGTGGAATTACAGCATTAGCAGATAGGTGCACAAACGCTGAACAGAGCCTGCACCCCTGCCCCAAGCACCTTCCCTCTACAATGAACTGGGCCTCCGAGTGATGGATTACAGTGTCAGTAGATGGGTGCACAAATGCTGAACAGAGCCTGCCCCACCCCCGGGCCAAGTGCCTCCCCTCTGCAATGAGATCAGTCCCCCTAGTGTGGGATTAAGGGTCAGCAGACAGGTGCACAGATACTAAACCGAGCCTGCACAGACGCACACACCTGTATCCAGGTGCTTGCCCTCTGCCGTGAAATCTTCCGTGCCTAGTGTGGCAGTACAGGGTCAGCAGATAGGTGTACACACACTGAACAGAGCCTGCCCCCCAGCCAAGCGCCTCTCCTCTGGGATGAACTTTGCCCGCCTAGTGTGGCAGTACAGGGTCAACAGATAGGTGCACAAACACTGAACAGAGCCCACCCCCCAGCCAGTCGCCTCTCCTCTAGGATGAGCTCTGCCCACCTAGTGTGGGATTACAGGTTCAGCAAGATAGGTGCACAGAACCATAGAATTTGCCAGCAGATAAAGGACTGCTTGGCCTACCTAGTCAGTACCTAGTCAGACCATTTTTCTTTGCCTATAGTGTCTTCGCAGATTCTACTTGATCTCCAGCCCATTCCCCCCACCCCCCTTTTCCTGCCTATGGTGTCACCTAGATCCTACTTGATCTCGTCATCTCCCCGATTCCCTTTCGCTAAGATTCCCTTATACCAGTCTCATGCATTCTTGAACCCCGCCACTGTTTATTGCCCCCATCACCTCCGCTAGAAGATTGTTCCAGGAATTCACCACTCTGTATGAAAAAGTACATCCTCACATCTCCCAATCTGGCCCCCCCCCTCCAGCTTCTTATCATGCTCCCCCCTTGTTCTTGAGCACCTTTTTTTCTGAAAAATACTTCCCTCTTGTACCATATTTACCCCCGTGAGGTATTTAAAGGTATCTATCATGTCTCTCCCCCCCCCAAGGGTGTACATATTTAGGTCCTTTAATCGCTCCTTGTAGGGTTTCTCATACAGACCCTGTGCAATTTGAGTTGCCCTCCTCTGGATCGCTTCCACTCTGTCTGTGTGCTTTCTGAAATGTGGTCTTGAGAACTGGACACAGTATTCTAGGTGGGATATTACCAGTGATCTATAGAGAGGCAGCACCACCTCCCTCTTTCTGCTGGTGATGCCCTTTCCTGTGCATCCCACTTGCCCTCCAAACTGCCTTGTCACACACACTGTCTGGCCACTTTTAGGTCGTGCTTTTCCCTGCCTGTAGTGTCACAGCAGATCCAATGTGATCTACAGCCCATTCACACACCCCCCCCACCCAGTTCCCTTTCCCCAAGATTCTCTTACGCCAGTCCCGTGCATTCTTGAACCCCACCACTGTTTTTTTGTTTCCCCCACCACCACCACCTCTGCTAGAAGACTGCTCCAGGAATTCACCATTCTGTGAAGAAGTCCGTCCTCGCATCTCTCCTGAATCTACCCCCTCAAGCTTCTTATCATGCCCCCTTTGTCACTGAGCACCTTTGTTTCTGAAAAATACTTCCTCTGAGGTACTTAAAGGTCTCTATCAAGTGTTCTACCCCCCCCCCCCCGGGTGTACATATGTATGTCATTTAATCTCTCCCTTTGTGATTTTTGATACAGACCCTGCACCATTTTGGTTGCCTTCCTCTGGACCGCTTCCACTCTGTCTGTGTCCTTTCTGAGATGTGGTCTCGAGAACTGGACACAGTACTCTGTGTGTGGTTTTACCAGCGATCTATAGAGAGGCAGCACTACCTTCCTCTTTCTGCTGGTGATGCCCTTTCCTGTGCACTCCAGCATCCCACTTGCTCTCCAAACTGCCTTGTCACACACTTTGCCTGGCCGCTTTTAGGTCAGCCTTTAGGAGCAGAAATGCTGACCTGAGCCTGCACCCCTTCTCAAGAGTTGAGAACCTCACCTCTGCAATGAACCCAGCCCCCCCCCAAAGCCACTACCCCAGTGTGGGAGTACAGGGTCTGCGGATAGGTGCACAAACACTGAATAGAGCCTGCACCCCCCTCCCCAAGCTGAGTGCCTTCCCTCTACAATGAGCTCAGCCCTCCTAGTGTGGAATTACAAGGTCTGCAGATAGGCACACAAACGTTGAACAGTGCCTGCACCGCACCCCCCGGAGCCAAGCACCTCCCTTCTGCAGTGATCTCAGCCGCCCTAGTGTGGAATTACAGGGTCAGCAGATGAGTGCATAATTGCTGAACAGAGCCCACCCACACGCCTGGAGCTGAGTGGCTCCACTCTGTGATGAGCTCAGCGCCCCCCAGCTGTGGGAATATAGGGCTAGCAGATAGGTGTACAAACGCCGACAGAGCCTGTAATGTGGAACAGTTGGGAGCTGTGGATGGGGTTTTTAAGTGTTAACATGGGGGACATCCCTCTTACTGTGGGGTAGTTGGAAGTAACAGAGGGGTTTTGATTTGTAAAATGAGGGATGTCCCTCCTGATGTGGGACTGTTGAGAGAAAATGAACAAAGAATTGCTATGGGGTAAAATAAGATGGAGCTCTTCTGATGTCTGAGCATTGAAAGGTACACATGCTGTTCTTGGAAGTGCTTGTCCGTATCGAGTGAATAGCAAAGTCAAAAGCACTGAAATTGTTTCAATGCAGTGAATGTGCACGATTCCAGAGGTTCCCTTACCCATGTATTATCCATAAGGACATTAGTTCAGGAATCAGTATGTCTTCTGAATAAAAGATCTTAGTTGGCATCAATGAAAGTGTAGGTTGATTTTGTAATTTTCAACAGAATAGATGACTTCCCCCTTTTTTCTCACAACCCCCTGCGATAATCTGGAGGTGACATGGCTGCAGCATTTTTCTGATTGAGGGTGAGCTGCTGCTTTCACCACTGATACGTGCGGCAACACTGAGCGGCCTGTGCCTGCCCTCCCCAGAAGCCAAATGCCTCGTCTGGGTGCCCCCCCTAGGTGCCACCCCAGCCAGACTTGTTATGGGATTCAGGGGCCCACCTGTTTTTACTGGGAGATTTAAAAAAAAAAAGTTTTTAATGAGGAGCCCATCTTGTGGCACAGTGGGTAGTGTGGTGCATTTCCATTCTGGCGGCCAGAGTTCAGAAATGGTCATGGGAGGCAGATGGGGAGGTGCTGTTGTGTGGCAGTGCTCCCAGCCGGGAGGAGAGTACCCGTGAGTTCTGCCACGTTGAGGACCTTTGCTGTGGGTTGGGGAGCTTGCTCCTCTGCAGGGGCACATTCACTGCGTGCAGGGTCTGCAGGGACGTTGCCTGGTGTTTGGGAAATGCGCGGAAAGGGAGAAAAGGGTGGGGAGACCGTGAGCACAGGATGCCATTAATGAGGACGTCAGCACCCTTGGATCAACCCCATGTAGATTCCTGTTAGCTTGAACGGGGGGGGGTGGGGGCCGTTGTGGTTGGGGAAGCTGGAGATTGCACCTGAAGCTGGTGCATGGTGGTGATCGGGACCCAAAAAGCTGCATAAAATAAAATGTTAAATTGCCTCCAAGCTGCACCAGAGAGCCCCAAACATTTTGGCTACCTGAAATTTTGTTTTGGCTTGATTGTTGACCAAACTGAACAGAACCCTTAAAATAAGAGTAGTGCTGTGTGGATTCCTGGTGACAGGACTCTGGTGGAGAATATGACCACCTCTGGAGTTTCCTGCGTAAACATGTCCCTTTTATTGTCTGCAGAGCTCCTCTTCCAGCGCAAAGAGGAAAGGGAAGAAGAAAAGTAAGAGTGACAGCCCCTGGGTGAAACCTACCAGAAAACGCAGGAGGAAGGACCGAACGAAGCAGCCCAGTGGTAGGTTGGGTTCGGGGTGAGGCTGAGGCTACACTTGCATTTTCACCTAGCTTCTTGACTGAGGGATGTGTTACCTGGCTGCTAGCTGCAGTTCTGCCATCACTCCTGTTTCTCCAGCCTAAGGAGAGTGGTGAGATGAGATTTATTGATTTATTTTTAATTGCTAGGAAGTCTGATCAGAACATACCTTCAGTTTTCAGCCACTTCCCAGGGCAGGACCATACAGGACAGCAACTGTAGTGCAGTATAGTGAATTAAAAAATATATTTCTGTCTAGGAAGCCCTCAGCCAATCGGAGTACAATTCTTACTTGTCATACAGATATACTCGTAGCATGAAATTGCCATGGTGGCAACAGGCTTCTGCCACCACTGTCCCTCCCTGCCGTCAAAGCATCTGTGCTGCCGACAAAAAAATAAGATGTTCTTTTTAAAAATGTCTTCGAGATTGCAGTATATACCATGATTTAAGCAGGATTACAGTAAAAATTGTGACCCCTTTTTTAAAACTGTTTCTTCTGTTTCACGTGCGCCAATACCCAGCCCAGCACAAACAGCACACAGACAGACCAAACCAGCTACTGAGATAACTGGGAGGGGAGTAAGAGGACTATATTAATTAATTTTTCCTTCTTCGAATCGCACTGTAGTATTCATTTGTTGTTGCATTTGGGTTCCTGGTGATTCGTAATGTGTGTTTTATATGTATACTTGGGAGGCGTTTCTCACAGAACAAGAACATTCTCTCATGCTATTCGGGCAGACATAACTGCTCCTCTCGGTGATCCTGTCGCCAGAACACCACAAGATAACATTCTTATTCTGTAAGAAACATCCCAAAGTATACATAGAGATTTATAGGCAATTCACAGTTGGGAATAATTTTAAGATACAGCTAGGGGGTGCCACCTGTCTGGTTTCTAACCAAATCATCCGGCTGTTAAGAACACTGCATAAATTACGTATGCCTCCCCAGCTGAAAGCTACCTTCCTCATTAAGCTTTAGTAGCATTTAAAAAAAAAATAAAAAAATTTTGTGACCTATTCATTCTGTCTTACTGCTAATTTGTTGCGCTCATTAATTTCTAATCCAAAACCTGCATTTACCATCTTGTAGACAGGAACGCGCTTCCTCTGTCGCTAACTCTCAGTGTGCGCTACCAACCGTTGACCGTCCTGTGATCTCACGTTTGCTCAGAGTGAGCTGCAGACTTGAACTGTTGTTCACGAGGTGGCGGCATGGTTCTGGAACAAATATTTAGATATATTGCAGGGATTTGGATTTACAGTTTATTTACCCAGGATAGCCCAGCAGAGATGCAGCACCTCAGTTTCAGTGGTGCCCTCCTTACACCGCCGATGTCTGCAGCTAGGTATACTAGAGCACCGACATGAAGTGACAAGCTCAAGGTCACACGGAGTATTTGGCTCTGGTGGGCTTTGAACCTGTGATTTCCCTGGTTCCAAGTCAGTGCCTTAACCACTAAACAACACTGCTTCAGATACTGCAGTTTATCACGGTGCTTCAGATACCGGAGTTAACATCGCGTGGCTTCAGATACCGCAGTTAACATCTCGCGGCTTAAGATACCACAGTTATCACAGTGCTGATCTGATACTGTCACAGCTGCCCCAGGCTTAATATTAAGAAACCATTGGACTGTGATCTTTGGACCGTCAAAATCAGTTAAATTATTATTGGTGACTTTGTTCCAGCTCTGCCCCAGCGCTCATGCATGCACGCACTTGCTCGTGCACGCACACACTCACACTCTCTCTTCTCTCTCATACTCCTCGTGTCCTTAACTGACAATAACAGACCAGTCCCATCAGTCATTACTACCTGATTATTGAATTGTCCCAAAAACTCCACCTTGAAAATGGAAAATAGGTGGTCCTAGTAAGTCAGCCATCATAAGTAGATTTGTACAGTGTAGGTGAGACCAGCTTTACAGAGGTATGATTTGTTTTAGCCACTGAAGCATTCTAAATTAAGGTAAATCATTTATCTTCACTTTGGGCATTTATCTATGATTTAGACAGCTCACAGAGGAACCATTAGCCAGTGGGAGAACAGCTTGAACAGTGCCTGATGACATCACCCGTGGCCTCTGCTGCACTTAAAACAGAGCAGTGAAATCAAATGGGACAGTTCAGGCTTCATAAAAACAACTCATTTCAAAGCTTTTAAATTTAAATTACATTGCATAAATTGGGCACACTATGGCCTGATTTGAAATATGCCACTTTTACCAGTTGTGAGTGGATAGGACTTTCGTAACTCACAGCTCTCGTGAGTTATGATTCTGGCTCTGTCACACTTGAAGATTAATTGCATACTTTGAATCTAGCCATTGCACATCCCCAGTATATTTTAAATTAATGTCGTATTTTGTCTTTAATTATAGAGGCCGTGAATGGGAGTGGAGGGTCAGCAAGTCACATGCAAAGCGAATACACAGAGGTCCCCTTGGGGTCACTCGAGCTGCCGGGCGAGGAGAACCTGTCCCCAAATAATGCAGGTGAGATGCATGGCAGCTGTTCAGTTACCAAGAGGTGAGCGCCCACCTCATGTCTTTGGCAACGGGGCTTTTGTCGGGGGTGATGTGGTCATGGTGGTGCCTTGACTGGTAGTGGAAGGGGGTTGTTGAACACGTGGGGCTGGGAGTTTGAATACAGTGTTTTGTTTTTAATTTTTGGTGGTGCTGGCTCAGTAACATTTTTATTTATTTTTTTAATGTTTATTCTTTTGGTAACCAGGTGAGGCCCACTGGGCACAAGGCCCTTTTCCTGGGGCAGTCTGGGAGCACAGGGAGGTTTTGTGACTTGCTCAGGGTTACACAGTGTGCAAGTAGCGGTCATGGGATTCAAACCCATGTCTTCTGGTTCCCCAAGCTTGTTTGCAACTCACTGCTCTAACATCCAAGCTTTACTGCCATCCTCTTGACAACAGCATTCCACTTTATTACCTGGGAGACTGGAGATCCAGTCTGGGGCAGAGGATGTTGCAAATGGGAGGCACTAGGTTTTTTGGGGGGGGGGTTTGCAGGCTGCCACACTTTTTACTTGCACCCTGTTGGCAGACCAATAAGTGGTACAGCCATCGCTTGTAATGGCAGCTGCTTGGCTGACCTTGGGTTTGGAGGACGGGTGCAGGCCTATTAACTGATCATTGGGGCATGGGACTGAGGGCGTAGAATGGAACTGAGGGGTGGGGTAGGAGACTGGGGAGTGGGACATGAGACTGGGGATGTGGGGTGGGGGATAACATGGGGAAACCATTTGAAAAAGTTTGAAAAGAGAACATGTTTGTAGGAATATCGAACGACGCCAGTTCCATGGAGACGGACCGCTTTGAGGAAGTCCCGCTGTGCAGCTGCAGGATGGAGGCGCCCAAGATTGATCGCATCAGTGAGCTAGCTAACAACAAATGCATGGCCACCGAGAGCATCGACGGAGAGGTGAGGGGCAGGGGAGGGGGATCTGCAGCATCATACCTGCGAACTGCCATAGTCATTTTACTTTCCCGTTATGGGGTCTGGTTTGTTTTGTAGGTGTGATTCTCAGCACCCTAGAGTTTTCCGTCTCTTTGGTGCCATTTTCCATTTTGCCCAGGAACCATCTAGTCCCAGTGGTGACACCCAGCTATATAAAAAAAAAAAAAAAAAAAAAACTGCATTTCAGTATTGTATTGTATTTGAAAACAGACACCATGTCTGCATTGCTAGTGAATAATTTCCTATAAATCATGAGAAACTGTTACAGGGTTTTCCGTAAAGCATTTATGCATCGGAGTGCCTCAATTCTTTCATTTTGAGTCCCCCATGCTTAAAGCAGAGCCACGGCCTTCAAGACAGATACAATTATAGCATTTGGGGGCACTCGCAAAGAAGAGCAGTAAAAAAAAAAAAAAATCTAGAGCTACAAAGAACCCTGTAAAAATATGAGAAATAAAAGGATTTGGAGAAAAAAATGGGGAGCTAAAGCAAAGATCAGAGAAGGGGACTGTATGAATCACATTTGTGTTGCTTGATAAAGCCCCCATACTTATAAATTTTTGGGGGGAACACTGGGTTGTTGTGGCATAGAAGGTCTGTCTGTAGGCGCCGAGGAAATGGACCTTCATTTGCCAGTTCCCGCAGTAGTAGAGACTAGCTCTGCCGGACTTCCTACACGTGGCCACTGCAAACGTATGTCCGAAAACTAAATTCCTCCAAAGAACACCGGAGGGCTAGATAAGGACCCTAACAACTGAGCAATCCATTCCCAAAGCAGACAAGTGAGGTCTTGCATCCAAAATTTGTTGCGCTGGTAAGGGGGCCATGAAATGCTACCGTTGAGAATGTTTTGCGTTTTACAGAGCTTGTAATATACATGCTACTGCTGAGATCACAGCCCAGGTCAGCTGCTTCCTAGCTTGTGTCTTTTCCTCTACTCCACACTGTTTGCCATTGGCTGAGTGCAGCTCCACGACACTGTAGATCTGCCAGTGAGGCAGAGGTAAGTCCTGGGGGACACTAGAGTGGTGGGCTGGGGAGGCCGACTAGAGAACAGGAGCACAAACAAATTATCAAAAAAAAAAAAAAGTGCAACCATTTGGTGTCTGATAAGATTGGAACCCAGGTCTCTTGCTGTGTGCCCCCTGAGCCTTCCCCCCTGTGGTGGGGGAGGCAGGGCATTGCCATCACCCACCACAGAATGGATGCTGTTGTGGGATGCGGTGCCTGGGTAGCCAGCTGTGAGGTTAGCGAGCAGCTAGCACCATCTAGCCAGTCAGGGTTATCCCGCTTTGTCCTGTTACCCAAAGGATGTTGGTGGCAATGGTGCGCGCACACACAGCTGCACCAGCCGATGTCCTCACCCACGATCCACTTCAGACTACACAGCCACCTGTGGTCACCCAGGTGGCAGTATAGCAGCAGAGCTGGCTGCCCTTCCTCCCTCCCCGGAGAAGGAGACTATGGTCCAGGATGCTTAATTCTCCACCCCCCCCCCCCAGTCAGCCACTGTTGGCCCGAGCTCGCTTCCAAACTGGATCACTGACTTCGTGAGCAGTAGGTGTACCACAGAGCCAGCTAAATTGTTTTGTATTTTAATCCACAGTTGACTGTGTGAGTCCAAAGAGTGACATAACAACTTTCAGAAGGTGTCAGCTATTGCTTCTTACATCTGAACTATTTTTTTTTTGTTTTCTCTTTTACTGATCAGAAGACTTTTCACCTGACATGATGTGTTGAACACCACTCTACCTGGAGCCTGACATAGCTAGTTCTGTTCCTCCTCAGACATTTTCCCCAGATGACCTCACTGCCTGTGACATCCCAGATGACCAAGAAGAGCCAATCCCCTGCTGCCAGATTGGTCACTTGAGATGCCACAGTAGGTGAAGTCACAATGCTGATGAGGTATAATGAGGAACAGAACTAGTTATTTCAACCTCCAAGTCTTTTCCCTTTACATAGCATCTAATACTGTCTGGTAGAAAACCTATTCTGAGCAAATGGAAAAGAAATAACCTTTTTTTTTGCTTGCCATTAACGTTTTTCTCCTCGCTGCAGTGCAGGCTTAGCCCTCCAACCCCGACCCTGACCCCGCCCTATCACCCGGTGTCCCAGGAACTTACCTCTTCCAGGTGCTACCCCCACGGCTTACCCCCTGTGGCAGAGGTCAGCTTTTGGCACCTTGCCACCGATGAGGTGGATCCGGTTCTTGGAGATGGCCCTGTAGCTGGGGGACCTGCGAGGGGTTGGTGTCATCCGCTCTGCACCTGGCCAGTTTTCCCTGTTCTGGAGGAATAGACGTGCAATGCTGTGCAGATATACCGTGCATGCTACTGTGTATGGGGGACATTGATTGCCATCCCTCCATGCCCCAGTGTGCCGGCACTGACTGCCTGTCCCCGAGCCTCCGCTGGGGGCCAGACAGGTGCCGGGACCCAAACCCTCTCTCCCCAAAGAAGAAGAGCCATCCGCCAGACACTCAGTCCTCCTCTCCCCGGCCAGCCGCCGACGAACAGAGTCCGTCCCTGAACCTGAGTTGCGCCAGCATGGCAGCAGGCGAGGCATGGGTGGGTGCCTCCGCCTCTCCGCACCACCAGGCTGGCCCAGCAGGTGACAACTTTTAAAAATTAATAACATTTTTGCCTGCTGCTTTTGGCGCTCCTAAGTCTTTAGTATTTTTTGTCATGTATTTTCGTTTGCTCTAATTTTACTAGAGTATTAATCCATGCTGGTCTGGAGTTGTAATAGTAAATTGTACAAAAAGACATTTTGTGCAGGCAGGACCTGTACCCTGACAGGAAATATTTATAGTACCTTTACTAGTTGAGCCTTGTCTTCAGTCATGCTGGTTTGCACTCAAAAACCATAATGCACTTCATTAAGGGTAAACAGGGCTCAGATTTTACATTCGTTTATAGTTCCAAGCAGTACACCAAATCTTGCTGGTGGAACACCAGTTTCTGGCAGCTTGTATTTTGCTTTGATACTACAAAACTGTATTTAATCTAGCTCGATTTACCACATTTTTGGAGGGAATACCGAATTTACAAATGTTGGTATCCTGTCTGAAACACCACATTTAAAACTACGTTACTAGGCCTGGTTATGATGTAAATATGTTATTTCATTTATAAAACTCTTATCCTAGCTAAGTGGCTGCAGTAACAGCATTCTGAAACGAGAGACGATGAGGCCTTCGAGCCGGGTCCAGCTGATGGTTCTGTGTGAGATGCACCGAGCCAAGATGGTGAAACACCACTGCTGTCCTGGCTGTGGCTACTTCTGCAGTGCGGTAAGTCCAGGATTAAATGAGCCTGTCTAAACAAACTAAAATTGACCCATGTTCCAGCAGTGGCTGTAGCATGGATGCATTATGTGTCGAGCTGTGTGAGATGTGAATATATACTGTCGGGCCGGTGCAGCGGTAGTGCTACTGCTTGCGACGCCGGCGGCCTGAGTTCGGGAATGAGCCTGCAGAGTCGGAGGGCCGGCTGTGGAGGAGGATTGCATGTCTGTGGGACTGCTGTCCTCCGGGGGACAGGACTTGGTGCTTGACCGGCCTCTGGCAGAAGCCAGAGGAAAGCCAGCCCAAGCTCAGACGTGAGGGGAAGGGACACATGACAGACGTCCATGCACACACCTTGACATCATGTGTACATCACATCTCCTGGAGAAAACGGGTAAGAAACTACTTCTGAGTTCTGGGATGACAGAGCACCTGGCGTCACTCTGGATCTTTCCTGCCTGACCTGCAGCCCCGGCTTCTCGATGAAGTGACAGAAGTTCAAGGGAGGGGGCTCCCTCGTCCCCACCTGGTGGATAAACCACAGCTCCATGGGGGAGGGCCGGTGGCACGGGTGTGCAGGTACAGAGGGACACTAGTTGCAGGGATGCCTTGGCGACTCCTGTAGGAGTCCGAACTCGGGTGGCCGCAGGAATAAAGCATTCAATAAAAATAAAAAAAAATGTCTAGCTGTGTGGGATGTGAATTTGCACTGTTGGAATTTTTTTGCAGAATGTTAGTTTTTGATTTTTATTGGAATACAATCGGAATTACAAACCTTTGAGTCACAGACTCTTTTGCAAAGGCTCCACGTCAGTTACAGGGGGTGGAGGGTAAACAAATACAGTAGAGGACGTACATAGACAGGCAGTATTTACAGTAACTGTACTGAGGAGCAGTCCAGGAAAAACTTATATGCCGGTGAGGGTATTAGGCAGCAATCTTAGAGTCCCAGGCAGGGACTTGTGAAGCATTAATACATGGGGCCTAGAGAGACCCTGAGTCGAGAATGGGGAGGATATGGGAATAAAAATGGGTGGGCAGTGTTAGGCACGGTCACATTTTGCACTCTCAAGTAGTAGAGCCTTGAGGCCTGTTTTTAAATAGTGAGATGCTGAGGGTCTGGGAGAGTGAGGGTGGTAATGCATTGAGCCAGAGAGGGGCTCGGTAGCGGAAGGATCTTTGTCCAAGGGAAGTTCTACATAGGGGGACCAGAAATGAAGAGCTTGCTGTGAGTCTTGTATTGCGCCTATGGGGTGCTGCACTGATTATGGGGAGAAGGCCGGTGGGGGCTAGGTGAAGGTGTATTTTTTTGCGAGGATGCGGGTGTGGTACCTTAATCTATGTTGGAAATTTAGCCAACCAGTCAAAGCATAAAGATCACAGGTGTGGGTTAGTCTGTCACTGCCCGTGACTAGGCGGCAGGCTTTATTCAAGGCAGTGTTTATATTGTTAAGCAAGGTGGGTTCAGGAGAGCCGTATATAGTAATCCCGTAGTCAACTAGGGAGAGGGTGGAGGAGGTGACTGCAAGCTGCATGGCCTGTGCGGGTAAGCAGTGCTTGAGCCTGTACAGGATGCCCACTCTAGTATTGACAGAGGAAGAGAGAATTTGGATATGCCTCTGTTAGGAGAGGGAGGTGTCTAATGAGATACCCAGGTATTTGAAGTTGGTAACGTGTTCCAGTGGGGCGCCTAGTGTGTTCTTGATTAGGAGAGCAGACTGACTGAGGGCTTTGACGATGCGCAAAAATCATGGACTTAGTTTTATTATAGTTGATGATTAGGTGGTGTTCAGTGAACCAGGTCTCTAGTTCACAGAAATGACTCTGAAGGGCCTGTTGGAGGGCGCTCGGATGGGGGTGTTTCCAGAACAGAACCGCATCATCAGTGTAGAGTAGCAAATGACCGCTGCACACCTTAGGGAGGGAGTTTAGAAAGAGGGTGAAAAGCAGCGGGCCCAGAATTGACCCCTGTGGGACCCCAGAGCAAACTGTTTTGGGGGTGGAGAGGGTGGTGTTTATCCTGACTTGCTGTGACCGGTCTGAGAGGTAATCCTGGAACCAGGCCGAAGCCTCAGGGGCCACGTTTAGTTTTGGGAGGACATGAAACAGTAGCTCGTGACTGACTGTGTCAAAAGCCTTGGTTAGATCCACATAGATCGCCCCTGCGATTGAGCCTTGGTCGAGGGCTTCGTGGATGAACGCGGTGAGCTCTGAGAGTGCGGTGATGGTACTATGGCCCATTCGGAAACCATGCTGTTCCTGGCTGAGAAGTTTATGTTTAGTTAGGTGTTTGGTTATCTGGTCAGATACTATTCTTTCAAGGGCTTTGGAGAGAGGTGGAAGTATTGAGATAGGTCTATAGTTGCTGGTGTTAGTGGGGTCACCACTCTTCAGAATGGGAGTGATTATGGCTCTCTTCCAGGTTGAGGGGAACTGCCCGAGGCATAGCAAGAGGTTAAGAATTATAGTGAGGTGTGATAATGTGACATCCAGGGTGAGCCGAAGGAGTTTAAGATCTAAGGAGTCATTGCTGTAGCAGGTATTAGAGATAGCTATGGTAATATAGCGTTTTGCCTCGGTGCAGGTGATGACTCGAAGCCGGAAGGGAGGCCAGTTGACATTACACAAGGTTTTTGGGGGGAGTTCTGCGGTAGTGGAGTGATCCTGAGTGACATCACCATTTAGATTAAGTTGGGTGGGGGTTGGGGAGCAGCATTTACCACTGAGTTCTTTTATGTTGTTCCAGAATTTTTTCCCATCACTCCAGGAGGAGGTAAGGGTTTGTTGGTAGTAATTAGCTTTCAGGATGCTCTTTGGAATGTCTCAGTTCTATAGAATTCTAGAAAACATTTCTGTGTAAATTTGCGGAATATTGAATTGCGTAATATAGACCGCTTGCGGTGGCCCAGTGGCAGGGAGGGCTGAGGCGCTGGGCACCTTACTCCAACCACCCAGCGACCGGGTTTGGGAACAGATAAGGGTCGCTCGTTGGAGGCGGCTGAATGATGGCAGATTGAGCATCTCAAGCCAGCTCTCCTACCTTGGGGGGCCTGGGTCCCTCTCCTGCCACCAAGCAGAGGCCAGGTGGCAGTACCTGTAGGACCAGCAGACGTGATGTGGAGCGCGGGCTTCCATACACATGCTCGTGTGTGGGTTACTTGTGGATGCCCCTAGGAGGAAATGGAGAACACCTTGTGTTGCTCGGCATCTGCCGCGGGCACCACGCAACCCTACATGGCAGTCCACCCGCCGATACGGCTCATTGTATGTGGTGATTAACCAGTAAGTCCATGAGATGGGTTGGTGATGGGGCTGAGTGCTGTTGGGACCAGGGACAACAGGCACACGGAGAAACCAAGAAAAAAACAAAAGGACTGGTTGGCCCACCCAGTCTGCCCAGTTGTTCCTTGCCTGTTCTATCTCAGCAGACCCTAACTAGTCTCCAGTGACCCTGCCCTTTTTTAACAATATTGCCCTATGTCTATATCTGCGTAGTAGTACTCTGCAGCATGTGGAAAATTAATCTGCAGTTTATGAGAGGACAGTTAAATGTTTTAGGTGCTGTTAGCCACTGCTTAGCAGTTAAATCACGAATTGTTGTGAGAAAGCATCGGGACTGTATTCTAGGGGTCTGGTTCAATTCCCAGTGGATCACGTTATTTCTTTCTCACCGTAATCTGCAGTTTATGCAAACTGTGGATTACTAATCTGCAGTTCAACAAAAAAAAATAACATTCCGTTTTCAGAATTTGGGAATTAGGCAGAATTTCTGAAATTCCATGGAATTCCGGGAGAAGTGGAATTTGAAAATTTGGCACAGCTATGGCTGTGTCCACAAATTGTTACGTTTCATCTGGGGGCTGGATGCATCACAGTGGAGAGGGGGCTTCGCTCCTGGAAAGGAATGCCACAGGCAGGCATTCGCACCCCTCCTGCCTGCAGGCTGTGGAGCAGCAGTGCTGTCAGTCATTACTGCAGCTGCTTATTTGGCCTATGGAAGGGCACTGCTGTTGTGACCCCTGGTGTTAAGAAGGAAACTGAAGAAACTGTGAAATAGTGCACAGGGACAACAGGTGAATTTGCTCAGGGTCATTGAAATAAGAGACTCTTGTGTAATTTCAACTTTGGTTTCCTGGTTCCCACACCTGTGCTCTGTTGCACTACACTGTCTCCCTCTCCAGTTAAAACCCTGTTGTTACTGCAGTTGTGTGGTCATATTGGTGGTGGAGCAAAAAAAGTCTGGAGTGGAGGAATTAGAAACTTTTTTGTAGGTTCATGTTTCCCACTGAGTTAGAGGGCTGCTTACCCTTATCTCTAGTCACAATATAAAATTAACTAAAGTGGATTGGCAAAAGGCAGTTTTAAAACAATTATGCCCACCTCCCAGATGATAGGGCGGTTGCCATGGTTACATTGTGCCCCCCCCCAAAATTTTACATGATGGACCGACTTTGGGTGCATAACTGCCAGAGAGCCCACTCATGCCCTGTTTCGGAACCCAGTACCTCCACCTCCCACAGTCCACCCAATCTGTATCCGGCCTCTGCATGGAAAGCTGGGACTTAGGCCAAGGTGCTGTGTCTCAGAAAGCAGTTTATAGCTCACTAATGCCTCAGGATGTGCTGCTGCATATATGCAAACCCTGTAAGATACCCAAGGGTCCTCTTGTCCACCCCTCCTTCAACTATATGGAGTTTAAGTATCAGAACACATCGTGGCTTATCAGCTGGAGGGCTACCCCTGCTCATGCAGTGTAACCCTTAGTGCTATTCTCCTTCAAGATTCTGTCTATTCTTGAGTGGTTGAAGACATTTAGCTTTGCCTCATGCCTTGCAACACATTCAAACCACATTATCACATAATGCATCATGTTGGTTTTCAGGGGAGCTGTGCTCTTTTTTTTTCCCCCCTAACGTTTCTTCTCTCCCAAATTTATTTTGCCACAGGGTTCGTTCTTGGAATGCCACCCTGATTTCCGGATCACCCACCGTTTCCACAAGGCCTGTCTCTCCCAGCTCAACGGCATGGTCTTCTGCCCACACTGCGGTGAGGATGCCTCTGAGGCCCAGGAGATTGTCGTTCCCAGGGCAGACACATCCACATCCTCGGTACTGCCCTTTTATTAAGGGAGGCGAGAAACAGGTAGAGCTGACACAACACAGCCCAGGTATGGTTCCACCATCGCAGACAGACTGGGTAAGGAACATTGCAATCAAAGATGACTGCATAGAAAGCAAGAAACTTATAACTGGCTGCCATTTTCTTAAAAGTTCATGTCTAGAGTGTGTTAGCAGGAGTGCCTGCTGTGTCATAGGGGAGAGAAACCTTTCTTTTCCTTTTTTAAAAGAGCACCTTTTCCAGTGCCATCAAAACAAAAGGGTAAGCTCCCTTACCTGCCTGAGAGCTGTTCTTGCATAAATCATTTTCATTTCAATCCTCTTTGGAAGGAAAGGAATTGTAATTTGCCCACAAGGCACCAGCCAAACAAGTCCTTCCATCTCCTGTGCTGGCACATCCACAAGCTCAGACTTTTCCTGACATCTGCATTATGCATATGGAGAGTGCAGGGGTGTGCTCCTTAGAAGTCTGGCCATGTCATTACATGCTTTTTTTTTTTTAAATTTAAACACTTTTGTAAAAACCAAAGGCCAGTGTTGCATTAAAAAGGCCCTTAGTAGTAGAACGCTGGCCTTGATATTTTACAACAAAGAGCATTTAGATTTCTTTAAAAAAAAAAAAAAAAGCATTAACAAATATAACTCATAGACTTCTGTGGATCACGGCCCTGCACTCTACATAGACACATGTCATGAGCGTCTGTGGATGTGGCCAGCAGTATTGGAAGTGTTAAGGGGTCATTCATCTGGCCCCTCCAGGGCAAATTATGATCCCTTCCCTTCCAAAGGGCATGACATTAAAATGATGGACTTGCACTAGCAGAGCTCCCAGACAGGTAAGGCAAGCTTATCCTTTTATTTAAAAGGCACAAAACAAAAAACAAAGATGTGAAAAAGGTGCGCTTTAAGATAGTTGGAAATGTGGGTATGTGTACCGCCTCTGATCGCGCTACTGTTCTATTTGTTGTGTTGGTTTTGTTTTGTTTCATTGTTTTCCTCTTATCTGTAGGGTCCCTTGTTGATTCTGCATTTTTTCCTGTCTGGTATATATTTTTATTTTAATATATGGATTCTTAAAATAATGCTATTGAAAAGCATTCAAAAAAATCCCGATAATACTATCGCTCCTGGAGTGATAATACCACCTTTCCAGAGTGATAATAGTATCGTTTAGGTGCCGTAATACTATCGTTTGGGACCTAAGCGATAGTATTATCACCAAAGCTGAACTTCTTGCAGGTGCAAATCTGTCTTCTAACGTCTTCAGCGTGCCTTCCAATTGGACACTTTCACGTGTGTGGGTAGGCAAACGACTACTTAAAACATAGCGGCTGCCGCTCACCAAAGCTTAAGCGAGAGAAAACTGATGATATGAGAAGCTGTATTTTTATGTACCTACTACTCTGTCCATTTCCACTATGTATCTCTCAGTCTCCCATGCATCCTCTACAGTGGCAATGGGTCACGGGTATCACGGCAGACAGCGAAGAAAATGGGGACGGGCCGCTGCCACATTCTGATGCTCCTAGCAACCCTGTCAGCACACAGACCCCTGACTGGATCCATGAAATGGAGGTGAGACAATCCACCTCGGATCCATATATTAAAAATAACAAATATCTTGGGTGGATACAAGGCAGTAATCCCCATCTCGAGGTTCTGGGGACATAGGAACCTCTCGAGCTTAGCTCTCGAGGTTCTTATGTACCAGAATCTCGATTGTTTAAGGCTTGTAATCCCACTAAGCTATCTATTATTCTATTTATAACTGGCCAGTTCCGGTACCTGGTGAGACCTCTTGGGTTGGAGGCGTGCAGTAGAAGTTTCTTTCGGCGGTTCATCTCAACTGATGTTGCCAAGTTCTGGAACTGATCAGTATTTAAAAACTGAATATCAGATGAGGAGAAGGCAGCATTGATGGACCAAAGAAAAGAAAGAAATCCATATTATTATTTAAAGAAAACTTAATAAAGAGTAAGTAGGTGATTAAGGAGATTTTGTACATAACCGCATTTCGTATTACAGCAGAAATTCTTGTTTGTTACAATATAAACAAACCTGGCTGTGCCGTTTTCAGTTCAGCAAGGGAGCGAGATTCTGCTTTTGGACATCTTTATTGATTGGTCTAGAGTTTCAGGGGATAAACCATGACTGTCTCTTCTTCAACTCCTCACAAAGTGAACCGTTTTACTTTTTACCAAAGTTATTTTACTCACTAGTGTTATTCAGGAAGGAACTCTAGTTGCTTCTTACTGAACTGAAAAATGTCTGGCTTTTTGCGTTACAGCCATGGTGAACTTCTGTTTTAAAAAGGAAATGTGCAGCCGGTTACATAGTGCTGAGTAGTGAGGCACCTGCTCAGCACGCTGGCGACCCAGGTTCATGCCCTGCACCTGGGACGACTGGAATGGAGAATGGCGGGAAGGGTAAGGCGTGTCCGTGTGGATGCTGCCCTCCCGGGGGGGGTATGGCTTGCACTGCTCCTTGAGCAGTTCCTTGTGGTAGGCTGGTGGAGGTGCACTTGCCTTCGTGGATGATCACACGTCACCATGCATCCTTTCCAGGATGCCACGATATGCAGCCATGACATGGTAGCAGGGTGGAGGGAAGGGGAAAATGGAAATGGCCCACCCTGGAACGTCGTCTGACGACCCATTACGTATCCCCACCATGCCACTCAACCACCCAGCACACAGTCCTTATCCCTCCCCCCTGACCATCGCTGCCAGTGTGAGAGGCAGCACCCCGGCAGGCAGTGGGGGTTGAGTTCGGTGGGCAGAGGGGAAGCACATGTGGAGCCTGAAGAAGGGTCCAGGGGCCTGGGAGGAGCAAAGCAAAAAAAAAAAGATGCGCACCAACTCTGGCGTCGAGAGATGAGGGATCGCTCTAGCACACAGGTTGCCCAGTTTCACTCTAAGTCAGGGATGTCAGGAGTCAAAGCGGGCAGGGAGGGTTCTGTGTGTCCGATGAATGGCATTCCGGAGGGATGGGATGATGGCTGCATCACTAGGAGAGCGAATCCTGGTGGTGGAGGGGACTTGACCATGTGGGTGAATGTGCCTGCCACTTACCCCCTTCCAGACGGTTGTGCATGTGCAAGCTGAGGGAGGAGGCGGGGGGGGGGGTAGTAACTGGTGGAAATGCTGTACCAGCACGCCAGAATACAGCCTGCTTGGTCTCCCCAAGTCAGCAAACCCCAGCAGTGCACCACCGTAGGAACCCTCCAGACTCTTGCCAGTTAGATGGACAGTTTCCCCCATCTAGGCCAGGGGAGGGCCCTCAGCAGGGACAAGCTGTTGCCATAGGAGAGCATTGTTCTTCCCTCTGGGCCAGAGGAGGCTCTGGCAGCGACATGTTCTCCCCAGGGTGACGTGTGGAATGCCAGGATTTCAGGATGGAACCTTCAGTGGCAGCAGTGGGCGAGTCTGGTGGGCATTCAGGGCCACTATGGGACCTGATGGAGTGGGATCCTAGCAGGCAAGAAAAGAAGGCAAAAAAAAAAAATCACATTTACAGACCCCTTTAAAGAGTCTTACTTGGGGGCCGGCCCGGTGGTGCTGAGGGTTGTGGCGCTGGAAGCTACACCTCGCGTCATGCCAGTGACCGGGTTCGAGAGCGAACTCGGGCTGCCGGGAGTCAGCAAGAGAGGGAGAGGATTGAGCGTCCCATGACAGCTCTGCTCTCCTGGGAATGGGTTGGCACGTTGTCCCGCTCCGTGGCTGCCTTCTGGTGTAGATGGGGGGCAGTGCCAGACCACGGGAGATGCAGGAACGTGGCTTCGTGATGCACGCCTCCACGGTGAGACCAGGGAAAAAAGGTTACAGGCTCCATGAAGTCCCCTCCGGCAAGCTAACGCCTGTAATTGCCCACTCCAGATATGGACACGGGGGTAATCCGTGGGGGAACTCGGGCATGGGGGTACCTGGAAGAAGGGGATTGATGCCTGCCTGCAAGAGGAGATAAAAATGAATGTGGAAAAAGGAAAACCTACTCACAGACATGCTGTGATGATGTTTTGGTCTATAGTGCTGATGGACGCCTCAAATTGTTTTTGTCAGTTTTACAGTGTTGATGTTATTTGGCAAGGAAATAAAACACAACATACAGAGGAGAGAGAGAGAGAGACCACATACAGAATGTTGAGACAGACTGCACAAATAATTACAGGATCTCACCCTCCACAAATACTTGTCTCTGGACATGGTCTTTAAAGCAGCAGTGCAGTGAAATTGGGCAAGGAGTTTTCATCCAACCTTTTGTACTGTAAAAGATTCCAGGTTTTTTCCAGTTTTATTTGGTGGTACTCACATTTTGTTGAAATTAGAAAACTGTATTTTAAAAATGTTTCAGTTTAGTTTTTTTCTCGAGGGGGGAAAAAAACATGGCCACCAGATTTGGCATAGAAATAGTGTTGCAGACCTGGCAAGGGTTAGCAATGAGAAAATATATAAAAAAAAAAAAAAAAAAAAACATGCGCAGCATAGAAGGTACCTAGACAAGTATATTTGATTAGTAGGTTAATATTTTTATTAATTGTAGCTGGAACTAGCTTATTTTGGAAAACGTTTTTCATTGCGCTACCCATCGATCACGGTATGTCTTTTTGTTTCTACAATAAATTACCATTATTAGGCAATCTGTAGTGACATACATAACTGAAATATATTTGCAATTCAGAATGTGGGCCCTCTGTGCTAGAACTTGAAATGAGCACTGCCCCCTCCCCCAGCCAAATGTTTAAATGTTCCATCTGGTGCCAGCCCGCCAATGCAGCGGTGCCACTTGCGACACCGACCCGGGTTCAGAACCGAACACAGGAGTTGGAGGGCTGGCCAGGGGGAGGTGGATTGAGTATCCCATGGACCGCTCTCCACCTCTTTGGGGGGTGGTGCGCATGGGGCAGCCACCGAAGCTCAACTGACATCTTACGGAGGCCAGGGGTCTGACAGCCGGGACTGGACAAACTTGAAAGGCGTGCCACGTTTTCGGCACAGGCACCATTAATGTCAGTGCACGCCATGCCTTTCTGGTGAGAAAATCAATAAAATGAGGGATCCAACCATCACACAATGAAGTCCACTGCCACGTTGCAGACCCCACACTGCCGGCAGGACTGTCGTTTCCCACTGTACAGCTTTAGTCTCCATTTGGGGAAGGCCCCTCCCTGAGGGTGAAGCCAGGGGAATAGAAGTAAGTCCCGGGGTAGGTAACAGGGCTGAGCCCTGGAGACGAGCACAGACGAGGGCTGGCCAGATAGGGGAGCGTAAAGCATACTTAAAAAAAGTTCCATCTGGTCAGTAAACTTTTCCTTTACCTAGCCCAGCTTTCTCGTTTTGGAGAAGGAAACATTGCTGCACACACACCACCTGGAGCCAGTGGAGTGTGTGTGTGTGGCTACAAGATTTTGTAAACCACCAGCCCTGCCGGCTAGTGACCGGCTCATATTATTTTGGATCCCAGCTGATTTTGAAAGTGCAGCCCCACTGTTTGTTCTGCAGCCAGCTTAGCTATTTGAACATCAAGCAGTGAGGGGCTGGCCCAGTTGTGTGGTGGCTGAGACCAGTTGCCGCCACACCAGTGAGCTGGGTTCAGGAACAGGCCAGGGTCGCTTGTGGGGGGGGGGCGTCAGGGGAAGGAGAATTTAACATCTACAGACAGCTCCCCACCTTCAGGGAGGGGGGGCAGTGCATGCTGCTGCTTGGCTGCCACCTAGCGGAGGGTAGGTGGTACAGCAACAGACTCCTCTCGGAGGGCCAGGCAAAGGTGCTCAGTGCATGCGGCATCTTCACGACGCACATGCGTGCCATCTCGCGTGTGCCTGCCTCAGGGAGTGGGGTGAAAACAACAGTAGAAAAGTCCCACTGGTCAGGATGGCACCTGCCAGCCCACCGCAGGCGCCATACTGCCTACTAGGTACTGGCTTGTACCAGGTAAGTTCTGGAGAAGTTGGGTGACGGAGCTCAATGGCTGGGAGCTGATGGTGGAGGAGTGCAGGCGACCAAGGGGCATAAATATAGGCTGGGGAAAAAAAAATCCCGCAGTGAAATATTTCTGATTGGTGGTCAAAGTGGCTATACAGAGTTAATGTTTTTATTTGTCGCTCTGCTCTTTGTCCAGCGCCCGGATGAGAGGTAACACAGAAGCAAAGAGGCAGCCAGCAGTACCCATACCGAAGAGCATCGACAGCTCGGGACCCTCCCTCACCCTTCCGACAGGTGTGGTTCTCTCAACTGCTGGCCTTCCCCCTGGACCTGGCAGGGAGGCACTGGAAAAAGCACTGGTCGTTCCAGAAATGGAGAAGTAAGGAAAGCAGCGAAACGATTCCTCATGAATTGGGGTCCATTCTGGGAATGCACTGCTCTCTGTCCCATGGCATTTAAAGTTGCTAGGAAACAGATTGTTACACATCTAGATGCCCTCATGTTTTCCTTTCAGTGTCTAGCCAATATTCTAATACATGTTGACCTTTTTTGTTAATGAATAATGTTTTTGCCATTGGAACTACCTGAACCCTCTCTCTCAGCAGTTCCTCTTCTCTTTTAATACTGCGTGAACATTTTGTGACATCAGTAACATCATTCCAGGCCATTCAGATGAATAGCGTGGAATGGGAGTTATTGATGTCATAGAATGTCTTGGAAACACGAAAAGAAAGAGCAGCAGCTGGTGAGGAGAAGTGAAACTCTGTGTACAGTAGATATGAGAGCACCCCAAAGCTAGATGATATCGTAAATTGGTGAACGCTACTGAGGATGCATAACTGGCATGAAAAAAAAATGGCTGGGCTATTAATTACATAAAAAATCATTGCCTGTCACCTCTAATGAAATCCTGCATGGGCAGATGGAGCAGTGTGGTACTGGTTGTTCTCTTTTAATAAAAACTGTGTATTGGAGGTGAATTTTGTGCTGCTGAAAGATACGAGTTAACACAGCATACCTAGTCATGCCTGCTTATAAAGATAGAGGGCGGATATGGTGGACCTTGTGTCCCTTCTGACCCTAAATTACTGTGTTACTGGGCCAGGTACCGTAAGGGCTTCCCCGTGCTCTGATGTATGTAGTGCTGGTTAATAAAAAGCGAGAAACTGACAGCACTGGAGACTGAATTTGCCCTGCCTGATCCACAGGGTCAAGTACTGTGTGGGATTCCCAACGCTGTAACGCACAGATGTCTTGACAGCTGAGGACAGGTAGGGATTTTCAGCCATCTTGTCCGTCCTGCACTAAAGTCCTATCTGATCTGACAGGCACTGGGGATTGCCTTTGTTCCTGGCGAGTAAATGACATTTAGTGCTGGTAAAAGGTGAGGGACTGACAGCACTGGAAACTGAAGCCCACTCTTTATCCACAGCGTCGGGTATACTGCAACGCAGGCTTCCCCACACTGTCATTTATTTAGTGTTGGTGAAAAGGTGAGGAACTGATGGTACTGGGGACTGCAGCCTTCTGTTTATCCACAGGGCCAATATCATGTGGGACGGGTACAGTGCAGGCTTCCTACACTGTGTTTAAAACTTAGTGCTGGTGATAGGTGAGGGACTGACAGCACTGGAGACTTAAACGCTGTGTTTGTCCTCGGGGTCAGATACAGTGTGGTTTGCAAGGTACAGTGCAGGCTTCCTGACACGGATGTATTTAGTGCTGGTGAAAGGTGAGGGACTGTCATCACCGGAGACGAGCGCTATGCAGCATGGGGAATATACAGTGCAGGCTTACCCACACTGGTATATTTAGTGCTGGTGAAGGACTGACATCACTGGAGACTGAAGACCCCACAGGGTCCAGTGTAGTGTGGAGGCCAGGTACATTGTGTGGTGGGTTCGGACAAAGTGGTGCAGGGATGCAGCATGAGTTCAGTAGTGCAGGGTGACGTGGGTACAGCTCAGGGTGTTGACTCCCTAATGCAGCCCAGTACTGATGTGAAGGAACCACCGTTCTCGTTCCTTGGCACAGAGGTGTTTGGCATTGGTAGTCGCTTAGCCATAAAGTGTGACCCTGATATTATTGGATGGCCTGGTCCACGATGGCTAGCCATTAGCCCTGTCTCATTAACTACAGTACTTTCCTTTCAGCAGGCGCAAGAAGCTGCGGTACCACCCGCGACAGCTGTACCTATCTGCCAAGCAGGGTGAGCTGCACAAGGTCATCCTCGTGCTGAGTAAGTACACAAGCAGAGTATTTGGTTTCTTTTTCATATGTTCTGTAGCTAGTTCAGTGTTGCTGCTTCTGTGTTTCAGCCTTGGGTTCACATCAGACTCTAGCTTCCCCACCTTAGGATTTTCATGGGATGGAGGGGTGGATGCTTTGACGAGGGAGGCATCCAGTTGCTGGAAGACCCGAGACTGCAACACACTCCAGGTTTTCCATCTTAGCCTTATTGGTTTGGGAGGGGTGCTGGGTGCATTCAGCAGGTAAGGTACCCAGTCTCTGGAAGACTGCTGTCACTGTGGACTTGGGGCTTTCCACACTAAAACTGTCGGGCAAAGGAATTTGGAAGGGGGGGCACCGAGCTCCTAAAAAGCTAGGATAGCAGCGGATTCAAGGTTTCTTTTTACTCTAGACTATCAGGAAGGTGAGGCAGAGTGCATTGGGGAGGGTAGGCGCCTAGCTCCTAGAAGACCCAGGATTGCATCAGACTTGTTTTTTTTTTCCATCCTAGGATTATTGACCGGAGCGGGGGGCTGGGTGCATAGTTTCTCGGAGACCCGTGACATCAGACTCTTATCCTTAGGGGTTGCGTAGTGGTCCACCTCTGGTGTGAATGACCTCCATTTGGATGCCAGCCTGGGTTATCTGTGATTGGGCAGTGGAGTTCAGAGGGAGGGGCTGCCTGGAGCAGTGTTTTCTTAGACAGGGAGGTGCCGGGCTTCTGTGGCTATAACTTCTTCTCTGGTGGGCCATAGACAGTTTATTATTTTCAGCAGCAGAAGCTGGTGTGGCTTGGGGACCCCCATGTGCACCAGGAGAGGCTGGTGGATGGAGGAATAGGGAAAGAAAATGGGCAGGAAAACCAGTTGACTGTTTAGTAACACTCTGGTGCTGTCCGCTGCACTTTGTAGGGGCTGGAAGTTTGCCAAACCTAAGGAGGGACTCGTGAATCAGTGCTGGGTAGAGATGGGAGAGTGGGTAGATAAACCTTTATAGAAAGATACTGCTCCTAGAGCACTCAAGATCACATCAGTCATATTTCCCACCCTGGGTTGATTTTGGGGGGGGGGGGTGCAGGGTCAGGCGGCACATTTCAGAGGTGAAGCACCCAATGCTTGGGAGGACAGAACTGATCACCCAGTGCATTAACACTCCCTGACTGTGAACCATGGTGCAGCTCTGACACCGGCAAAGTCTATTGTGCTCCCAAGTCCCAGGACAATGGGGTTGTGTTAAACAGAAGGGTAGAAGGGCTCTGACCACAGTGTGTTTCTGCAAAGGATCGCTTGTGCACATTGCCCCGAAGGAGCGGATTTAGTGCCACTAGCTAGAGGGATAACCATTTAAGGATGTCATCCGTGTTCAGTGAACATGTGTCTAAAGTATTTGTTCATGTTCCAGTGGCACTCTTCTTGAGGTTAGTGTCATTTTAAACCTGTTCCTCGGATAGCTCTGACATCCGAGAAATCTGCAGTTGAACCACTTATCTTGAAAAAGGGACCACTGGAGCATAAATCCATTGATCCTCCACTTTTAAACATTTTTTTTTTTTTCTTTTTCATTACTTTTGAAATGAGTAGCATTTGTCCCTTAAGTGCTTCGGTCACTATAGCAACCATCCAGTTATCGTGAGTGGCGCACTTAACAAAAATGCGCTAACTAAAGAACACCTCAGATTGACCAAATGGCTTCAGTAGATCCATAAGTATAAAAAGAAGCTATAGTAGAAATTAAGTCCTGTCGCAAGTGATTCTAAATTTAAAACGAGCGTTTGTCATATTCAGACAAAAACTGCACAGGTGGAAACAGAAAAGGTCTGACAAATTTTTAAAGCCATATTATACAATGGCAAGAAAAAATCCCGGACTCTGGTCAGTCTTGGGCTGGACCCGTGATGTTATCCCAGCACAACATCACGGCTCTAGTCTCAGCCTCACTGTGAACCTGTAGATGAACATTTGCTTGAGCCTCTCCTTGATTGTTTCAAAAAAAACAAAAATATTTTTCAGCACAAAAACCATCTTTAAAATGATTTTTTTTATTCTGTATAACAACGAGCCATTGTATAATAGCAATAATGCCCTCCAGGGTGTGTCTCGTTTGGGATAGCATCACGCCTCAGTTATTGGACGCACTCAGCCTGCGGCCTCGTGTCCAACCACCCGAGGCATGACGTTATCCCAGCACGACACACACCCTGTCAGGCATTATTACTTAATTAGATTTGGTTATATATTTAAAAAAAAAAAAGTCCTCTCACCTGGAAAACAAAAGTTTGATACACAGCCCTTCAACTTTTTACTTTTAAGTGGATGGTCTGAGCCCCGGTTTTCAGAACGACCACCAGAGCCGGAGGACTCCACTTCATGCTGCAGCGCAGGGAGGCTTCCTGGAGATTTGCCACGTACTTGTGCAGGTAACAGTGGGGTGCAGTGCACGGGGGAGGAGGGGATACATATATTGAAAAAACAGAATTCTTTGAATCGCTTGCATATCGATTTTTATCTGAAACCTGTTTCCATTCCCTCTGTAGTGCTTCAGCCTCCCTCCCCTTGTGCACTTGTTTATTGCCTCATGTCTCTTTATCCTCCTGTTTATTTATGGGCTTACTCTTCACTTTCTTGTGCAGGCTGGTGCCAGTGTGAACGTCCGAGACAAATCCTTCCGGACGCCTCTGATTGAAGCCGTCGTTAACAACCACTATGAGCTGGCCAAGTACCTAGTGGAGCGTGGTGCCTGTGTCTATCACAAAGTGAGACCCCTCTGTATGGCTGTTTGACTGCAAAAACTAGGAGGGTGGGGGAGGTGCTAGTACCTTGGAGTTGGCTATGTTGCTGGAGAAATAACCTGTTTTTTGGTGGTGGGGGGGGGTAGTTGGTACTGTAAGCCAGTAACTGGTGACATGTAATGTAAGAAACCAGATCCACACTTGCCAGATACCACACAAATCAGATAAGGCTCAGATCAGGAAAGTACATTAAAAAAGCTTTATTACTTACAAATTTTGAAAAGTGCTAACAGTGCTGGACATTTTGCCAGTGCAGAAGCAGACTCCTCACAGTGGCCACAGATGACTACCCAAGGGTGTGTTCGTGCCCTAACCTTGAAAATGTGCCATTTGGGTTATCTAATTCATGGTGTATTTGGCAAGTGCGGGGTTCCTTGCTCTGGTAACTTTTAATCTCCCCACACTTCTGGAGATGCAGTCTGCTGTGGGGGAGGGGATTGTGTCAGGATTGTCTCCTTGTCTCACAATCCCGCTCCGAGCAAACTTACTGGCCATGCTAGTAATTACTACAGAAAAGTGACAGCTGTGCCCAATACTGTGGAAGAAGAAGCTGGCTGTAAAAATAATATGGGTAACCCAGGTATGCATTGCAAATCATATGCCCTATCAGAGCAGTCCTGAGAGTATATTTCCAATTGGTAAAATCATAAAATCTGCCCCCCATAAAAAAACAAATTGAGTGCAAATCGACATGTTTTACACTGCAGTTTGGCGCACAGTTGGTGACATGATCAGTACAAATGGTGCCAAGTAGTATTTTTGTGTGATGGTGTGGCACAGAAGTTTTTTTTTTGCATAAACAATTGCCAATGTAAGGTGGATTTTGTGCAAAAAAAGTGACATAGAAATGTAGAAGTTGTCGACAGAAAAGGACCACCAGGCCCCAGACATAAGGTGAGGTTTTTCCTCTAACAAACAAAAAAAAAAAAAAAGCGAAGAACACTGAGTATAGCACACAGATTGAAAAATGACCAATTACCGTCTTTTCCTCCCAGAAATGGTCCGTTCCATTTTTCCATTTTTGCCCTAGCTGGGAGGTTGTGGGAGACCACGTGACATCCATCCCTTCCCAATGTACGCTGGCATGGTTGGGGCGATCCATAATGGTGGAGGATGAGGCGTTAAAAAGGGGAGTGAACACTTTAGTGTGGCCGACCCATTGGCACAGCAGTACTGCTATTGTTCGTGACGTCACTACCTGGGTTTTGTCAACGTCAACGTGGGCCAGCTGGGGGAGAATAGAATTGAATGTCACAGGACGTTCTCCTTCTCCAGGGTTTGAGGATAGCGACTTTCGCCACAATACTGCCACCTGGGGTGACTATGGATAGCAGAATGGCAGGAAGGCAGGACTTCACTGACGTCTGGAACGTGCCATGCTCGGCGCCCTTGATATCTGGGTATGTGGAGTCCCGAGGGGCAAGTAAGAAAAATAGAACAGCCCTGGTCTCCCTGTAGATGAAAATGCTATGGTACGTCTGGGGCTGGGCGCTGCCTGCTGGGAGCGCCCTTCTGACAAAGTGCCAGTGTGTTTGGAGTATCTCTCCTTCACCCTGTCCCTGCTTGGGGAGGGGTGTAATCTGAGGCATCATGGAGGAAGTGGTGCCCCCCAGTGCAGTAAGGGTACCATATGATAGGAGTACGTTGAGAGATATCGAGTGAGTCAATGTGGTTGGGACTAGAGAACTGTGGAATAACAAAAAAAAAAAAAAAAAATTTGGTTGCACACACAGATAATGCACTTATGAGTGCTTATGTTCCACAACCAGGTAGACCATGAATCCACATGCTGGTTCCTAGTGTACTTGAACTAAAGCAACCCTTAGGTAGTGTGAGAGAAAAAAAGAAAACAAATACTTAGATTTTGGGCTGATCATTGGCCAGTGAACCCCGGACTATGTATGTGTGACATGGGGGTCCAGGCTGGGAAGGTGCTGCTGATGGAAGCACCTCGTAGCCTGAGAGGGGTAGCACATTTTCCCCTATAGCAAGCCAGGGAACTTGCTCCACCCAGGAGAAGCTGCAGATGTGTGAGGCCACCAGTAGGCTGTGTGGCGCCACTGTATGGGACATGAATGGTGGGAGGGCAGATGAAAAATTGTGAAAAACACTGCCCCCCCCCCACATCCTTTTGCGTCTGCTGCCCAGTCTTAACATGCCAGCGGGCACTGTTCCTTTCAGCATAGCTAATATTGTATCACGCTATTCCCCCAGGCTCTACCTGAACAGTTGCGTTATCGATGCATTGCCCACCCACCCCTGCACTGTACCTAAAGGGAGAAGTGGTCCACCAAGCTGTAGTTGGGTGGGGGACACTGTAGTTAAGATGTTGCAGATGATCAGTGTAAAAATGCTGTAAATGAGTTGCTGCCATTATGCATGTACCACAATGACCGTGACAATTAATAAAGATTATAGTAAAAAAAAAACAAAAACACACTGGCCATCATCTGTCTTCATCATGGCCACGCTGTACGGAGGTGGGGGCATGCTGTGAAGTCTGCCACATCGCCGGATCCTGTTTGCAGTGGAGAATACAGCCCTATAGCCCTGCCATTGGAGGTAGAGCTGTCAAGGATGTAGCAGCAGCAGCAGGGTTAGCGATTGATGGTGCTGGATATTCAGGTTAAAGGGGGAGGGGTGTTGTGTGCACCAACAGAGAAAAGGCTACAGTGCCACCCCCACCCCTTACAACAGTATCCTCAAGGTACCGCATTAGCTGAAGCATTGCCTTATTGTGCTGAGGCAATTGCAGTTTTACTGATTGTCTGTTAACGGGCGTTTCCACAAAGTGGGCAGCAGTGTCTGATCTCTGTTATACAGTAACTGAATGTGGTAAGGTGGAAGATTAGGGTAGCTACTACTGTGTACATAAAAAATTGTAAATCATGGCTAGTTACCAAAGTGTTGACAAAATAGGAAGCAGAAGCTTGATACAGTGGCACCATTACAAGGGGTCTAGAGGAAAATATGAAAGGGGGGGGGTTGAAGAATGGGAAATGTCTTAGTATCAGTACTCCCTTAGGGAAGGGTGTTCGTGCCAATATAGATTAGGTGTTTTGTACAGTAGGGGCCTGGCGGCTGCAATCTACACTGTAACAGTTTCTTATGTGTAGGAAGAAGACGGCTCGACCTGCCTCCACCACGCAGCCAAAAACGGGAACCTGCCGATACTGCAGCTCCTGCTTTCCACGGGCCAAGTGGATGTGAACGCACAGGTAAGGGCTATGTGGTTAGCTGTTCCAGTGACTGTGTGTGTCCCCCAGAATGCCTGCTGTTGAGGAAAGTGAGCTCCTGTGTCACGGCACTCAGTGCTAGTAAAGGGCCAACCAGGTGGAACTGGGGAATTGCGATCAAGTTTCCATTGTCCGTGCACCACTTCAGACCCTCCAGTGGTGTGTTTTTTTTTTGGGGGAGGGTATAAGCATGATGTAAGTGTGTGATGTCTGCCTCCCCCGACCTCTGCTGTAGATCAGGCGTGGCCAGTGCAGGATTGCCAGGAGGTGGGAAGCAGGCTTAAAGAGCAACTCTGCACTTCAGCATGTACTTTAATAAATATGATGATGTAGGTATTACAGTTTATGAGAGAACATTTTTTTCATTGTTAATGTTACAGTCCATGGTCTACTGCAGATCTTGGTAGTCTGTCCAAAAGATCTGTATAAAAACCATTTGCCTCTCCCCAGTTGACCTCACAGTGCTTTTGTTTATCGTCATTGCGCTAACCATAGCAACAGACTCAGTCACAAACTTCAGTTGTGAAGTCAGCCGGGCGCATCAGATACATTTTGAAAGAATCTGTGAAATAAGCACTGCATTATGTACAACATTTAGTAAACCAACAGTTTAAAAAAAAAAAAAAAAACTAGAAAACACCATAGTTAAACATAATTGGCGTAAATCTAATGATAGTAAGCTTTTTGTTTTAGCAGAGAGTTGCTCTTTAAAAAGGAAGAAAATCCTTCCCTGGCTGGCCACAGAACTCGTTGATGACCCACAAAACTACCCAGGCACCATGGCCTGCCAGCGGCCTCAAACACTTCCGCCCAGGAGAGTTTGAGGTGGAAACCCCTGCTGTGTGTGGGGGTAGTTCACTGCTGGGTATTGAGAGAGTGGTAAATACAGTAGGGCATCCTGTGGCACCCACAATGCTGTGTACGAGCAGGAGTATGAAGAATTAATAATATAGAAATCGATATGCTGGGCCAACTGAAATCACGGGTTAGGTGGCTTTGCTGGCTTTTGCTCAGCTCTGAGGTAATCCAAGTCCATTTAAGAACATTGCTTTGTAGGATGTGGGACACTTGTGTACCTTTGCTCAAATGAAGCCTTAGATTTTATGATGCTAGACATCAAAGTTTTACTCTTCTGCCCCTCCCCATGCTGCAAATGAGAGTTAAGATGACTTGGTTAAATCTTAAGTGTTTTTCCCCCCTCCTTTTCTCTCCCCCACCCCTCAAAACAGGACAGTGGGGGTTGGACCCCTGTAATCTGGGCTGCGGAACACAGGCACATTGACATTATCAGGGCGCTGCTGGCAAGAGGTGCGGACGTTACACTGCGTGACAACGTGAGTAAAGAGCCCCAAGACTCCTGGATGGTGGTGGTGGTGGTGGTGGGGTGTAACCACTTGTAGGTAATTACCAAAGCTTTAAGAAACCCTGGCAATCCCCATGTATAGGCCAGTTTTAAAATGAAAACAGGATTATTTGGCCCTGGATGTAGTACTGTTCAGTATGCTACCCTGCACGCTCAGACAGTTCTGTTAAAGCATTTTGACAATATTTGGTCTACATATTCTCCTCCACCATCTCGTTTTATCCCTGTTTTGAGTCCATGTTTCCATCATCTTTCCTGACCTGCATGGAACATGATTAACAAGCCTTCTCTGACTCAACGTTCTGGATTGGGGCAGCGCACCACAGGCCTGTTCCCCCCCAGAAACTGAATGCATCACTTTTGTGACATTTCCGGTTCCACTGGCCCAAAGAGCAAGTTACCGAAAGTCTGGGTCAAGTCTGCAACCAGAGAATACAGGTCGTTGAGGAACAGTGGGCAGTATTTAAAATGGGGATTACAAGAACAACAGAATTATGCATTAAGCAGGTTAGCAAGAGGAAAAGGAAGAGGAGACCATTATGGTTTTCCAAAGAGGTAGCAAAGAAAGTGAAAGCCAAAAAGATTGCATTCAGGCAATACAAAAAGACACAGGCAGAAGGGGATAGGGAGAAGTACCAGGAGAAGCAAAGGGAGGCAGGGAGGTCAGTAAGGAAGCCAAAGCTCAGACAGAAGAACACATTGCAAAATCAGTGGGTAGAGGGACAAAACCTTTACAGGTACATAAGTGAAAAGAAAGACAAAGGAGGATAGTGAGACTGAAGGGGAGGATGGGGCGCGTGGAGGATGACAACAGTAAAGCTGACACATTGAACAGGTATTTCTGCTCAGTCTTTACTGAGGAAGAGGAGGGTAATGGGTCTGAAGGGTACAAGGTGAGAATGGTGCAGAATGGACACAAGTCCCTTTACACGAGAAAGGGTCCTGAAGGAACTGGAAGTAATAAGAGTTGATAAAGCAATGGGGCCAGATGGGGTGCACCCAGGGTCCTTAAAGAACTAAGAGAGGTGGTGGCTGAACCTCTGGCTATCCTGTTTAGCCGATCACTGGAAACAGGAGGTACCCAAAGACTGGAGGACAGCAGATGTAGTCCCTCTATACAAAAGTGGGAACAAAGAGGAAGCAGAGAACTACAGACCAGTCAGCCTCACCTCGGTAGTGGGGAAGATCATGGAGCACTACTGAAGAGAGATTGGTGGAACATCTGGTTGTCAATGGACTACAGAACCCAAGGCAGCATGGTTTCACCAGGGGAGGTCATGTCAGACCAACCTCGCTGAATTTTTTGACTGGGTGACTAGGAGGTGGATCAGGGAGGGCAGTGGACATGGCCTATCTGGACTTCAGCAAGGCCTTTGACACTGTGCCACATAGAAGACTATTACACAAACTGGGGAATATGGGTGTGAGCAGGACAGTAGTGTGGTGGGTAGGTAACTGGCTGGGTGGCAGGACACAGAGGGTGGTGGTAAATGGCTGTCACTCCACAGAGGAAGAGTGACCAGTGGGGTACCACAGGGATCAGTGCTGGGACGGTACTATTCAATATCTTCATCAGTGACATTGCGCAGGACCTAGAAGGCAGAATTTCACTGTTAGCTGATGACACAAAGCTCTGTAACAGAGTAGACACACCAGAGGGTGTAGACAGAATGAGAAGCGACCTGCAGAAACTTGAAGAATGGTCAGGGTTTGGCAGTTGAAATTCAATGCAAAGAAGTGCAAGATAATGCATATGGGGCACAAAAACCCTGGCATAATATATCAGTTGGGGTGAGGATATAGCATGCACCAAGCAGGAAAGGGATCTTGGGGTTATCAACTCTGTGACCTCAAGGCAGGGAAACAGTGTGACAAGGCAGCAGGTAAAGCAAATAGGACGCTGGGATGTATAGGCAGGGCATCACCAACAGGAAAAGGGAGGTCATAATTCCGCTATACAAGACACTAGTGAGGCTCCCACCTGGAGTACAGTGTACAGTTCTGGAGACCATACCTACATAAGGACATAGACAGGGTAGAAAGGTTCAGAGGAGGGCAACAAAGATGGTGCATGGATTGCATCACAAGTCCTATGAAGACAGGTTGAAGGAACTGAACATGTACTCCCTGGAGGAGAGGAGGAGAGGGGATATGATAGAGACATAAAAGTATCTTACAGGGAGGAACAGGGTGCAGGAAAACACTATTTTAGCGAAAAGATGTTAGGGGACTAGAGGGCATGGGATGAAGTTGGAGGAGGAGACGATTCAGAGGAAACATGAGAAAGAATTTCTTCACAGAACGGGTGGTGGACAATGGAACACCCTGCCGGAGGAAGTTGTGGGGGCTGAAACAATCACGGGATTTAAGAATGCATGGGATAGACATAAAGGAATTCTGGAGGTCAGGGGTAAGGGGCAACAGACTTCTAGGAAAACAAACTGAACTTACAAGCTCAAATGGGCAGACTGGGTGGGCCATAGGCCCTTATCTGCCGACACTGTCTATATATCTATGTATCTATGATTTCCCTTCTCTGAACTGAAGTAGCAGCAGATTTCATGGTAGAAACGTCAAGTAGAGAACATGGTTTGTGAGGACAGTGGGCTGCTGCAAGAAGCCTTGGGTCAATAAGTGATTCTTCGCCCTTGTGAGGCAAGGTGGAGGGTGAGGGAAGGTTTATGCTGGTCCCTTCAGATAGGAATTTCTGTCCCCACACACATCAGAATCTGCCTGGCCCTTTAAGAATCTTAAGGATAGGATTTTTTTTTCCTTTGTTTGTTTTTGAAATTCCACTTCATAAATAGAATTGGAGGTATGTTTTTTATTTTGTTGACCAGATGAAATACAGCGGCACTTAAAGCACCTTTTATAGATATGACCTGATGTACACACGTACAGGACATAGAAAGTACATTGTATGCAACACATTTTAGGGTAGGTGCAGACATTCAAGATAACCGGTTGTACTTAGATATATGCAAGATTAGAAAGTGCTGCGTGGCATAATTAGGATGACAGGACAGTTTAAATTGGGGGTATGCACAGGTGCCACCCCAAATGCCTGTTGGTTCTGGTGCTTACTTTCCATGGGGGGGGGGGGGAGACACGTGTTCATTCCCAAGGCTGTGGTCTCAAGTCTAGAGCCGCAGGAGTAGAAGCAGTCCGATGGCCGATCTCTCTTCTCCAGGTAGGGTCTCCTGTGCTTCCCGTGAAATGGCGATCTCCCCTGATAGCCCTGGGAACAGGGAGCCATTCTGTGCAAATGGGGTTTAGTCGAGCCCCTGTCCTGGCATCAGAACACAGATGGTGCCCAGTGGTAGGTGTTGAGGCTGGGCACCAGGCCCCCCTTCTGACATCCAGTGAGTCTTGGTGTGCCTAAGTAGTCTGTTAGTAGTAACAGGTGCTGCCTTTTTATAGTCGACCATAAGGAATGTATCCTCACCCTGGTTCAACCCCGTTGAATGCCTCGGGAAGGGTGATGGAGCAGACAGGAGGGACCAACACAGCTGGTCAGTGCCACAGATCCACTCTGCATGGTTGGGGAGCCAGCCTGCACTATACTGGAGATGCACAAACTCTATTCAGGGGTGAAATGGCTGACGCCATGGTAGGGATCCCTCACAGCAGATGAGCCCTGCAGGATTCGGTGGGTTCTGAGGGAGAACAGTTAAAGTGCATAAAATAAAGATAAACAGAGAATGAAAAAGTACATCCTATTTTAGCAGACACGTCAGAATTTGCCTGTCCTTTTAAGACTTTTATAGATGGGAATTTCTGTCACCAGACCCATTTTATTTACCATTGTGCCAGATTTATTTGTAATCTCTAGTCTGTGGAACACCACTAGGAGCACAGCTTGCATGAAAACTGTACCAAAAACAAAGTAGTATTGTATTGATTACAAAACTTTGCTAGGCTGTTTCTGGGTGGTTCTAGCACAGGGGCTCAGTCTCGGTGCTCTTATCCTTCTTCACTTCTGGCTGTTACAGGAACACAACATCTGCCTGCACTGGGCTTCCTTCACGGGAAGTGCTGAAATTGCAGAGGTCCTTCTGAATGCCAAATGTGACCTGCACGCTGTTAACTACCACGGGGATACCCCTTTGCACATTGCTGCCAGAGAGAGCTTCCATGACTGTGTCATGTGAGTACCTTTTGTGCCCTTATTTGTTCTCCCATGCCAATGAACCCTGTGTCAATTCTAGTAATAGATCTTCTTTGGATATATCTCTGTCATCAGGTCACACCTATTGAACTTAGCCGTCAGATGTTAGGATCCCACGGAAGCTTTTCTGCAGCAGTTTAGTAGGGGCCACCCACGCTGACGTCAGGCTCTGCCGTCACAGCCTTATGTGGGCGGCCCCACACCCTCCTCCGTTCTTTCCCGCCATCAACCATTTGCGCGCAGACTCCGCAGAAGCCTTGTCGCTCAGTCGACTGCCAATTTTCTACTTGTTCTTTTGTTACGGTTTTGAATCACTTTATTTTAAATGCCATTGATGGCCGTACTGTGGCCCAGTTGGATTGGCCCACACTTTTCTGCATGGCATTCTCCACTTGAAACCTCCTATCCAGAATCTGGTTCTGGCTTGGGACCTGAATTTCGTTTTAAAGAAGCCAACCTTGCCTTCTTTTGAGCCAGCCGCATCTTGTGAGCTATGCTTTCTGTCATGGAAAGCATTATTTTTAGCTGCTTTTACTTATGCTCGAAGAATCTCAGAGCTCCAGGCTCTCGTGTGTGAGCAACCTTATTTGATTTTTCACAAAGACAGGGTCTCTTTGCATACTGATCCTAAGTTTCTTCCTAAAATGGTGTCTAAGTTTACTCTGACTCCATCCATCCATCTGCATTTTTATGTCCCAGAGCATGCCAATCCAGGGGAAGCATTGCTCCATGCTTTGGCTGTGCGTAGAATTCTCAGGTACTATACACACCATACTAAGGACTGCAGAACATCCTCTCAGTTGTTTGTTTTTTTCGCCTCTGTCAGAGAGGGCGTTCCAGTATCTAAACGGTGTTTATCCAAATGGTTGGCCAACTGTATTATTTTTTTGCTATAAGAAGTATGAAAAGGAACTTTCCGGTGGGGTTCATGGCCATTCAGCCAGAGGCATGGCCATTTCCGAATCCGTTGCCCGTTTCATGAAAGTGTCAGCTGCAGAAATTTGTACTGCTGTCACTTGAAGTACTGTCCACTCTTTCACCAAGCACTATAATCTGGACATTGCCTCCAGAACAAGGGCAGGCTTTGTCCTGGTTGTGCTTCAGGGTCTTCTCTCTTTGGCCTCTGGCCTCCTGCCACCCAGACTGTTTTTTTGCTATCTGCACTGCTTGGGACTCATTCAGTAGGTGTGACCTGGTGACAGAGAGATCCCTGAAGAAGGTAGAACGGTTATGTAAGAACTTAACGTAACAGTAGATCTTCGAGAGAATCTCTGTCATCAGGTCATGCTGTTCCTACCTCCATCTGTCTGTCTGCCTCTCTCTCTCTCTGTCTCCCTCCCAGCTCAGCTGTCCTGTTGCTCCAGCCTTTTTGCTACCTGGCTGGGCACCTTCTCCCTCCCTCTCTCTTTGGTTCCCTTGGGGAACTCTGTCTCTTATGGCCTCCAGCTAGGGGAAAGAACTGAGGAGGAAGCGGGGTTACCCACTCTTAAATAGGGCTGTGATGTCAGAGCCTGACGTCGGTGCGGGCGGCCAATACTAGATTGCTGCAGAAAAGCTTCTGTGGGATCCTAGCACCTGACGGCTAATTTCCATAGGTGTGACCTGATGACAGAGATTCTCCCGAAGATCTAATGTTATGGTAAGTTCTTCTGTAACTGTTCTATATCCAGGTACTGGAATCTTAACTTGCCAGCCTTTTGTTACTGTTCTATGGGATGCGGGCACTGGGACACATCATTAAATATGGAGAGTAAAGTTTAGAACAGTGTGGAAACTAGTGCTGTTATTTATACTGAGTTTTATAATCTGAGAGAACGAGGGCATGGCTGTTGTATCTGTCCCTAATTTCCCTCAACAGTAGTTTCCTTGCTTCACTAATTAATATATCCAGCATGATGAGCAGGGGAATTAATCCGGATGCTATACAAGGCGCTGGACAGGCCCCGTCTGGATTACCATTTGTAGTGCCTGGTTCCGCAGTACGAAAAGGACATCGAAGCAGCCAAGGGTGCAACGCAGGGCCACTGCAGTGATATAGGATATGGGGAACAGAAGCTATGAAGAGAGGCTGGAGGCTGTTCAGCCTTGGAGATAAGGAAGTGGGGAAGGACGTTATCTCAGTTTTTTTTTTTTTTTTTGTATAGTCAAGGATATTGATGAGATTGAGGACAGCAGTTCTAAACATCTGTTTGTTCAGTCTGGGTGCAGGGGACACACACTGAAGCTCAGTGGTGGTAAGTTCAGAGGAAACATTAGGATGTTTTTTTTTCTCCTAGAGAGTGATGAACCTGTGGAACAGCCTAGCAGCGGTGGCATCCAGATAAGCATGGATACATTGTTGCTTACCAAGAGACTTACAAGGTGCCTAGGGTAGTAAAGTGGGTAGACTCCCTGTTTATGCAGTGAAGGTGAGAGAAAAAAAATGCTGGTTAAATAATTTATCTGGCCGGGTTCCACATTCTAAATGAGAATAAACAGCTTATTCTTTCAGGGTAACTTTATCCACACACTCCAGAGGTCACCACCATCACTTCCCTTTTGCAGGTGTCTGATCAGTCCGATTCCGTCATTATATGGACCAGTCAGAGACCTCTGCATTCCTCTCATTCAGTAACTAGTGAAAACCGCACGTAACACTGACACGTGTATTTGTTGGGCTTTTTTGTTGTTTTGGGGATATTTTTGTTACCAGGTACGTGGTGTGCTAGGCATACAAATGCCTATTATTCATATTAACAAAATAGTTCCACGGATTTTGTTTAAAATCATCATTAGTAGACCTACTTTAATCAGTCGATACCCAAAAATCAAGCTACACTGCATAAGTGGAATATGCAACATGGGCAGAGGTTGGATACGTTTTTCATCCATACTCGCTGAGGTGACTTTGGAGACGCTCCTCTCGTGGTTATGCTTGGCTCTGGCCACTTGTAAAGGGTCATCAGAGGTCACCAAAATTCGTAGGAATAAAAAATGTATTGGACAATACCTTGTTGCATAACCCTTATCAATAAGTACATATTTACATAGAATAGTTTTTCATTCCTGCTTATGAAGTGTGGGGGAAGGGATGGGCATAATGGGATTTAGTGTAACCTTCCAACCTTAAAGTTCTATTTTACTATGTTAAACATTTTTTCATTTTAATTTAGGATCTAGTATTGTAAATGTCACCCTTACTGATCTTTTGGTGAACTCCGTGTGCATTTCTGATTTACACACAGTGATGGGAAGGACCCTGTTCAAATGCATGATGTGGTTTATGCCCATTTCAGCCTCTGAGTTCTGTAGTGGAACGTGGATACATTGCAACAAAAACATAAGAGCTTAAGAGGGGCATTACTGCTTTTCTAAACTGGTACCACTTGAGTGTAGAAGTAAGAAACACCCTCGAAGTTTACTAAAAGACCAATAAAACTGGAACAGTGACAGTGAGAACTTTAGTGATCTTGCTTCGAGGGGGCTCTTGCAGCAGGTAGCACCTTTAGGACTGCTGGAGAATTGGGGATGGGCTGGGGGACTACTCCTTTTATACCATATGTGATTCCAGGGGCGGGGGAGGGGCAGTCCTCTGCTACATACTGCTACCTAGAAGTTTTCCTTGTGGTCTTGGCGTCTGCCAGCTTCAGTCCTAAAGGTGTTGCCTGCTGCAAGAGCTTCTGTTGAAGATCTGCTGTTACGGTACGTTCTTACATAACTGTACTTTGGTAAAACAGCTTCTACAGAAAATACAGGCTTACAAGGTGAATGGTTTTCTCCTTTGTTATAACATCTTGTCAGGTCCATTACCTCTCTATTGAAAAGTGGGTGGCTGAGGGGGTGAGTTCTTGTGTGGCTGAGTGAGTGTTTAGGTGTTTTAGGCAGTGAGTGAAGGGGTGAGTGAGGTTGATTGAGTGAGGGAGGATGGGTGAGTTGGTAAGTGGCGGGGAATGATAGGGTACATGACTGAGTAAGGAAGGGTGTGAGAGTGTGAGGTGAGGTGGGAGGGGATGGGTGCGGCAGGGGCGTGGGTGGGTGAGGGAAGGTGTGTGATGGAGTGAATGAATGGGTGAGAGTGGGAGGGAGACTGAAGATATGGTATGATAAATGGTGATTGCACTGGCAGGAAAACACATAACTCAGGAGTTGGGGCTTGCCTGTCAGTGACCCACCAACTTCAGTTCTTCCTGTGGTCTCCAGAAGTAAGGCTGCCCCCAAAAAAACCTGCTATCTTGTTGTGCCCCACACTCAAAATATTTGCGCCCCAAAAAAAAATCTGGGAAGGCAGGTGAGTGGCTGCCTTAACAGAGATGCCAATCCTACTCTTTGTTCAGCTCACAGTGGATGCGTGAACACCAGGCTACACACACCTTTCCTCCCCTGGGAGCTGGGTGCATCACCTCTGTAATGCATCCGTACCGATTCTGGCGCACTCAGTTCAGTTTCAGTCTCTCAGGTCATGGTATGGCCACTGGGTCAGCCTCATTGTTTGTTGTGGTGTTGGTGTGTACCAAATGGTGAACTTGCTTAACCAGGAAAATCTTCGTCCTTTTGACCCTTTTTAGACTGTTCCTTTCCCGGGGGGCTGATATTGAGGTAAAAAATAATGAAGGGGATACCCCAGTGGAGCTGACCGTCGAAAATACAGACGTCTGGTATGCACTTCAGCTGAACAAGAAAATTAGACAAGGCATCATTAATCGAGCTGTCCGCACCGAGAGGATAATCAACAGGTAAGGACTGAATTAGTCATTTTTTAATTGCACTGACTGCACGGAGAGAATGATCAACAGGGAGGGTCTGAATTAAAGGCATTGCTACTTGCCCTGTGGATGGAGAATTGTAAGCAGGGAGGGACTGAATTAAAGGCATTGTTATTAACACAGTCCACACCTAAAGAATGATCAGCTGGGAGGGACTAAATTGATTCACTGTTAATCACAGCATTCACACAGAAAATAATCCACAGGGAAAAACTGAATGAAGGCATTTTTAATCTCGCTGTCCACACCAGCTGAAAAACGAGCAGGGAGGGGATTACACTGTACAGAGAGAATTATCATCAGTGAGTGCCTGAACCAAGGCACTGTTGATCACACTGTCTTCTCTAGGGATAATTACCAGGTAGTGCCTGAGTCGAGGCGTTGTTTCTTGCACTGTCCGCTCTGAGAATAATCAACAGGGGGAGTGCTAAATCAATACAGTAATAGCACTGTTCGCTCTCTCCGCATAATCAGCAGGGAGTGTCTTGATTCTAGCTATTGTTAATCTCACTGTCTTCTCTGAGAATTGGCAGCGAGTGCCGGAATCAAGGCATCATTAATTGCACTGTCCACTCTGAGAGAATCAGCAGGAAGTATCTGACTCAAGGCATTGTTGTTCTCACTGTCTACTCTGAGTGTATAATCAGCAGGGAGTGTCTCAATCGAGGCATTGTTAATCATTCTGTCCACACCATTAGAATAATCAGAAAGGACGTGCCCGAAACGATATTTTTAATCGCATTGTCCACACTGAGAAGAATCGTCTGGGAGTGCCTGAAGCAAGGCATTGTTAATCACTCTTTCCGCTCTAAGAATAAGTAGGTGGTGCATGAGTCAAGGCAGTCTTAATCACACTGTATGACATGAGCGAATAATCAGCAGGGATTACCTTAATCAAGGTATTGTTAATCGCTCTGTCTGCTCTGACAGTAATCGGCAGCGAATGTTTTAATCAAGGCTTTCTCAATTGCTCCGTTTCCTCTGTGAGACTAATTAGCAGCGAGTAACTGAATTTAAGGCAGTTTAATATTAGTAAAATAATAAATCTGATTAACTTTCTCTGACTCTGTCATTAAAACCAGTATTTCTAGGGGTGTGGGTATAGTTCACTATCCACACATTGGCATTTCCACTGGAAGGTGCCGATTCGCCAGAACATCTTAAAGCTAAGCTCCTCCTACCACCTCGGCAGTATATTCCTCGGCTCCACCCCGTGACATCAGATCTTCTTTTCCCCTGAAAGAGTTTGGTATCCCCCTTTGCAGCTCTGTGCATTGTAAGCTACCATGTGCACCATCGACGATTTTTGCTTTTTTCCTTCGATATTTTAAAGGTTTCTCAACCCTTTCTCTTTGCGATTGGTCTGTTTCCAGCCTCATCAATGGAAGATGGAACATAAAGAAGCGAAGCCAGCTCCCGGCTTCAAATTATGTGCCACCAGCAAATGTTGTGGATTGGCCCACACATCTTGCCTGTACTGTTTGGGGGCTGCACTCGATGCTTCGGCCTGTGGCCTGTGCCAGGTGATGCTCCCTTCCTCCTTGGAGGATCATGTGGCCTGGCTTCTTCTTTACTGGACAGCCAGTGGGGACTTGAAGCTTCAGCTGAAGGGCCTCAAGAAAGCCTTGGCTGCAGCGGGGTCTGATGCCCAGCTTGCAGTTTTGGAAGAGGTGGTAGCTGCTGCTGCTGCAGTGGGCACCTTGTCATCCTTGGTGCTGCTCCCAGCTGGGACCAGCATCTGAGTATCCTTTATCAGAGAATTCCAGGAGATTTTTGGGCTTTCCAGGCCTTCGGGGAGAGCCCTGCCTGCTACGTTAAGAAACATAAGCAGTGCTGGTTGTGGGACTAGGAGAGGTCTACAGTATTTCCACTCCCTCAATTCCTTTGGCCGCTGAATTTGAGTCGAGCGATCGACTTCAGTCGACCTTTCTGTGGTTGAGGGCCAGGTTGAAAGCTCCATGGTGCTCCTTCTGGCTTGTCAACCTCGACACCGGCCAGTCAGGCAGTCAAAATGTTTCTCGACCCCATCAACCAGTTTTCAGAGGGGATCGATGAGGAGTCTATCCCCCAGAGTCCAGTTTTCCAGGTCCTCACTTAGGAGTATGTCGACTGGTCAATGTCCCCAGCCAGCTCCATTCAGGAACCGCTTCCAGCGATGGTTGTTCCACCAAAGCCACTGCTTCCCCATGCACCTTGACATATGATCTATAATGAACCAATGATGGCTTCTCCTCGGTGTCAGCCCTTGGGCCAACGGTCGAGGTCGGGCTCTTAGTTGAGGTGCCACTCACACTCTTGTTTGACTGGGAGGCAATGCCGTTGGCATTTCTCGACTGCTTCATTCTTGGACAAGAAGAGGCTCCGCTGCCACATGCAGCGGCGTTACAAGGAACTTATTTGGCAGCAATGGATCATTGCTGGGCTGGGTAGGGCTCTTCCCTTGACATCTGTGGTCAGCTGGTGGGTGCCAGTCATGCCCATGCCAGTCCATCCTCGATAGATGTCCCCAGCACCTGCCTGACCACTGTAGTGGGTGGAGCCACTTCCACTGAGGTCCTTGGTGGGAACTCTGATGAAGATCTCGCATGCTGTTGCCAGCGGAAATCACCCTGTCAGATGACTCGTGGGTAGTCCATGCTGGCAAATAGTTGAGGGCCATTTTGATAGTGTCCTGGAATGACATGCATAGCTTATCCTTGCTGTCATCAAGGCTGTATACCTCCGACTGTACGTCAGTTGAGGAACTGACAACTGACCTGGGGTAGGTGTCATTCAGGGCTCTACTCTGACTCATCTTGGAGTCCATGTCTGACCCACTGGAGCCTGTTCAGAAAATGGCCACGTACCCTTTCACAGACATCCTTGATAGGGACATATTCCCGGGGCTGCCTTTCCCATGGCTGAGGCCATAGCGGGACTGGCCATGAAGTTTTGGCAGTATCCACCATCCTGCCCTGCACCCTCTTCCCATATGGTCCACAAGCGCATGCTCCTTACTGGGTCCCTTTCCAGGTTTTTGGACTATCTTTTGGCTGAGGATCTGGTCTCGGGACTCAGCCTTCCGGAATTTGGGATCCTAAGGGGATGTGAACAGGCCCCCAGACAGAGTAGAAGAAGCTTGATCATCTGGCCAAGAAGGTCTTGGGATGCCAGACTTGGTTTTGTCCCTACTGGGGCTGCTGTAGAGGCTACTGTGGCTGAAAGGACCAAAACTAAAACAGGAGGACTTTTTCAGTTTCTGGGCCTTAGGGTCTTTCTGGGATGAAGCCACAGAGTTCAGGGATGACCTTCCACTCCCGGGCCAAAAAGGTCTGGCCCACAAAAAGAGACATTGACCAGCTTGTGCTAAGTGTCCGCTGTGAAGGTGGAGAGCCTCCGTTAGGTCCTGCGACGCATCACAACAGCCGCTGCCATGGCATGGGTGCAGTAGTCACCCATGTCTGTCTGTCTGTAGCTGATGTTTAGCCAGTGCCTTGTTGGGGGTGCTGAATGATCTCCCTCACCTACCCGCTGACAGGCAGCGGCCAGTGAAGTTGGTCAGAGACCAGAGACAGGGTCAAGCTGGCTCCTCCCACCCACCTGGGTGGTAAAACTCTCGGCTCTGCCCCATGACGTCAGATCTTCCTTACCACTTGGAAGCTCAGGTTCCCTCCTTAACGCTGTGCGTATAGACTGGATCCTAATTCTTTGGTTCGCCTGAAACTAATTCTTAAGTTTTCAAGACTTCGGTCTAATTACTCCCTCGTGGCTGCGATGGACAAATTGACTCCCGGTTTTTGGCGGTGCCCATGTGGGCAGAAAATGTCCAGGACGGATCCGCTCTCCCACATGCATCTACTGCCTCGACCTAGATCATGACCTGCAGGCCTGCGAGTTATGCTGTTCGTTTTCAGCCAATGTCCTGGAAGACCGCGCTGCCCGGTTGCAGCTTGGGAACCCACGAAAAGCGCTACCCGTCAGTGAAGTCCAAGGAGGCCCATTGGGCGGGGTCTGCGGTGGCTGGCTCAGCTGAGCAACTCGAGCAGATGATCGCCCTCGAGGAGAAGGTGGCCCAGGCCGCATCTTCTTGTTCCTCGGTCACGGCATTTATCCCATTTTCTCTGGGATCCTCCTACACAGCTTCTTTTAAGGAGCTTTGCCAATCTCTTTCCACGAAGTGAGAGGGGCCATTGGGACACTCTTCTCGGTCCAAAAAGGAGGACCCGAAAGGTAAGTCCCACCATCGGCGTTCGTGGGAGCGGGAGAGGTCCCCTTCCCCGGACAGTCGACACTCTACTTTGGTCAGGGTTGCGGCTAAGGCCGCTGGCTTCACGGTGTCCCCATCAGGTCAACCGTCTGAGACACCCGTCGATGCGGTCAAGATTTTTCTCGACCCGTCGGACGGGCTGTCGACTGGTGAAGCCGACAACCCTTCTTCACCAATTCCCCCGGTGGAGACCAAGGACTTGCCTGCGCCTCCCATGCCGGAGTCCCTGGTCAAGGCTCCCGAGCCGAGGGAAGAGCGGGTGTCTCCACCCCTTCCCAGGCCCGCCCTCAAACATCGAGGGTCTCTCTCGGACCTCGTCTCGGTCCAACCGATCCCGCCGACATTGGCGGTCTCAGTCTTGGCACCGAAGTAAGTAGCGGCGCCGCTCATCCTTGGAAGAGGAGAGGCTTCGGTGCAAATTGCTTCGCTATGAGGACCTAATGTGGCAGCAGTTACTTCTTGTCCGGGAACAAGCCGATGCCGTCGCCTTCCCCGGCCATCAAGTGGCTGTCACCCCAACGGCTGAAACAACCCCTCGCGGTAGTAGAAGTGCTCAAGCCTGGGCCAGTTGTTCGGCCGAAGCCAGCTGCCCCACCGATTGTGGTGGAATCTCCGCCTCCACAACCAAAATCGGGGGCGCCGACCAAGGACTCTCGGTCGGGTCAAAGTCTGATCCACAGGTTGTTGGTCACTCTCACTCCCGACTGTCCTCAGCAGGTGGAGGGTGGCTCAGGCCCCAGGCAGCTCTTCGCGGACTCCTCAGAGTCCAACGACTCCTCCCAGTTCTCCAGGCCCATTGACCTGGAGTCCTCCGGGAGCCAGTCAATGGACACAAGCCCATCGTCCTTCATGGGTTTGCTTCGGCTCATCTCGGAATCCACCGGGATGCAGCTCGAGCCCGTATCCAAACGGGCCAAGTATCCCCTGATGGAGATATTGGACTGAGGGGATTCGCCCAGGAGGCCTTTCCGGTGGCTGAAGCCATTGTTGGCCCAGCCTTGGAACTTTAGCAGTGGCCGGTTTCCTGTCCTGCGCCCTCGGCCAGGATGGCCAGGAAGTATGCGGTCCCTACCGGCTCATTGTCCAGTTTTTCAGAGCACTCCTCTGCGGAGGAGTTGGTCACCGATAGCGTTTTCCGGCGTTCCGGGAACGCTAGGGATGTGGATAAGCCCCCCGACAAGGAGTCCAAAAAGCTGGACTATGCCAGGCGCAAGGTATATGCTGCGTCCTCCCTTGGCCTGTGCCAGGTCAGCTCGGCCGTGCTGATGGCACACTTCTCCCACGCCCTCATGGGCTCCCTGGATGAGGTGCTCCCTCGTCTCCCAGCCGACCTGCAGACCACGGTCAAGCAGGTGCGGGATCAGGGAAGGGCAGTGGCAAAGCAGCAGCTCCAAACGGCTCTGGACATTGGAGACTCCTGTGCCAGATCAGTTGCAGCCGCACTGGCCATGCGCCGCAGGGTGTGGCTGAGGATATCCACCTTCACGGCGGATACCCAGCATAAACTGGTGGATGTCCCCTTCCTGGGGACCGACCTCTTCGGCCCTGGAGTGGAAGGCCACCTCCAGCGGATCCAAAAGTCCAATGCTACCCTGGGCTTGGTCACCTCCACCCAGAAGGACAAGGGCCGTTGTCAGCAACATAAGCCCTTTCATCCTTCTGCGCCTGCCGCACATCCGGCCCACCAGCATCAGGGCCAGCAGGCTCGCGCTTGGCATCCCAAAGCCAAGCCTGCGGCTTCCTCTAACAGGAAGCAGGGAGGAAAAGGCCCAGGAGGTCCCTCGGACGGTCCCTCTCCACAAGCCTGCCCAGTGACGGGTTGAGGGTGTCGCCCCAGCCCGTCACTCTCCCTGAGTTCCCCGTGGGGCGGCTCCGCCACTTCCTTTCCGCCTGGTCCACTATCACCACGGACTGCTGGGTGTTGGAGGTGGTAGGAAAGGGCCTGCCCCTGGAGTTTGAGCAGACCCCGCCCTTCCGAGCCATCGCCCCTCGGGGGGGCAGCTCCGCAGCCTCTCTGTCGGTTTGCCGAGCTGACATCGCCCTGCTTCTCGAAAAAGAGGTGATCAGGAAGGTGGCGGATCTTCCACCAGACCCGGGGTTTGTGTCCAGGTACTTCCTGGTCCCGAAACAGACGGGGGGCTGGCGCCCCATTCTAGACCTGCACAGGTTCCTAAGGTCTCGAACCTTCAGGATGGTCACTCTGGCTCAGATAATTCCATCCTTGGAACAAGGCATGTGGTTCTGTTCTCTGGACCACCAGGACGCGTTCTTTCACGTCCCAATCCGTCCGTCCCACCAGAGATTCCTCCACTTCAGGGCAGAGGGATCCCTCTACCAGTTCCGGGCCATGCCCTTTGGCCTTTCCCTAGCTCCCAGGGTCTTCACCAAATGCATGGCAGTGGTGACGGTATTCCTGCGGCACCGAAGGGTCCAGATGTACCCCTACCTAGACGATTGGCTGATTTCAGCCTCCTCCAGAATGGAGGTGGAGCGGTCCAGAGATCTGGCCCTCCAGCTTTGCTCTCAGGTTGGCCTCCTCATCAATGAGGCCAAGTCGGAACTCGTGCCAAAGCAGGTGATACAATTCATCGGGGCAGAGCTCGACTCTCTGCGAGCCAGAGCATGGCTCCCGGCAGACAGGGCCGAGGTTCTTTCCTCATTTGCCCAATCATTTCAGGTTGGGCAATTGCGCCCTGCCCAGGACTTCCTGTGCCTCCTGGGCCTCATGGCGGCCTGCACCAGCGTGGTCCGTTGGGCTCGTTGGTACATGCGTCCCCTTCAGTGGGGGCTGGTCAGCCAATGGTCACAGCACTCCGATCCCTTGGATCAGCTAGTGACAGTGACCCAGGGGATGTGGAACGCCCTCCAGTGGTGGACCATTCCAGCACATCAGCAGGAGGGCATCCCATTCGTCCACCCCGAGCCGACGGTCTCTCTATCAACCAATGCCTCTCTGATGGGTTGGGGTGCCCATCTGGGGGAGCACAGAGCTCACGGCCTCTGGTCCCCTCAAGAGTCCCGATGTTGCATCAACCTGCTGGAGCTTTGAGTGGTTCGTCTAGCCCTCACAGCCTTCGCTCCATTTCTACGGGGTCAAGTGGTCCAGGTCCAGACAGATAATACCACAACCATGTACTACCTAAACCACCAGGGCGGGACGCGCTCCATGTCTCTGTGCAGGGAAGCTCTCCGCATTTGGTCACTCGTGCGCAGCCTGGAGGCGGATCTCCTTGCCATCCATGTGTCGGGAGCCTCCAACACCCTGGCCGATGCCCTAAGCCGGGTAGGGGCTGCGCCCCACGAGTGGTCTCTCCTGCCCGAGGTACTACAAGATCTGTTCTCCCACTGGGGCATGCCTCAGGTGGACCTGTTTGCCTCCAGGGAGAATGCGAAGCTGAGACTGTTTCATGCCCGCCCCCCTCAGCAGAGCTCGCTGCAGGGGGATGCCTTCTCGAGGCCGTGAACCCCGAGCCTCTTCTACGCCTTTCCCCCAATTCCCTTGATCCACGAGGTGCTTCTCAAGGTGAGGAGGGAGAAGGCGCAGGTGAATCTGGTAGCCCCAGACTGGCCCCGCCAGTTCTGGTATCCAGATCTCCTCAGTCTCAGCTCCAGGCTCCCGAGGCGACTTCCAGCCCGCCCGGACCTGATCTCAGTCAGTCAGGGGAAGGTATTCCATCCGGACATTCAGTCCCTGCACCTGATGGCCTGGTTCCTGAGCAGCTAGAGTTCCAGGCCTTGGGTCTTTGACGAGGTCCTCAACGTTGTTGAGGCCTCCCGTAAGGAATCGATCAGGAAATGCTATGCCTTCAAATGGAAGAGATTCTGCATTTGGTGTCGGGGCAAGGGCCTGGACCCTTCCTCCTGTTCCTTGGCCAGCATTCTGGACTACCTGTGGTCCCTTTCTCAGCAAGGGCTTCGGTTGATGACCCTTAAGGTGCACCTGGCAGCCATCTCGGCTTACTGGGCGCGGGCCGGGAAGCAGTCGGTGGCACAGGAGAAGGTGGTCCGGCACTTTTTCAAAGGCCTTGATCAAATATCCCCTCTGGTGCGAGAACCTCCACCTCTGTGGGATCTACTGCTGGTATTGGCTAAGCTCATGGGCAAGCCATTCGAACCGATGCACAGGTGTGACATCTCTCACCTGTCGTGGAAGACCGCCTTATTGGTGGCTATCACATCAGCCAGAAGGATTGGAGAGCTCCAGGCGCTTTCCATCGAGTCTCCTTATCTGGTCTTCCACAGGGACAAGGTTGTCCCGTGCCCCCACCCGAAGTTCCTTCCGAAGGTGGTGTCAGAGTTTCACCTTAACCAGGTGTTGACTCAGCCGGTGTTCTACCCCAGTCACACCTCGGAGGACAAATATAGGCTCCATACTTTGGACCCTAAAAGAGTGCTCGCTTACTATAAGGAATGGACAGCTGACATTCGGGGAGAGGTTCACCAGCTGTTTGTCACCTACGCTGAAGCCGCACCTGGCAGACCTGCAGACAAGCGGATAATAGGCGGGTGAGTCACCTCCTGCATAGATCTCTGCTATAGGTTGGTGGGCATGGAGCCTCCCAGAGGGATACATGCTCATTCTACCCGCCATACCGTTGCATTGGTGGCTGCTTCCAGGGATGTCCCTATCCAAGAAATCTGCAGGGCTGCTACTTGGAAATCAGCACACACCTTCATCACCCACTACCACATCGACCTTGAGTCACGCCGGGATCCTGGTTTTGGGGCCTCGGTTCTCCAGTCTTTATTTCCTAAGTAGGGGTGTGCGTGCCTTCCTCCTCCGGAGAACTGCTAGAGTCTGCCAGACAGTGTGGATGAACAGCATATCCATGTCCCTAGAAATACAGGTTACTCACCTGTAACAGGAGTTCTAGGAAAGGTATATGTTGTTCATCCACACGATCCACCCGGCCTCCCTGGCTTCGACACACAACCTGGCTTCCAGCGGGCTAGATCTGGCGTCATGGGGCAGAGCCAAGAGTTCTGCCACCCGCGTGGGTGGGAGGAGCCAGCTTGAAGACCTTCCGGCAAGATTTAAAGCGGCAAGGACTCCTTACATGTGTGTGGTCCCTCGCTCTCTCTTTCTGTCTCTCCGTGATGAATCCAACAACATGGAGTGGACTGCACCACTACAGTTTGTGTGGTAGGCAACAGGTTTCAACTGTGCCAGTTTGTGTTTGGGGAGAATTTTTCCTGCTATGGCTATGCAAGGGACTAAAAAAACTTTAAAACAGCTGACTGTAGTCGGGAGATGTAGGAATCATTCATTATAACCAGGAGTTCAGTATAGCGAGGAGCTACTGTGTGTAGTTGACATCCACAGCACCAGTCCGGCCCCCCCTGCAAGTGGCACACAGATCCCTGCTTCCAACATGCAAGTCTGATGTCATGAGGTGGAACCAAGAGATCTATCCTCCAGGTGGTGGGAAGAGCTTAGCTTGAAGGTGTTCTGGCGAATTGGCACTTTCCAGTGGAATCGTCCATGTGTGGATATGAACTTTATACCTCTCCTAGAACTACGGTTGCATGTGAGTAACCAATTTTGTTGCGTCTCTGTTACACTGAACTTGTGTTTTGGCAGAGACATTGCACATGGGTATGAGAACGTCCCCATTCCATGTGTGAATGGTGTGGATGAGGAGCCCTGCCCCTACGACTACAAGTATGTCTCGGAGAACTGTGAGACTTCAGCCATGAGCATCGACCGGAACATCACCCATCTGCAGGTACGTGTCTGGGACAAGGGACATGGGGTGGAGTAACAGAGTGGGAAAAGTAGAGTCCTAAAGTGAACCGGGCGTGGTGAGCAGGCAAGAGTGGTTCCAAGGAGCCCTTTTCTTTTTTCACTCCAATCGCCGGCACTCAGGACCTCCCTCAAATGAGACCTTACTCGATCGGCTCCTTGCTGCTCCACTTGAACCCCCCACCACCAGGACATCAGGTACTGGATTTACCACTCCAACCCCACAGAGCTCCGGTGGCCCCCGGCAACTACCCCCTCCAGGCAGGGCCACCAACTCCTTACCTGGTGCTCTTTCTGAAATCTAGACAGCTGTGGCCCAGGAGAGGAGGGAGAATCCAGGAGAGCTTGGTCAGGCTGGGCCCAGTGCTGGGCATGTGGGTTGATCCCTCAAGGTCCATAGTCATCCTGAGTGCCGGAGGTTTTTCCTTTTTCATGTTACCCCCCTCCCCACTGACATCCAGCGTTTGGCAGGTGCACTCCCGCACCCCGGATGTCTGCCAACACCTACCCCTGATCTAGGATCCTTGGCTGTTGTGCTTCCGGTATCCACTAGGAGCCACCAATGCTGTGGATCACAGCCCCCTCCCTCCCAGGAGAAGAGAGCTGTCCTCCAGACGCTCAATCCTCTCCCCTCCGTCCCACCCCCAGCTCGCTCCCGAACTTGGGTGGCCGGCAGGGCACGAGGTAAGGCAGATGCCTCAGCGCCGGTCCTTTTCTTTGTTAAAGGAAAACTATACCCTCATATCTTTCAAATTTTGTTTTCTTGTCAACGAACAACTCTCTTTTGTGTACTTGTTAGGGATATATGTGATTGCTGTAGTTTATTTTCACTGTTCACACCAGCCCCTGTAACCAGCGTGGGGGTCTCCATTTGCTGGTTGTTGAAATCTCATTGTCACTGAGAGTGCATTAGCATATGAGAACACAATGTGTCCACACCCTTTAGACTCCACAGTATGCTTGTCCGTTTAATTCAACAAAACAAGTTGCAGCAATGTGTGAAATACCATATTTACTTTGTTAGCCTTGCAAACTGTCAGAGTTATAATGCAGGTTTTTTTTCCTTTAAACTGCATTTGATTTGTGTGTTGCCAGAGTTTGTTTTTTTTTTTCTTCAAAATATCTGTACTTTTGGCATAGAGGTGTAAATGTGTGCTGTGATGTCATGTTCTCATATGCTAATGTGACTCTCATGGATAATGAGATTTCAGCAACCATAAACTGGAGACCCCCAGAATAGTTACGGGGGACTAGCATGAACAGTGAAGACAAACTAAAGCAAACATTTATATCACCATCAGCTGCAGGAAGAGTTGTCTGTTGACATGGAAACAAAATGTGCAAGATATGAAGGTGTAGCTTTCCTTTAAACAGGGGGTTTGGGAGTCTTTCACCTCTGGGTCACTGATGGAGTCAGACACATGACAGTAGTGGCCATAAGTCTTATTGTTGTTCTGTTTTGTTCCACATTGTAACTGGGCTAGCCTTTTACTGCAGATGTAATACATGCTCACCCACTAGGGGGCAGCACACTCCAAAACTGTGACATTGTCATCATTATTCATTGTAGGACAACTGTCTGTGCCCCGTTCCTTGTCAGTTTGCTTAAAATGTTTAGTCTTGGCTGAGCAGCAGGCAGCAAAGCTATGAGCCCCCCGCCTGAAGAATTTTTTTCTAGAAACCTTTGTTGTACTGTAGTAACTCCCAGCAGAGAATCCTGTTTGTTTTTGCAGACAGCATTTGTAAATTTAAGCTGTTGCCTGTTTATTTGCTTATTTGAATCCTACTTTAACCCCAGATTCCAATTGGAAGTTGGATGTTTTGCCATTCTGCCTGAACTGTGCTCAGAATTCTTCAAGGGTGTAAATTAAGTGATAATGGTCCTGCTGTTGTGATCTACATTTAGTTTAGTGCATTGATGAGTCTTTTTTGGCAGAATTGTCTTTAGCACAGTATTTCCTCCCTCCTCTGCATTTTCCGCTCAGGTGTTTTTCTTCTTCGCATAGGATTGCTCCAGTTTGGTCAGGTTTTCGTACCTCTTTGGACCGATTGACATTTTTGAACTACATGCAAACAAGCCATCAGAAGAAGCATTTGGTCTATCTGAGCAGTGCAGGAGAGCGGCTAGCAAGGCAAACAGGATGTTGGGATGCATCATAAGGGGGATCACCTCTAGGAGCAAGGAAGTGATTCTGCCGCTGTACAATGGACTGGTTAGACCACATCTTGAGTACTGTGTACAGTACTGGAGACCACACTTGAAGAGGGACATACAGCTCCTATAGAGGGTACAGAGGAGGGCAACTAAGATGATACGAGGGCTAGGGGATTTGACGTATGAGGACAGACTTAAGGAGCTCTGCCTGTTTTCACTGGAGGAGAGCAGAGACGGGGGGACATGATTGAGGTCTTCAAGTACCTCAAGGGAATAAATAGGGTAAACATGGAGGGATCTTTAGACTAAAGCAGGAGGTATCACCAGAGGGCATGGTTTGAAGTTGGAAGGTGGAAGGTGAGGGGAAAGGAGGAGGTTTTCACTGAGAGGGTGGTGGACCCTTGGAATGCACTGCCTGGTGAGCTAGTTCAGAGATCCACAGTGGAGGGCTTCAAGAGAGGATGGGACAGACACAGAAAGTGGATGTATCAGATGATGGCCTGTCCCAGGGGGGTGGGGATGGATGATATGTGTTTCTGGAGCACAAGGGATGGGAGGGTCTTGGCACCCAACTAAGGATCTAAAGTTCGAGCAGACTCGATAGACCATAAGGCCTAATCTGCTGGCAAATAGTATGTTAGTATCTAGTCTGCTTGTATTGCAGCATCCACAGCTTGAGCTACTGTCCCTACCCTCCCTCCCCACTCCTCCCATCTTCCCTACCCATGATCCTTACCTTCCCCCATGCCTAACCCCACTGTCTTCGAGATCACCTCTTCTGGCAGCACATTCCAAGTGTCCACCACCCTCTCTGTGAAGGGCTTCCTGACCTCCCTTCTAACCCCTCCATCTTAAGAATGTGCCCCCTCGTGGTATGGCTGCAGCTCAGCTTAAAGAGACCCTCCTTCTCAACCTTATTTATCACTTTCAAGTACTTGAAGGTCCCAGTCATGTTCCGTCTCTGTCTCTCTATCTCTCCTGTTCTCCAGGGAGTACATATTCAGTGCCCTTGACCTCTCCTCATATGATCTACCTTGCTGACCCGCTGTCCTCTTTGTAGCCCGCCTCTGGATCTTTTCCAGCAGGTTAATGTCCTTTTTGAGGTGTGAGCACCAGTACTAAACTCCATACTCTAGGTGTGGCCTCACCAGTTACCTGTACGAGGGCAGTATAACCTCCTCTCTCCTGCTACTGATCCCCCTAGCTGTGCATCCCAGCATCTTGTTTGCCCTTGCTTCTGCCTTCTTGCACTGTGTGGAGTGTTTCAGGTCACTAGTGACCATCACTTGATCATCAATTCCAGATCCTTCCCCATCTCTGATACAGATACCCAGACTCCACCCAGGTAGTACTCTGTCTTGGGATTCTCTGAGTTCTGTCCCTCAAGTGTAAAATTATTTGCTGTGACTGTTTTTGATTTCCAGTGGTTGCTGTTAAATTTTTTTTAAAACGTTTTTCTTGCCTCCTGTCTGCCTGACTGCACCCCCCCCCCCAATCACCAGCCTTCTTACAGACTTACCAGTCATTCTTGCTCAGAACCTCAGTAGGTGGGTTGTCCGCCATGTCAGTCATGCGAAAGCCTGGGGGGGAAGGGGTGCTGGCTGTGTGCAGCCCGGAATCCGTCTCCTCTTCTCCCCTTCCCCTTCAACATCTGGGCTATAGCTTCGGGTCATGTGCGCCAAGCACATCCTGCTGGAGCCCTGCCCTTTGTACACTTCGGCTGTGCTGCTGCTCAGCCGCTGCCAGGTGTCGGTCCCTGCAGCCGGCCCTGGTGTTTCCCCAACCCTCCCTCACCCAGTTGACCCACTCGGCGACCCTTGTCTGTTCCTGAGCACGGATTGCTGGCTTGGGGAGCGGAAGTGCTACCGCTCCTCCACTGGGCCAGTGTTGCCATTGCATTCATGACACAATTACATCAGTTTTTACCGATTTGCGTCATTTTGAAGGTTGTGACGTGACTGAGCAAACATTGGTGCGAGTGCTGAGATTTGTTGCGATTTTGTGGTGCAACTAGCTCTTCAAGGATATCCAAAAGTAAGCAAGTATATTATTTGTGCTACTTTTATACCTTTTTTTCACTAAAAGATGAGTATTTTAAGGCTGTACAACCTACTCTGTTTTTGTTTCATGTGTGCTTCATCTTTTTTTTTAATCAGTTCACATAACAAGTATGTTAGTCATCCAATTTAATTTGTTTTCGTTTTTGGTAATAGTTAAGTACACTGGGCAATAAATGCCTATTTTCAGGAATGATACAGATAATACAGAGCACACAATACAAGTCTGAAGCAACAGTTTTACTGTTAGCATTTTATTGCCATTTATGATATTACTTCAGTTACCCTTTTGGGTCATCGCAATATCTGTTTTAAAGAGCTACTAACGCCTCGAGAACTTTGAAAAACATATAATTTGGACACAAAGCATCTTAAATTTCTCATTGGGTGTGTATTTTTTAGCCTTGTTTATTTCTGAGATCATATGCATGAAAACAGGATGGCTGTTCCTTTAGGGTCCCCATCCCTTAAAGATCAATGGCAAATGTTTCTAGTGTTCAGCTGAAGTTACTAGATTATACAGTCTTTACAAGCTTTTTTTTTTTTTTTAACAATGAACACAGTACTATAGAACACAAATCGTCATTTATACATGTTCTTGTTCCCTGTAATGTTTTGTTTTATCTCGGTTTATGTGCAATTTTGTCTGTTTCACTGCTGTCCCGATAGACAGCAAATGACATCCATTTGCCGTTTCTGTAGTGCAAGCCCACAATTGTCAGTCAGTGCTGTCAGCAAGTTCCCGCTACATTAGTGAGCTGAAGATTTTCTGCGGGAGTGCTGTGTCCTAATCGTACGCTGCATCTGCTGGCTGAGTAGGTGGGGTAGGGCGGCATGCATTGAGTCTCCCTTGATAGAGCCATAGAAAAGGCTTACTTTGCCTGAACGCTTCTGGACTCATTCCTTCCGAGATCCCCAATGAAGAGCTAGTTGTAGAGAGAGAGAGAGATATACTTTCACCGTGGCTCAAATGCTGGTAACCCATCCAGTACTCCCTCCGTCCCCTCAGTGGCCAGTGCCCACTAAGCGTGCTCCACCTGCAGCCCAGCACAGGAACTGTTAAAGGTCGCCAGTCTCACTAATGTAGTGGAAACCTACTGACTGCACCAAATGACGGGTGTGGGTTCACACTATAGAAACGCAAATGATGTAATTTGTTGTGTAGCGGGACGGTAGCGAAACGGAGAGAATGGCACATAAACTGAGATAAAACAAAACATTGTAGAGGACAAGAACCTGTATAAATGACGATTTTTTGTTCTGTAGTACTGTGTTCATTGTGTCTTAAAAAAAAAAAAAAAAAAAATTAAATCTGGTAATACTGCATAATCCAGTCATTTCAGCTGAACACTAGAAACATTTGCCATTGATCTTTAAAGGAAATTTCCGATGTAGGGCAGCTACTTGCATATTGTGGTAGCGGTCCTCATAGACAGTTATTCTAATCAGAATTTAAGAAATAACATGCCACACCTTAGTGGTATGTCTCGTAACTTTTATATAGACCCAGCCAGCCCGCTCAATTTCTGGTGCCCTGGTGCTTCCGACATGCCCCCGCACTCCATTGAAATGAATGGGGCTTGATTTCTTTTCCGTTTTAAAGCTAAAGAATGGTCATATACAGATTAATAAAGGACACTGCTCAACTAACGTTGTATGTGTTCTCTACTTTTCTCTTCCCCCTCCCTCCAGGACGCATCTGTAAACTAGCCAATACCAGCTCGGTATGACTTTCCTTGGAATAAATAAATTCTCGCTTCCGTTTTTATTTGTTTTATTTTTATTTTAGTCTTTAGTAACCAGGTAAGGCCCACTAGGCACAAGTGCCTGTTTTCAGGGGCGACCTGGGAGCACCGGACAGTTAAGTGACTTGCTCAGAGTCGCACAGTATGCAAGTGGAGGTTGTGAGAATTAGACCAAGGTCTGGTCTGCTGGATGTACCAAGCTCATTCACAGCTCATCACTCTAACCTCTAGGCTGTACTGCCAGCCTGTCCATTGACTTAGCCTGGAACCGTGTGTGCCTGGATAGCATAAGTGTATGCTGAGAGAGGATGCGGTGGCTAGACTTCCGTTCTTGTCTTTTGTTAATTCTATTAACAGCTCTTATTGCTTTTTCCCAATCTGATGTCATAATACTCTGCTTGTGACATCAGTTATTCTGCTGGCAACTGACTGTGATGTCACAACAGAGCATTAGAATTTCAAGTAGGGAAGAAGCTATACAGGCAGCTGAACTATGAGGGACAAAGATTTTGTTTTTGTGGGAGTTTCTTCGGCAGTAATGGAGAGAGATAAAGAGAGCAGTGAAGGGAACAGGCATAGCAGGGAGGAATGATTTGGGGGGGGGGAGTCTGGTGGAAAGAACTTTCCGCAAATGCAGGAAGCTTGGGGAAACAAAATGGTGGACTTAGAGGCCATATTGGAGGGAGAGAGCCTGGATATTGTAGCCATAATGGAGACCTGGTGGTCCGAGCAGCAGGTCTGGGAAGTAGGAGTCCTGGGGTACAGGCTATACCAGAAGGATAGGGTGGTCAGAAGGGGGGGTTGCGCTATACATCAGGGAGGACATCAAAGCTACAGAAGGGCAAGAGGAGCAAGGAGAGGCAGAAGTCTTGTGAGTCATGGTAGAAAAATGGTCTGGGGCACCAGTAAGACTGGGGGTGGCTTACAGACCTCCAGTGCAGGGGGAGGAAGTGGACAGTCAGATGTTGCAGGTGGTTCAAAGGATGGCGCTCAAGGTGGAGATTCTACTGGTAGGTGACCATAACCTCCCAGATATGGACTGTAATATCCCATCCGCTAGGTCGGCCAGGAGCAAAGAGATGCTCAAGGCCCTCCAGGGGAACTTTCCTGCAGCGGCTGGTCAGCGAACCCACTAGGGATGGCAACACACTAGACGTGGTCCTCACCAGTGGGGATAGTATAGAAGGAGCTGGAGTAGGGGTCCGCCTAGGTGCAGCCGACCATAACTTGGTGAGCTTCAGGGTTAGGACGGGGAACAAAATGAGACGAAGCAAAACAGAGGTCCTGGACTTAGGGCCGGCAGATTTTCCCAGAATGTGGGTGATATTCTGGAACAAAACTGAGGGGAAGGAGAAAATAGGGGATGTGAAGGAATTATGGAATTCAGTTGGGGGGGGTAATAAAAGCCACAGAAATCTGCATAGGGAAGGTGAGGAAGAGCAGAAGAAAAAAAAGGAGGCCACTTTGTTTAACCAGAGCAGTGAAGAGGGCAATAGGGGAGAGGAAAAGGGTGTTCAGAGAATATGAGGACACGGGAAAGAGGACAGGGAAACGGTGAGGATGGCAGGGCAGAGGATTAGGAAGGTGGAGGCAGAAATGGAGGAGAGAATTGCCAAGCAGGCCAAAAGGGGTAATAACACTTTTTTTTTTTTCTAACCCCAGGAATCCACTAATATTACTACTACTTGCAGTGCTCCTTTAAGACAGCACTGCCCCGGAGCCAAATGGAATGTCATGCTGATGATGGAATCTTTAGCTCCTGCATTCAATTCAAAAACTGCCCAGTCCAACTGCCTACATTCTAACTTCAGATTTCTTCTCTCCGCTGCAAAGACTAGACACCTTGGAGATCTTCTATCAAGACGATTCCTGAAGCACATTTAATCAAAAAAAAACTTAAAGTATTTTTGGTTATTATTCAGTCACTGCCTAGTTTGTGTTTATCTTTTTTCCCCTCAGAGTTTAAAATTTGAACGTAGTTTGTCTTTTTTTATTTGGTTCCTCGTGGCTTCTGTGAACCGAGAGTTAACCCATTCCCTTTTTACCTAAATCTGAACTATTTTTAGGGTTTCTGATTATTTTTCTGTGTTTTAACTTTAATTTTTGTTATTTTGAACCGAGGTTTCCTCTGTTCCCTATGCAGTTCCTCAGTTCTGGATCCGATCGGAACCGATAGATTTGGGTCTTTTCTCAGTTCCTGAACTGACCACAGACTGTTAACTTGTTTATATTTTTATCGGTTCACGGTTCCTGTTTTCTTTTAAAATGTCAGATAAGGACCTGCTGGGTTTTAAACCTGTTTGAAGTGCTCGGAAGTATTTGCAAAGGCAGACAAACATGATTTATGTTTGGTCTGTCTTGGGCAACAGTGCTCCTCTATAGATTGTGAAATATGCAAGTCTTTCTCTGCTAAAACACTAGATAAACGTAAGGAAAGGCTGAAAAGAAAGCTGGGGGGGGGGTCCATGGGCTCCAGCCAGTCCGCCCCCTCTAAACCCTTGGCTGACCCTTCCAGGGCCACAGAAACCACCCTGAGACGGGTGAGGGCTCTGGCAAGAGAGGCATTGAACTGACTGACTCTCTGGTGCCTGCCAAAAAACTCAAGGAGACAAAACACACTGAGACCCCATCTGAAACGCCTCGAGGGGCTCCTCAAGTGCCTGTACCTGCTCCAGTGTCTGCTGAGTTAACCCAGGCTCTGGCTTTACTGCAAGTGCTGCAGGGCTTACTGCCCCCAAAGCTGCCTGTGGCTACTCTGGTTTGGGGGAAATAAAAAACTACCTTTGTCTCTCCACTAGCCATTGAGACAGTGGATTTTGAGGAGGATTATGAAGCAGAGGAGGGTATCGAACCCGAGAGCTCGCCCGAACAGGAGTTTGGCTCACCTCCCAGACCCACAGAGGATTTGTTCTCACATTTTTCCTTTGTCAGGAAGATGGTGGAAACCTTGGATCTCGCAACTGCAGAAGAGCTCCAGGATGAGGAAGAAGCCCAATACATGGAGCTTATGGGACTGACACCCACAAAAAGGCTCCTTCTGCCTGTTTATAAGTTTTTCAAGAAAGATATACTCGAAATTCTTAAGACTCCTAATACTGTCACACCCTTTGATAAAAAAAGTGTGATTAAAAATACCAGCTTGAGAGGTCAGGGGCTGAGTTTTTATTTACTCACCCTGACCATTAGAGGATTGTACAGCAGCTGCCTGTGAAAAGGCAAAATCTCCTTTGTCCTCTCATCCCCATGAGAAGGGCTCAAGAAAGATTGATAGCATGGCTAAAAAAAGGTACCTCAGCTGCCCTGGCAGTTCGCCAAGCCAGCTACCAAGCTTATGCAGCCCTCTACCAGAAGACTGTTTGGCAGTCAGTCCCTCCTTGATGCTGCAGAGGCTAACCCTTCCGCACAAGTTTCAGAGCTAATGGGCATTGCAAAACTGGGCTTGGAGGCTTCCAAGTACCAGTTTCAAATGTCAGCTGATGCAAACGACACAGCTGCTCGATGGATAGCAGGTACTGTAGCCTTGAGAAGATTTACCTGGCTGAGAGCTACCAGTCTCACCCAGGACACCCAGAGTAAGGCTTTGGACTTCCCAGTCGAGGGTAACTCACTCTTTGGGGCCCAGACTGAAGCATATATAAAGAAGGTAGATGAGTGTAAAGCTACTTATCGCAGTAATTCCATCAGGGAGAAACCCTCACCCTCCACTTCAACATATGGAAGAGGAAGCAGGGGTACATCTTCCTTTAGAAGGCCTTTCTATCGAGTGCAGGCTATGCCACAACAGCAGTACCAGTCACAGCAGGGTGGCTTTTATAGAGCCAGAGGCAGAAGGGGTTCCAGGCGTGGATCCCAATCTGCACAACCCCAGCAACACACAAAACAGATCCCTTGACTTTTCCCTTCAGGCTGCCTCCCCAGTTCCTGTAGGGGGCAGACTGACTCATTACTTCCAAGAATGGTTAAAAATCACCACAGACAAGTGGGTTCTGGAAGTAATGAGTCAGGGTTTGTCCCTAAGCTTCAAATCCCTTCCTCCTCTAAGAACAAGGCTGTTCAGAACAGTTCCTTTCACAGAAAGAAAACTGCTGGAACAGGAGGTTCAGGCCCTGCTCCTAGCAAGGTCAATAGAGCTTGTTCCTGTCAGCTAAAAAGGGCAGAGGTTTTATTCAAGATATTTCCTAACAACAAAAAAGAATGGGGAGTGGTGGGTGGCCTATACTAGACCTCAGACTGCTAAACAGATAGCCCAGATTCAACATGGTCACACTGGCTATGATTCTGCCAACTCTGCAGAAAGGAGACTGGCTAGCCTCCTTAGACCTAAAGGACGCATATTTCCATATTCCCATAAGGGAGCTACACAGAAAATATCAGGTTCAGGCTCCTCTCTGGCCACTACCAGTTCTCAACTCTACCTTTTGGACTCACCTCGGCACCAAGGGTGTTTACCAAGTGCATGGCAGTAGTTTTGTCACACCTCAGAAGACTGAGGCATTTCAGTTTTTTCCCTGACTGGACGATTGGCTAATCATGGGAAAGTCTCACCAGCAGGTGAACGAGCACCTTCAGGTAACCCAGGATCTGTTGCACTCTCTGGGATTCCTTCTCAACATCAAAAAGTCGGTCCTGACCCCCCCTGTGCAGGTACTGTACTTTATACGTGCAGAACTAAACACCATACTGGGAAGGGCTTTCCTCCCTCAGGAGAGGGCAGAAAGCATTCGGCTTTTGGCAAGCTCATTTGTCCTGGGCAAGCCAAATCCTGCAAAACAGTTTCTGCAATTGTTAGGCCACATGGCTTCAGCAACAAGCACAGTCATTGGTGCCAGGTTTCAAATGAGAGATGTTCAATTCCACCTCAGGGCACACTGGTGCCAAAGGCGGGACTCTATCAAAGCACATGCCAGTCAAAAGGGTGTTACTACAGGCACTCCAGTGGTGGACGAAGCCGGAAAACTTGAGAAAAGGGGTTCCCTTCTTGCAGGAGTCCTCTTCATTGGTGCTTACAACAGATGCTTCCCTGGTAGGGTGGGGTGCTCACTTGAGGGAGCACACCATTCACGGCACCTGGGGGAGTGCAGATTCCCTCCAGCACATAAATCTGCTAGAGCCGAGAGCAGTTTACCTGGGCCTTCAGGCCTTCTCACATCTAATCCAGGGAAAGGTGGTACAAGTTAGAACAGACAGTACCACAACAATGTACTACATTAACAAGCAGGGAGGGACAAGGTCTACCCCACTTTGTACAGAGGCAATGAGGATATGAAGCCTTGCTTACTTTCTAAATGCCTCCCTACAGTCGATCCATCTGCCTGTCAAGGACAACACCTTGGCAGATGCCTTGAGCAGGGTAAACCATGCCCATCATGAATGGACACTGAACAAGCAGGTGGTGAACGTCGTATTCAGGGGTGGGGCACTCCAGAGATGGATCATTTTGCATCCCACCAAAACTACCACCTGCCTCAGTATTGTTGCAGGGTCCCTGCTAAGGGAACAGTTCCCCTGGATGCCCTGATTCTGGATTGGGCAGGGAGGCATCTTTATGCCTTCGCTCCTTTTCCGCTGATGCTCAGGGTGCTCATCAAGTTCAGATCACAGCCAGCTTCAGTGATACTGGTAGCTCCAGACTGGTCCAGACAGCCTTGGTACTCCATCCTGCTCTCTATGGCCCCGTCCACACTACACTTGACAAGGCTGAAATGGTTCCAAACCTGTTACAGGCTGCAAATGTTAGTGTGTCCACATTGCCAGGGAACAGGTGTGAAAATGGTCTGAAACCATCACAGCCTGTCCACATTGAGATGTGAACAGTGTGTGCACCCAACCCCTGTAATGTGGAGTGCATCCCATGGTGCACCAAAGACAGAACCCCACCCGGCCGCCAGTGTACACAGGGTACACTGAGCATGGCAGGACAAGCATGGTGTCCGACAGCAGTGTGCGCCCAGTGGCACCCGTGGTGGACCAAAGGTGTATAGCAGGCGAAGGTGTGGAGCTGACATGAGAGGAGGCCCTTGCGCATGACATGGAGGCATGCAGCGATGCGCCAACATGTGCCGGGAACAGAGACCCTGCCGTAGCCCACAGACAGGCATGCGGTGCACCGCCAGTACATGGCAAATCATGCCCCACTGTCACCCACCAGAAGCAAGCAGCATGCCCCAGCACACACAGTGCAGCCAGGTAGCACACCCAGAACCCCCACACCAGCAACCCATGGTATTGGAAGCCCCACAGTGCCCCTGAAAGCAATGTGCGCATGCGTGCACACTGCCCAAGCAAACGAGCAACACGGTATGGTGTCACATGACAGTCTTTATTTTAATGCCGCCATGGCTTCTGGTGGCAGTAACACATGTAAAACAATGAGCAGCGACAGCATGGCCATGCAGTGGACCATGTGCATTGCTGTGTAACCCCACAATCCCAGATGAAACTGACAATGTCATGTGATCGAACTATGCAGTACACAATGCTGGACCACCACGTGGGTGGCAGTGTACAACTCTAAAGAAAGGAACCTACGTGTGGGTCACTGTACTGTGACCCGAAACATCAAACTGCAGAAACCTGCACAGGTGATGCCCAAACCCAAACCCAGGCACCCGCGTGGCCATAGTGTGTCATAACCCCCGACACTGCATGATGCAGAGACGCCACACAACATTGTCGAGCACCCCAGTCATTGCACTGTGTAAATGAGAGCCACCGTCAGCACATACCTCTGTGCCAACACAAACCAGGCACTGTTGTCACTGGGCGAACCCCAGTGGCGTCCCCAACGTAGGAGGGGAAATCATAAAGGGAATCCCGGGTGGCAACCGGCAGGACGCACCGGTCAACCAGCCTCTGCAGACTGCATGTGGTATCACAGGGCTGTCCACTGGAACTAGTCCCTGAACAGGTCCTATGTGAAGCTGCGTATGCCTGCTGCAGGGTCCATGGGGGTAACACTGTGAAGATCAGCAGCACCATGCATCGGGGGAAGGGGAGCGGTGTGCAGACCAGCACCAGCCGGTGTTGCCTGGGATGTGGTCGGCAGGGTGTTGGGGGTGGTGGCGCCACCCATGTACACACCACCCTGTAGTGGGGTGTCACGCCTGCGGGGTGCTGGCATAGCTGGGGGCTGCTTCCTGGCATTGGCTGGCTGTGTAATGCAGTCTGCCAGAGGTGGAAGGGTGACCGATGGCCAAGTCAGCTATGCACCGGGGTTCCCGGTGGCCATTGGCACGGTGGGACACCCACGGGTGCCCAGCACCCCGGGGAACTGGACAAAGGGGGTTGGGTTTGCGGTGGTGTGTGCCATGGGGGTGGCGCCCGCTCATTGTGGTGTGGCTACAGGGGGTGGCTGCTGGCATTGCATGGCCAGTAACTGGACCATCTGTGTGAAGAACTGTTGTCTACTCTGCCTCCTGTCTCCGTAATCGCTCCTCCAATGCCCTTTCCTCCCATGCCCACTCCCTCTCCAAGTCCATCAGCTCCCTATGCTGCTCCTGCATCATTCTACTTGTTGCCTCCAGCAACCCCCCCCCCCCCAAAAGTACATCAGCCATCCGTGCTGTCATTGATTTCCTCTTGCTGAGGTTCACCAGGGGTACCTGGTCACCCCGTTGCTTCACCAGTCTGCCACTTCCAGCAGTGGAGCGGTCACTGGAGGTTCCTGGCATCTCGTCCCGCATGGCCGAGGACACTGAGGAGGCCTCCTCTGTGTCGGTGTCCACCGATGTCCCTTCACCTGGGTCTTGCCCTGGAATGGCAGAACACACCTGTCACCATTACACACATGCAGCTACCTCACCCTCACTCCCCACGGCCCTGCCCCTTACACACCTGTGTGCCTCCGCACACCACAGGTGCCACAGGCCTACTTCCCCAGGAGCACCTGTGCCGCCACCTGTACCACACCCATCACCATGTGCCGTGTGCCCAGGCAACACCTCCACCTGCATGCCATGCTGCTACCCCCTTATCCCAGCCTACACATTGCACATACCTGTGTCAGGGCTCTCCCGCTGCACACTGTTGTCACCATCATTCCCCTGGTGTGGGCACGCATCCCCGGAGGTGTCTCCATCATCCTCTGTGTCCAGTTCAGGGCTGTCCACCTGTGGGCTGTCTAGGATGAACACTGGTTCAGTGGTTGGCCATGTACAGAGTATGGTATCCAACGTGTCATAATAGGGGCATGCCACACGCGCACCCCCGAGCATCTGTTGCTGTCCTTGGTTTTGTGGTACCGCACCTTCAATTGCTTTATCTTCTCACATCATTGCTTTGCCGTCCGCTCCACTCCATTCTTGAACAGGTAGTCTGCTACCTTTTGATAGACCTTCGTGTTATGCCTTGCACTGGCTAGCTCTGCCTGCACCTTCTCCTGGGTCCAGAACTCCACCAGCAGTTTTGTGGCCTCATCTGACCAGGTGGCACCAAGATCTGACATGGTCCTGCTGGCAGTCAGGGTGGCGTACAACTGTGGTCACTGCTCCAGGGTACAGGCCTGTCTACACTCCACCAGTCACGGGCAGTGCTTGGGGGACGGGGTCACTCTGCAGTGGTGCTGGGGTGGTGTGCTCTGGCACTGCTGTCCTCTGGGGGCTGGACCTGTGTTGTGGCAGCTGTTGGGGGGGCCCCCCTCACACCTCTGGCACACAGTGCTGGCGTCTGATGTCTTTTTTCCCTATGGCATGTGCCCACTGTTTGCCCTGGGCACCAGCACTGTTCCCACCTTGCAGTCCGTGTTGTGCTGCTGCAGGCAGCACCCCCTATTGGCTCTCTGTGCCTCCACTGTGCACCTCTTTCAGGTATGTGCACCCAGTGGCTCAGGGTCCTGTGGTTCAGCTGTTGTGCAGGCACTGCTCTGCCACCGTTTCCCTCTCTGTGCAGTGTGTTTGGTCCTTGTGTGTCTCTCAGCCCTCCAAGTGCTTCCTTGTTCGGTTGCCCTCCCATCTGCCCCTCTGTAGTGCACCGCCTGCTGGTCTAGCGGATGACTGGGGGCTAAACGGTGGAGCGTTTAGACGTGCGCTGGTAACGATACATCGCTGTAACCTTTCAGTCACTGTTGTAGAAACCACCTCCTGACAGGTTTCTGTAACGGTTGCAAAAATGCCTGCTGTAACGTTACCAGTGTAAATGCATGCCATTACGGATGCGGTTTGCACCCTCTGTAACGTTACAGAGGGGTTTTCATAGTGCAGTGTGGACAGGGCCTTAGTCAGTGGCCAGACTGATTCACCTCCCACAAAGGTACAGCTTGCTGACCTCCTTCCAAGGGAGGGTCATATACCCCAATCTCAGGTTTCTCAGACTCGAGGCATGGCTCTTGTGGACTTAGAATATGCAGGATGGCAACTCTCTGAAGGGGTCCTGGAGGTTCTCAGACGGTTTAGGAAACCTTCTAAGAAAACCTATGCGTCAGAATGGAAGAGGTTCTCTGTATGGTGTAGGGATAAGGCTGTAGCCCCAGCTCAAGCTGGCACACCAACCTTGCTGGACTATTTGACTCCCCTGCATTCCCAAGGTCTGCAGCATTCAGCCCTGAAAGTGCACCTGGCTTCGGTGTCAGCATACATTTCTGCTGGAAAGGACACCTCCTTAGCATCAAATCCTATTTTCAGGAGGTTCTTCACAGGACTGTCTCACCTGTTCTCCCCTCACAGGGAACCAGTGCCAGCTTGGAATCTGAACATTTGCATTGCTCAGCTTATGCTTCCTCCCTTTGAGCCCATGGTCTCTGCAGATCTGAGGTTTGTTACTTGGAAAGTAGTCTTCTTAGTGCAATCACTTCTGCTCCGAAAGGACTATATTTCCTTTCACAAGGACCAAGTTAGTGTTGAGAACTAATAGGAAGTTCCTCCCTAGAGTGGTCTCGGACTCTCGGACTTCTACCTGAACCAGTCTTATCACCTTGCCAGTTTTCTTCACCGAGCATTCTAGCTCAGGGGAGTGTAGACTCCACAGCCTTGATGTAAAAAGAGCTTTGGGTTGCTACATGACTCATACCAAGGAACTGTGGAGAGGTAAGTAAAGGTAAACCTGCCATTAAAAGAACAATCTCTCGATGGATAGTTCAGTGTATCCAGTTTTGCTGCTCAAAAGCAAGTGAGGTTCCCCCAGTTGGACTCAGGGCCCACTCTACAAGGGGCACAGCTGCCACTATTGCAGCTGCCCAAGAGGTACCATTGCTGGAAATCTGTAAAGCAGCACCTGGAGGTTAGTCCACACCTTTACTATACATTATAGCTTGGACACCCGGTCCAGGAGTGATGCCAGATTTGGTACAGGAGTCCTGCAGAGTCTTTTTCCTAAATAGATTCTTTGCCCACCTCCGTAAGGTACTGCTTCATAGTCTGCAAGAAGTAATGATGTTAGTGGATTCCTGGGGTTACAAGAAAAAATTACTCTCCTGTAGTAATCTTGTTTCTTCCAATGGGATATTATTACTTCCCCCCCTTGCCTCCCCTGATGGAATCAGTAAAGACCTCTCAAGCACTGACTGAATAAATACCTGGAGTGGTTTGCCATCTGTTGGCACTTCTTAGTAATGTTTTATAGCTTAGTAGGTCTTTCTGCCCTTCTTAGGTGAATCTGACATTTAGAAAAGAGGGGCCTTTCTTTTTTCCCTGTGGTTTAATGATTACCAGTTGGGGCCTTTTTTCTATTGTTTATTTTAATTAGATGTTGGTATGGCCTCTTTGCAGGCTCCTAAGAAATCTGAGGTTAGAATGTAGGCAGTTGGACTGGGCAGTTTTTGAGTTGAATGCACAAGCTGGAGATTCTATCGTTACACATAGATGATGCATTGCTTCACCACCACCTTTAATACCGCCTGTGATGCTTTTGCACTGACCATCAAAGTGACCACTGAGAAACGAAGTGCCCCTTGCATCACCCCAGAACTCCTACAGCAGTTCAGAATGCGCGACAACCTCTGGCATCGTGCCACTGCCTCCGGTTTGCTAAGCAATAGGCAGGCCTATAATGCTGCCCGCAATGTGTACCTGGGCAGTCCGCAAGGCGGAGCACTACAGAACCGCCCTAGCCGCCTCCTGGGGTAGCACAAGAAAGTTCTGGGATGACATCAAGGAGCTTAAAGGTAAATCCCACTCTTCTCTCTCCCCCACAACTTAGTGTTAACAGTACTACCAGCACAGACACACTTCACATAGCTAACTGCCTCAACTCCACCTTCTCAGACCTCAGCTCAGTCCTCCCTAGCAACTTTTGCGATCCAGTTCAGCCTACCCCACCCCCTGAGCTCCTCCACACCCCCTTCAAACTCAGTCATTACCCCTACAGAAGTGAAAGCCTACCTGTCCAAAGCCCTCCAGAGCTCCAGTTACTGCAAAGTCGCCTTTGATATGGGAATCCTATACCTTGTGCTAGACTGTTATCTCCCCACTCATGGACCTTCTGAATCTGTCCCTGCACCCGTGCCAGTTCCCAACCTCATGGAAAACAGCAGTGATAACACCAATATTGAAATGTGGTGACAGCTTCCTCCCAAACTACCACTGGACCATCTCGATTCTCCCCCACTCTCTAAAGCCCTTGAAAAGATCATGTCCAGTCAACTCACTGACTACCTCCTTGCACACAACCTCTTATGTAGAGAGCAGTATGGTTTCAGAGCTGGACATAGTACTGCGACCGCCCTCACAGAATTCGCTAACTCCCTATATGCCACGCTTGACATGGGGCACCTCGCAGGGGCCATGTTTATAGACCTCTCAAAGGCCTTCGACATGGTTTCTCACCCCCTCCTCAACACATTACAACAAATTGGGGTTTCTCATTGTCCACTCTCATGGTTCTCCAGCTATCATTCATCTAGAACCCAGTGTGTTAAAATTAATAATACCATATCTACTATGCTGCATGTGCGCTCAGGAGTTCCCCAGGGATCTGTCCTGGGTCCCCTGCTATTCAGCATCTACCTTGACGCCCTTCCTAAATCCTGCCCCGGCAGCCGCCTCCTCTACGCGAATGACGCTGTTCTTTACGCCACACATCCTGATCCTCTCTCTGTCTCCAGCATACCTTACAATCCTCCTCCTCCTCTCCGATCTAACACTGGTTTGCCGAACACAGAATGTTGGTCAACATTAAAAAAACTAAGACAATGCTCCATGCCCACCGCCAAAACAGATCAAAGGATTTCCCTTGGAAATACTCTCTGCCTCGCTCATCCCACTGGAACAGGGCCAAAAGTATAAGTATCTAGGTATTACATCTGACTCTTCCCTCTCGTTCCACGAACATATAAAAATCCTCACCTCCGCCACCAACACCCGCATTGGTCTCCTTTATAGACATAAAGACTGCCTGCCACCTGAAGCACTTCACCTAGCCATTACCTCTTCAGTCTTATCGCTGTAGACTATGGCCTCACAATCTATGCTGCCACTGATCCCTCGGTGCTTCATCAAATACAAGTAGTCATTAATGAGGCCTGCCGGGTCCTCTCTGGTGCCGACAGAAATACACATACCTGCACCCTATACACGCTCACCAATATCCTCTCCCTTGAGGAAAGACCATTATACCAGACCTGTCTCTTCACCAAACAGATCCACCTGGGTTTAACCCCAGTAGGTGTCATGGCTTCTCTTCAGGCAGCCACCATCTCAGCGTCCACACGGGCCGCCCAGAAACTTTCTGGAAGGTGCCTAGGGTCAGGACTACCCTGGCCCAGCGATCCTTCCCCCTTAGAGCTCCATCCTGGTACAATGCCTTCCTACCAGCCGTCACATCATTTACCAATCTAGGTCCTTTTAAAGCTGCCTTAAGGGCCTATATCCTCTCCTCACATCAAGGCCAGTGTAACCGGTAACCTGTGGATCCTGCACCACGCCACTAGGCCATGCACCTGCCCTTGGCCAGGCAGTGGAGAGCCCTCACTATTTCTGGCCTACAGGCTCCTCACCTCCCTCGGTTACCATATAGTTGCAGTGGACTACGAATGCATTGTATTATGTATAAGACAAGGCCTCCCTGAGGTGGCTTATTACCAACTCATATCCTGCATTGCTTTAGCTACCAGTTGTATAGGTCTTAACTGCTCACTAGGTAAATATGTCGATAGCTCTGCCCTGTTTTAGCTACCAAATGTATAGGCATTAACCCATGCTCGTTGTACTTCTACTCTGTATGATTGCTCACCCACATTTATTCTATGTATGTACTGTATGAATGTCTGTTTTATTCTGATGTGGAGCCTTTGGAAACAAGTCTGACTCAAAGGGTTGTAATTCCGATTTCCTAAATAAATAAATAAATTAGCATGCCATTCCATTCAGCTCGGGGCAGTGCTGTCTTAAAGGAGCACTGCAAGAAGTAATAGTGGATCCCGTTGGAAGAAACAAGATTACTACAGGTGAGTAATTTTTTCTTTCGGTATATAGGAAAGCAAGGAAGGAAATAGTAAGGTTGAGGGTGGAGTACAAGTGGAAGGGGACTTAGAAAGAAAGCAGAGGTGCTAAATAGGTACTTCTGCTCGGTCTTCACGGTGGAAGGGGAAAGAAGGGGTGACATAAGGGTGGGTTCTAGCCTGATCAGCGAGGACGGGGTCAAAGTGGAATTAGGTAGGCTGAGGGTAGACAAGGCCATGGGTCCAGATGCCCTGCATCCTAGGATAGGCCGGGAACTAAGGGAGGAGCTGACTGCACCACTAGTGAGATTGTTTAACTTGTCCCTAGATACAGGATGGGTGCCAATGGTTGGAAGAGGGCAGACATGGTGTCACTTTACAAAGCGGCAGCGGGGAGGATGCAGGCAATTATCGCCCAGTCAGCCTTACCTCGGTGGTGGGAAAGGTGATGGAGGCAGTACTGAAGGAAAGGGTGGTCAGCTACTTGGTGGATAATTGGCTGCAGGACATCTGTCAGCATGGCTTCACTCAAGGGAGATCATGTCAGATGAACTGATAGAGTTCTTCGATTGGGTGACAAGGGTGGTTGATCAGGGAGGGGCAACGGACGTGGCCTGTCTGGACTTTGGGAAGGCCTTCGACACTTTTCCCCACAGAAGGCTGTTAAATAAACTGGTGAGTTTGGGGATGGGGTCAGAAAATAGTAAGGTGGGTTGAGAACTGGCTGATGGGTAGAAGCCAGAGGGTGGTGGTAAATGGGGTACACTCCAGGGAGGTAGGAGTGACGAGCAGGGTTCCCCAGGGGTCGGTGCTGGGACCCATCCTGTTTAACATCTATATCGGCAACATAGCGGAGGGGCTGCAGGGGAAGGTATGCCTTTTTGCAGATGATACAAAGATCTGCAATAGGGTGGACATCCCAGAGGAAGTGGAGGCTATAAGGGAAGGTCTAAGGTTGCTGGAGGGTGGTCCGAGAAATGGCAGCTGAAATTCAATGCCAAAAAATGCACAGTGATGCACATAGGAAGAACCTGCAAGCTAATAACACACTTTGGGGGGCCGGGGGACTGAAAGCAACTGAGAAGGAGAGGGATTTGGGGATCATAATTTCAGATCACCTTAGGGTAGGGGCCCAGTGCAGTAAGACGGTGGGCAAAGCAAATGGAATGCTGGTATGCATAGGGAGGGGTGTAACAAGCAGAAGGAGGGAGGTGCTGATGCCACTTTACAAAGCAATGGTGAGGTATTGCCTGGAGTACGGGGTTCAGTTCTGGAGACTTCACCGACGCAAGGACATAGACAAAATTGAAAGAGTACAGAGAAGGTTCACTAAGATGGTGCATGGGTTGAATGGGAAACCCTATGAAGAGAGATTGGGGGTGTTGGATTTGTACCCGCTGGAGAGAAAGTGGGGGAGAGCTTATTCACAGGAAGGGTAGGTGTTAGGACAAGGGGTCATGGACTGAGGGTGGAGGAGGGAAGGTTCAGGGGTAATGTGAGCAGGTGTTACTTCACTGAGAGGGTGGTGGGATCCCTGGAACAGTCTGCCAGAGGAGGTGGTGGGGCCTGTAACGGTGGAGGGATTCAAGAGGGCATGGGACATACACAAGGGGTTGTCCAGGGGGCAGAGGGGGATTACTGGGTGAGGGGGGCAAGTAGGATGGGGGAAGGGGCAGACTAGATGGGCCAAGCGGGTACTTTTCTGCCATCACATTTCTATGATTCTAAATCTTTAGAAGATGCATGAAATACAAGCTAAATTGTGTCTATTATGTTTTCCAAAGTTTTCCCAAAGCGGTGAGCTGCTTTTTAATCAGTAGACCAACAGAGGCAGGTTGAGGTAAGTCTGTTCAGTCTGCAGCACAACAGTTACTTGGCAGACATCAAGCTTGAAGGCAACTGAAGATGGTCCTGGTGGGGGGGGGGGTCTGTAGAAAGAACAGAATAAATTCATTAAAAAAAAAATGTGTGTATGTATATGTACAGTATATATAGCGTACAGTGATCAAACTGGTTCCGTTGGGCTGTCAGACAGTTGGAAGCCAGTGATGCCATGAAGTCATTTTATTCTGCAGTGCAGTGATCGGAGAATTTTTTTTTATCTGAAAGTTGAATATTGCCCTGCCCTTTTTCCTCTGATTATGTCCATGTGAAGTGCTGCCTTTCATTCAAACATCTTATCACCGTGTGTCTCTCCCTCTCCTGTTTATTTCACAGCATTGCAACTGTCAAGATGACTGCTCGTCTAGTAATTGCCTTTGCGGACAGCTGAGTATCCGCTGCTGGTATGACAAGGTAAGGGCACCAGTTATTTATTTAGGAAGGTTTTGACAGCATAAATCCTTGGGCATACGAGTAGCATGTTTACAAGGAGGTCCTGTGACGGTGGGACTTCACATTAAAATTAACACAGAATGCTACAGTTGGGTGCAGTGGTCGGCACAGACAAGGTAAGGTCATCTTACTTATATAGCACCTAATCCCAGAGGCTCTGGGTGCTTTACAATGTGTACAGCAGAGTTAAAAAAAAAAAAAAAATTCATTATAAAAAAAGTTCTGTGCAATGGAGCTTTCTTATTGGCTGTAAACATTCTGTCAGCATTATGTTACTCTTTTAGCAACATACATGTAGAGCTTAATCATACGTTAAACAAGGTTTAACACTATTTAAAAAAACATTTATATGCCCCACTACAGAAATGACCGCAGACAGCATGTCTAAGTATGCAGTACACTTTATTAATGCACTCATGCAGGTTAAAAAAAACATTGTTTCACTGGAAAGCTCCATTTAAAAGCATCGGCAGAACATAAATTTCACGTTAAAAAAAAACAAACAGGTATTCTGCTTTGACGAGAGTCAGGGCAGATCTTACTAGTCACACTGTTCCTTCAGTGGACTGCAGCATACGCCACTCTGCCATTTGTCTGTGTTGCCACCAGGACATCAGGGAGTGCAGATGAAACAGTGCCTCCCTCTTGTGACGGGCTCTAGCAGCAGATCCTCTTCTGGCAATGGTAAATCCTTCTCGTTTTCCTCCGACCGTGACCATTTTACTGATGCACAGATATCGTCATGAGTGAGGATGCCAACCATGGGAACCTCCATGTCCGTGTCAACAAACTCTGCGAACTCTGCAGCTGACATGAACTCTGGCGGCCAAATATCTTTAAGCTGTGATAGTGTTTGCTAAGGGATCATCTGAAAATTCAGTGTAAAACCTGTTTATGAAACAGTTTACAGTTGTGGTCTACTTCACATTGCCCCAAGCCTTAGCCACCATGCAAACTGCATTGAGTGATGTCATGGCTTTTGCTATTCAAGATGCCTCAGTATTGCCTCCCCTGTCTGTGACCCCCTACAGTTCTTGTTGCCATGAGGGATCTGTGGTGACCCTTAAGGTTACGTATGATGCCCATATCCATGGGCTGCGTCAGTCGGGGGGGGGGGGGTAAAAATATTGTTTTTATGTGAGGGAGCGTACCCACATGCTCAGGAGGATGAGCTGAGCAATTGTCCAGGAGTAAAAGGACGTGTCGCTGCCTCTGCGTCAGCTCTCGCTCCCAGGAGGACCACTATTCACTGAAAATCCCACCTGTCATCCAGGCATTGGAGGAGCTCCAGTAAGTAACAGGCAGAATTTCCAAGTCCTTTGGGATACAGCGTGGGCACTCGCTTTTGCCAGTCAGTCGGAGTGGACGTTTGTCTGTGGCACTCATGTTAATAAAACATAGAATGGACACATGGCCTTTTGCTTCTTTTTCTCCCAGCAGATCTGCATCTTTTATGTTTGTGGTAACGGTCTAGGTATCCTCGACACTCCGTCTCATCTGCGTTGTACACATTGTCCGGCGTGTACTCGTGGAGAAGTGTCTGTAAAACTATGTCTACCCAGTCCACAGCAGCATCACTGTCTGCATCGGACCTCTCCCCCTGCTCTTTTTTGCAGATGGTTCAGTGCTGCTGCTTCCACCAAGACAACCAGTCGTTGGTGAACTCTAAGGTCTCATGACCCAAGTGAACGGCTAGATCGTTTGCTTTCTGTTTTAGGAGCGGACCTGACAGACGCGCTGCTCAGCTCATAGCGTTGTCGAACCATGCAAGAAGTGGCGTCTTTCCCCTCTCACTTTCTCTTGTGCTTGGGGTTTGCGTTTGACTAGCATCCTACGAGTATGCTGACACGGTTCTGGCTTATCCTGCCAGCTTGGCTTAGCTTTTTTGATATGCCAAAAGCCGTGGCCACCTAAGAAAGCAAGCTCTTTGAACCCTGGATGGCTTCAGCAACCTTAACTCACAGTGCCAGAGAGAGTTGGTTCCTTTTTGTCTCCATTCTGCAGCCTACAGTGCTGCACTGCATTCAGTTCTGCAGTTTAAAAAAAAAAGCCCTATTACCTGAAAGGAGGCAGTATAGCGCAGTGGTCTAAGGCTCTGAGCTGCAAATCTGGTGACATCCAGCAGACCAGACCTGGGTTTGAATCCCACAGCTTCCACTTACATGCTGTGTGATCCTGAGCAAGTCACTTAACCTCCTTGTGCTCCCAGGTTGCTCCTGTAAAAAAGCTTTCAGCTTAGTGTGCTATACCTGGTTAAACAACTAAATAAAAATGCCCATCCCTATTAATTAAGTGATGCACTCATTGAAAACAGTGGTGTGCAGCTGGCCCGGTGGCGCTGAGGGTTGAGGTGTTGGATGCCGCACCATGCCGGCGACCCGTGTTCGGGAACAAGCACGGGTCGAGCATCCGGAGGACAGCTCTCCTCTCCTCTCCCGGGGAGGGAGGATTGGCGCTCCCGTCGATTGACTGCCCCCAGGTGGAGGCCAGAGGGCAGTGCGGGTCTGGGACGCCAGCGGAAGGAAGGGTGCTGCGGGACTTCCGCAGGCGAGCGTGCGCCTCCACGCACGCAGTCAGGCTATGTGCTCTCCAGCAGGGGATGGGAGAAAAAATGGTGGAAAAAAGCCCTCCGGCTGCAGGATGACGACCTGACCCTTCGCAGGCTCCACACCTGGACTGGGCAGGAAGGTAAGACTCGGTGATTCCGGGGTGAAGGGTCTGGGAAGGTCGATCAGAAGGGAGCAGCCGGAGATACAAGGAGAATGAACTGTATATAGAAAAAAAGAAAACCGTGGCATGCAAATCTGTTCTCATGGAAATTTCCCAGTTAACGTAACGTCTGTATTAAATGTGTCCCGTTTAGTGGCTTCATCTGTATTATATCTCTAAAAATTTGCTATGAGGGGATTGTGCACTAAATTCTCAGTTTTAATTGAAAAATGAAAGAAACCTAGGGAGAAAATAAAATACAGTACTCTAGATATAAAAAGAAATAGTGTGGGGAGGGGTCAGTTAGTGCCACTGGTTATTGATGCGGGAAACGTGGTTTTACACACACTGCATCTGTAGTATCGTCCCTAGAGGATGGGTCCAGACTCTTCCACCAGAGCCCTGTTTGCGCGCCCCCACCCCCCAAGTTAAAGTTGAATTTAGGAAAAATAACCTTGTTACACGTGGGGGAAGGGGGACATCATCTGTGGTATTCAGTGGACAAAAGTGACAGAGTAGCAAGAACGCTCAAGCAGTTTTGTAAAAGGAGGGGGAAAGTTTCTGCCCAGTATAACCCCTGCTGTCTGTAGCCCCCTATGAGGGTAGCCACCAGCACCCCCCCCCCCAAGCTGACCAGGTGCTCTTGTAAATATATGCTTGGCAGGTGCACCGAAGTGACATGCTGTAATTGTCACACCATCACCCAAACCTGAGCAAATCATCTTCCTAGTATGTTCATGTTCCATTCCAGCCTAGCTCAAGTTGGGAGTCAGAAATCCACTTCAGTACCTTGACCTTTTACATGACAGAATTATATGCAGGGGCACCTGTCTCAGTGTTATGGTGTTACTGCAGTTTGTTATCCCTTGACTTACTGCCTCTGAATATAGAAATTCGTTCAGCAGTCTCAATAGGCAGCTATGCATCCCCTCCCCCGCTGGTCCTCAGGAAATTGAAATTAGAATCTGTGTCTGCTTTTTATTCGTTGTGTATGTCTGTGTGTGCGTCTCTCTCTCTCACTCTGTCTGCTTCCACTTGCTTCCCCTTGATGCCTAGGATGCGCGTCTTCTGCAGGAGTTCAACAAGATTGAGCCACCTCTGATCTTTGAGTGTAACCAGGCCTGCACCTGCTGGAAGAACTGCAAGAATCGGGTCGTGCAGAGGGGCATTAGGTAAGGGACTGGAGTTGTGCTCTTCTGTTTCATATATAAATGACAAATCTGTCAGTGGTATGTGCGGTGGGTGGGTGTAAGGGAAGATCCAGCAGCAGCATTAACGCATACATTTCTAAAGCTACCCAGTGAAGCTGCTTTACATATAGATAAGACCCCTGTTTTCTGTGGTTCTGTGACATATGCGGCACCTGCCACCAAAATCAAGGCCATCCATGGAATGGGGGGGAGGGCTGGCCACAGAAATGATACAGAAAGTGCCCAGTAAGTTAGACTGAGACTGCCCCTACTCCTTTCCACCCGTTACTCTGCCTGCTTTTAGTTATATGGAACTAAAATTCACCCTTAGCCGTATCAGTCCCTGAAACCGTCCCCACCCAGCTGAGAGCCCCCTTGTCACCTTTTTTAATTTTAAACTATTGGCACCTGTTTTTTCGGTCAAATTCTGCATGACGATCGATTGCATTTTCCTATCACTACTGGGTCAGAATGCTTGTGTCTCGTACCAGTAGTGATTCCAAGAGCCCACACAGTGGCATACTGGGACATGACTCCAGCACATGGGCCCAGCAGTAATAGAAACTAAGTAGAGGATGATCTACAGTGTTGGACCAAAAAAGGAGCCAGTATTAAAAAAACAAAAAAAAAAAAAACAGAGCGACTCAGTGAGGCTCAAGGCGGAGTGAGTTTTGGGGCCAAGATAATGCAGGAATTGTTTTTCTCATTTTATGATGGGCAGAGTAATATCTAAGAGGAGGCCTTACAGTACTTTGGGGGGGAGAAGAGGCAGAGGATCATTGTACAGGGTTGGACGGGATAATTATTAAAACTAACAGCAAGGCCTCTCATGGCACTGTCAAGGCTGGTTAGGAAGGTGGTGGGGCTGATATGGGTAAGGCTAGGGTTTACCTGTTTTAAAGCCATTAGCGGCCAACTGCAACATAGGTGGGTATATGTAATACGTCTGCACATGTTGGTGCACGTTCTATCCCTTATTGAGCTCACCTACTACATGCGACCTTACCTAAGTTTTGTTAAGGTCGACTATAATTGGTGTCTCTTGGTTTGTTCTCAAAACGTAAATTCAATCATTTTTTTGTTTACAAGTTTTGCTGCCCACTCTGTTCCCAGTCTAGTTGATGTTTAAAATTTTAACCAATTTATTTTATATGAACATCCGAAGAAGCCAGCAGAAGGAAGGCCATTTGGTCTATGAAGTGTGCTCATATTGCAGGGTCCACAGCTTGCACTAATGTCCCTGCCATCCCTCCCCACTCCTCCCATCTTCCCTACCGATGTTCCTTACCATCCCCCTATGCTTATCCCAGCCTCTCTTAAGGCGGCCCACTGTTTTCAACAAGATGACCTCTTCTGGCAGCGCATCCAAAGTGTCTACCACCCTCTCTGTGAAGAAGTGCTTCCTGACCTCCCTCCTAAACCTCCCACCCTTCAGCTTAAGACTGTACCCCCTCATGTTATGGTTGCCACTCAGCTTGAAGAGTCTCCCCTTATCAACCTTATTTATCCCTTTCAAGTACTTGTAGGTCCCAATCATGTCCCCTCTCTCTGTCTCCTGTCTTCCAGGGAGTACATGTCCATTGCCTTCAACCTCTCCTCATATGCCTTACTCTGCTGACCAGCTATCATCTTTGTAGCCATCCTCTGGACCTTCTCCAGCAGGTTAATGTCCTTTTTGAGGTGTGGGCACCAGCACTGAACTCTTACTATGGATGTGGCCTTGCCAGTGACCTGTACAAGAGCAGTATAACCTCCTGTCTCCTACTACTGATCCCCCTGGATATGCATCCCAGTATCTTGTTTGCCTTTGCTGCTGCTTTCTTGCACTGCATGGAGTGCTTCAGGTCTCTAGTGATCATCACTCCCAGATCCTTCCCCTCCTCTGATGCAGATACTGTAACTCCACCCAGATAGTACTCTGTCCTGGGATTCTTGGCTCCAGTATGCATAACTTTGCATTTCTTGGCATTGAAGCCAAGCTGCCAGATCGTGGACCACCTCCCCAGCTTTTCCAGCAGGTCCTGTATCTCTTCAGCTGCGTCCACTCTCCCACAGAGCTTGGTGTCATCTGTGAATAGGCACATTTTACCTTTAATGCCATTTCCATTGTCATTGATGAAGACATTGAACAACACTGGCCCTAGCACCGAGCCCTGTGGGACCCCACTGGTTACCTCTCTGGTGCCAGATAACTCTTCCCTCCACAATCACCCTCTGGATTCTGTCCCTCAGCCAGTTTTCCACCCATCTGACCATTGTTTCCCCAATCCCAAGATCCACCAACTTCCTGATCAGCCTTTTGTGGGGCACAGAGTCAAAGGCCTTGCTGAAATCAAGATAGGGGATGTCTACTGCTTGGCCCCCGTCTGCTATCTTAGTGACACAGTCAAAGAAGTTAATCAGATTTGTTTGACATAATTCTCTCTCCCCCCCCCCCCCAATGAACCCATGCTGCTCCTCATCCTGGAGACCATGCTCCTCTAGTTATTCCACCAAGCTTTCCTTTAGTATGGTCTTCATGAGCTTGCCCACAGTGGAAGTCAGACTGACTGGTCTGTAATTCCCTGGGTCTTCCTTGGGAGGGACGCTTTTTTGGAGGGGCACTACATGTGCTGTTCTCCAGTCCTGCAGTACCACTCCTGACTCCAGTGAACTATTAAAGAGGTCTGCCAGTGGACCTGCCAGCTGCTCAGCCAGTTGCTTTAGTACCCTTGGATGTACTCTGTCCAGGCCTGGTGATTTGTTCACCTTCAATGCCAGAAGCCTCTCCCTCACTCCATCCTCCTCTATCACTACATCTGTGTTCCCAACCCCACTCCCGGCTCCCCTTTTCCCTCGTGAAGGCACTGGTCTGTCCTCCCTGGTGAAGATGTAACAGAAGTACTCATTTAGTATCTCTGCTCCCCCTCCCCCCATTATACTCCACCCACTCCACCCCTTTCTTAAAGGAGAAGACTCCTGTATATGTATGATTTGGATATATCTGATGTATTTATTATACATTACATCAAGTACTGTACATATGTTAATAAGAGATCAGTCATTTCTTTTGTTGCAACACATATCTAGAGTTTGAGGCTCTGACACAAGGTAGTAAAATGTCAAGCAAGCCTCTATTTACATGCAAATGAGTCACTTGTAATACAGCCCCTCCCATTCCTTGATGTCACTGCAGCAACAGTGCAGAACAAAACATAAGGGTATCAATGCTGTCTAGCCTGATTTTAGTTTAAGTTTGCAATGGCTTAAGGCAGTTCTGTCATGCAATTCACACAGGGAGTGGTACTTGTAGCCTTAATACTGCATGTGTAGAGCTAATAATACATGTAATAGTATTGCATTCACAGGAAACAAAAGCTGTTCCTGTGTACTGCTCATTTCTCTCTGTGAGACAGTTGTAACATGTTGTGGAAAGCAGTAGACTGAATCTGTTAATCAACCAGTCAATCAATCGAGCAGTCAATCAGTCACTCTGTAGTGAACCAGGTGAACACCCTTGAGAGGATTCATTTACAAGGTAGGCTTGAGCAGTTTCCCAAAGGATCACATAAGACTGAATTCCTCCTTTGCACAAATTATACACTCCCCTTTCAGCAGCGTGAAAGTGGAGCACTAGATCACTTACTTTATAAAGTGTATTGTTTTACATTTCAAATACTCCCTACATCTGGGTTCTGACTGGAAATACCAAGACACAAAATGCATATGACATGGGAGGAATGAGCTAAGCAAATTGAGTACTACAAACACTGAGACTGTTTAGTTTGTTTACCTACAACAGCTGAAGTGTAGCATCTGATTTGTGAAGGACATCCTACTTCAAATGCTGGCATTACAATGGGGGGCTGCCATAGCTTGTTTTCAGTACCTTCAAAGTAAAGTGCTGTAGCTCTCACATCACTGCTAGTGATTTATAATGGGAATAGGGTCACTGTTGAAGTCATGGACCTGAGGGGCCATCACAGTTCCCAAGGAGGTTAGGGGAACTTGTTAGGGGTTTGAGAGTAAGGGACTTTAGTAGGATTTGAACCAGAGTTTCCCAGTTCTTGTGCCTGTGCTTTAACCACTAGATTACTGTTCTTCCATATGCGCAGCTGATGTCCTGGTAACCTATTCCTTGTTATAGCTGAACTCTTTATTGCCTTACATCAGCCATCCAATCACTGACTGCCTAGTTACAAAGGGAAAGGGGCATTTTTGCAAGATTGTGCCTCACTGCTGGTGTCAATCAAAACAGAGAATGCTAACACACACAGAACATAATAAAACAGCTATGTAATACCACTTAAGACTGTTGTTGTACCCAGAGTCATTTATTGGGTAAACTGTTTTTGCTAACAGAAACAACACAACTCATACAGGCACTTCCTTATAGGCATACTATATATACATGTCAAATCAGTGTTGAATCACACTCATATGGTCCTAGTCCCTATTAGACCTGCACTGCACTTAGAGTTCCTCCATTACGCAAGTGGGGGACCACACATTGTGGGTTCTGTTTACTGGTGGAACAGCATTTAGTGCAGCACCATTATCTGTTGCTCTGATGTCATCATCCTCCAGCACCATTGATGGTAAAATGGAGGACAAACACATTGATAACTTCTGGGGGCTGTATATTTTTATATATAATCTAGATTTGGACAGCAATAAGACTGCTGGCAACTAGAGGAGGAACACAACAGTTACACATAAGGAGTTGGGGAAAATATGGGTGTGTAACTATGGGAGACTTCCCCTTTAAGCCTAACAGTCCCTTCCTCCTTGTCCCTTTTCTCACTTATATAGTGAAAGAAAGCCTTCTCCCCCTTTTTGATTCCTTCATCTATCTGTAGCTCCTTCTGTGCCTTTGCTCGATGGACTTCCTTACTTGCCTCACTAGCCAACCTTGGGTAATTTTCCCTATCCACCTCTCTCCTGGTCTTCCTGAATTTTTTTATAGGCCAGCCTCTCTTTCCTTACTGCCTTGGCAACCCCAGAACTGAACCTGCTGGGCGCTTTGGCCCTTGTATTCTTCCCCCTCAGCCTAACACACTCATCTGTGGCAACCAGTATTCCTTCCTTAATGATGGACCACCTTTGGTCCACCCCCATATCTGCTCTGATGCCTGCCAGATGCCTTCTTAGCACTTCGCCGATTTTCCTGAAGTCCACCCTCCTGAAGTCCAAGATTTTGGTCTCAGTCGGGATGCTTTCCCCTGCCCATATCCAATTGGAACCACACTGTGCAATGGTCACTTCTTCCCAGTGGCTCCCTGACCATTATTTCCTGTACAGGCTCCCCATTTGTGAGCACCAGATCGAGAATTGCCTTCTTTTTTTTTTGTACTTTATGTTTATTGAGTTTTCTGCATAATACATACAGCATAATTCACATATAGGCAGGTAACCAAAAATATCAATATTACAGAAATGCAGTACGACATTTTTACAGAACCACAATCGATAAGCCCCTATACCGTGTTACATTACTGGTGGGTTAGCTAAATTATACACATATCAATGAAAAATAATTTTATATTTATCGATAATGGCTAATTGCCGCCATGAGCAGGGAGTAAGCCACATCTTTTTTTATTTTAAATCAAGCTTCTATATCCCTATCATTTAGATAGCTATTTCTCCCCATCAGCATCTGTAGTGATAACTCTGCAACTGTAGAATTTTAACACTCTGGACAGAACTGAACATTAATGGTAAATTAACTGAGAACAAGGCATTTTATATAGTACCACAATTCGGCATTTATCAATAAGTGATCTATTAGACCGTCATACTATAACGTATTTAGTCATTTACTTGCAGTTTCCTCCAAAAATGACTTCCGTTAGAGTTTTTTATTCTGAACTAGTAATGTGTCCATACTGAGTAGCCAGTCCCATTTTAGATCACAGCAAGAACTGCCTTCTAACATACTGATGTTCAACTCTTTGTCCTTGGCGGTAATGAGTCGGAGATTGAAGATTCCACTTTGCTACATTGATAATATTGCTCATCATTTTCTATCTGCATACAGATTTTTGCTCTTGTCTGTTATTTGATTTATTGTTGTTTTTCATGTAATTTTTTAATAAAGTTCATTCAGTTAAAAAAAAAAACAACCACATAAGAGGGCAAAGTGCTGGCTGAGGAGGGCAATTTGCAGTCCTTATGGAGTTAAGCACAAGAAGTGGCTGTAGATGGGTCTGGGAGGTTACCACACTGCCAGGTCAGCTCTGGTGCATGGGGGCGGGAGGATTGTCAATTAAAAAAAAAAAGAGAGCAAAGGGACGGCTAAGTACACAAAACTGTTGGGGCTGGAAAAGAATGACAGAATGCTGGATAGGCTAATATGTCACTCCGGGACAGTATTATATTGGTATTGTTGCAAAATGCAAGGGTGGGTCAGGGATGTACAGACAAGCTCACTGCATTTCAACTAAAAATGTCGTTAAGAGACAAGTAGACTTAACTCAAAGAGCACCCATGCAGCTTCAGTTTTTTTTTTTTTTTTTTTGAAAGCGCAGATAGTTTGACAGTTCAGTACATTAGTCAAAGTAGTTAAACAATTGAGAATGGGACTAACTTAAGTGAATATCAAATGTTGGCTCCATGGAACTGGCAGCCCTATCTCTTCCACTTTCCTGGTCTGATGACCAGCCCCAGTGTATTAGTTGCGTTCTGTGTAGAAATTGGTTGGCGAGCATTGCAAATACTGTCCCTTTCCTTCCTGCGGTTGGTGGCGGGGCTGAGATGGACACGTGTGGGCTACACAAAATTTTAAAAACCGGTTTTGGCAAGGCTGTGTTGGTGGGGGGCAAAGGGTAGGATCATTGTATGGGAGAGGAGAGAGAATTTTGCTGCCATTAGGTCGGGGGGTGGTGGGAGGAGAGAGTATTGCTGCCATTAAGATCAGGTGAAGAGAGGAGAGAGCATTCCTGCCATTAAGTAGGTGGGGTGTGGGGGAAAAGAAAGCTTTTCTTTTACTAGTTTGGCAGTATAGTTTAGAGGTCAGAGTAACAAGCCATGAATGAGCAACAGACCAGTTCAGCACAACTCGGTTTGAGTCCCACGGCCCTCACTTTATTTATTTACAAGATTTTCCAGGAAGGCATACTAAGCTAAAAGCTCAATTCTAGGGACATGGATATGTTGTTCATCCACACTATCTGGCAGGTTCCTTGCCGCTTTAAATCTTGCCGGAAGGTCTTCAAGCTAGCTCCTCCCACCCACCCGGGTGGTAAAACTCTCGGCTCCGCCCCATGACCCCAGATCTTCCTTACCGCTTGGAAGCTCAGGTTCCCTCCTTAACGCTCTGCGATTAAGCTTTGGGCCTAAAAACTTCGATTTTGAAAATTTCTTCGAAACTTTTCACGGTCTTCATCCTCGCGGCTGCGATGGACCATCGACTCCGGTTTTGGAGAATGCCCCTGCGAGTCAGAAGAAGATGTCTGAGACGGATCCGCTCCGCGTCGTTTACTGCCTGAGCCATGAGCATGACCCGCGGGCCTGCGAACTGTGCTCATCTTTCTCGGTCTCGTCCTTGAGGATCGCGCTGCCCATCTCCAGCAGAGGCGAGAAAGGAGATTTCCTCGGTTAAATCAAGAGGCCCGACTGGCGGTGTCAGCGGCTGCGAGCTCCAGCAGAACAACGAGCAGATGATGCGCCCTCGAGGAGGGCGGCTCGCTGCCACTACATCTTGACTGCGGCGACTCGTGGCTCTGCGCTCGGGGCCTCCTGGTCCGGCTTCTTTTAAGGAGCTTTACTTGACCCTCTCGACCAAAGGTGAGGGTCCAACTTCTTCTGGACCGTTTCATCGGTCGAAGAAAAGTAAGGGTAAGTCCCGTCGTCGACGCTCTTGGGAGCGGGAAAGATCTCCCTCCCCTTGTCGACAGTCGATTTCGGTCAATTTTCGGCTTCGGCCACTGGCTTCACGGTGCCCCCGTCAGGCCAGGTGACCGAGACACCCGCCGACGTGGTCGAGATTTTTCTCGACCCGTTAGACGGGTTGTCGGCTGGAGAAGCCGAGCATCCCTCCTCCCCGGTTCCCCCGGCGAGGATTGAGGATACCGTCGGCTCATCTGTGCCTCCGGCCCGGGCCGTCGGTTGTCGACCGAGCGAGGGGATTGCCGATCCTCGGCTCCCGCCCGGCCGACCTCGGCCTAGCCGAATTCGGTCCTGAATGCCGGACATCTTAGGGGTCTAACCCGATCCCGTCGACACAGGCGGTCTCGGTCTCGGCACCGCGGTAAGCGGCGTCGCGCTCTTCCTCATCTTCCTCCTCCTCGGATGAGGAAGCCCGGCGTAAGTTGCGCCGAAAATATGAGAACATGTGGCAACAACTAATTTTGGCGGAAACAAGCGGCTCAGGCCTCTTCTCTGGCCATAAAATGGTTGTTACCGGGCGACGAAATCAACCCCTCGCGGTGGTCGAGCTGTTTTCAGGCGGTTGTTCGGTCTATTCCTGCTGCCCCACCAATACTGGTGGAACCGCCTCCGCCTCAACCGACAGTCGGGGCCCCGACAAAAAGTTCGCGGCCGGCTCATGGCCTTCCCCATAGGCTGTCGGTCACCCTCACTCCCGATAAGCCTCGCACGTGGAGGGTGGCGCAGGCTCTAGGCAGCTATTCCAGCGACCGAGTCGGGCGGCGGCTCCTCCCTGTTTCCAAGCGCTAGACTTGGGAGTCCTCTGGGGGCAGTCGATGGGCGATAGCCCTTCGTCCTTCCTTGGACTACTCAGGCTCATCTCAGAATCCACTGGGATGAAGCTCGAACCCATGTCCAAAGCGGGCTAGATATCCTCACTGAGATTCTGGACCGGGGATTCTCCTACTGAGGCCTTTCGGTGGCGAAGCCATTGTTAGTCCGGCCCTGGAATGTGTGGCGTCCGGCTTCCTGTCCCTGCGCCCGGCCAGGATGGCCAGGAAATATCACGGTCCCACAGGCTCTCTGTCCGCTTTTCCGAGACACCTTGGCTGAGGGGTTGGTCACGGACAGTGTTTTCGGCGTGCGGAAATGCCAGGGCGATGGACAAACCGCCCGACAAAGAGTCCAAGAAGTTGGACTATGCGGGGCGGAAAGTGTATGCTGCCTCCTCCCTCGGCCTTCGTCAGGCCAGTTCGGCCATCTTGATGGCACATTTTTCTCATGCCCTGTTGGGCTCCCTGGATGAGGTCGTCCCTCATCTTCCTGCGGACCTGCAGACCACAGTAAAGCAGGTGCGGGACCAGGGCAGGGCAGTAGCTAAGCAGCAGCTCCAGACTGCGCTGGATATTGGGGATTCTTGTGCCCGGTCAGTGGCGGCCGCAGTGGCTATGCGCCGGCGGGCGTGGCTGAGGATATCCACTTTCACATCGGATACCCAGCACAAGCTTGCGGATGTTCCCTTCCTGGGAACTGACCTCTTCGGCCCTGGAGTGGAAGGCCACCTCCAGAGGATCGAAAAGTCCATTGCCACCTTGGACTCGGTCTCGTCCGCGCAGAAGGACAAGGGCCGTAAGCCTCAGCCTAAGCCCTTTCGCCCCTCTGCTCCCGCTGCGCGCCCGGCCCAACAACGTCAGGGCCAGCAGGCTAGACCTTGGTATTCCAAGCCCAAGCCATCAGCTTCCTCTAATAGGAAGCAAGGAGGAAAAGGCCCTGGTGGTCCCTCGGCCGGTCCTTCCTCCAAGCCTGCACAGTGACGGGCTGAGGGGTGTCGCCCCATCCCCGTCACCTCGCCCCTGGTTCCCCCCGTGGGGGCGACCTCGACACTTCCTTTCCGCCTGGTCCGCTGTTACCACGGACAGGTGGGTTCTGGAGGTGGTGGGAAGAGGCCTGCCTCTGGAATTCGAGCAGGCTCCACCCTTCAGAGCCGTCGCCCCAAGGGGGGCTTCGGGGTCCCCAGACTCTCTAGAGGCTCGTCAAGCCGACATCGCCCTCCTCCTCCAGAAGGGGGTGATAAAAGAGATAGAGGACCCTCCATCAGAACCAGGGTTCATGTCCAGGTACTTCCTGGTCCCGAAACGGACGGGGGGCTGGCGCCCCATTCTCGACCTACACGACCTGAACAAGTTCCTAAGGTCTCGAACCTTCAGAATGGGCACTCTGGCTCAGATAATACCATCTCTGGAACACGGCGTGTGGTTCTGTTCTCTGGACTTTCAGGACGCGTTCTTTCACGTCCCTATCCGTCCGTCTCATCAGAGATTCCTCCGCTTCAGGGCGGAGGGATCCCTTTTCGAGTTCCAGGCCATGCCCTTGTCCTCTCTCTCCAGCTCCCAGGGTCTTCACCAAGTGCATGGCAGTGGTGACAGCGTTCCTCTTGGCGAGGGTCAGGTGTACCCTTACCTGGACGATTGGCTGATAGCAGCCCCTCAGGTCGGAGGTGGAGGCGGTCCAGGGATCCTGGCCCCTCCGGTTTGCTCTCAACTCGGCCTCCTAGTCAACGAGGCCAAGTCGGAACTCGAGCCGAAGCAGGTGATATCTTTCATCGGGGCAGAGCTCGACTCTCTTCGAGCCAGAGCACGGCTCCCGGCGGACAGGGCCGAGGTTCTTACCTCCTTTGCCCAGTCATTTCTGGTTGGGCAATCGCGCCCTGCCCGGCACTTCCTGCGACTCCTGGGTCTCATGGCGGCCTGTACCAGCATAGTCCGTTGGGCACGCTGGCACATGCGTCCCCTGCAGTGGGGACTGGCCAGCCAGTGGTCACAGCGCTGCGATCCTTTGGACCAGCGTGTGTGGACGACCCAGGAGATGTGGAACGCTCTCCAGTGGTGGACCGTTCCATTCCATCTGCAGGAGGGTATCCCGTTTGTCCGCCCCGAGCCGACGGTCTCTCTAACGACCGACTCCTCTTTGATGGGTTGGGGTGCCCATCTGGGGGAACACAGAGTGCACGGCCTCTGGTCCCCGCGGGAGTCCCGATGCCATATCAACCTGCTGGAGCTCCGTGCGGTCCGCCTAGCTCTCACCGCCTTTGCTCCGTTTCTCCGGGTCAAGTGATCCGGGTCAGGCGGACAACACCACGACCATGTACTATCTGAACCGCCAGGGCGGGGCGCTCCATGCTCTTATGCAAGAAGCTCTCACATCTGATCACTAGTCGCAGCCTGGGCGGATCTCCTGGCCATTCATGTGGCAGGAGCCTCCAACACCCTGGCCGATGCCCTGAGCCGGATAGGGGCTGCATCGCACGAGTGGTCTCTCCTGCCGGAGATAGTACAAGACCTGTTCTCCCGCTGGGGCACACCTCTGGTGGACCTGTTTGCCTCCAGGGAGAACGCGAAGCTGAGGCTGTTTCATGCCTGCCCTCCTCAGGGCTCGCTGCAGGGGGATGCCTTCTCGAGGCCGTGGACCCCGGGCCTCTTTTACGCCTTTCCCCCCGTTCCCCTGATTCACAGGGTCCTGCTGAAAGCGAGGAGGGACAAGGCACAGGTGATTCTGATAGCCCCAGACTGGCCTCGCCAGTTCTGGTACCCAGATCTCCTCAGTCTCAGCTCCAAGACTCCGAGGCAGCTTCCAGCTCGCCCGGACCTGCTCTCAATCAATCAGGGGAAGGTGTTCCATCCGGACCTTCAATCCCTGCACCTGACGGCCTGGTTCCTGAGCGGCTAGAGTTCCAGGCCTTGGGTCTTTCCGACGAGGTCCTCAACGTCGTTGAGGCGTCCCGTAAGGTGTCGACCAGAAGATGCTATGCCTTCAAATGGAAGAGGTTTTCCATTTGGTGTCAGGATAAAGGGTTGGACCCTTTCTCGTGTCCTGTGGCAAGCATTTTGGACTATCTATGGTCCCTATCTAGTCAAGGGCTTAGGTCGACGACCCTTAAGGTGCACCTGGCAGCCATTTCTGCTTACCGGGCGCGGGCCGGTCAGTGGCGCAGGAGAAAGTGGTCGGGCGCTTCTTTAAAGGCCTTGACCATTTCCCTCCAGTCTTGGGAACCCCACCTCCGTGGGATTTACTGCTGGTACTGGCAAAGCTCATGGGCAAGCCATTCGAACCAATGCACAGGTGTGGTCTCCCCACCTGTGAAGGGAACCGCCTTCTTGGTGGCTATCCACGTCAGCCAGAAGGATGGGAGAACTCCAGGCAAGGCATCAGTCTCCTTACCTGGTCTTCCACAGGGACAAGATCTCGCCCCACCTGAAATTCCTTCCGAAGGTGGTGTCGGAGTTTCACCTTAATCAGGTGTTGACTCTGCGGTGTTCTACCCCAATCACACCTCGGAGGCCGAACATAGGCTCCATACTTTGGACCCTAGAAGGCTCGCTTATTATAAGGGCGCTGACTGAAATTCAGGAGAGGTTCGCCAGCTGTTTGTCACCTACGCTGAAGCCGCACCTGGCAGACCTGCAGCCAAGCGGACGATGAGGCAGATGGGTCACCTCCTGCATAAATCTCTGCTATGAGTTGGCGGGCATGGAGCCTCCCAGAGGATAAGAGCTCATTCTACCGCCATACTGCTGCATCGGTGGCTGCTTCCAGGGCGTCCCTATCCAGGAAATCTGCAGGGCTGCTACCTGGAAGTCAGCAAACACCTTCATTACCCATTACCACATCGACCTTGAGTCACGCCGGGATGCTGGTTTTGGGGCCTCGGTTCTCCAGTCCTTATTTCCCAAGTAAGTATTAAGGGGGTGTGCGCCTTGCCTCCCTCCTCCCGGAGAACTGCTAGGAGTCTGCCAGATAGTGTGGATGAACAACATATCCATGTCCCTAGAAATACAGGTTACTCACCTGTAACAGGAGTTCTAGGAATGGTATATGTTGTTCATCCACATGAACTCCACCGACCTCCCGGCCGGCCTGTCAACCTGAGCTTCCAGCGGGCCAGATCTGGCGTCATGGGGCGGAGCCGAGAGTTTTACCACCCGGGTGGGTGGGAGGAGCTAGCTTGAAGACCTTCCGGCAAAATTTAAAGCGGCAAGGAACCTGCCAGATAGTGTGGATGAACAACATATACCATTCCTAGAACTCCTGTTACAGGTGAGTAACCTGTATTTCCAGATGCGACCTGGGGGTCGAGACACATAAATAGAGTACATGGATATAGACAGACATAGTATGCGACTCTGAGCAAGTCACATAACCTCCACAATGCTCCCAAGTCACGCCTGAAAACAAACCTTGTGGGCCTTGTCCATCAGGTACCAAATAATTAAAAATGGGGGGTAACGTGTGGGGGGCAGGAGTGTTGCAGCCTTTGGTCTGGGGTGGAGGCGAGAGCTTTGCTGTCATTGTTTCCTCTGGGGGAAGGGGAAGGTTGCCTGACATAGAAACATAGAAAATGAGACTACGGAGGCAGAAGAAACGAGCATTGTCAATGCCGAATGTTGTCGCGCTGGCATTTGCATTGGCAGTACCGGAGCTAGAGACGCATAATAGGAATGGCAGTGAAAATGGCAGTGAAGTATTGAAGCGACACGAACCCCACCCCCACCCTGTAGAGAGCAACAGGCATTGGGGTGTGCTTTTGGGTCGTCGGCTATAACGCTCATGCCATTGTACCTCACCCTACACTGTAGACACTGACAAGTGTTGTGGTGTGCTTTGGGATCTTTGGGCGTTATACTTACCCCATTCCAAAAGGAAATACGCTGACGTGGGTGCAGTATAGGAGCGTAGGGTGAACTTTGTGGCCGAACAGTGCAAGGCACACCACGATGCCTGTCAGTGGCTGCAGGGAGGGGGTTGGGGGTGGAATTGCGTGAGCATTACATCCGATGATCCCAAGTCACACCACTGACGCCTGTCGGTCTGTACCAGGTGGGGTGCTACAGTTGGAAACCCTAACACCGTAGGCGTGTGTTGGTAGTTTCACTCCACATTTTCAACATGGGCTGCTTGTCAGGCCACCTCATGAAAAGTGGCGCAATCACTTTGTTAGCTGAAAGGTGGTTTTGCACAGCAGCTGTGCCATTTGGCAACAGAGGGATGAAACACATTTTTGGGTAGGATGTGGAGAATGACAACTGTATTGTTCTTGAGGAGGCGTAAAAAAATGGCAACGTTGAAAATCTGGACTGACAATATGAAATATTGGTGAAGCAGTGAGCATGCATACAACTGCGCAACACACGTCCGTAGGCCAGTTATATTTGGGAGTTTGGTAGCCACATTTGTAACATAGGCATTTTTGGACCACTCCTTATGAACAGCACCGCTGCGATTTTGTTAATCTGTCCCAAAAGTTGATTTCCCACAACGATCACGCCATTGTGTGCCACAGGTGCAGAAACACATTTTGGTCAGGATGTGAAAAATGACGGCTGTACTGTTCACAAGGAGGTGTGAAAAAATGCCAGTGTTGAAAATCTGGCATGGAAATATTACAAATTTGCGAAGTTACAAGGGTGCTTGGAAACTGCGCAACGCACGCTTGCAACAGTGTCATTTTATGGACTTTCGGCACCAAATTTTCAACATAGGCATTTTAGGACCTCTGCTCATGAACAGTGTCACTGTCATTTCCTCAAACTGTCCCGAAAATTGATTTTGCACAGCGACTGTGCTATTCTGCGCCGGATGTGCAAAAACACATTTCGGGCAGGATATGTAAAATGACAGCTATACTGTTCATCAGGAGGTGTGGAAAAATGGCAATTTTGAAAATCTGGAGTGAAAATATTACAAATTCATAATGTTACGAGCATGCGTAGAAACAGTGCAACGCACGCTCGTAAAACAGACATCGTTGGGAGTTTTGTCATCAAATTTGCAACATAGACTTTTTGAGAGCCCCTCTCATGAACAGTGCCACTGTCGGTTCGTTACTCTGTCATGAAAGGTGATTCTGCGCAGTGTCCGCAAAGTCACCTTTTGGGACTGAATAACGCCATGACAGTGCCAGAATTCATGAGGAAGGGCCCCAAAAACCCCATGTTGAAAATTTGGTGCCAAAATTCCAAAAAGTGCCTGAGATATGCATCAAAGTTGAAAAAAACCCTATTTATTCCATTATACAGCTTACCGGCATTTCCTCAGTTCACAGTCTGCTTTGAAGAGTGCAGACGTGTTCCCAGTCCACCGAAGATCGTCGCGCCAAACTCCGCAGGTAAGTATGGCATGAGTGGGGGTGTGGGGAGGCAGGGTGCGCAGTGGGTGGGCGCTGGTTGTGGGCGGGGGCCAGAGACTTCCGAGGACCGTTTCCTTTTCCACAGGTACAAAAAATTGTGGGACCGTTTTCTGTTTACAGGGCATGTGGCACGCTGGGGTGGGTCCCAGCATGCCAGCGAACCTTGTTTTTGAGGGGCAGCTGTAGCCGGCGAGATTGGGCACCCGTCGGCACACAACAAAAGAGGTGGTTACTTCATGCCGATGGGGATTGGGCACCCCTATCGGCACACAAGGAAAGTGGGGGGGCAAGAGCCGAGGCGGATTGGCACCCCCTTTGGCATATAACAAATGGGGGATTCTTTATGCTGATGGGGAGTGGGCTCTCCTGTCAGCACATACATTGGGGGTAGGGTAAGCTGACGGGGGGATTGGGCGCACCCTGAAGTCAGCAGTTTGGCGGGCAGTGTGCCGCCATGTTTTGTTCTGGGTAAAGCACGTCGGAGGTCCGCTGCGTGTGATGAGCTTTGCTCACATTGCAGCGGACCTTTCACTAGATATAACTTATCGTGTCTCTCAGTATCCTCTCAATTTACTGCCTGTCAGTGGCATGGGTGAGGCGGTACTTTGCACCATGCAGTTTAACAAATGGTTAAAAAATGGTGTGGAGCACAGGGGTTTGGCTTCATTGGGGACTGGGGTTCCACCTGGAGGGACACCAGCCTATACTGGCAGGATGGTCTGCATCTGTCCAGAAAGGGAACAAGTCTTTTGGGTAATCAGTTTAAATGCTTCATTGGCAAGCCTTTAAACTAGTCAAGGGGGGAGGCACTGATAAGCAGCAGTAAAATCCCAGCCTCCCCCTACAAAACAGGGTACTAAATGAGAAAAAGACCAAGGTAGAAAGGTCAGTGGGGGATGCCGCTACAGAAGGTAAAGCCATCAAAAAATGGAGAGCAATGAGTACCAATGCCCTTAGTCTGGGTAACAAGCTTCCTGAATTAGTGGCCTTGATGGAGGAGGAAGATCTGGATATCGTGGCAGTCACAGAAACATGGTACACACAGAACCATGACTGGGACGTAACATACCAGGATACACTATCTACAGGAGGGACAGGGAGGGTAAAAGGGGAGGAGGTGAGCTCTCTACATAAGAGAAGAAATCAAAGCAACAGAACAAAAGGGTAAACAGGGAGGAAGAAGCACTGTGGGTCAATTTGGAGGCAGGCAATGGCACCACAATCCGCAGGGGTTGTATACAGACCCCCTCTCAGGGAGGAAATGGACAAAATGATAGAAAGTATACTTAGAATGGCAGATAAAGGGAGATATTGCTGATGGGTGATCTGAATATGCCAGATGTTAACTGGAGTGCAGTTGCAGCAGCCAATTCTAAGGTGGGGTTATTCTAGATGCCCTACAGGGGCATGCCTTAACAACTAGTATTGGAGCCCACTCGGGAGGGAGCAATCTTGATCTGGTTCTCTCAAATGGAGATGAAGAGGATCACAGATGTAAGTGGGTAGCCATCTGGGAACTAGCGACCATCGAACAGTATGGCTCACAATAAACACAGCAATAGAGTCAAGCCATACAAGACAAAGGTACTGGATTTTAGGAGGGCTGACTTTGCCAAAATGGGTGAGTGCCTAAGGAATGCACTAGCAAATGGGCAGGAAGGAGGGGTGGAAGAACAATGGGGAATAATAAAACTGCCATCACAGAGGTAACAAGCCTTTGTGTAAAGCAAATAAACAAAATGAACGAGGTAAGAAACCACTATGGTTCTCAAAGGAAGTGGCAGTGAAGGTTCAAGAGAAAAAAGCATTCAGGAAGTACAAGGAATCACAGAAGGAACAGGACAGAGAACTGTATCAGTTAAAGCAAAAGGAAGCTGGAAAGGCAGTCAGAACAGCAAAGGCCCAAACCGAGAAAAGATAGCCAACTCAGTTAAGAGGATAAAACCTTTTATAGGTACATCAGGGGCGAAGGAAGACCAAGGGAGGATAGTGAGGCTTAATAAAGGGAGGAGGGTGGGCAGAGGGAGACTGTGACAAGGCAGAGATACTAAACAAATATTTTTGCTCAGTATTTACAAAGGAAGAGGGAGGTACCTAAAACAAACAGTAGAAACACTCTGGATACAGAAGTTGATACCAGCCCATTTACAGAAGAAAGGGTTCTGAAGAGCTCTTAAAACTGAAGGTGGACAAAGCAATGGGGCCTGATGGATTCATCCCAGAATTCTAAAAGAACTAAGGGTAGAACTAGTGACACCACTGACTACCCTCTTTAACAAATCATGGGAGGATGGGGTGGTACCTGAGGACTGGAGGAGGGCAGATGTGATTCCCCTTCACAAAAGTGGGAGCAAGGCAGAAGCAGGAAACTACAGACCTGTTAGTTTAACCTCAGTGGTAGGAAAATGATGGAATCACTTCTGAAGGAAAGAACTGTTGAGTATCTAGAGGCCAGAGGGGCACAGGACCCTAGGCAGCATGGATTCACAGCAGGAAGGTCATGCCAGACAAATCTGATAGATTTCTTTGACTGGGTGACCAAAGTAGTTGATCGGGGAGGGGCTGTGGACATGGCCTACCTAGACTTCAACAAGGCATTTGACACAGTCCACACAAAGATTAATATACAAGTTAGCCAACCTGGGAGTGGGTCCCAAGATGACAGCCTGGGTAAAGAATTGGCTGGAGAATAGGACACAGAGAGTAATAATAAATGGAGCCCACTCAGAAAAAAGGGGGGTTAGTAGTGGGGTACCGCAGGGTTCAGTATTAGGACCGGTCCTCTTCAATGTCTTTATAAGCGACATTGCAGAGGGACTGGAAGGAAAAATATGTCTCTTTGCAGATGACACAAAGATCTGCAACAGAGTTGATGCACAAGGTGGGGTGGAAAGGATGACAAGGGACTTGGCAAGGTTAGAGGAATGGTCAGATGTCTGGCAGCTTAGATTCAATGCCAAGAAGTGCAAGGTAATGCACCTGGGAAACAAAAACCCAGGGGAAGAGTACACAATGTGGGGTGAGATACTAACAAAAACAAAAATGGAAAGGGACCTGGGGGTAGTCATATCAGATGACCTAAAGGTGGGCAAGCAATGTGAGAGGGCAGCAAGGAGGGCTGGGGGAATACTGGGATACATAGGGAGAGGCATCACCAGTAGAAAACAAGAAGTTGTTATCCCTCTGTACAGACAGCTGGTGAGACCCCATCTGGAGTACTGCGTGCAGTTCTGGAGACCCAGTCTCTGCAAAGACATAGACAGGATGGAAGCTGTCCAGAGGAGGGCAACTAAAATGGTGCAGGGTCTGCACCAGAAGACATATAAAGAGAGACGTAAGGAGCTTAATATGTATAGCCTTGAGGAAAGGAGGGAGAGGGGGGACATGATAGAAACTTTCAAATACCTCAAGGGAATCAACAAAGTCCAAGAGGGTAGCATCTTTCAAAAAAAGAGGTGTGCAAGAACAAGGGGCACAGTTTTGAAGATGGAGGGGGGACTGGAGGTAATTTAAGGAAGTATTTTTTCACAGAGAGGTTGTGGATGTATGGAGCGGCCTTCCAGAGGAGGTTGTGGAGTCAAAAACAGTGGTGGAATTCAAACATGCATGGGACAGTCATAAGGCAATTCTAGGGGTGGGGGTAGGAAGAAGTAGGCTGCTGGTTAACTAGGATCTGCAGCTTATCCATCAGGTAGGGAAATGGGCAGACTGGGTGGGCCAAGCGGTCCTTATCTGCAGTCAGATTCTATGTTTCTATGTCCGGCGCCGTGATGCAGGCCGATTGGGGAATGAGGGACGCACCTACTGATGCGTGCCCTGCATTCGCCCAAAAGTGACCGCGCCTCCAAATCTGCACTACCGCAAGATGTTGGCCGTGCAAGCGCGGCAACATAAAAAGTGAAACGGAAACAAAGCTGTCTGAGCCACCCTGATAGGCCAGTAGTAGCAAATCAAATTATCATGAGGGCAGCCCATGTTCTGGTGTGATCCTGGGATCATCTGCTGGAGGGACAGCCCATGGTCGGGGGGAGCTGCAGATGCCAGGGCTTTCAGCTAGGGGAGGGAGGGAGGTTTCAGGTGAAAGAACATCGAGAACAAAACATGAATCCAGGATAAGAAAGATGACAGAAAAAGTAAAACTAACAAAGGAAAATGTGGGGAAACCAGAAAAGAAGAGAATCACAAGAACACTACAGTTGTTTAATTTTCTATATTTTTAATGTATGGCAGTTTTCAGGGTGTGAGTACAGGAACCTCTCTATGCCCAAAGATGCCCCCCCAGCTGCAGCTGTTTATGGGGCTTTAATAGGTGTTCACAGAGAGGGGAGTCTAAAGTGTTCCATGGCTGGGCTACTTCATGTTCTTTCCTGGGGAACAACTTTTCAGCTGTTTGTTGGGCTGCCAGTAGCCATTAAATATTGCATACCGTGACACTAGGCCCTATATACGGAGAGCCAGAACTGCTGCTGAAAAGCATAACACTGGAGGTTTAAGGAAACTTATGTAACTTACATTTATGTGGTGGGAGTTGGGGGTCCTTCTTGCAGTCCATCTTTGCTGGGGTCCCCTCAAACTGTAATGCTGGCTTTGTATTATTAATTAATATGCCGCAGAACTTGGCCCAACGTTTCCGTGGAAATAAAGAGCCCCTGCCCCAGAAGTTGCGTCTACAGTCCCATAGAGAACAGGAGGCCTTGCATATAGACCCTCAAACTGTCATCTTCCAAACCACAGTAAAGGTGCTAGCCATTAATGTAGCTTTAAAAATAATTTTACACATAAATGTAATTGCTGAATTAGTTGTGTTTGTATGGCTTCATATCTTTGTGAGTCTATAAAGAAGGCCCTCTGCTGCAGTCGGGGCTTGCAGTTACGGCAGCATCACTGCACACACTGTTGTGGGTTGCACCTTACATATTCTCATTTATGAGGAGAAAGACCCATAACACAGAAGGCTGAAGCCATGAAACCAGGAGTGAATTTTGATGCTCTTCTCCTCTCTAGTGGGGGGATAAGTAAGGAATGACACATGATCGTGTGGGTTAAAGTGCACAGGCGGAGTTCTGAATCCATACAGGTACCTTTCATTCCTGAACTAAGGATACGGGATTTTGATATTTTTAACAGTTCCCATTCCTGTGCCATGCATGATTGAATTTAACACCTTGGTGTAGTGCTTATTTGAATTTAATATGTATGTTTAAAAGGGTAACCCCCACAGAAGAGATTATGAAAACTTGCGAATGGCAGCCATCTTTAACAGCTTGAGTCATTAGTTATTGTAAAAGCTGTTTCAAAAGTGTGGCAATATAAGAATGCATGAATTACAATTTGTCAAAAAAAATATATATATATATATATATATATAATATGCAGTTACTTACCAACTAATAAAAACCTGCTGCTTTAAATGTATTCGAATACAGATATACTGTGGATAATCTGGGTGTGTATATAGAATTTAAGAACATTACAAGCTACAGGTTCACACCAGTTTCCTGTCTCCTTCAAATCTGAAGTGCAACAGGCCCTTGTGATGCCAGTAGCATTACGGAAGATGCTCTCCCATTTATTGTGTTCCTTTATGGCAGCGGCCAGCTGAAGTGCGGCATGCTTCCATGCCACCAGCCCAGGTTCCGGAGTGAGCTCTGGGGAGCCAGGATTCGAACGGCCTGGGCTGAGGAGTGCCGCTGAGTGCAGCTTAAGCTAGGCCTGGGAGATGTCTGTGCTCTGGTGTCCTTGGTAGTGGGCCGGGGAGCCTGCTTCCTCACGAGGGGTGGTGTAAGCCCAGAGCACTCTGTGATGACTGAGGCCCCTGGAGGCATGGCCCGACATCAGGGAAGGTGGGAAGGATAGAAAAACATGGATCAAAACTCTCTGTTCGCAGGGCTGATGGCTGGCTGTGCCTTTGGGCCCCACGTTGCGTGAATTTCCTGCGATGAGCTCGGAGGGGCTAGCACTGACTGGGCTGGAGATGCTACTACGGGGGTACACCCCAGGCCAGAGGACCAGGTGTCTGACGATGGCAGAGAGACGGCCGTATAGAGACATGTTGCATTATAGTGGGGCTATTGTAAAACTGAATGTCATTCTCAATACGTTGGGGAGCTAGCAGAATAACATGTAAATGTATTACCTCTGGTGTGTAGGAATTGTGGCATGGAGAGAGAGAGAGAGAGAGAGAGATTATCAGAGGGAATTTATTCTCACAGCTATGCCAGCTTCTCCCCTTCTCGGGCTGAAACAAACATGTTTTCCTTAAGAGCTGACCTCTCATGGGTGCGGGGCATGACCTTTCCCAAAAAGAAAGAAGTTAGGGAGGTGTCAGAAAAACTCAGTCAAGTCCTAGACTCTCCACCCCCACACCAGAAAACAAAGTGACTTAGCCTTGATCCTGCAGCCACAGTTTTGCATGAGGGCAGTGCTTTCCACAGGTAGGTGACTGGCACCCTCCTGGTGGTAGTTGTTCCTGTGTACAGTCCCCCCAAATAAAAAAAAATAAATAAATCACACTGCACCAGTGGAATCATACTCTCCTGCAGAGCCTAGTTATGGAGCATAAATGAGAACCACTTCCTAAAGAAAATGTAAAATTACGTCCAGCGCTTCATCACCACCTTCTCTTCCCTCTCCACTCTGTACAGGGCTCGTTTACAGCTGTACCGCACTGCCAAGATGGGATGGGGAGTCCGGGCGCTACAAGACATCCCTCAAGGAACCTTCATCTGCGAGTGAGTTTCTCGACCCGTTTCTGTTGCCCTGGTGTCCTCTAGGAGTAAGTTATCCCTCATCCCAGCAGCTGGCAACTATAGACCTCGATGGACACTGCACTCATTTTGGGGGCGGGGGGGTAGTTGGCATACCACAGGTAGAGAGGGAGAGGGCACGTGTCCTTTTATTTGTAAGTACAGACAAGTTCTTTGGGCATGAGCACTGCAGACTGAAGCAGACTTGTTTTACCACCCAAATGATGCAAGTGGCAACGCTGTTTATGAATGCAGTTAGCCTTGGTGTCCGTATTCATATTTTATAAGGCATCAGATTTATAAAATATCAATAAATGTTAACATTTTTGAAGTATTAAATAGAAACTCCCCCCTTGCCTCCATGAGAATAATCAGCAACACACTTTTTCAAAATTTGCACGTGAACCTCTTCTTTTCAAGAGATCTTCTAAGAGTCCATCTCCTCCATAGAGCCACATTCTTCAGCATAAGCTTGAGTACACTTGGATCCCGTGGGAACTAGCGGTTTTGGGACTGGCACACACCGTGCCCATGGCTCCAATGCACAGTGCCACATGCAGTGGTGGTATAAATGGTGGCACTGGCCCCAGTATCACCTCCACTCCTTTTAACCTCCCTACCGTTGTACCGCACACTCTCTCATTGTGGACCGAGATTTCTCGTTGCTTGTAGTACCTTTCCTGTCATGTTTGCTGCAGTATTTGTAGTTTCTTTCCTGTATAGAGTTGGAAACCTTTTGGCATAGTTTTGCATGTCCGCATGAAGTAGTAACACAGTTTTTTTTTTTTTTCTTGTTTTTTTTTTCCCCTTGCCTGTCCCAAAGTTTAAATGTTTCTGCCAACATGATTTTGTGTTTGGCCCAATAGGTACGTGGGAGAGCTCATTTCGGACGCCGAAGCAGATGTGAGGGAGGACGACTCCTATCTCTTCGACTTGGATAACAAGGTGCAAGTCTTTTCTGTTTATTTTACAATTAATTTACCCAGGATAGCCCAGCTGAGATGCAGCATCTCGTTTTCAGTGGTATCCTACTTTTTTAATTTGTTCTTATTAAAAAAAAAAAAAAAAACTCTTCATACATGAGTACCATACACTCAGCAATATATAGCACTGCTGAATACATGTGGGATACAGTAAAAAAACTAACGTGGGCTTCTACTTCTAACTTGGTGTTACTGCTGGAGAGACTGAAGTGCTGAGAAGATTTGTAATTTTCACACACCAGGATAGCCTCCTTTACATGCAGGGCCCATTTCCCAAGAGGGTCCGTGAGGAACATTACAGCAGCATAGAACTGACACATCAAAAGTTGCATACGTGCATGTCAAATATAAATACATACAAATGTAAAGATTCTGTACATACAACAGATGTCAGTCAACATGGTAAGTAGGGAGTAAGGCAAGAGAGAAGGTACCATGCCATAGTAACTTGGCCAGGCTGTAAAGCACTGTAAAGTAAGTTACGAGGTATAATGCCCCCCTCAAGTGCCTTATTCCATGTAGCTTGGGGTTTAAATAATAATAAAGCTAGTGTGTTTAAGTTTAGTCCTAGAGCAGTATGTGTGTGTTGCATGCTACAGTTGCTTTAAACAAGCTTTCGGAGTTCCTTGTTCCTGATCACACAGTGTTGCAAACGGAGGTGTGTGCAGTTTTTAGAACTGGAGATGGCTGTACAGGTTTCTGGTATGGTTTATCTTTAAATTCAGCGCTTTATGAATTAAAAGGTGACTGTAGGTGATGGGATTTGTGTGACTTGATTTAATGAATTCATTTGAAGGTTTAGTTGCATATGTTTTAACAGACAGTGTGGTTTGCAACTCTGTTCTCATAGCAGTCAGCAGCTGTGGCTGGGTAGTTTTCAGCTGAGTAAACTTAAAAGTTCACTCTGTAGGAGGTACGATTTGTGTGACTTGCTAGTCATGAATTTATTTCGAGTTTAAATTGTATGTGGCCTTTCTGTGTTTATTTTGAGGTATAGTTACTTCTTTGTGTTAGAAGTGTTTGTTTACTGCGTTTATTATAAGAGTTCTTTTTTTTTTTCCAGTTGCATTTTTGTGCTCTGGCAGTGTTACAGTTTATGAATGTTACGAGGTATAATGTATCCTGTAGCTTGGGGTTTAAGTAATAATGAAGCTAGTGTGTTAAAATTTAGAATGTTAGAGATTCTCAGTCATGTTATGTCTCGGTGGGGGGGGGGAGACTGCTATCGAGGGATTTTGTCATTAATCTTTGATCTCTCTGGGTTTTTTGCAGAGAACCTGCTATGATGCAGTTAGTTTATTTTAAGAATACAGTGGCCCAATCTGACTGTTTCGGCCAGTGAGAAGGCTGAGTAAAAAAAAAAAAAAAACTTTACAAGAATTAAGCAGCTGAAAATGTGTAAACAAGTGGTAGTGCAGAACTGATCCGTGGCAGAGATGCATCAGGGATGAATCTGATCCGCAGGTGCAGCGAGTAAGAAGTGGAGTGTGTATAGCTCACTTGAAGGCATTGATAGCCCTCGGGTCTTTGATGTTACGTAGGGAGCAAATTCCAGCTGGCTGGGTGGCATTTGTGGTGAACTTGTTTCCACTGATTAATTTAACCTAGGGATAATGAGAAGGTGTTTGGAGAGAGATGGAAGTTGAAAGGCAGGAGTTTCCTTCATTAGTATAATGTAGTTTAAGCGCCACGAGGTCTAAAAAAAAAAATGGAGTCAGTGTAGTATCAACATGGGGCAGACTTAATCATGGGCATCTCTGAACCACCTCCAGCTACAGGTAAGCCCATTACCTCATTAATAAGCTTTTCATGGCTTTCAAAATGAGGACGCTGTTTATCCACGTTCCCATCCCCTTAAGTTATAAATGTATTTTTTTTCATTTTTTCGACAGATGCAGGTTTAATATTTGTTATACAAAAAGTTCCTTGTGGGAATTTTTTTACTGGTATTTTAATTGGTATGTGTAACTGCCAAGTGAATCTCTCTGAGAACTTGCTTCATGAATGCACCTCACATGTGTGCAACTTTGGTTCTCTTTGACAGGATGGGGAGGTGTACTGCATAGATGCTCGTTACTATGGCAACGTGAGTCGCTTCATCAACCACCTATGTGACCCAAATATCATCCCTGTGCACGTCTTCATGCTGCACCAGGACCTGAGATTCCCACGCATTGCCTTCTCGCAGCCGAGACATACCAGGCCGGGAGGAGCTGGGGTAAGGACTCAGGATGCTGTTCGCCCAGCAGCACACACACTCACACACACCCCTCCCACAAAAGAAAACACCACCAGGATTGTCTTGCTTTCCAGCAGTTGCCACAGAGGTTGGTGCAGCAGTGCCGACCTACGATGTCACTCCTTGCTCTGCCGAAAGAAAGTGGGCCTTCTTTCCCAGGAGTCAAACAATTCACATCGTATTATACCCAGCCCAAAGCCCTCTCAGTCCTGAGATTCTGCAGTCACAGAACTTGGGGCGCCACAGAATTTACATTTTGTGATGCTTTTCAGATAAGAAATTCTAGTGTTCCACAATTCATGGGTCCCATTCCTCTCTTTATTTGTCCAGAAGCCCCTCCCTTGCATTCAGTATCTGATGTCATCAGTGACATCACGTGATGTGTTTGCCAGTAGTCTAACTGAATTATGCCACCTGAGTAAATAGTTCCTGCCACCAGTCCACCTCTGTGTGGGGTTCTGCAGCTCGCATGCCAACCCCGGTCTTTCAGGTGCCGGGACATGCCCCTGCTTTACTTTTGTTTTTGTCTGTAGGTACCAGAACCCCCGCTGAGCAGAAAGAGCACTAGTACTGCAGGGAAAGCAAAATCAGATTACAGAAGAGAACCACCTACTGAACCTTTTCCAGTCCCAGTGCTCCTGCTCACCTCCTGTCACAGAGTTTGAAAACAAGGTCCTACCCCCACTCCCCCGAAATACAACTGGTTTGTCAGAACAAATCATCTCGAGGAATACTTGATTATGTAAAGCCTGGGACTGTTTGCTCTCTTTTGTTTATCTGTTTGTTTATTTCTTTAAGGTATCAGCATGGCTTAGTTGGTAGCATATCTGCCTTTGGGTCAGAGGGTCGTGGGTTCTAATCTCACACGGGATTGACTCGTACCATAAAGGAGCACTGACCCCTGAGTGCAGTACTCGGGTGAAGCTGTATTTCTTGGTGTCTCATCTTTCGGATGACATGTTAAACCAAGGTCCCCTTCTGTCCATCTCTGGTGCTGTCCTGGTATGCACTGTGGTGGAAGGAAAAGAATCCGTGGCACTATCTGTACAAGATGTACCTGGCCAACAGTCTTCATCCCATAAAACTGATTCAGGCAATTGTCGCAAGCTGTGTGTGGGTGCTGGTGTGTGAAGCTGCCACCACTGCATGTTTACAGACACTTTACTACCACTGTCTAATTGCTTGTAAACTGTTCTGGGGTATATATTTAATGGAAAGCACTATATAAATGTTCTTTTTATTCTGTTTCTCTCCCCAAGGTTCAGGTCAGACAGGTTCTCCACCCTCTGTTCAGGGCTTCATGGAGTCTAACCTGCTGCCCCTTCTTATGTTGGCTCACGTGCTTGCGTGCCAGCCAGCATCTTGCGGTAGTAGTAGATTTCGGAGGTGCGGTTAGTGTGGGCAAATGTGGGGCACGCATCAGTAGGTGCTTCCGTCATTCCCCAGTAAGCCAGCATGCAGGTGCTGACACCAGCAATATTTAAAGTGGTCAGCACTTCTAAGAAAACACGCCTCCTGACGTGCCTTTCCCGGTGAAGTATTTCAGTAAACATGGCGGCAGTGACTGCCGCCTCCTGCCACACAATGCCGACTTCAGGGGGTGCACAATCTCCCTGTCGGCATGCCCTACCAGTTCATTTGCCAACAGGGGGCCCACTCCCTGTCGGCATAATACCCCCATTTCAGTTGTGTGCCAAGGGGCCCAATCCCCCTCGGTATGCATCACCCCACACATGTTTATGTGCGATGGGGGGCCCAGTTCCAGCTGTCGGCCGGGAGGCCCACTGCCTGTCCGGCATAATGGCCCGATGCTTGGGCTGAGGGGTGCCCAATCCCTCTCAGCATCATCGCCCCACCGATTTCTGAGCGGGGGACCCAGGCCCCATCGGCCCGGTCCCCCTCCGAATGTCGGTGGTACACTGAGGTCCACCCTGTGTACCAAACATCTTTAAAAGAAAAGCGACCACGTTGTCTATTCCCCGTAAAATGAGAAAATGGTCCTCAGTGTTCGGTGCCCCTCCCCAACCTGCGCCCTTCTGCTGCGTACTCCACCTCCCCACACACCCCTCACCCCATACTTGCCTTCGGAGCCCAGCACGACTATCTTTGGTGGACCGGGAACACGTCTGCACTCTTCAAAGCAGACTGCGAACTAGAGAAATGTATAATGGCATAAGTAGCTTTTTTCAACTTTGGTGCATATCTCGGGCATTTTTGGAAATTTTGGCACCAAATTTTCAACATGGGACCCCTCCTCATGAATTCAGTTACTGTCATGGTGTTATTCGGTCTGGAAAGGTGATTTTGCAGTCACTGCGTGGAATCACCTTTCGGGACCGAATAACGAAATGACAGTGCCACTGTTCATGAGGTGGACTCTCAAAAAGCCTATGTTGCAACTTTGGTGAAAAAAATCCAAAAAATTACTATTACAGGCGTGCGTTGTGCAGTTTCCACGCATGCTCGTAACTTTGCGAATTTGTAATATTTTCACTCCAGATTTTCAACATTAGCATTTTCCCACACCTCCTTATGAACAGTACAGCTGTCATTTTACACATCCTTGCTGAAATGGTTTCCGCGCATGTGGCGCACAATGGCACGGTCGCTGTGCGAAATCAGTGTTCTGGACACATTAATAAAATCACAGTGAGATCTTCATGAGTGGAGGTCCTAAAATGCTTAAGTTGAAAATTTGGTAAAATAAATACCCAGAATAATTGCATTACAGGTATGCATTGCGCAGTTTCTATGCACACTCGTGACGTCACCAATTTTTCATATTTTCACCACTGTCATTTTTGTACACCTCCTTATGAACAGTACAAGTGTCATTTTTCACCATCCTGCCTGAAATGTGTTTTCGCACGTGTCGCACAATGGCGCAGTTGCTGTGGAAAAGCAGTGTTTGAGCCAGATTAACAAACTCACAGTGACACTGTTCATGACTGGAGTTCCAAAAATGCCTATGTTGAAAATTTTTGGGTAAACAGATCCCTCAAATAATTGTGTTATGGCCGTGCATTGTGCAGTTTCTATGCACGCTTGTGATGTCACCAGTTTTCCAAATTTTCACTCCAGATTTTCAACAATGCCATTTTTTTACGCCTCCTCATGAACAGTGCAGCTGTCATTTTTCACATCCTGTCCGAAATGTGTTTTCGCACCTGTGCCACCAAAATGCACAGTCGCTGTACAAAATTACCTTTCAACAAACTCATCGTGCCACTGTTCATGAGGTGGGGTCACAATGGCCCATGTTAAAAATTTGGAGTGAAAATACCAACAAATGCCCTCGGCATTAGGGTTTCCAACTACAATGTCCCAGAGATTGACAGGAGTCAGGGTGTGAGTTGGCATTGTCGGCTGAAATGCTCACACCATTCCATCCCACCCCCCACCCCACCCTGCAGCCAGTGACAGGTGTCGAGATGTGCCTTAGACTCTTCGGCCCCAATGTTCACTCCATTCACCTACACTGCGCCCATGTCAGTATATTCCCTTGTGGAATGGGGTGAGTGTAAGGCCTGAAGACCCTAAGGCACGTCACAGCATTTTGTCCCTGCGGGGTAGGGTGAGGTGAAATGGCATGAGTGTTATGGCCACCGACCCAAAGGTACACCCCAGTGCCTGTCACTCTCTGCATAGTGGGACTGGGGTCGGCGTCGGTTCTCTACTTCACTGCCAGTCCTATTATGCATCTCTCTTAACTCCTGCACTACCAATGCCCAGTGCCAGCAAGCCAACATTCGGCATTGACAAATGCTTGTTCTGTTTTCTTGTCCCACCTAAGTCCCGGTGCCCCAGAAGATGGTCACACATGCCGGTGGAAGCGAGCGTGTGCCCCGTGGCTCTAGTGACAGCCCCACCTGTCCCAACGCTGATTCTCCTGGGCCTGGCGCTGCCATCATGCCTCCACTTGGTGGCAGCCAAGAGCCCAGGAGATTCACAGACCTTCCTGGGAGAGAAGAACTAGCTCAGTTCAGCTGTCTCCCAGCAATCCAAGCTCATTCCTGAACTTAGGCCGCCAGTGTGGCGCGAGGTGTGGCATCCAGCGCCTCAACCCTCTGCACTAACGGGCCGGCATTTATATAAATGCTCTTCTAAACTTTATTCTTGCTAGTATTGCCATGCCTGATTCAGTATTCTGTTTCCATGGGGGTCCCAGGGAGACTGCAGCAGACAAGACAGCATCTATAATGCAAAACAAAAGGACTGCTCAGCAGAAGTGCAGGTTCAATTCTAACTGTATAAAAACAAAATGGCAGTCTCTTCCCTGACACTTCATCAGCTTGTAGACATTGGGTCGTGGGACACTGGTGGCTTACAGCATCCCTCCAGGACTGTCCTTGCAAACTGTGGCCTGCACTTTGTTTTTTCTTCACTTTCAAAAAGCTTCACCTTGTAAGTTCAAGGGGAACATTCAGCACCAAAGGCCCCACTGTGCACATTGTGTGCAGAAACATTTTGGTTTACTGTAGTTTAATAGATTATATCTGACTAATTTTGTTTACTTCTAGGCTGACGTCCCACAATCCCTTGCTGCTGACATCAGAGCAGTAGTGGGAGATTTAACAGCCTGCAGTGCACGTTAGAGTTTATATCACCTCTGATCTTCTGTGTACTGGTCCCACTGTCCTCCCTGGGTTAAGTACTGTCACAGAGGACCGTACTTAGCCCCCAGAGAAAAGCAGAACTGGAAAACATCTGATCAGAGTTTATAAAAGCTCTAACATGCACTGCAGGCTATTGAATCTCCCAGTGCTGCCTAGTGCGTTGGTGTCCGCTCAGGGGATTCTGGGATTTGTAGTAACAAAAGATGTCTGCTTGGAACTAAAAAAAATTAGTCTGACAGAATCTACTATATTACATTAAACAATAAGTAAACCAAAATGTGTGTTTTAATTTTGTTTATTACATTTTAGAAAAATCCAATAGGGAAGCACAGTCGTATGCCAGACATCCAATATAACATGGGATCAACCATATGGAACAGCAGTAAACAATCCAAGCATATATGATCACGGATATGGGGGGAAAGAATAGAAAAATGATACGTATATTATAGTAATGAATAGCTTCATCCCACAGGAATAAGGCGGTCAGTCCAGATTATAATAAAGTCCACACGTGAAGTTCCCTCAGCATTAAACGTTGATGTGACCCCTTCCCAAACATGTACTTAAGTACCCGAGAATTTTAGTGATCAAATTGGAAGCATGACCAAGGGAACAGCTTTAGAAAACGTGTCGCTAATGCCCAAACTTAAGAATAGAATGAAGACAACTTTACCCCATCTGCACCAACCAGAATGTTTTTGCACAAAAAGTGCACATTGGTACCAGCCCTACACTTGAATGGGGGACTCTCTTTGCTGACTGTTCCCCTTAATTTTTATTGTAGATGGATCTGTTTTTTGAGGGGAAGGGGGATGAGTGACTGCTATTCTGTCTTTGTACATACTGCATTGATAACATTAGGGATTTTGTGGAGAGTACAGTTTAAATATTACATCTTGATGACCATTAATACAAAGCTGACAAGACCCAACAGCTGGCAGTACATGATTTCAAAGTTGTATGAAGACGTAGTTACAGGCCTTTACAAGGCTCATTCTGGTAACTGCTCTTTCATGTTTTGTATAAGCAGTATGTTTCTTACTTTTATGTAAGATCCAGAAGCAAATGATTTGATACCTTTTATTGGCCCAACATAGATGTTACACAAAAAAGAACAAAATGCTCTAGCTTTCGGACCAACCAGGTCCTTCTTCAGAAGCTTTATGACAGTTATTTAGAAAATCCCATACTGTTAACACCCAGATAATGCATAAAAAACAGAAATAATTCTCACTGGTTTAAAATATACATTAAAACATAACTGAAGATTACGTCAGAGAAGCTAATTAACACCAGTATGCATGTAACTGAGAAGCCCCTGAAGGTCAAAGGTTATCAAGAAATTTCAACAAGCAGAGCATTCTTCTCGCATACATTTTAAAATGTCTCAGTATGTTTCAAGAAAGCATTCTACTGATGATAAAACTTTGGGATACTATTCTCCCTAATACATGTAAGATGAGCTTACAACTTTTATTGCAATTGTCCTTGTGTTTTAAAGAACAGTCAGTGAAAGGCAAAATGCTGAAATGAGGCCTAATTACAAGTTGAAAGCAAGCCCCAAATTAAACGTATACGCACATACACATACATACATATATATGTGCACATATGTGTGTGTATATACATATATATGTGTGTGTGTGTGTGTATGTGTGTGTGTATAAATTCATACATATACACATACATGTGCGACATACCAAGGCTTAAAGTGAAGTTTACTCAAAGTGAGCGAATGTTTCACACAAAATATAATCTAGAACTTAGCTTGAGACGTTTTCCCAGCTATATTCTCAACCAGTTAATACATTACATAAACTTTAAGGCCATCAGTGTTGTAACAGGATTTAATACATGATAATATCAATTGTAAGTGTAAGTACCAAATAAAAAAACAAAACTACTTGTCAAGGACTTCCAAGAAAATGAGACCACGAGCCTGATATGTACAGATTTCAACACAGTGTCTATGTATAACGAACATGTACAGAAACAGTCTAAGGAATCTAAATAAAAACTCATAGGAATAAAATCCCCAGCCCCCCCCCCTTCCTTGGGAAAGATAACTAGTAGGAATTATATATATGTACAAGAGTTCTAATTCATCATCATTCACACCAATCTTTGCAATATTTACCCAAAGGAATTAAACCTTTTATGAACCCCCTTGTAAATGAGATATGCATCTTAATATGAACAGATTTAAAAATGTGAGGGTATGTAATCCAACCACTGACAACTAGTAGAAGGAAGTAAATGATCTTACTTCGAGAAACAGCTCTTGCAGCAGGTTATACCATTAGGACTGAAGCCAGCAGGCGCCAGTACCCCACAGAAATTTTCTAGCTAGCAGTATCCAGTGGGGACCGCCCCCGACGTCAGGCATCATACAAAAGGGGGCGGTCCCCCAGAATCCCCAGTTCTTTTCCCGCTATTGACTCGCCAACATCGGCCTCACGGTCCTGCTCCAGCGAACAACGCCTAGAACTTCCAGCTTTGAATAAATAAATGTCGGCATTTCCTACTTCTTCCTCAGAAGGACATCCCTCTAAGTGTGCCTGTGGCAAACAGATACCTTTTAAGGATCTGCATTCATCCTGCCTGCTTAGGCTCGGAACACGACACCCAGACCTGCTCCTTTTGCTAGCGGTTCAATAGTCACACCCGGATCCGCCACCAGAAGGCAATTCAGGGGTTCCTCTTGGAAGAAAGGTTGAAGATCGTGGATAAAGACCCTGCCTCCAGGGGTGAGTCTACCTGTAAGTCCCATAAGCACCGGGAGAAGGCCAGGTCCAGATCCTCGAATAGGGCCTCGGACTCGCGCACCAGCTCTGGCTCCACGCGCTCAGACCGCTCTCCCTCCAGGGCTCACTCTCAGCCCCCTCCCATGAAAGTTAAGTCTTCAGGCAGTTCTTCGGCTTCTCTGCATCTGATTAAGACTTCCAGGACCTCGGACCCCCCTCTTCAACGACCTCCCAGGCTCCCACGAAGCATTCTGTCACCGGTCCAAGTCCTCTTCTAAATCCACTCAGGCTTCCTCGGATACACGGCGGGACCCCTACTCCAGATCAGCCTCCCAGCCGCTTAGAGGGGACCAGCCCCCCCTCCCAGGAAGACCAAGGACCTGATGTCCCTTAAGCGGATGACTGACTCGAAGTGGGCTGCTGACACTTCACAAGTCGAGCACCTGTCGGACCAGACATCGGCCAAACACCCGGTGTCGGCCAGACGTTCTCAGGAGCCGACGACTGCCTCCCCGTCACCGGTGGATACCAGTCGCCGGGACTCTACGGAGGAGGATCCAACATTGCCTGATGACCAGGCAGACAGCAGCGAGGAGGCCGGGCTTCCACAGGAGCCTTCGCCTGATCCGGCGATGCCCTTGGACCCGACGCCCGATACCGGTGACAGACCAACCCCAACGCCAGGACCGTCATCCGGTATGAATATTTCAGAGGTTAAAGACCTCTCTACTTTTTTGGTGGGACACAATTAAGAAAGACGTGATCCCGGTGAAACCACCACCTCCTACTTCTCCCCCTCCTACACCACAGGGGCCAGTAGGAAGACCACCGATCCCCAAAGAGCCTGCTCCACCTCCTAGGGGTAGATCCAAAGAAAAGAGAAGGCCCCCTTCAAGATCTCCCTCAGGGTCCCCCAGTCCCAAGTGATCCAGACATTGACGGTCCACTCTGCGGGGGGACGACTCTAGACCTGACACCTCAGCTACTTTCAGGTCTCCTCCTCCATCACCTGACCCACGAGACCTCCCCAGGTCACCTCCGAATGATCTCTTTTTCCAAAATCATGAGGCACATCCAGGAGAACATGGCATGGGGATACAGAAGACCTAGACCCCGAACGACAGCGCCTAGCTCGTTATCTTCGGCAGAAGGACCTAAGCCTGTGGTGGCCACCTTGGTGGACACCTTGCAGGGGTCACCAAGGCTGCGTGGAAAGCGTCCGCACTTCACCCCGGAATGTTGAAGAAGGTTGACCGCCTGTACAGTGCCCCTGCAGAGGGCCCGTACTTGGCGGAACAACCCCTAGCTGATTTCCCTGGTCATCACGGCCTCCCCATGATAGGTCTCAATGACTACAGCATTTGAGTACACAGCCTCCGGACCAGGAGTCCAAGCACTTAGACTCACTGGGTAGGCGCATGGACGCGGCTGCTACATGCTCTATTAGGTCACTGAACTATCTGACACACATGGTTCAGTTTCAGAATACCCTGTGGGAACAGGGTCAAGACCTGGTGAAAGCAGTTCCGGATGGTGAGCAGGAACTTCTGAACCTCCTTCACACTGGGTCAGACGTGGGGACCCAAGTTTTGCGCCACCTACGATTCGGCGGACTCCGCAGCAAGGGGAGCAGCCTCAGGTGTCTGTCTCCGGAGACGCCTGGCTTCGAGTCTCCGGATTTACCCCGGATGTCCAGAAAAACATCCTGGATGTCCCCTATAACGGCGAAGTTCTTTTTGGTGAAGACTCCGAAAAGGTGATCACCAAATTGCAGGACGTCGCGAAGGCAGTAAGGACTGTACAGACCCAAATCTGGTTCCTTTCATAGGAACCAGAATCGTTTTTGCGGCAGACAGCAACGACAGCAGCCACGTTCCGGCCAGCAGCCAAGGGGCAGCTTCAACCGTAAGGCCCAACCTAAGTCTTCCCCAGGCCAAGGTCAGAGATATGCCAAACCGACCCAGCCTGCGGGGGGGGAGGGGGTAATGCTGCCACAGCGTGACTCCTTCCCAGCCCCCGCCCCTCCTCTGGATCAACGGAAACAAAAGGTCAGGGGTCACATTGCTTGCCACCTTTCGGGATGGCAGGCGATAACCGCCGACCGGTGGGTCCTCCAACTGGTCGAGAGAGGAAACTCTATCGAATTCCTCGACCACCCACAGTCAGTACCTCCCCTGCTTTCTCGTTACTCTGGTCAGCACACACTGCTCATACAGTAGAAAGTGCTCGCGCTTCTGGGAAAGGAGGCTATAGAGCACGTACCGTGGAACCAGAGAGGTGCAGGTTACTGTTCCCACTTCTTTCTGGTACCCAAAAAGACAGGGGACCTCCATCCAATTCTGGACCTCAGCGACCTCAACGTTTCGGTCCTTTACAAACGCTTCTGCATGGTGACCCTTCTCGGTTTGATTCCCATGCTCAAGCAGGGCACCTTCTTAGAGTCTCTGGAAATGCAGGATGCTTACCTGCACATACCGATAGCTCAAGCGCACAATAAATTAGTGCGTTTCGAGTTTCTAGGTCGCCACTATCAATTCCGAGCCCTCCCCTCCGGACTGTCCTCGGCACCTCGGGTATTTACGAAGTGCATGGCAGTCGTAGCGGCGGCTCTCAGGAGACGAGGCCACTGTGTTCCCATACCTGGACGACTGGCTCCTCATGGCCCCCTCTCAGGAGGCCCTGATGTCCGCAATCCACTGTACTCGTTCCCACTTCCGGTCGTTGGACATCATCATCAATCACAAGAAGTCACACCTGGTTCCATCGCAGAGACTGCAGTTCTTAGGTGCAGTCCTGGACACCATCCATGGGAAAGCTTTTTTGCTCCAGGACAGGGCGGAACACATCATATCCTTCATAAGGGATATCTTGGCAAAGAAGACGGTCCCAGCAAGACTGATCCTTTGCCTACTCGGACACATGGCTGTGGTCATTGCGACAGTCCCTCTAACCCGTCTCCACATGCGGGTGACCCAGTGGATGTTACGGGTACAATGGGATCAGAAGCAAGACCATCTGCAGCTTCCAATTTGGATCACGAAGGCAGTAATCCGGGATTGGCAATGGTGGCTCAAACCACAACACCTATTGGTGGGAGTCCCCTTCATTGCACCGTCTCAGATTGTGACACTCTCCACGGACACTTCAGGGTTCGGTTGGAGAGCACACCTCGATGGGGTCAGGTCTCGGGGCTCGTGGACGTCCCAGGAAGCTCATCTCCACATAAGTATTTTGGAGATGAGAGCAGTCCTTTATGCCTTGCAGGCCTTCCAGTCGGAGATTCCACCAGGTACTCTGCTGTTGCAAACAGACAATACCACGGTGATCTATTACCTCAACAAACAAGGAGGCACCCATTCCTACCCACTTTGCAGGGAGGCCATGAGGGTGTGGGATTGGGTTCTGCAACACTGTGCAAACCTTCTTGCTGTACATGTTCCAGGAGTGGACAACGTTGTCGCAGACAGTCCGAGTCAGTCTCAGGCCAGAGTCCACGAATGGCAACTACTCCAGGAGGTGGTAGAGGATCTGTTTTGCAGATGGGGCACACCAGAGTTAGATCTTTTCGTGTCCCCATCCAACGCAAAACTGCCCAATTTTTGCTCGCTAGATCCAGGGCCTGGTGCTTTCTGGCGAGACACGTTGTTCCTGTCCTGTACGGGCAGATTCCTCTACGTATTTCCTCCCTTCTCGTTGATACAGAAGATTCTTTTGAAACTCCGCAGAGAGCAGATGCTGATACTAATCGCGCCCTTTTGGCCCAGACAGATTTGGTTCCCTTTGCTGCACCAGCTGTCTCAGGAACCTCCGGTGCCTCTGCCAATCAGCTCTCACTTATTGTCCCAGGAGACAGGATCCTTGGTCCATCCAGACCTTCGCTCTCTGAACCTGCACGCCTGGCTCCTAGGGACATAGCTATCAAGCGCTACGGGGTCTCGCAAGGGGTAGCAGATGTTCTAGTGGCTGCTAGAAAACTGGCCACTCATGCCACATATGTCATGAAATGGTGCAGATTTTGCATCTGGGCCCAAGCACGAGGGCTACCCCGATGGATTGTCCGGAGGGTTCTGTTCTAGACTACCTTCTGTCTCTTTTCCAGGCAGGCTTGGCCTACTCCTTGATTAAAGTACTCCTTTGTGCCATCTCTGCCTGTCATACTCCTATAGGTCTATGGTCCGTAGCTCAGTTGGACACCGTGCAAGCTTTCCTGAGAGGCGTTCTCCACCTTAGACCTCCGATTAAGGATCCTGTTCCTCCATGGGATTTACAGTTTGTCCTGGAGCAGCTTACACTGCCACCTTTTGAACCAGCCGAGGATTGCGAGCTAAGTCTCATGACGTGGAAGACGTTATTTTTAGTTGCTGTTACTTCGTCCAGAAGGATTTCTGAGCTTATTTTATTTTTTTTTTATTTAGTTGTTTAACCAGGTATAGCACACTAAGCTGAAAGCTTTTTTACAGGAGCGACCTGGGAGCACAAGGAGGTTAAGTGACTTGCTCAGGGTCACACAGTATGCAAGTGGAAGCCGTGGAATTCAAACCCAGGTCTGGTCTGCTGGATGTCACCATATTTGCAGCTCAGAGCCTTAGACCACTGCGCTATACTGCCTCCTCACGCATTAATGTGCAAAGAACCTTATTTGTTTTTTTTTTTTTTACCAGGACAGGGTGTCCCTAAGGACAAATCCAACGTTTCTACCTAAGGTGGTCTCAGCCGTCACCCTCAATCAGGACATCGACCTGCCAGTGTATTTTCCTAAATACTCTTAATAGAGGAGAGGCCCTGCTGCACACTCTAGATGTGCATAGGTGTCTAAGATACTACCTGAGCAGAACCAGGCACCACCGTAAATCTGATCAGCTTTTCGTCTCCTTCCCCATAGGATGCTGGGAGCTCTGGTTTCTAAACAATCACTGTCCAGGTGGCTCATCCATTGTATCACGTTCTGTTACCAGAAACATAAAACCCCTACCGGACTCAGTTAAGGGACATTCCACAAGGGGGGTGGCTACCTCCTTTGCGGCTATGAAGAACGTGTCCACTTCAGCCATCTGCACAGCAGCTACTCGGAGCACCATGAACACCTTTATCAGGCATTACAACCTGGACGTTGCATCGAGGCGAAGAGCAGGTTTTGGTGTAGCAGTCCTTCAGGGCCTCCTATCCTAGGCTTCGGTCCAACTCACGATCTCTACCTGGCCTCCTCCCACCTGTGAGGGATTTCCAGTATTGCTTGGGAATCAGTCCTAATGGTGTAACCTGCTGCAAGAGCTGTTTCTCGAAGTAAGATAGTACAGTTACGTAAGAACTTACCGTAACAGTAGATCTTCGAGAACAGCTCTTGCAGCAGGTAGATTCCCTCCCATCATCCCCTCTGGAGGTAGAGTTGTTCCATTATCTCACTACTTAGGATTAGGTGTTTGTAACACCGCTCTGAATACCTTCTTGAAGGCGGATCCTCAGTCTCCACTTCTGATGTCATATAGCAGCCAGGAGTCTCCGGCTGGAGAGCTGAGGATTCTGGGGGACCGCCCCCTTTTGTATGATGCCTGACGTCAGGGATGGGGTTGATGTCGGGGGTGGTCCCCGCTGGATACTGCTAGCTAGAAAATTTCCGTGGGGTCCTGGCGCCTGTCGGCTTCAGTACTAATGGTGTAACCTGTTGCAAGAGCTGTTCTCGAAGATCTACTGTTATGGTAAGTTCTTGCGTAACTGTACTTTCACTTACATATGAGAATTGAGTCCTAGCCACTGTAACACCATTTTATCTGCCTGAATAAAACCGTATCTCAATATCACAATAACCACACCCACTATACCCACAAAAAAACACCCCAGCACCCACATAAAAATTACCCCATGTCACACTCCCCCCACACATACATGTATTATGTAACTAATTCTCTGTCGTCCCTGAAAAAAGGACCTTCGGGGCCCAGTGGGCCTACCTGGTCACCAAAATTAAATAAACAGAAAATTAGCCATACGGTTGTGCAGATTCTGAGCAGTTTGAGCAGGTTGTTAATCCCAAGAGTCAGGGATTTTTTTCACTTCATATGATGTAATGCCTCTGCTTATTTTTTACTTTTTTTTTTTCTTCCAAACAGCTTTGATTACGGCGACCGCTTCTGGGACATCAAGAGCAAGTACTTCACCTGTCAGTGTGGCTCGGAAAAGTGCAAGCACTCAGCTGAAGCCATTGCCTTGGAGCAGAGCAGGCTGGCTCGAATGGAAATGTACCAAGAAGTCCAGCCCGATGCTGGAATCCCACTGCCTGCAAATCCCTGAGGTCTACTGGCCTTGAACTCTGAGTGGGTGTGGGGGGGAGCAAGGTAGGCCTCAGCTGTGTTTTTAAAATGCCACTGAAGGAGGAAGCATGGCTACGTTGTTTGTGATGACATCTGCTGCTGTTGTGATTACCATCCAAGGAAATGCAGAACGACACATGCAAGGAGACCACGGGGACTGGACGATGGGATTACCAATTCTTAATGCACTGTAGAAGTTTGGGTGTCTGCCCTATCCGTTAAAGTGTTGCTGTTATTTGTGGTGGAGGGAGGTATACAGTATCCTCAGGACTGAGCTCAGAATGGACAATCGAACTGAGTGTACCAGCTGTTGTATTCTTTTACGATGAGGGTGTAACAGGTCATCAAAGGGAAGCATATGGAGATCAGAAAAGTGTCCCACATTCGGATTCCACTGTACTGCCTGATGCCCCTGTTTCTACCTTGTGGAGTTGCCTACTTTTATGCTAGTATGTTGTCATACCCACACAGCAGCACCACCAAATCTGAGCTACTTTGGTCAGCCTAAATTTCATTCACTTGACTGTTTAGCTGCCTAAATTTCAGTTACTTGACTGTTTGGCTGTCAGTGTGGCTACCGGAATTATCAAGTTAATACAGGGAACTCCTATAGGGGCTTTGGAAGATACTCTGGGGGAGGGGAAGGGAGGGGAGAAGGAGAAGCAGGAGCAATAGCATGCAGTTCTACTCTGCAGGCATATCGCTTTATTTTCAGCAGTTTACCCAATACCGACTTCTTCACCATCTTATCTCTGGCATACCTTGCTCAGTTGTGGAGACTGGCCACACTGGCCCCCTCCGTCCAACACCTTCACTGGGGCATGATTGTCTGTGTGCGAGTGTGGAGGCACGTGCACGTTGCAGAGTCCTGCAACACCACCCTCTGTTGCCACTTGTAGACCTGCACTGCTACCAGACCTACAGGTGGTGGCAGTCATGTGGCGGAAGCAGCATGTCGTCAGCGCCCAAAAAAAACAAGCCAATATCACATGCAGTCCTGATCACCGCCACGGTGAGTGTTAATCCTTCCGGCACTCCACTGGGCTGGACTAGGACTTATTTTTTTGTGTTTTTTTTTTTGTCTTTTTTTTAAATAACCAATTCTATACTTATTGGTCCCTCAACGGCACTCTTACTTGAATCCCTTTGTTGTTTTTTCCATGGAGCATTTTCTGTCTCGGCTGTGGCATCAGGATCCCAGGTATATACTTTATTTTAGGCCTAGTGTTCCCCCTTTCTCTGAGTCCAGCTGCAGTTTTACAGCCCCCTTAGCTTCCCCTCCTTGGGTAGGGGTCCAGGAGAATGCCCCCAAAGCAGTTCAGTGTTGGGGGAGCCAGGAGCTTCATCCATCGTTTAGATGGTTCTTGGGGTTTTCTCCACTGTTTACTCCCCTGGCATGGGTGGAACCTGCTAACGGCCTTGCATGCATGCAACAAAGTCTGGAGGCAGCAAGTTCTGCCAGGCCCACCACAGGAGTCATTGCAGCACAGGGTGCCCAGTGCCTTCCATCCTGACCACAGCAAACTACTGAGTGGCAGCTGTTACAGTCCGGCCAGCCTCCTGATGTGGCGTGTCAGATTTGCTCGAGAACCAGATCACCTGCACGTCAGAGTGACACTCTGCCGCTGGGCCCTCGGGGTGGCCTTCTTGCATTCTTTAGGTGCTCAAATCCTAAGAATGCACGTGAGACCATTATTACAACCGTAAAAGTGCTGTCAGGGGACCTGTAAATCTAGTATGGCACAGAAAAGCCAGCTCGCCAGCGCAGCAGTAGCACTACCGCTTGTGACATGATGACCCGGGTTTGGAAGCAAAGCAAACCTGGGGGAAAGAGGGACAGCCAGGGGGAGAAGGAGGATTGAGCATCCCATGGACTGCCCTCCTCCTCCGAGGGGGAGGGTGGGGAAGCTTCCAACACTTGTTCAACCCCTAGTGAATGGCTGGGGGTCTGACAGCCCAGTGCTCGTAGTTGCTGGAGGCGGGGCAGATGTCAGCATATGCACCCTTGATGTCATTGCACGTCCTGCTTGCTGGGGCAGAAAAATGGAAAATTGCGCCATACAGGATGCTGCCCACTTTGCGCTGTAGGTCCCACACCACTGATCTGTGGCTCCGCCGGAGCCGTATCCTGTCCTCCGATGAAAGGGTGAGACCCCTACTGAAGGCCCCACCCTAGGAGGCAATCTAGGGCGTAACTCTGGAACAGAAGCATCCCGTGGCTGTATGCCGTCATCTGACGGGAAGACTGGCTCCCCACCGACAGCCCCGTTCTGGGGGGGTAAGCCAGAGTGTACCTCCGATTTGGGTAAGTCCGGGGAGGTGGGTGACAGGGCTGAGTGCAGGGCAGGACCGATGGGTACCAGCCCCTGGAGGATATCCTTTGGGGAAGCAAGTAGCTAGTGGCATCTCCCTGTTCTGCAGTATATAATCTTACAAAATCTCCACAACTGAGCGGAGTATAATTCTCTTTTTTGGAGGGGAGGGCTGGATCTTAGTTAATTTGGCTTTGGTTGGTTGTTGAAAAATGTAATGTTTTCTTTCCTTTTTTTTTTTTTTTCTCGTTTGTTTGCTACAGTCTTATTTCCCTACAAAAAGCATATTGATTTAATAAGGTTCCAAAAAGAGGTGTCTGATTACACCACACAAAAAAAATTTGAGTAATTAAACTTCTGGAGTTAACCTTTAAAGAGCTTCTGATGCTTCTGAGAAAATTTTGAAAAAGTATTTGGACGCTGTAGCATATATTTTTTGTATCCGGACCATTAAATATTGGTGAAGGACATGAGCGTAGGAAAAAGGATCTCCAAACCTTCACATGTTTTTTTGCTGCTGCTTGTATGCTGCACTTAAGTTCCTAATCGCCATCTTTGTGATGTCACAGTCCTTTTCGCAGCTGCTAGCTGTGACGTCACAGGACTTCAAGTATACATCTGTGCCTCGCACACAGTTAGAAGGGGCCATCGCTAAGTGATCGCAGCAGGTGCAGAACATTATATAGCATTGTACGACTGGTATGGGGTACACAGCACTCGGTGAGTGCCACAGTCCAGAAAGATAGCAAGTGTAAACCCTAGTTGCATCCCCGCTAGCATCTAGCACCACCACTTGCATTGCAACAGTCACAAGGGAAACTCCTTCCCCCAGCAACTGTGCTCTTTTGCATCTGGCAGTAGTGGGGGCGACACAGTGAGGAGCCTGTTTGCACCTGTTTTTGTGCTGCTGCCACCACCCATGGGATTAAATAGTGACCCATGTTTCATACACCATGCAATTCTGCTTAAAGTTGAACCAGCATAATATTTTGTGGTGATTTGCATATACAGCCCATGATGCTTTGCATTGTGGGGGTATGTGTGATTTTGTTTTTTCATGTTTCATACATGCTGATACCCATTTTATTAAACACTGAAAGGGGGGTGTTAAATACAGAAAACTATAAAATACTAAGGTGAATTCTGACATAGAATAAGCTCTTGAGTTCACTGTTATTCCAGGATCAGCTCAGCTGAACAGATGTCCTGGGGCCCCAAGAAATCTGGCTAGCAAAGGGTGTCTTGTAGCTGCTTGCTTTTAAAAAGTTCCTGATGCGTCCTGGACACCTTGACAAACTAGTATTACCACACTGTTGTCATACTGGAGGTTTCTTTTTCCTCATTTATTTTTCAAGGATGTTTAGAGAGAGGCAGGATTTCATCTGTTTGCATAGCAGCGGGAGCGGCTGGAAGTCCCGAGAGAGCCAGATCCTGTATCCATGACCATGTCATCCGCCACAAGGAATGCAGGGACGTGAACAGTGTGCCTGGCATGAGTTGAGCTATGTCAAAATACAAAACACATTCCTGAGGCATTGGAATAATACCGTTATAAGTTTTGAATTTCTGCTCCCAGGCCCAGCAGTTACAATGAGAGTGGAACACTTACGTAAGCACGGTAGGAAAAATTGTCACAACTTCATGCCCACCTTCCCCCATTTCTACCGTTTGTAGTAGACACCCCTCACCCACACATCTATCTTTTTGGGGGAAAAAAAAGGGGGATTGGTGTCACAAATGTAACATGGGGTGGAGACCAGCCTGGTTATCACTACCGACCCCCACCCCCCCCAGTGCTGAGCTTTCAGCTTGCAAAGAGCATCATTTTTTGTGGTTATTTACACTGGAATATGATTGGACTAGCAATATTTCCATTCGAGGTACGCCTGTCTAGTGCAGCTCAACAGTGATGTCATTTTAATCGTGACTGGGCAGGGCTGCTGATGTCCCGTAAGGACTGAGGCAATCACACCCCTTATTGGAGGGCATTCTCTGACTCCGCCTCTGGCCTCATCTTCTGTTTTTTTTTTTTTTTTTTTTAATACCATTTTCATGAAGTAGTCACCAATTGTATCAACTTCAGCAAAGTCGGGGCTCGATGATGTAATTCCCCCCACCCCAAATCACTTTTCCAAAATTACCATTTTATACAGCACAGTACCCAAGTTTCCCCGGGAAACCAAGCGCTTGTAAGATGATTTAAGAACGCCTCTTTTTATAAACAAAGCAACAAAACCACACATGTATTGCCTTGAAAGACCATGAATTGCTAGCAGTTGTAAGGAGATGTAGGGTTGTGTCTCCCCTTTCTCATAAGGTTTCCAGAAATCATTTGGTCTTGTTTCCGTTAAACCATACCCTACACCCCCATCCTGACTGTTTTAAGAGGATCAGAAAGTTTTCTGTCCCATGCCAAAGACCCTGGGAACATCTTTCTAGGTCTTGCATTCCTGTTGTCCGTGGTACACACTAAGCCTGTCTTTCAGTCCCAAGATATTAGCTATGTATATTGTTGTTTTTTAAAACTTTTTTAAAAAGGTCTGTTAATAAACCTTGTTTTATAGAAGATTTGGGTTTGTGTGTTTATTAAGTATATCTCACAAGAGAAAGCTGCTTTGAGTCACTGATGTTTACATGCTGCAGGATTCATGCTTATTTTTTTTTTGTCTTGGATGTAGTAAGATTACAGTTGCTGCTGACTTTGTGGCTCCATGTATTACGGAACTGCTTGGCATGCTGACAGCCTGGATTTGTGCCCACTGCCCTGGGCTCCAGGAGTGGTGGCAGGCAGAGGAGGATTAAATCTCTGCTTGAATGCTGTCCTTTTTTTTGGGGGGGGTTAACTCTTCCTGGTATTTGTCTGCCTTGTAGTGATAGGCATGCAGAGACACCCTGTACTAAAAGGGAGGGATACAGTGGACAGTTGGCACCCTGAGGGGCATGATGCAATCACAGTCCATCACAGTCAATTGCCAGTCTCTTAAACCTCTTTTTTTGCCTTTGGCGTGGTTCCTTATAGTTAGATGCAGGCTGAAGTTCTCCCCCTGCAGAAAAGTTACTCTTTTACCCCATGGAAGTATTTGTCCCATTTCCCTACTGTGGTTAAACTGCAGGAACAATTTGTGCTCTCCAATCCCTCTGCCTTTCTTGATTGCTCTGGCTTATTCTCTCCTTTCTTGTCTGGCTTTCGTAAAAAATAATTCCACTGTATCTTCCTTCTCAGGGTCACTACTCCCATCTTTAAAGGTGTGAACCATGGGCACGTCACTTCTGTCAACTGGTCATTAGTCAGGCCACACTTGGAGTACTGTGTGCAGTACTGGCGTCCGTACCTGAAGAGGGATATCAGGCTGCTGGAAGGGATGCAGTGTAGGGTGACGAAAATGATCCAGGGGATGGAAGACAACCTACGAGGACAGACTGAGGGATTTAAGTTTGTACACCCTGGAGGAGAGGAGGGATTGGGGGGATATGATTGAGACTTTCAGATACTTGAAGGGGATCAAAAAATCTGGCACAGATGGTTTATTTAGGGTGAGGATGGGAAGGGACACGAGGGCACAGGCTAAGATTGGAGGGGGTAGTTTTAGGAGAGAGATGAGACATTTTACAGAGAGGGTGGTGCCGAAATGGAACACTATGCCAGAGGAGGTGGTATACTGCAGGACAGTGGACAGCTTTAAAAGGGCATAGGACAGGACATGGGGGAAGGGGTCCAATGAGGGTGGCAGCTGCAGTTTAGGGTGCTGGCTGCACACTCGAGCAGACTAGATAGACCACAAGGCGTGATCGTATTTGTGTCAATCCTCACCATTCATCACCTTTGGGTGCTTGGCCGGAGGTCATGACCCCGTGGGAGCTTTTTTCCCTCTCGGGCAGAGTCGACACACCATCAGCGCCGCCATCGAGGCCGACGCATTGCGTGGTGCTCTTGGGTTGGTCGTTCGGTGTTGTCGACTCCACCCTCCCACCAGTTCTTCATCTCCCGCCTTCGAGGTCACCTCGTGGGACACTTTGCAGAAGAATATTTTGAGGCATACCTCTTCTACGCAGTTCAAATTTTTCACCTTTCTGGACTCCCTGCCGCAGTCCGTCGGCCCCTTGTCTCCTGCTGGTTCTGTTAGCCTACTCGACGTTGCCTAGTAAGATTGTTCCATTATTTTATTTTGCAACGTCGAGTCTAGTTTGGTGTTTCTTTCTTATAGGTCACGTCTAGGTCGGAGGGCAAGAAGACTTCCAAGACGGGATGGCCCCCTATGCGACGGTGCCCTTGTGGCCATAAGTACTCAGTCACCGACTAGCACGACCGCTGCCTCGCGTGTCTTGGCCCGCTTCACGACATGGATTCATGCGACGCCTGTTTCTCCATGGACCGCCGGGTCATCGAGCAATGCGTGTGGAAAGTGGGGTGAGCGGCGATTTTCAGGGGTCGGACGTGCACTAGTCGGGCCAAGCCGCGTTCTCTCTGCCTTTCCTCCGGGTCCCCTTCCGGTACTATGCGGACCGAGGAGGAGGGGGCCTCTGCCTCTTGTAGCCTAGCCGTGGCAGAGGCCCCGTCCGTGGTGCAGGAGGTCCGGTCTGTCCCCCCCTCGGGGGACAGGTGGGAGGCACTGCCTTGGCAGTTGCCCCTTAGGGGTGAAGGCTCCCCCGGTGTAGTACCCATGGCACGGAAGGCCTGGGTCGGCACCATCCTCTACGCCGTCTGTCAGCGCAATCTTGGCCCGCGGTGCCATTCGCAGTGCCGTGGACCTGATGAATGCTGTTGTCGCGTTGCACGGTGCTGATGGTGCTGTCGGCACCATGGGGAGGCTCTGACACCATTCCTGACTGTTTCGCCCGACACCATTTTGTGGCGCGTGGTTGAAGACGCGGTGCCGTGTCAATTCGAGGCCATTGAGTAGCTTCAAACATGGACACGGTGCTGTGGGGATTTTGGAGCTTGCGCACCTGGCGCCCTAGAGTGCTGTCAGGGCCGTTGTCTGCGCCGCCTCTGTCCTCGGCACCGCTCGCAGTGCCATGGGGCGGGTTGGCACCTTGGGGGTCTCCAGCCTCGGTGCGGAGAGCGCAGTCAGAGCCATCATCTGCTCCTTTGCTGGTCTCGGCACCACTTGCAGCACCATGGGTTGGGACAGCGCCATGACAGGCTCTGGCTCAGAGGCTGCTGCCCTTGTTGGGGCTGTTTCCTCTTCTGGCACCATTCACGGTGCGGAGGGGGGCACCGGCGTCGACTCTGGTGCAGTGTCTGGTCCTGGTGCCCTGTTCAGTTGTGATGGCAGCTGGTGTCCATGCACTGTTTGGCACAGGACTTCGATATTCACCTCCTCGGAGGAGGAGTCTGACGGGCAGTCTGGCTCCCTGGAGTTGGCTGCTGGCGTGGACGCTCTGGTAGTGTCCTCGACAGGCCGGAGTCAGACCCCTTTTGAGGAGCGGACAGTGACTGCCGGGGCCAGGGTCAGGGGTTCTGACCAGCAGGCAGTGGTGCAGGCCACCATTGCCCTGCAACCTGGCAATGGAGGGTTCTCTGACCTCTCATTGGTGGTACAACCTCAGGTGGTGTGCCTGGATCGCCCAACTTTGGGGCCGATCAGAGTACCCATGGGAGAGGAGGGTGCTGCTCCCTGGATAGCGCCTTCGGGGGCCAACCAGGGCTGCCAGCTGCCCAGACTGGCTCTCTTGAGGAGGGTCAAGGGGCATGAGGTCTGTGCGGTGGCCTTTTTCCGGAGCCCAACCGGGCTCTGGGAGAAGCCGTAGTGCGGATATCCGTCTTTCCCTTTCAGTTTCTTCGAGAGGACCCCATTCTTTGGAGGTAGGGAACTGTCCTTCTGGACCTACACGGCCCCGGTAGCCTCACAGGAGGGATTCTTCAGGGCGCAGCCTAGGCAGTTCCAGTTTAGTTGATCAGCTGTCGGCTGTGCCCCCATCCCTCTGCCACATTCTCCTGCACTCCCAGGGATTCTTGGTCCTAGCAGGCCTCTCTCATGGGAGCAGTTCAGAGCTCAGGCTGCTCAGTTTCCCTCTTACGTTAGGGCCATGGACTGACAGCTTCTGAACCTTCAAGGTCCTCTGACTCTTCATCCCCTTCTTCTGGGGGAGAGGAACCTTCTGTCCACATCTCTCTGCAGCTGCTGATCTCGCTGAGTATCAACGATTCCTCGTGAGGATGTTAGAGGACCTGCACATCACCCCTCCCACTCAACACAATCCAAAGCACTCGGCACACGCCTTTCTGGGCAATTTCAGTGAGGACACCCTCATGGTGCCTCCCTGGCCTGCTCCCTTTCTGGTGGCGTCATTGTGTTTCTGGCAGAGACCCTTTTCCAGAGTCCCAGCCCCTAGGGATTTCTGCCAGCGGTATTGTGCCCACCCGGGGTCTCCAAGTTCCATGCCTCATCCTCAGTCAGGATTGATGCAACTGGACACTCCTGATGGGCTTCGCGCCCCTCACCGTGACTGGCCCGCAGATCAATACTCTTCGGATTTTGACTTCTGGGGGAGAACGACGTTCTACTCGGCACAGTTGCTGCTCTCTATTGCAGCACATCAGGCCCACTACGCAACCTATGACAGGTTCTTGTGGTCTAGGCTGGGTCAGAGCCTAGCCTCCATGCCTGACACTGAGCAAACCAGACAAGCCATTGCACTCTCTGCACGTGGCCTGGAGCTAGCAAGGGCACCGTATGATGCCAGTGAGGTAGCTACCAGGGTCTTAGGGACAGCGATCTGCACTAGACGGGCAGCATGGCTGTGTCTCTCCCGGTTGTCACCCATGGCCCGGAGTAGGGTGATTACCTCCACTTACCAGAGAACCCATCTTTTCTCCCGTAGGGTGAGACGACGGGTGGGGTCCCCATCTCACTCTTCCCACTCTCAGGCCTCTCCAGACCCATGAAGTTTCTCTCTCTTGGTGTGCCACCCACTGAGAGCACAGGGACTTAATCCCTTAGGGTTAAGGCCCCCTTCGGGGGGGCTCGGCACTCACCCAAAGGTGATGAAGGGTGAAGATTGACAGAGATAAGATATGAAAATTACGTACCTACCGTAATTCTGATCTTTCTGTGTATCTTCATTCATCACAATCCCTCCCTCCATACCCTGGAGCTTCAGTCTCTGGGTCTCCTCTCCCTCTCCCTCTCTGTGCCCTCTCCTCCACCCCCCTCCTTTCTGTTGGCTCGGAGCGGACAAACGGAATCTCTTCCTGCAACTGGTCTGGGGCAGTCCACCATTGAAGAGCATCCCACATCATCTGAGTTACGGTGATCAGCTGGTTAAAGTGACCTTCCCGCTCAGTCCACTGGGTGGCCAGCTCCCATTGGAGGGGGCGCATGTGCCACTGTGCCCAACAGATCACTGAGGTGCATGCCACCATGTAACCCAGAAGGCGCAGAAAGTCCTGGGCAGGGTGCAAGTGCCCAACCAGAAATGATTGGGCAAAGGAGGAAAGAACTTCCGCCCCTGTCTGCCGGGAGCCAAGCTCTGGCTTGACAAGAGTCTAGCTCTGCCCCGATGAAGCCCATCACCTGAGAGGGCACGAGTTCCGACTTGGCCTCGTTGATCAGGAGGCCAAGTTGGGAGCAGGTTTGGAGGGCCAGATCCCTGGACTTCTCCACCTCCTGAAGGGAGGAACCTGCCAAGAGCCAGTCGTCGAGATAAGGGTAGATTATGACTCCTCAATGCAGAAGGTGGGCCGCCACCACTGCAATGCATTTGGCGAAGACCCGAGGGGCCGATGACAGGCCAAACAGCATGGCTCAGAACTCATATAGGGTTCCTTCGACCCTGAAGCAGAGAAACCACTGATGGGATGGACGGATTGGGACGTGAAAGAACGTGTCTTGTAGGTCCAGTGAACAGAACCACATTTCGCTCTAGGGATGGTATGATCTGGTTCAGTGACACCATCCGAAAGGTGCGGGACCCGAGATATTGATTCAGGTCATGGAGATCTAGGATGGGGTGCCAACCCCCCCATCCGCTTGGGCACCAGGAAGTACCTGGAAACAAAGCCTGGGTCTGTCAGAGGATCCGGTACTGGAGCTACTGCCTCCTTGCAGAGGAGCCGAGTCATGTGATCTCGAAGAGCCGTCAGAGTGCATGCAGAGATCCGTTCCTCCCGAGGGGCGCGAGCTCGGCTGGGAGGGTACTGCTAGATTCCAGAGGCAGTTCCTGACCGACTACTTCGAGAACCCACCTGTCCAAAGTGATAGCGGACCAGGCGGAAAGGAAGTGGCAGAGCCGACACCCCACGGCAGGACCCAGAGCTGGCGTGACGAGTGTAGGGGTGGCAACCCCCAACCTGTCACTGAGCAGGCTTGGAAGAGGAGGAGGCTCCAGGACTTGCACCTTGGCCTCCTTTACAGGGCTGTTGAGGACCCTGCTTGGGCCGCGGGTGCCAAGCTTTAGCCTTCTGCTGTTGCTGACCCCTTGATAGAAGGGCTGCCTGACCACAGGGGAAGAGTGCCAAAATGGCTTCTTCTTTCTCTTCTGCTGGTTCTTGCCTGAAGAACCCTTGGCAGAAGTAGCATCCAAGGTGGTATTGGACTGCTTTATATGCTAAAGGTGACCAGCCGCTCCTGGATCGAACAAGTCGGTCCCCAGGAAGGGCACATCAGCAAGATTATGATGAGTATCCGCCAGGAAGGAGGAAAGCCTCAGCCAAGCCTTGCGGCGATAGACAACTGCTGCAGCCAACTAACGGGCACAAGAATCTCCCATATCCAAGGCTGTCTGGAGCTGCTGTTTGGCGACAGCACGACCTTGGTCATGGACCTGCTTGACGGTAGTGTGCATGTCCAGTGGGAGATGAGGGAGGACCTAGTCCGATGACCCTAAGAGGGCATGGGAGAAGTGTGCCATAATAACAGCCGAGCTGGCCTGACGAAGGCCCAGAGAAGAGGCAGCATAGACCTTGCAGGCAGAGTGATCCATATTTTTGGACTCCTTGTCCTGGGGTCGGTTAGTATCGGTCGAATTACCTGTATGCCTGAACACCGGTCACCAGGCTCTCGGCGAAGGGTGTTCAGTGAGCCCGCAGGGACCCCATGGGCCTTGTGCAGACCCATCTTGGTGGATGGTGCTGAGCAGGAGGCAAGACGCTGCCAAAGTTGAAGAGCCGGGCCTACTATGGCCTCGACCACTGGAAAGGCCCATCGGGGTATCCCATCTTTTGAGAATATCGGTAAAAGGGTACTCCGTCTTTTTTTGGATGTGCTCCAGGGGCATTCCAGTGGAGGATGCCCTGGAAGGAGGAAGGGCCTTCCTCCAAACCTGCACCGACCATCGACTCATCATCCCCGGGATGTGAGTGCAAGCCGGTGACATCCGAGTCTGAGGAGTCATGGTAGAGCGGTCTACCGCCTAAGTCACCCTTGATGTGCCGAGGGCGGTCCGGGGTGACTGTTACCGACAGACGTCGGGGAAGCCCAGTGTCTTGTCGGTCCTCTTATTGGTGGTGATTCCACCAGGATCGGTGGAGAGACCGGAATAGGAATAGGAACATCTCCAGATCCTGCAAGAAGGAATCCAAGGAACCGAGAGAAACTACGTCTCGTCGACATTGTTCTTGGGACAGAGAGCGATCTCTGTCCCAGGAGCCTCCTCTTTCGACCTCGGTGGCCTAGGCAGCCAATCTCACAGTGCCCCCATCAGGTCAGCCGGTCCAAATGCAGGACGACAATCCAGTCAAGATCATCCTCTACCCGTCATTGACCGAGGAGGCTGGCACCTCCTTATTTAGGACTCCGGTCCTTTCGGGCCTCGCTGATGAGGCAACCCAGCCAGCTGGGAAGCCTCGGGCGGTGGTCATCCCTGACCCAGAGGAACCGGGGTTCTCCCCATCTTCTCCCGAGCGTCCCCATTGGTCGATGTCCAGGTCTGAGACATCCTTGACCGAAAGGCCGAGGAAGTCACATAAGCGGCACTCAAGAAGCGGTGCTGCCGCCATTTATCCTCATCCTCCTCCTCGGATGAGGGAAGGCTCCAACGAAAGTTGCGTCGGTGCTACAAGGACATGTTGTGGCAGCAGCTTGTTTTGACCAGACCGAAGGCGGTCCCTTCCACCCCAGCCATTACCTGGCTGTCGTCCTCCAGGCCGACATTGACTACTCCGGAGTAGGTCGCCTTCTCCCCACCCACGGAACAGCCTTCCTTGGGGCTCCCCAAGGAGTCTCTGCCTGCTTCAGGCCTCCTACACAGGCTCTCAGTCAATCTGACCTCCTGACCACCCACAGCAGGTTCTCAGCAACTCCGCTAGCAGACCTCAGTATCCTGACTCCTTGGAGTTTGAGGACTTGGAATTGGCATCCCGTTCTCGGATGATGATGCCACGAGTCTTTCTGCCGAGGAGGGGCCCACCTCCTTTATGGGCATCCTCCATCTCATCATCGAGTCTGCGGGGATGAAGCTGGAGCCCGTTAAAAAAATGGGTAGAATACCCCCTAACAGACATCCTCAGAAAGGGGGATTCCCTGACCGAGGCCTTTCCAGTAGCTGAAGCCATTGTCAGCCCAGCCCTGAAGCTCTGGCAACACCCAGCCTCATGCCCCACACCATCTGCCAGGATAGCTCGCAAGTACACGGTATCTATTGGCTCCCTTTTGGGATTTTCACAGCATCCCTTGGCTGAGGGAGTGATGACTGAGTCTCTGTTCAGGTGGGTTGGGAACTCTGAAGACTTAGACAGACCACCGGATAAAGAATCCAAGAAGCTGGATCACTCTGCCTGAAAGTTTTATGCTGCCTCATTGCTGGGCCTCCGTCAGGCGAGCTCGACTGTCATCATGGCACACTTCTCCCACGCCCTGTTAGACTCCTTAGATGAGCTGCTCCCTCACCTTCCCGGAGACCTTCAGACCACGGTCAAGCAGGTTCGGGACCAGGGTTGGGCTGTCGCCAGACAGCAGCTTCAAACGGCCTTGGACATCTGGGATTCCTGTGCCCGTTCAGTAGCAGCCGCAGTTGCCATGCACCACAGGGTTTGGTTGTGGGTATCGACATTCACGGCCGACACCCGGCACAAGTTGGCAGATGTCCCATTCCTGGGTACCGACTTGTTCGGTCCAGGAGTGGACGGTCACCTAGAATGTATCGAGAAGTCCCACCACAGTGGACTCTGCTATGTCTGACCAGAAGGAATCCCAGGGTTTCAAAAAACAGAAGAAGCCCTTTCACTCTTCTACCCCTGTGGCCAAACAGCCCCGGGCATCAGCAGCAGGCCAACTGTTGGCGCCCTCTGCCCAAATCTGGCGCGCAGTCTGCATGCAAACCAGGAGGGAAGGGTCCCGATGGTCCCGCTTCTGGATCCTCCTCCTCCTCCAGCCCTGCTCAGTGATAGGATTGGGGTGACCAGCGCCATACCCGTCACGACTGCTCTGAGTCCTCCTGTGGGGGGTTGGCTCCATCACTTCCTTTCCGCCTGGTCTGCTGTTACCACTGACAGGTAGGTGTTGGAAGTGGTCAGTCAGGGACAGCCTCTAGAGTTTGAGCAGTACCTGCCAAACCAAGCCCTTGCCCCACGCGAGGAAAGGGTATCCACACTCGGTCAGCTCTGAGAGATGACACAGCCCAACTCCTCTTCAAGGAGGTAGTGGCCCGAGTCACAGATTCCCCAGTCGACCCAGGATTCATTTCCAGGTACTTCCTGGTCCTGAAAAGGATGGGGGGCTGGTGCCCCATTCTGGATCTGCACGACCTGAACCAGTATCTCAGGTTGCGCACCTTTCAGATGGTAACTGTGTCCCCGATCATACCATCGCTCAAGCAGAACATTTGATTCTGCTCCCTGGATCTTCAGGACACCTTCTTCCACGTCCCAATCTGCCCTTCACTATGAGTTCCAAGCCATGCCATTTGGCCTGTCATCGTCAGCCCATCTTCAGCATTGAGGGGTGAGGGTGTACCCTTACCTCGACGATTGGCTGATAGTGGGTCCCTCCAGGTTGGAGGTGGAGAGGTCCAGGGACCTGGCCCTTTAGACCGGTCTCAAACCTGGCCTCCTAATCAATGAAGCAGAGTCAGAACTCGTTCCCTCACAGGTGATTTGCTTCATTGGGGCAGAGCTTGACTGTTACCAAGCCAGACCCGGCTTCCGGCAGACAGGGCGGAGGTTCTCTCCTCCCTTGCCCAATCATTTCTGGTTGGGCAGTTGCACCCTTCCCAGGACTTTCTGCATCTCTAGGGTTACATGGCAGCCTGCCTCACCCTGGTGACGAATGTGTCCCATTCAGTGGGGCTTGGCCAGCCAGTGGTCCCAGCCTCTAGGTCATTTCGACCAGCTGGTCACGGTAACCCAGAGATTTTGGGATGCTCTCTAATGGTGGATTGTCCCGGAACATCTGCAGGGAGGGATCCCATTTGTCCGCCCCGAGCCAACAGTCGTCCTTACGACCGATGCCTCTCTCATGGGCTGGGGAGCCCACATGGCGAACCACAGAGTCCACGGGCTCTGGAACCTCGGAATCCCGATGCCACATCAACCTGCTGGAGCTCCAAGCAGTACAGCTGGCACTGGCTGCATTAGCTCTGTTTCTGCGGGGTCAAGTGGTCCAGGCGGACAACACCGCAACCATGCACTATCTCAGCAAGCAGGGTGACGCACACTCCTGGCCTTTGTCCAGGGAAGCGCTCTGCAGTTGGACCCTCATGAGCTGACTGGAGGCAGATCTTCCAGCCATCCATGTGGCAGGAACCTCGAACCAATTGGCAGATGCCCTCAGCCGTGTAGGCGAGGTGTCCCACAACTGGTCTCTTCACACAGAGGTAGTCCGCAGCCTTCCCTCTATTTCCCTTGATCCACAAGGTGCTTCTCAAGGCGAGGAGGGACAAGGCAAAGGTGATCCTGGTAGCCCCAGATTGGCCATGCCAGTTCTGGTATCCAGATCTCTGCAACCTCAGCAACAGGCTCCCAAGGCATCTCCTGGCATGCCCGAACCCGATTTCAGTCAACCAGGGGAAGGTATTTCATCCGGACCTTCAATTCCTGCACCTGACAGCCTGGTACCTGAGCAGCTAGAGTTCCAGGCTTTGGGTCTTTACAACGATGTCCTCAGTGTTGTTGAGGCATCTAGGAAGGAGTCGACCAGGTGGTGCTGTGCCTTCAGATGGAAAAGGTTTTCCATTTGGTGTCAGGGCGAGGGCCTAGTCCCTAGTTCCTGTCCTGTGGCCAGTATCCTCTACTACGTTTGGTCCTTCTCCAAAGGAGGTCTCTGGATGACTACCCTTAAGGTGCACCTGGCAGCCATCTCCGCTTACTGGGCATGGGCCGGTCAGTGAACAGTGGCACAGGAGACAGTGGTCTGATGCTTTTTCAAGGGCCTCAATCACATATCCCCTCTGGTGTGTGAACTCCCACCTCCATGGGATCTACTGCTAGTATTGGCTAAACTCATGGGCAAGCCATTCGAACCGATGCACAGGTGTGAGATGTCACATCTGTCATGGAAAACCATCTTCCTGGTGGCTATCACGTCAGCCAGAAGGACTGGAGAGCTCCAGGCGTTGTACATAGATATATAGACAGTGTTGGCAGATAAGGGCCTATGGCCCACCCAGTCTGTCCATTTGAGCTTATAAGTTCAGTTTGTTTTCCTAGAAGTCTGTTGCACCTTACCCCTGACCTCCAGAATTCCTTTATGTCTATCCCATGCATTCTTAAATCCCGTGATTGTTTCAGCCCCCACCACTTCCTCTGGCAGGGTGTTCCACTTGTCCACCACCCGTTCTGTGAAGAAATTCTTTCTCATGTTTCCTCTGAAAGTCCTCCTCCAACTTCATCCCATGCCCTCTAGTCCTCAAACATCTTTTCGCTTAAAAATAGTGTTTTCCTGCACCCTGTTCCTCCCTGTAAGATACTTGTATGTCTCTATCACATCCCTCTCCCTCCTCTCCTCCAGGGAGTACATGTTCAGTTCCTTCAACCTGTCTTCATAGGACTTGTGATGCAATCCATGCACCATCTTTGTTGCCCTCCTCTGAACCTTCTCTACCCTGTCTATGTCCTTACGTAGGTATGGTCTCCAGAACTGTACACTGTACTCCAGGTGGGAGCCTCACTAGTGTCTTGTATAGTGGAATTGACCTCCTTTTCCTGCTGGTGATGCCCTGCCTCATACATCCCAGCATCCTATTTGCTTTACCTGATGCCTTGTCACACTGTTTCCCTACCTTGAGGTCATCAGAGATGACAACCCCAAGATCCCTTTCCTGCTTGGTGCATGCTATATCCTCACCCCCCCAACTGATATATTGTGCCAGGGTTTTTGTGCCCCATATGCATTATCTTGCACTTCTTTGCATTGAATTTCAACTGCCAAACCCCTGACCATTCTTCAAGTTTCGCATGCAAATCAATACTCGGATTGTCAGTTTTTTTCATTAGTTTATCTTCTTGTTCCAGTTGGTCCCTAGTTATCCCCAGCCCTTCCCACCCATCGCCCACTAAGCTATTATGTACCCGACTCTGGGCAAATCCCCCTTCCCCCAACATGGTGGCAGGCCTGGTGAGAGACTGCCATCCCCACACCCCCAAGAACACAATCAGATTCTGAGCCCTGCCTAGTTGGTGGTTTGGGGCCTGCAGAGTACTGGGGAGCCAGCAAGCTCGTCAGGGATTTTCCTCTTACATTTTCTTCCCAGGGCCACCCAGCGTGCAATGATGTTTCATACACACGTGTATCGGAATCTGGGGGTGCTCTGCCACTACTGAGGTAGTCTCTGCTGTGCTATCACCTGGCCACTGCCAAGTGGCAGGCTGGTAGAGGGACACCACAACCCCCCAGACAGTACAGCTGTCCTTAGGATCCTCTCTCCCCAGGCTGACATTCAAACAGCCAGAATCTGCTCCTGAAAGTACAGCTGTGTAAGAACTTACTGTAACAGTAGATCTTCAAGGAAATTTCTTGCAGCAGGTCATAACACATAGGAACACTCAGCAGGCATTCCATCTGGATGACCTCTCAGTCGACCCGGGACAGTCCCCTGAAGACACCATGTGTTGTGTCCTGGCAGATACAAAAGTTGCTGTCCCAGAAGCTCCTCAGTTCTTTTCCACCTCAGTGACCATATGAGAGATGAAAAATTAATTAAAATCGGTCGGTCAGCCGAGGGGAATTGAGAAGGAACAGGGAGCTCCTAGAGATAATTTTGTATTGCAAAACAGGAGCAAGTCACCCTCCTGGAGGGGATGGAGGGAAGGACAGCATGACCCGCTGCAAGAGATTCTCTTGAAGACCTACTGTTAGGTAAGTTCTTACGCAACTGTACCATCTTCAAGAAAATCTTTTGGAGCAGGTCATAACATACAGGAATAAGTCCCAAGCAGTTGGGAGAGAAAAAGGGCAGCAAGAGAGACCACCAGTAAGATAGGATAAATCTTGTAATACTGCTAGCCCAAAACTGGTAGGATGCAATGTTCTTATCATAAAGCATGAGGAAAGTATGAACCGTAGACCTTAATGTTTACCAAATTTCAGCAATTGCCTTGCCCCCACTGTATGCTGCAGAGGAGGCCACGCCCCACACAGAGTGAGGAGGCACAACACCCAGGGGACAGGCGTAGTATAATTTTTATAACAAACCTAGAGCAGACTGGCCACTATGGGGAGAAGCACTGCCAAGAAATAGAATTGCTCTTGGCAGCTTGGGTGACAGAAACAATAGTTATGTTAATGTGTGCGTAGGATGGTGACAGATTAGAATCCAAAGGACTATGTATACCTCAAGAAATGAAGCAAAGCATCCCCTAGAGAAGCAAGGCTCTGCAAAGCATTTAGATTACTTGTATTGACTGGAACTGAAGCCCAACACCTGGGACGGGAGAAAGACATCAGAGTAGAACAGAACGATATCTTATCCCTGTAACATTTGTGGCAGCGGCCGGAGCATGTGAGTGCATGTATTTTTTTTTTTTTTAAGTTTATTTTAAAGTTTCAGTGTTACAGCATTTCTAACTCATTACATCATTTCAAATCATATCAGGTTACCAGTACAGGTGTACATTTCAGGCTCCTTAGTGAGAAACATTTCTTCATGTGTATAATTACATAGGATCCAGTTTCCTGTTCAATCCCCAGTTCCTGTCCAGGAAACACTTCAAGGCATCCCCATTTGTTAACTTTATAAACAAACACCAGGTTAAGACATCCATTCAGCTGAGGTACCAGGACACCGAAATCCTCTATATGGTTGACCAAGGGGAGGACAGGGGATCTCTCCAATGGGCCCCAAAGTGCCTGGAACCAGTCCTCCCTACCCATTACTTTGTATTAGGTGTGCTCCAACTTCATGCACTGTAGCAATCTCTTAACCCATTTGGCCACTGTAGGGATGGATTCCATCCACCAGTGACTTGCCATTGCTTGCTTCCCTACTGTCACTGCCAATGACCTTAGAGGGTGGTCCAAACCCTCTTCCCTCTGACCTCCCAGGTAGACCCAACAAGACCTCACCCACCATCCAGTACCCTTTGCATTATGCTGGTGATGCCATGCCAAACACCCATTATTTTTGGGCATTCCTAGATTGTATGGAAGAAACTACCTTTTTGTGCTTTACATTCAGGGCAGAGGTTAATGTCGGTAGGATCTATCCTTTTTGCCAATGCTGGGGTGAAGTATGTTATATAAATAATGAAGTGGATGGTTCTCAGTCTGTTATGAACCGAACAGGTCATACCCTTACGGAGTACCATTCTCCAGCGACCTGCAGTCAGACCGCCCTCCCCCATGTCACTGACCTGGGGGTGGGGGGGAGCTCCTCAGTTCCAGGGCATTAAAATCCAAGTCATTATGGGCCAGAAGTCAGCTATGTACCTGCAGGAATGCAAAAACCTTTGAGGGGTGGAACCTCTATTTTTGGGATAGCTGTCGGTAAGGCAGCAGACCTCCCTGGTCAAACACCTGAGATATATGGTGTAGTTCCACTTTCTCCCAGGCCTAAAGTATCGAGGACTGGGGTCTGGCACCCACCCCTCATCCCACAGCGTGTGCAGGATGGATGAGTCAGGGGGCAGAGTAGCTGGGTGACCAAATATATTGTGTGCAGTCAGCCATGCTCACATTGCAGCCCTAGTAAATGGATTAGTAATGCGTTTTATTATTTGTTTTATTCAGGACTGCTGCAAAGAATGGTATGTCTAGCGGGGCATTGAGGAAGAACTCTAGCATTCTCCATGTCCTCCTAGAAGGTCAGTTTGTAAGAGGTCTGTTAGGGAGGAGATCTGGGCTGCCAAATGGTAAAGGATGTGGGTTGGAAGCTCAGCCCCAACCATCAGCTTCACAGAATCTCAGTCTTACTCTAGGTCCCCCACCCACCAGGGTCACTGGAGCCCCTCAAGGACTTTAAGTAGTACTTGGGGACCCAGGCCAGTAAGGTCTGGAAAAGGTAGAAGCACTGCGGCAGCAAATCCCTGGATAGAAAGGGTAAATGTGGGCAAGATGTAAATATGAGGCTCTTCTACCTTTTGCATTCCTTCCAAACAATTTAATAAGTGGTTTGTAGTTTAACATAAATTAGAATTTTTTTTTTTAAGGGGAGAGTGATGTCCAAATATTTGAGGGATGATGCAGGTGGAAGTGTAAGATTCTTAATCTGCAAGGTAATGTCTGCTCTACCTAGTGGCAACCATTCACATTTTGACCAATTTATTTTGTGCTCAAAGGGCCATATATATCAAATAGCTTCATCATGGCTGGTATAGATGTCCCTGGCTCCCGGAGGAAGTGCAAAACATCTGTGAACAGTGATATTTTTCTTTTGTTTTTCCCCCCATAAGTACTTTTTGGTTTTTTTGTCAGTTTTCTCCCCAGGACCGATCCCGCGTGTCCCCATCGTGAGGCATGTGTG